>OU342746.1:372087936-373308230 GCA_910589775.1 Avena eriantha | reverse complement strand
CGACAGGTTCGCCGAGAGAAAAAGGACCGGCGGGAGCTGCTTGCGCTGCACTCACATGAGCTGGAGGCGGCAGAGGCGCACGCGCGCAGCCCAAGGCGGGGTGGAACGAGTGCGGAATCCCAGAAGGAGCGGCCGCCTGCCGCCGCAGGGTGGAGATCTGGTGGCGTGCGACACGTGGATCGAGGCTTGGATGGCTGCTGCTACCTTGAAGAGATAGTCGGGCCTGAGTTTGGTGTTGACCCGTCGTTGCAGCTGCAGGCGTGAGTAGACAAGGAGCAGCGGTTATGTGGAGCAGAACTGCAGTTGATGCTAGGCCACTGCCTGTCGCATACGCACGCGGCAAGATAAAGGGTCACGCCGCTTCCTAGGATCTGCACACTAGCATGCGGCAAGGAATTGATTTGATTGGTAGAGAGATGGTCAGCTAATATCTTGCTCACGTGAAGGATTTGAATCAAAGTGGAGACATGGATTCCTGGTATATAGTAGCAGATCGGTGCATACCTTGGACGCACGGGAACAAGGCGAGCGGATGTCGTCGGTGTACATCGGCTGGAGATGATGTAGATAGATACCAGCGAAGAAGAAGAAAAAGAAACAAGGCTGCGATGAAATTGTTGCGGGGGAAAGAACAAGCTCTCCGTCGGCTAGATTTGGGGAGGAAGGAAGCACAAAGGAAAGGGGATTTTCAGATTTGGGGGCTAGGGTTTGGAAAGGAGGAAGAAGAGGATTATGATATTTATCTAGTCTAAAGTAGACTAGATGAGACTAGTTTTAGGCTAAAACTTTAGATGGGCCTTTTGCCTATTTTTATTTTTACAAAAAATAAGAACAACTTTATGGTCACGTAACGGACCGGAAAAATATTGTTTTAAATTTAAAATAACAAAGAAAGATGACGGCTTAATATATATTATACCGTACGGATATTTTAGAAAAACAAAATACGGTGTTTAATAAAAATACTTTCGCGCTTAGAAAAAGGCAAGAAAAATATGCATGATGACATGACGATGCTCAAATGCAATGCGGTATGATGACATGAGCATGCGGTCATGATGATGCACAAAAATAATTAAAAAAAGAACGCGATTTTCTAGTAGTGGTTTTAGCGGGATTCCACACTTGAGCTTTAGTCCATCCTTCATCTCATTACTCATTCCTTCCATACACCTAAAATTTTTCCTTCATACAAAACTTCACACAATCTTTATTATCAACATTAGTGCAATCAAGATAAATAAGTCTTAAGGTTCAATTCTAACACCAAATAAACTTCTATTAGAACACTAGATACTGTAGCACTTCCCTCAAAAAGCTCAATTCCCCTAAAAAAACTCAAAAAGGAACCAACAAGAAGTAATTCAGAAAATGGCAGAAATCTGTCAAAACAGACCAGCAGGTAAAGACGAATTTTTTCAAAGACCTTCTGTTGCTCAAATAAAAAAGTGTTGAACCAACTAAAGTTAGATAACAACCTGGGGCAGAAGCACAAAAATTCACGCCTCAAAAAGACGTTCAGAGATTTTACACGAATTTTTACGGTGAAGCACAGAAAACTGTTTCGGGACAACAACTTTCCCAATCATTACTTCTCTCTCATTAGAGGTTACTCTTGGCACAAAAAGCAAATAAAAAGGATAAGGAGCGGTTATTACAGAGGTAATAACTTTCAAGACTCATCTAAAACTTTTGGGTTATCTCCCAATAAGTACTTTTCTTTAACGCCTTTAAGTTAGGCATAAGAAGCAAAAAAGAATCAAGTATTCTCAAATGAAGAAGCATTAAGATTAATACCAGAGATATCTTCAACAAGGCAAGGTATATCATCCAAATAAGTTCCAGAGGATCCTCTCTCAATGCTCTTAGGTTCACTATTTTCATCAAAAGGGTTTTCACGAACAATCCAATCAAGATTCTTTTCTATGGCTTCATGTATTGCTGCTAGTTTAAAGGGTATTGGTATCTTAGGTTCCTCCCCATTAGGTTCAGTTTTGTCTTGTGTACCAATAACATCTACACATGAGCCTAGCATATTGAAATGTTCAAAGACTTTTCTAGCTTCCTTGGCAACATCATAGAACTCCTTAAACAAAGTTTCTTGAATAAAATCCCCCTTTTGAGGGTCCTCAATTTTTTTAAGCTTAAGAAACATTACTTGCATTAAGGGGTTGAGGTTAACAAACCTAGCTTCTAACATGTTAATTAAAAAAGCTGCAGCAATCTCATAGTTTGGAGCAAGTTCTGCAAGCGATCTATCCTCAGTATCCTCATGTTTACTAACATGATTAAATAATTCTTTAATATTATCTTTCCCAATTATAGAACCAGTACCAATTGAAAGGTCTTTCAGGGTGAATTTAGGGATCAACATGGTGAGCTAAGGAAGAGGTGACAACTAAAGGAGACTTAATATTTTTGTGTTTTTGAAATAAGAAAGCAAACTAGTAAACTAATTTTGTGTGTGTTTTTTATAAAGAAACAAGCAAACAAAGCAAAAGAAACTAAGCAAAACAAAAACAACAAAGTAAATAGATTGGTTATGAGGAACTCCCCTTGTGAAGATGTCCTTGACTCCCCGGCAACGACGCCAGAAAAATGCTTGATGGCTCAGTGTTGATGTAGAGCTCGTTGGGAACCCCAAGAGGAAGGTATGATGAGCACATCAGCAAGTTTCCCTCAGTTATGAAACCAAGGTTTAATCGAACCAGTAGGAGCAAGGAAACACCCCAAAGGTGTTGCTAGCTGAGTGATGGCAGGGCGCACTACCGGTGCCAGCAGCAACGTGGAGACCTACACAACACAACCACAGAACTCTGTCCCCAACTTGCGATGAGGTTGTCAATCTCACCGTGTTTTGCTGAAAACAAAGGATTAAACGTATCGAATGGAAAGAAGTAATAGTTTGCAGAAAGTAAATACAAAGCAGTAAACAATTTATAGATTGTATGTAAAGAAAAGGACCGAGATCCATAGTTCACTAGAGGTGGCTCTCCTTAAGATAGATAACATGCTGGGTGAACAAATTACAGCGGGGCAATTGACAAACACCGAGAAAGCAATACATGCATATACTAATCATCTTGACTCCTTTGAGACTTGATTGGGCATTACAACATTATACATAGACCGCCATCCAACTGCATCTATGACTAATAATCCACCTTCAGGTTATCATCCGAACCCCCTCCTGTATTAAGTTGCAAGCAACAAATTATTGCTTTACGAATTGCATGTAAAGTAAACAATACGATTGTTCTATAAAAAAAGGATTGTTGTTTTCTCCCTAGTAGCAACAACACATCTAGTACCTTAGAGATTTCTGTCACTTCCCCAGATTACCAGAGGCATGAACCCACTATCGAGCATAAATACTAACTCTTGGAGTTGCTAGCATCTACTTGGCCAAGATAGCTACTAACAATGGAAAGCATGCAAGATCACAAATAACAGACATGATAGAATCAATAATCAATCTGAAATAGCATCTCAATATCCATCGGATCCCCGCAAACACAACATGCAGAATTACAAATAGATGATCTTGATCATGAACGGAGCTCACAAGATCTAAACATGAAAGCACAAATGAGGAGAACCAGCCATCTAACTACTACATGGATCCGTAGTCCAAGGATGAACTACTCACGCATCACACCGGAGGCTTGCATGGTGATGAAGAAGGCCTCCAGGGTGAATTCCCCTCTCCGGCAGGGTGCCGAGAAGAGCTTCATATCCCTCCCAATCTAGGGATGGAGATGACGGCAGCTACAGACTCTTTCGTGCATTTTCGATCGGGTACTTAGGGTTTTCGTCCCGAGGGCATCTTATAGGCGGAAGGGGAGGCCGAGGGGGTGCCGGAGGCGGCTAGACCACCCTCTGGCGCAGGCCAGGCTGGGCCGCGCGACTAGGTGGTGTGGTGGCCCCTGGCCCCTCTCCGTCTCATACTTTGGCATCTGATGACTTCCGAAAAAATAGGCACTTTGGCTTTTGTCCCGTCCAATTCCAAGAATATTCATTTTCTGACTTTCCTGGAACCAAAAACAGCAGAAAACAGGCAGCTGGCACTGTGGCTCTTGTTAATAGGTTAGTCTAAGAAATCATATGAAAAGTACTCCAAAGTATGGACAAAACACAAGAAAGTGAATAAACCAAGCATGGAACATCAAAAATTATAGATACATTTGCAATGTATCAATCTCCTGCACTTAGAAGACATCAGATGCACCACCGGTGCGAGGATAGGGCAGAAGGACCTTATTCTCACTTTAGAATGTAGTCGTCACCTCATCATTCTGAAAAAGACACAAAAACGGTCTAAACAAATAATGTAAAACCGTCCCACGGAGAAGGACCGTGATCTTGCCACACCTCCAAGGCTCCAAGGCTAACGGGGGTGGATCAGACATATGGGTTTTTAGGACTGCCACCACAATCGCCTGGTCTCCTACTAGTTCGTCCAACGGGATATGCAAAGAACTTTTAAGGATTGTAAATGTTGAAAATGTTATATACAGGTTGTTTGATTTTTAAGATTTCAACCACTGGATTTTTTTCCAATAGGATATTTTGCATTCTATTCATATGATAGAGGGTTGAGTTAAAATCAACTTCAATCCTGTATGACTAATTAACACATCAGAACACCAATAATTTCTCTATGAGGTCATGTTGTGATGCTCAGATGCGGTGGAGAAGGAGTTGGATCTGATCGTGTTTTCCTAACTCTATCAAGGGTGTTATGTGCAAAATATAAGGATTTGTGTGTAATTTCCATTTTATTTTTGGTCCTGTCCTAAATCAATGCAAGCTTCCAATGTCCTTGGGAGCTTTCCTCTATTAAAAACATGTTTTAAAATAGAGGACCCTATTCTATGTAGGCAATCTTTGAGCTTGTGGTGATGTGATGTTGCCCTATACATGCATACATATTGTACTCTCTCAAAGTGAAGTTGCTTCTAGATGAAGGTACACTTATGTGTTGGTTCTTAATAGAGTGTATAAAATATATAAGAGGAAGTGATGAAGGAATGTTTTCATGATTCCACGAAAATCACACTTCCGAGGATCATACGAGTGTTTCTTTGTTTGGTAGCAATTCGGGCCAATAGTTTGGATCGAAGACGATGATGAGGAAGCTCACTCGGACTTTATTCATGTTGTGATCAAAATATCGTACAAGAGTTTTACAAGATAGATGTCATTGGGTTTATGAAGCACCCGACAAGGGTAGACTGAATCTTGGGTTTTAGGTTTGAGATTACAAATACTAGGGCTTTGACTTAGGAGTAATTACGTTTGTCTTTTGGATGTAATGGTCTTCGATACATTTATGTGTTGGTGGTAGGGGTCCATATTGCACCTCACATCTTCAAATATCTTGCACATTAAGTTGATCTTGTAACCTTTCTTTAATGCATGTCTAGTTTAGGCAGTCTCCATGGAAGTTTTCATGTAGCACAACATGTTAGATTGGTCGAGATTTTAGATGCAGACTTTCAATTGGTGGAAGTCGTGGTCGCCGTGGGCTAGAAGTGGTGTAAGGCCATATACCATAGGATTACTATTTGGCCCTAGTGCCCTACTTATCTCCGACATGATGGTTGCTTTTAGGTTCAAACTAGATGGACATAGCGCGCTTTGCTGCGCCATCCTTTGTTGTTAGCGTTTAATTTTTTGTGTGTGATTTGGATGTCTACGAGTTCATGTGGAATTTTCATGTTGTGCCTCTGAATGTACTTCCCTATGGTTGAGCAATGCGGGTAGTCAATGTATCCGCTCGGTCGCATCTTCGCAAACATGGTTTCGTATTTTTTTTTGTAAAACCACAAAGAACAGAAAAACAAACGCTACCAGCTTTCAAATTTGCACAATCATCATGGTTGTGAACCGTACGCGACAGAAAAAATAGCGACCGCTAGTGTGCACCTCACACACACGGAGGGTTAAGGTACCAAAATGTTGATGGTAGAATTTAAATAAGTAAAGTAACATAGTAAGTGTCCTACAACAATTAAGGGCGCCTTTATGGGAAAAGGCACTAGAATTCCCGGTCAATAGCCAGTGATCACCTCGCAGAAAAATAATCTCCATGTAGTGATAAGAAAACGATACCGGTGCTCTGCTCTTAAACAATAGAAGCAAAAACCGAACTCCCAGTGCCGCCGGAGGCGTGGTCAGACTTGGCAGCACCGGATGCTACGATGACCGAATGGCAGTCTTATTGGACCACTCTCAAATATGAACCCTTCGACCTAACCCTCTTTCAGTATAGGACTTTGGTAGTCTGTGTTTTCTCGGCGAAAAGAAAAGCTCGAGACCGCTACCTCAACAACATAGCTTCTTCCAACCATTCTCGAAATGTCGGGAGCAATGATAACATTGTTCGCCAAAAACTCATTCATGACTACATCAGTTGGTTTTCCCGTTAAATCCTTGGTGACTTCACTAACCGCTGCTTCTCCATTAGTTCCTTTAACACCAAACTTGTGTGTTAACATGATAAAACCGAGGATGAGAATAAAGAAGTATAAACAACAAGTGGCATGTTGCTTCGAATGCAAATATGCTAACAGTGGCAGACCTAGTATTTTACCAAATGGTCGCACCAAATTTTTTGATGTACACTTCTTAAAGTGATAATCAATTGGTATTTTGGGATTCTTAGAGCCAATGATCCTTTCTTGATATTATTATGTGTCTATAAGAGGAACCCATATAGCACCACAAACTTTACAACCCCTTAATTATGTGTTACAATAATTTATTTTAGCTACATATATCCGCCGCTGACTACATCTTTCTCTCGTAAATAAATTATAGCCCATAATGTGTGAGTGCAATGTATACGCTGTAAACTTTATCAATTGCAACACTATAATATTATACTTTTAACTGGTTCAAAGCTTTAATGTTAAAATAAAAGATTGTTTGTTCTCTTCTCTGGTTTCAACTCGCACAAGTTTCTTGCCAGCTCCCGAGAAAAAGTAGTTGATCATGAAAAAAAATCAAAGGGCAGATACCAGATTTTCATCGAAATTACATTTATTGCAACACAAAGTGTAGACCAGAGACGAAGGGGCATATCATCGTAAGTCTGGGAGGCCACACAGAGGGGCTCTCTGGAGATCGGAGAAGCCGCATGAGTGGTGCCGTTGACTGCTAGGCCTCCATGCCGGCAAATTGAGCCATGGCTCGGGTTCACCAGGGGAGCGCGTGTTGAGGAAAGTCATTGCAGCACAGGGAAACCGGTAGAGGTGATCGAGGCAGTGTGAAGCGAGTCATTGGAGACAACGATTAGGGGTCAAGGTGGCCATACAAAGGCTCTCTCAAACAAGAGAAAGAAACATATCTTTTTCATAGATATTTAGAATGAATATGTTCCCTATGGTAACTGGGTTCAGGGTCGACGGCGCCGATTTTGGAAGCGATAGTGAGATCGGAGAGAAGCTCAGAGAGAGACCTCCAAGGAAAAATGTTGCCCATGCTCGCTGAATTTGGGCATCGCCTTGAATTAACCCACCGACCTGCCTTACACTCAGTTTCATGGACCATGGTTGTACGTATATACATAGCTAGCAATAACCAATTAGGAGAAAAATCACTTTGATACTTGGACGCATGAGAGCCCACCAATTTTAGGGAGCTTAGATCTCTTACTAGAAGGACCATGCGCGCCGGTCTTCTGCTTTTGGTAGTTCTTTTTATTTCCAAGGATGTGTCAACATTGAGCTTCACCTTGGCTTTTCAATGGAAGGCGCTATACAGACTTCTCTTTTACCGAACAATTTTAGGAGCTAGCGTGTTCGATTGTCTCACTTTTCCAAGACATGCATTGAGCTTGAAAGTAAAATTATCTGAAGCACGTGAACCTTATCCCACAACCGGAAGATATTGAGCTGAATCTATCAACATAGCAACTGCCAAATCGATTTAGACTGAACCGTGACATCTCCATATGATGACAGGTTGAGTTCCATTTGCTCGACATGGCCCTGAAACTGACTGAACATCACAATCATGTCTTAGAGCATAAACTGATGTAGCTTGCCAACACCATATGTTGAAAGCTTTCTCCCACAATAGAAAGTAATCTGAGATCTGACACTAATGATGACACATTGAGAGCAAAACTGTGGTTAAGTTTTAGTAGGAATATCAGTAAGTCCCATTTCGGTGATCTAACATTAATAAGATGTCACTTTAAGAGAGGGAACCGAGTGAACTTTCATGGACAGTAAGGCAAGGAATATTTAACATATAATAAGTTAGCTTTAGGTGTGCGCCTTATGCATGTGACCACACGTGCTTCCAGTAAGTAACTATAAAATTAACTGGAATTTCATCTAAATAGATACTGGTTTTATTAGGCAGGAGGTGAAGTTTAGTAGGTGAGAAAGCAACATAGCCCGTCTGAAGTAACTGGAAGCAAGTACACGGAAGTGCAGTACAGTACAGATAGACCATAGTTTGAAGGAAATAAGTTAATGCAACGACAGTTAATAGAACAAAGTGTAATTGGATAATCTAAATATATTGACAAACTAATTTTCATAGCAGTTGTTTATCCATAGAATTTGGAGCTTAACCTGTTTGTACAGAAGAGTAAGCATGGGCTTAAAAGCATGGGCTTAAAAGCATGGTTCGGTTCATATGCTTTGTGCTTTTGTACAGAAGATAGTAAATGCATATGAAAAGTTCCATTGGATTAGCATTAGTATTAGCTGCAAGTTGACGGTCTGAGATATATTCAGAGATATGCGCACGACTGTTTAGAACATACCCGACGGTCAGTCGGTCAATAAAGAGAAGCCCCAATTCGTAAAATCTTCTACTCTCCATTCCTATTTTCCTAGATTGTTGCAGGTGTTATCTGTAGATATCTCAACTCAACTCTCTCCGAGCACCACCTTGGTCCTCGAATAGCCCTAGAGTAGTCAGGTCCATGGTTTTAACGAATCTCCAGAGATAAACAATAGAGTGTCTTCTCGGGATAGAATCTGTAACCAAAACCATATGAACAAAATCTGGTAAAAAGGCTCAAGTGAGTAGATAATCATATTTGCTCCTTGTTCCAGTGACAAGATCGATTGTGGAAGATTCAACAAAAGAATTGAGATGGAACATTACATGCATCCTATCACAAACTGAATAAAACAAAGGAAATCACCTGAATTGGAGCAAAACTCACTAGAACTATTTCTGAACCATCTGAATCTTGTAATCCCGGATAACAAACTCAAAATCAACTATTTATGTGTTGTGCCTGATTTAATAGTTGTAGTACAACAAATTATGCATGTATGTTAGTTAGTTGAACGCATACAATCAAGCCTACATACCCGTGATTGCTGAAAGGTGGATTTCATGCCCCTCCAAACCAATGATGAATCAGTAGAATGCTCCGGACCGTTCACTCTCACACTCAAGATGTTATTGTACAAATCCTCTCCCGGTGTCTCTTTTCTCCCACGAATGCCAAGTCCATATATAAACCGAACATAACATACACCAAATCGGCAACTCAAAAGCTCAAACTTGCAACCCTATCCCCCGCTGCTTGCTTGTGTTTTGCTAAAACTTGATTTACATATTGCTGAAAGTCACGTACATGCAGATGCACGCCAAGAGGACACCCCACAGAGTTTCTTGAAAAGAGTCCCTTGACCTGCTGCACGCCATGGTCGCAGAGCGCTCTGGAGCAGCTCACCTCGACATGCGCCTATTGCAGTATCCGATTGGTGTCCCCTGCTCCCGCTCGGCCGCTCGACCAGCTCCCTGAACCTCCTGAAACGATGTAAAAAACAGATTATGCTCTCCACCACGGGGATTAGAGAAGAAAAAATGCGGTGCTTGTACAGCTGGAGGCTTATCTCTCCAGTCTCCACCACGGATGCACGCTCCCCGCATGCTGCAAGCGCTGATGGATGACTGGATGCGTCGCTAGTCGTGGAGTCAGGGAACGCGCTGGCGACCGACGGGTGGAACACGCTGGCGACTGACGGGCGGAACACGCTGGCGGACTCCACTCACCTTGATTCGAGGAACCGGCCGTGGACATCGAGCTCCGGTGTGTGCCCGTCTCTGTATCCTCGCCGCCGCCGATTGCTGAGGGAAATAGGGTATGAGAGAGAGAGAGAGAGAATGAGAGAGAGGGGAGATCAGGCGGCCTGCCTGCACGATGATGGAGGCTCCCACTCCTTTTCCACCGCAATGCGGCCGTCCCCTTCCTTGCCACGGGTGCCGCTGCTACCAGAAAAAGGAGGTGAGACGAAGGGTGGAGGAAAGACTTGAATCAACAAAGGGTAGGAGGGGCGGAGTACGGAAGGTTGAACCAGCAACGTGAAATCAATTTAGAATAGGAGGCGGCTGCACATGAATCGCCGATGGTGGTGATTTTCGGAGAGGAGAGAGTCGGGGTGAGATGGGAGTGAGCAGTGCCTGCTGGGCGAGGAGAAAGCGGTGGAAGATTGGAAGACCGACCACGCGGTCAAAAGCTGGAGCGAACAGACCAGGCTTTGCGCGTACACGTATGGTGGGTGAACATTCTAGGCCTCCAGCGGGCAGAACAATCGAGCACGCAACACCCAGGTGCACCCCACAAGTTAAAAAAACAAGACGGTAACACGCTGATAGGTAGTGACAGAACCATCAATCACAGCTCTCAATTCCGGGGGGCTTAGAGCTCTTAGAGATTAACGATTCTACTTTACTACCGGTAGGGAATACTTAAGGGTACGAAAGCAGGATCAGAAGAATTTCCCAACTAAAGATGGTTGTCATGATCTAAATACGGTAGGAATAGATGTTCTTATTGTGAAAAAACACATTTTGAAATGTCAAAAAAATTAATCTCGAGGTGTACATCTACATAGTCTTGAAAGTGGATATAGAGTTCAACGGAAAACCCATATGTTACATGTGTAAAGTGACTTTTCACGAAAAAAAAATTGTCCCTTTTTATTACGACACTACATTTGTTTCTTCAAAAAATGTTTGGGACATGTACATTCTCCGGGTTTTTTAGTTTCTGGTACATTTTTAGACGTGTTTTTGCTTAATGGGAGCATGTAGTACTGTGAGCCAAAACACTGCCTCCCGGCTTCAACATCGGTAGCTCAGCCTTCGTTGTTGAAGCGGCATTCAGTGAAGTCCTGACGACTCCTTTCTATCTCCATCACAATCTATGCATAGGTGCATGTGCTTCTATTGTGTATGTCGTGAAACACACCGAGACAATCCGAAGTGACTGCGCCATTTTCAATATGAAGATATCGGGCTAGTGATAGCCCTTCGAGCAAGTTCACAACCTCAAGAACCGACGGGCCACTGGTGCTAGAGCTCACCCTCCCCGATGCACCCACGTGAGTATCTTGATCATCACGATACACCCCTTCCCCTCCCCCTAACCACACACAGGGGCGGACCCAGACAAAATTTTGAGAGGGGGCAAACAATCTTAGTGGGATCATTTCTTGTATAAGTTCATATTGTTTGAATATTTTTCTACTAAAAATGAACAAATTCTACTGAAGTTTTGATTTTTTGAGTGGGGCCAAGGCCCTCACTGGCTTCAACCTGGGTCCACCTCTGACCACACACACACCCTAAACCCTAACACTCCTATTTTTTGGTCTTTGACGCATACACATCAACATCAATTTTGCACCAACTCGATGGAGGGTGGAATCATTTATACTGTAGCTCGAAGGGCTCCATTCTACCCAATGTAGTCTTCTTCGGCATTGTGTTGCCAAGATTACCAATAAAAGGACTTGATGAAGTTAAAGGTTGATAAAAGAGTCTGAAAATTTTCTTCGTGTATCGTTTTTTTTGCGAATATGACTGTGGCATTAAAAGAAACATCGAACAATACAAAGCAGCTAAAAAAACGAAAATTACGTCAAAATCCTTGAGAAGCCCTCCATCTTCAACTTCCAGACGCCGCCGCCGCTCCTCCCTGAGCCGGTCTGACGTTGTTGGTTGCGGACGGAAAGTCGCCAAACGGGTCAAAAATACCACAACCGTGTGTCGATTTCGTCCTCACATTACAAATACCCTTCCATGTAACCAAAACTTCGATGTAATTGGTCTTTTCCAATAAAGGGAATATATTAATATCAGACATATATCAAATACACCCGGCCTTTGCAACAATATATTATCAAGATAGACATCAATGATGCACCATCCAAAATAAAAAAATAGAGAAAATAAAACCCTACTGAACTTATGCGAAGCAGGAGCTACCACCTCCAATGGCCACACCCGGACTATAAAAAAGGTTATCCAATAAAGGATGCCTCCAGGAAGGGAACATTGCACAAACAACGCGTCGTCTAATCATCAGATCATGTGTTTTCACCTCGAAGAAAGTCTAAATAAACTCCAGACAATGTCTTCAACAAGGAAACAAATACCTTGGACTTTCACTCTGAAAATGCAGACTTGGTGACAAAACAACACCACCGAGAGCAAAGTCCCTATGTGTTGTTGTCCCCGCTTGCCAAGCCTACTGCAAAATGCTGACCATGCGGATCACAATATTCACCACATCCAAACCTTTGACATCGAGATCCTTTGGTCTTTTGGGCGCAACCATCTTGATATTCCTGGGCGTGGCGACGTATCTGGTAGTGCCAACAAAATTGGGTCCTCGAGACGTGCCTCCTCGAAGCCGCAGATGAAGATTCAGTGATGTGGTAGTTTGCCAGGCGGAGAGATGTATATCTTCGGCCAATCAATCCTCAGGTGAAGCCGACGGGAAGTTCACCCGCTCCAACCGAAGAACTATTCATCTTTAGCGAACACGCCGCTGGCCATCATGTGCGGCCACTTGCATAAGCACGGTTCTGGCGTTATGGCAGTGTCGAACTATTGGGCTGGTCCTAATCCGATCCGGGCCTTGGTATCAAGGCTGTTGTCGGCTCTAATGTGCTGAAAAGGTTGAACATTTTCTTCGTGTGGTAAACAAAAAAGTTTTTTTTTTGTTTCTGTACATAAAAGCGTTAGCATATCTGTTAAACCTTCACAAAAAAATACCCCTTTGCTAACTTGCCGCTAGCTCTTTTTTTTATAGTGAAAAGCAACCTTTATTACTCAATGATACTCCCCCCGATTCATATTACTTGTCGCTCAAATGGATGTATCTAGACATGTTTTAGTTGTAGATACATCCAATTTAGCAACAAGTAATATGAATCGGAAGGAGTAGTTAAATCTGCTACAAGTTTGAACAAAAAAAAGGAGGAGGGTCATCAATCCATCTAGCAGAGCCTTCCCTGTTGGCCTGCTTTGCTACCTCATTCAAATCTCTAGAGCAGAAAATGTAAGTTGTTTTCACAAATTCTCTTGCTAGCTAAGCACACATGAGTTCAGTATCGCTGCTGCTGGGCTGAAGGAATAGCCGCCGTGATTCATTGCTTCAATAACTGCCTGATTGTCCGAATTAATTTCCACCCGATTGCATCACAGTTCCATAGCAAATAATAGCCCATGCTCAAGTGTTAACGCTTCGGCAGACTCTACATCCGATACCTGCAGCAATATCTGGATAGAGGCGCCTATGAACAAGCCTCAATCGTCACGTAGGACAGCCCCAGTGGCTCCTGATCTAGTAGATTCGATAAATGAGGCATCAACGTTTAGTTTAACCAGACCCTTCGGTGGTTTCTCCCAGATTAACTTCTTAATGTTCCCCTTCTTCGACGCTGCTGGCACCGAATAGTTGGAAGCTAGTGCGGCAATGGACTCAGCTGATCTTTGCGGTGAAAATTCAGAATTTTCGACCGTCTAACCCGTTCTACATCATAGAGCAAAGAGTTCTGGTCAGAAGCAGATCGGTGCCCACGAGAAGAAGGGAATATGCACGTGGATCCTTTCTTTTAGTCGAAGAACATGTTGTGTGTCAAGGTTATAAAAGGAATGCCAGGCCGACAATAAACACAACAACTCAAACGACTGCTAATGCAGCCCATGGTCTCAACCCACTGTTACATTATTTCTTAGATATCAAATCGATAATGTCGGCGCAATGTACTGTCTTTAGATATTGACTTCTCTATATCTCAAACAATGCACATGTCTCACAAACCGAGTATCAAGGCAAACTTAATTGTGCGGACTCAACTTTTAACAGATCATGTGCAGTAGTAGTCCATAACACAGCAATCAAGTCAAGATGCTCACGAGATGGAGATCAGTGAATCGGAACCGTGTACCGTGATTGCTATAGACAGATGGGAGAAGTGCGGATATCAGTCGGAAAAGTTTGGTCCCTACGCTGCCAAAACTACCAGATCTCCCTTCATGCCAGCCGGCATATTTGACTAGAGATGCGATGAACAGGAGTCTCAATACTCTCTTTCCAACAAAAAAAAACCAACACTAGGACTAAGTCAATTTGGAGCTTCGTCCTTCCAGCAGATCAGATCCATCATCGCCGCCATATGTTCTTTCGTTGTTGCTCTTGCTTCTGCCTGTGAGATGGTAAAGTGATGGTCATTCAATTTACACAGGGAAAAAATGTTTTGTGTAACAAATAGCTGATCCTAGGTATTATACTAACAAGAAGCAATCTTATACGCACCAGGCAGAATTTTTGAAATCCAGACAGGCACTCTAATCGCAATCTGGTGGTCTCTATTTTCAAATATGAGAAAAGTGGACGCTGTAAGGTTAATGTCCTACTTTTGCATTACTGTGATTGGTGAAATTCTCAAAGACAATGCCTCTTTAACAAAGTTAGTATCCAAAAGGGTAGCTCCCAAGAATCTACTACATAATTCCATAAGACCCCTTTAGAGTTTCTATTACCTGTAGGTATTATCTTTTTACCTTTGACAATCAGTTTTAAGTGTTGGCAAAGAAAAGCATCCGTGGGAATTTACAACTACCATGGTGCATAAACCTACCTGTTTAGTTGTTGTCCAGATTTTCTCTTGTGACTGGCTTATCACTAAAGCTGGAAGTATTTAACTATTCAGACAGGAATAGGCATTATAACAATTTCAATAATTGCCCAGTCCAGCAAAACACCAAAACAATGGTCCAAAAGTTAGCTCACTTAAGCCTGAGCCCTACCAACTAAGCAAAATACACAATTGCCAAGCCAGCTCACAACAAATGGTGCATGCCACACAAAAGAGAGGTTCACTCATACAATTACATGAATAGCTATCAATACCATCATACCAACATATCACATTCATATTTCATAATAAATTGTAAAGCAGGCAAGCCTCAAATATTCTAAATGACAGTGACCCTACAATAGAATGTAACATGTGCTTACCTCTCCACTTTCTTTGCACGCTTGGCAAACTCTGCAGCTATGTCATGACCTTGATAGGCAGCGAGCACTGTCCGGACATCAGGAGGTCTTGCCATGGAAAGATCTGTAGTATAAATTAGCTTCATCAGGATTTATCACAGGCTCACATGACAACAACAAAGGTACCTAAAACCACATGGTAATACTAATACAGAAAATGAGTTTGTAACACTTACACTCAAGAAATGGAATCAGATCCAACAATTGGGTGTCATCAGTTTCAAGTTTCCAAGGTTTGACAGTAACACAATTTTCAGGTTGCAGGCAAGATTCAAGAGCATGTGCGCTGATATAAAGAACATGTTCAGGATTTCTGTTCAACTTTGACAAATCCTGGTAAAACATGACAAAAACTATTAAAAAGGAGAAGCATCCGACAGTATTAAAACAGAAGGCTTGGTCATGGGTCACAAAGCAGATGGTTGACCCAACAATTAAATGAGTATAAATAAACAATTGTATGGTTTTCTATTCTTGAAATGACTAACAAAAATAATTATCTAAGGCATTGATGTTCATTTAGAATCGAAATATTACTACACGCTTTCTTCAGGTATAGGCATCCATACTTCTTTAGGAGCATATACCTTGAAAACTGATTGAAGGGAGATGCCTAATATGTAACAATACAAAATGGATGATATTCATTAGTCCTGACAATGTTTGCTCTTCATGGAGTGTACTTATTGCTCGAATAGTAAAGCCAGGCAATCTCCATACCCTATAATGTTTACCATCTTGGTACTTAGTTGCAGGCCTTGATAACCTGTACGAGATGTAACCTTTTGTGTCCAACCTCTCAACCACAGGGTCCACGAACTAAAAAAAACAATTGTAGAAATTAGGATATTACATGATAGTTGACATCCCTCAGCACAATAACATAACAGTCTACATTGAAAAAAGATTAAAAACAACTTACCATGGCCTGTTGATCAGAATATACAACAACTTCATAATATTGCGCCATATGTTGCACAAAAGCTTCGACTCCTGGCCTCTTAAATGTCCTCCAACCTCTGTCACGCTTTTGAGAGAGAGAGAGAGAGAGAACATTACTTTGACATTCCTTGATTGCTCAAATAGACAAATAGTAACATACAAAGATAAGAATATGAAAATAAAATTATGCATTATCCCTCAAGATGGAAACAATAGCCACATAGGCAAGATGAGTTGAGTTCTACTCTCATCCTGCTATCTCAAGGCTATGGAAATTCTAGCGAGCATGATACATGCCTAGGCACAACCAAGCAGACTAGAGATGGATGTGATACAAACACAAAACATCTTTGTTTGGGAATGTAACTATCATGAGGGTGGACCTAGCCACTAGCGCAAGTTAGGGCAGTGTTACTTGTTCACCTGTAGTGTAGCAGAATAACTCATAATCATATCCAACCAAATAAAGGGATAAGGATCCTACTTATGAAGTTAAAGTAGATACAGAAATAGTTAGGAATATAAGAGATGGAGATAATATTAGTTCTCCTTTAATTAGAGATGGCTTCCTTTAAGTTAGGGATTAGTTTCTTGGCCACAAGTCCTATAAAAGAAACACCATGCAGTCATTTATAAATACTATGCGATGAATTAGTTGAAAGACACAAAACAAAGCCTTGAAGCCTCTCTAATATGTTTGGTGAAAAATGAAAAAACATGTTCATGAAAATTAATAATTTTACAGCTTTGCCCAACTTGTACATCACAAAGAAGAAATTTGTCATCTGTCAATGTCAAGTACTCCCTCCGTTTCAAAATATAAGATGTTCTAGCTTTGTGAAAAGAGTGTATCTAGACCCCTTTTAGTGTGTAGGTTCACTGTAAACCTTGATGAACCTACATACTAAAAGGGGTCTAGATACACTCCTTTCACAAAGCTAAAACATCTTATATTTTGAAATGGAGGGAGTAGTTCATATATATCACAAGTCATCAGTTGTCGATGTTTTTGTGCTCCAGAAGTGTGGTATTAGAGTACAGCTGAGTATAATGATACTTGTAGCAGACCATGTCTAAGGTAAACTACCATATATTGCGACATAGCACCCTGCCAGGTTTTATTTAAGTCCATTATGCTGCACTTACTGTAACATTATCTGATAATAAGAAAAACAAGCTACATTTTGTCTCCCGTATGGACTTTGAAGTCTTCAGTTCATAATACAATGTCAGTTTATAAATTATAGTACCACATATGCATCAAACCAGAGATTAGGTTATACTACTGGATAAAACCATCAAGTAAATAGAGGAGTAAATATGTCCTCCACTCTACCTGCCAATCTGAGTATACAAGAGTATCATTCAGATCAAGAACTAGGGTGAAGGCACCCTTCAATTCTGGATGTAAATCTGGCAACAGTTTGTCTGATGTAGGTTCAGTAAAGCCCTGTTAAACACAGATAGGTGTGATTATGATTTTTTTTTAATAGTAACACAATTCTAAGACAAAACACAGAGATATTTCATATTGTTACTCACCGTCACATGATTTTCAATGGTGTTCCTAATATCCAAGTAGAACTCTATCGCTGCAACAGGAACTGCAGTAGCAAAAATGCAAAAATAGTTTACGATATTTAGTGGGTACAGTCAACAATCTAAGCTGGAGCTCAATAAATAAGTATGTATTCCAGAATTAATCCCTTCGTTACATAAATATGACCTTAAGAGTTATGAATACTGAACTTTCAGGTTATGCGAAGGAAAAGATGGTGAAAAGTTGCCTCGAACTTGTAGAATGGCACCTAATTTAGGAAGAAAAATTGAAAGCTAGAATAGCATCTATCGTGGTACGGAGAGCGTAATACTGTAACAGAATAACTCCATTCCCTCATCATTGCATTCACTGATGACAATTTTAAAAGTTTTTACTTACTATAATCGTCACCACATCCCCGTACAATCAAGTGTTCAAAAGGTGTAGGATGCAATCAAGTGAGGAGACAAGTAGCGGTGGTGGAAAACAAACAACAAGAGTAAGAACTGTAATATGTCAGTCCGGCTATCTATTGCAGAAGAGGGAGTAATGGCATAACCCTATTCACCGAGGACAACTCTTTTAATTTCGTAGTTGCTATAATCGTCATCACAGCATCACTATATCAGGTAATAGTAGAAGGAAAAGACAGGTATAGAAAAAGAAAGGAAAATGTCATCGCCTGTACCTTTCTTAGCTTCAGAGATAGCCAGAGCCTGAAATCTCTGCATATACACAAATAAATCTAGTATCAGACACAGTTTCACACACAACAAGGAAGGTCTATGCTCATGAATCATGATCACCAATTGTAGTTGTGCAAAACAGTCACTGAATAGACAATTTCTCGCATGTTCCTTCATCTAGACCTATTACCGTTATGCTCTGCTGCATTACAGCAGGCAGTGCTGGCCAATAGGCTAATCATCTCTGGCTGTGTTACACTGCTGCCCGACCCTAACGAAACTGCTCCAGCAAGCAAAGACAACAGTGATCATCAGAAGATAGTACCTCCAATTCGGTGGCATCCTCCTCGATGTGGGGCGGCGTCGTCATCTTCTTCCTGAACTCCAGGGTCTTCTGGTCCACCTCGGACAGCGAGTAGGCTGCACGCACGCAAGCGGAACGGGAACAAACAGAGCAAGTCAGAACGCGGAGCAAATCGAGCAGAGATCGCCGCAGGGAAGGGGATTCGCGGGATCGCACCGTGGGTGACGTAGCCGACGCCGCCGAGGGCACCGGTGAAGGCCGCGAAGGCGCCGAACTTGAGCAGGCCCAGACCCCACCGCCTGCGCGCCGCGGGAGGAGGCGCCGCCGCCGCCGCTGCCTCCGCTGCCTCCGCTCCAGCGCCGGCCGCCGCAGCTGCCCCCTTGCCAGCACTGGCCGCCGCCGCCTCCGCCGCTGCCGCGGCGGCGGCGGCGGTGGCGGCACGGGAGGGGAAGTAGGGGGCGGTGGAGGAGGGGGAGAAGGAGGAGAGGGCGGCGGCGGCCCGGGGCAGGAGGAAGGGGCGCGATCTCGCGGCGGCGACGCGGAACATGGTTGGCTTGGGAGAGAAGAAAGAAGGGGAGGGGATTGTGGGGGGTTTGGGTTTGGTTTGTAGCGGAGGGGAAGGGTTTAAGCGAGGAAATGCCAAAGATGAACTGATCTGAACACGGCTGCGGCGGAGAACGACGAGCCGAGAACTCTGCGCGTCTCCACGGCGTTGTCGGCTCCACCGTGTCGTGGGCCTTTTTATTTTCGAGGAGTGACATGTCTGGACCTATGGGCTCTGGAATATGATGGGCCTGCACGTCAGTGGGCCGACATCTCCAAGTGAATCACTGTTCGTCTCAGCCTGTTACCGAGCGAGCGAACAGCGCACCCAAATTCCCTCCTCCTTGTTGGCTTCTCCTATATCCTTTCTAACAGATTTTACAATCTTTCTTCTCCGGCGGCAGTACCAGTGTTCTCTTTATTTTTAAAAACTAAAAATAATATTTTACAGATTTAAAAAATATTTGAAAATAATTTTGAACATAATCAATATTGTATCCCACAAACATGTAAAATTGGATTTTAGCCTACACAAAAATGAAAATTTTGATAAAATTTGGGGATTTAAAATGATACTTGCACAGATCTACATTATTGTCATTTTTATACAGTTCAGAATACAAATTATTTGAAATTGATTTTCGCACCGTTTGTGGGATAAATCGTGAGCTACATCCGACTTCTTTTAAAAGTAAAAAATTGAAACTCACAAATATAAATATGAAGTTTTTAAAATAACAAGAGCACCAGATCCCGAGAGCCAAAAATCTCCACTCCTTTCTCCCCTGATTTTTTACCCACTCCAGTTCACCTCCTTTTAAGCCACTTTCTACTACTATTGATGATTATTAATAAATCGATGGTATCTCGCAAAAAAAAGTTTCTCAATGCTCTTCACTTGCCCGATTCGCTCCACATCAGCAATTCCAATTAAACGCCTAACACGTGGGTTACCTCGTGACGCCCATCTCTTCAGCGCCTCAGGCTGGTTCTAGTGGGAGTATCATAGCTAGTATCATGCATGCCATGTTGGCAAAATCTAATGTGACATAACAATTAATAAATAAAGAGATGATTAGAGTATCATAGGTAGATAGCGTATCATAACACGTAAAACTAGAAAATCATCATGCAAATAAATCTTTTACACAATTTTACATTGAGATTCTACAAATCATTAAATATAGCACTAGTATGATACTACCATATGATACCATGCACTATGGAGATAGTATCATACACTAGTATCATATGCATGATACTAGTAATATGATACTACCACTATAACTAACCTCATATTCCTACGTGGGTTGGACATGTAGGCTCTTCTACCAGGTTTTTTATTTTTATTTTTTTAGATCTTGTTTCATTTTTGTTTCTTATCTTTGTTTACTTATCTTTGTTTAAGCCAAAAATTGGTCATTTCCACGTAGCCAGGCCTTGGCGAGTGCCGTGTGCCGACCACTTGCATGTGTGAGGAAGCTCGCGAGACAGGACGTTTTCCGTTTAACTCCCAGACCACTCCGCTCCCCACAACGATTCGCAACCATGGCCGCTGCTCCTCCTCCTTTCCCCTCCTTTTCGCGGCCCCAACATCGCCGAGGTGAGCGTGCATGGGCGGTGGACGACCGTCCAACTGGAGAAGCTCGCCGCCGGTGGCGAGGCGGCCTTGGCGAGGGCGCTCCGGGCTCCCACACCCTTCTGCGCGCGAAACTCGGGCTGCAATGGCGCCGGCAGCGTCTTCTGCAGCTGCGGGGGAGTCCGCATTTGCGGCAAAGGCGGCCGAAAAAGCCCCCGCCAGTGTCGGGGTTATCCTCGATGATCTGGATAAGGTTTTTCCGCTCGTGCCTAATGGTCCAAAATATATCGAGCTCGTTGGGGAACCCCAAGAGGAAGGTATGATGAGCACAGCAGCAAGTTTTCCCTCAGTACGAAACCAAGGTTATCAATCCAGTAGGAGCAAGGAAACACCCCAAAGGTGTAGCTAGCTGAACGTTGGCAGGGCGTACTACCGGTGCCAGCAACAACGTGGAGACCTGCACAACACAATCACAGAACTTTGCCCCCAACTTACGATGAGGTTGTCAATCTCACCGGTTTTGCTGAAAACAAAGGATTAAACGTATCGAATGGAATAAAGTAATGGTTTGCAGAAAGTAAATACAAAGCAGTAAACAGTTGATTGTAGATTGAATGTAAAAGAAAGGACCGGGGTTCATAGTTCACTAGAGGTGGCTCTCCTTAAGATAGATAACATGCTGGGTGAACAAATTACAACGGGGCAATTAACAAACATCGAGAAAGCATACAAGCATATACTAATCATCTTGACTCCTTTGAGACTTGATTGGGCATTACAACATTATATATAGACCGCCATCCAACTGCATAAGTTCTTGTCAAGTTTAGTCACCGGTAAGTTCTTGTCATCTATGACTAATAATCCACCTTCAGGTTATCATCCGAACCCCCTCCAGTATTAAGTTGCAAGCAACAGATTATTGCATTACGAATTGCGTGTAAAGTAAACAATACGATTGTTCTATGAACAAAGGATTGTTGTTTTTGATGGGTTCGTAGCATGGAAAACAAAAAAATTCTATCACAAGAACGAACAAAACCCAGATCTAATCTAGATAAAAGCCAAGATCTAATCTATTAGACATGAGCAACGAGATAGATAGGAACTAACCCTCGTAGATCCGAAAGCGTTAACGAGATTAGATCTCGTGGTTGATGTAGTCGATCACTTGCCGATCTCAAGATCGTGTGGACGATCCTTCCGGCGTCGCGTTCTAGCAGCGCTTCCGCAGTCGGTCAAGTGGACGATCCTTCCGGCGCCGCGATTCGGCAGCGCTTCCGCAGTCGGTCACACGTGCGGAGTCGAAGCAGACCTTCCTCTCCCCGTTCCAGCGAGCAGCGGAGGTAGTAGATATTCTCCACGGAATCCCAGTAGCACGACGGCGTGGTGGTGGTGGCGGAGTAGAGAATTCTGCAGGGCTTCGCCTATGCCTGTGCAGAAGAAAGGTGGAGGAGAGAGGCGACAGAGATTGGAGTTATGAGAGCAGGGGAGGAGGAGGCGCCCCTGCCCCTCTATTTAAAGAAGGGAGGGCGCCTGGGAGGGGGAGTCCTTGTAGGACTCCCCTCCCTCTAGGCCGGCGGATTAGGGAGTGGGGGGAGGAGTCCTCCTCCCCCACGACTCCTAGTCTTGACCCACCAGGACTCCTTGATCCCTATCTTGATTTTCAAGCAAACTCCAAGATATCTTCTAGAACCTTCCGGAACATTCCGAAACCTTCTAGAATCTCCATACAAACACTCCGGAACATTTCCTAACTCATAAAATGATCCCCTATATATGAATCTTAATCTCCGGACCATTCCGGATCTCCTCGTGATGTCTCGGATCCATTCCGAGACTCCGAACAACATTCGGTCTCCAACGCACATTCCATATCTACTTAAAACAACTTCGAACCTTAAGTGTGTCACCCTATGGTTCGTGAATATGTAGACATGATAGAGACACATCTCCTATCAATAACCATCAGCGGGACCTGGAGATCCATAATGGCTCCCACATACTCAACGATGACTTCGTGATCGATTGAACCATTTACATACGAAACCAATTCCCTTTGTCTTGCGATACTATACTTATCCGAGGTTTGATCGTCAGCATCTCCATACCTAGTTCTACCTCGTTACTGATAAGTACTCTTTACTCATTCCGTGATATGTCATCCCTTGTGACCTAGTCACATGCTTGCAAGCTAACTAGATGGCATTCCACCGAGAGGGCCCAGAGCATATCTATCCGTCATATGGATGGACAAATCCCAATCTTGGTCCATGCGCTTCAACACATACTTTTAGAATACCCAATGACACCTTTATGACCACCTAGTTACGAAGCGGTGTTTGATGTCATCAAAGTACCCATCCGGTGATGGTGATTAACATAACCTCATGGTCGAAGGATTAGGTTACTATGTATTTGAAAGCTTACAGCAATACGAACTTAATGACTTGATCTTATGCTACGCTTACTATGGGTGTTTGTCCATCACATCATTCTCCCAATGACATAACCTTGTTATTAATCACATCCTAATGTCCATGATCAGGAAACCATGATCATCAATTAATCAACAAGCTAGTTCAACAAGAGACTTACTAGGGACTCATATATGTTTACAAAACACACATGTATTAGTGTTTCCTAATAATACAATTATAGCATGGGATGTAAACATTCATCATAAACACAAAGATATAATAATAACCACTTTTATTATTGCCTCTTGGGCATATCTCCAACAGTTTTCTCCCTAGTAGCAACAACACGTCTAGTACCTTAGAGATTTCTGTCACTTCCCCAGATTACCAGAGGCATGAACCCACTATCGAGCATAAATACTAACTCTTGGAGTTGCTAGCATCTACTTGGCCAAGATAGCTACTAACAACGGAAAGCATGCAAGATCACAAATAACATAGACATGATAGAATCAATAATCAATCTGAAATAGCATCTCAATATCCATCGGATCCCCGCAAACACAACATACAGAATTACAAATAGATGATCTTGATCATGAACGGAGCTCACAAGATCTAAACATGAAAGCACAAAGGAGGAGAACCATCCATCTAGCTATGGACCCGTAGTCCAGAGATGAACTACTCACGCATCACACCGGAGGCTTGCATGATGATGAAGAAGGCCTCCAGGGTGAATTCCCCTCTCCGATAGGGTGCCGGGAAGAGATTTAGATCCCTCCCGATCTAGGGATGGAGATGACGGCGGCTACATACTCTTTTGTGGAATTTTGATCGGGTACTTAGGGTTTCCGTATCAGAGATAATATATAGGCGGAAGGAGAGGCCGAGGGGGTGCCTGGGGCGGCCAGACCACCCCCTAGCACGGGCTAGGCCTGGCCGCGTGGCCAGGTGGTGTGGCCGGGGCCCAACCCCTCTCCGTCTCGTATTCTGGCTCTAGGTGTCCCCTGGTAAAATAATGACTTTGGCTTTTGTCCCGCCCAATTCTGAGAATATTCAATTTCTGACTTCCTGAAACCAAAAAGAACAGAAAACAGGCAGCTGGCACTGTGGCTCTTGTTAATAGGTTAGTCCAAGAAATCATATGAAAAGTACTACAAAGTGTGGACAAAACACAAAGTAGATAAAACCAAGCATGGAACACCAAAAATTATAGATACATTTGCAACTTCATCAATGGCGCCACTGCCGACCAGGGTAAGTTCCCGATCCAGGTAGCGGTTATGGTTTGGTACTAAATCGACGACAGTTAAGACTCGATCTAAGTAGTTAGACATTTGAACGAGCGATTTGGGGCTTTTTCGCACTACGTAGTTACATATTTCATAATGTGCTGTCAAATTTGGGAATTCGATTTAGTGAAATCCTAATTGTTTGTTGTCCTGGTACTTAGCCCGATTGGTTTTACATCATAATGTGCTGCCAAATCTACTATAATGTGCACTGCCTGATTGGGTAATGCCCATATTTGTACCATGCCCATTGCTAGTAGTTGTAGATTATTACTTTACCCATGTTTCTGTCATGTGCATTGTCCAATTGCGCAATGCTAGTAGTTGTAGATTGTTACTTTGCCCATGTTTTTGTCATGTGCATTGGGTAATGCTAGTAGTTGTAGATTGTTACTTTGCCCCTGTTTCTATCATGTGCATTGCCCAATTGGGCAATGCTAGTAGTTGTAGATTGTACTTTTCTGCTGACCTCGTTTTACTTCATGCCAAGGTGGTTAAGTTTGAGTGTGAGACTGTGGGGAGGGGCTGGCACCCACATCTAGTTTTCAAGACGTGCTCCCAATCAACCGCTGGGCAATGAAGCCCATGGTCATCAGTGGGATGGAGGCGGCTTTGCAGCCGTAGAGCAAGAAGGGATGACAGCCAAAGCTTGGCCACCACAAAATCGACGAGGTCCCTCGCCGGTTCATCGTCCGACTTAATGTTGTTGACCTCCACATGCTGGTGATCATGCCGACATTCCATCATGGCTTGAGGAACTGGATCAGGGCCACACGTCGTGCCGGTCACAACTTGTCGTTGGTGTGCTGAGTGGGTGCAGGTGGACTGGTCAGAGATGGTGTACAAGTACGACCTGGAGCATGACGACGTCGTCGAGTTCAAGCTCAAGACCTTCATCAACAAGATGACAATCTACAAGGCGGGCTCCTCCAGTGCCAGGCGGTACACCTGCCCTAACCATAGCTAGACGCCGGCGGCCTTCATGTCATACTGTGTAAGTTTGTATGTAGTAGTAGTTGGTAATGGAAAACTCATGATGGTGAACTAGGCTGATCCCTTTTGATCAGCCGCATGCTATGCCCCTGTTGATGGTTCGTTTCATCAGGGGTTAAACCCCTGGTGGCTGATGGTTCTTTTGATCAGGGATGTAATTTAGAACCCCTGATTCCTGCCTACATGGTACTATGTATATGGTGTAGCTTCTAATGATGTTGTGTGTGCATATGCCTATTTTGTGATCATGTTGTGTGCGTACTGTGGTGGTAAGATCACCAAATTTGAAATGGGTGATCATAACCCATGTGATCAAATGCAAAGCACCACACTAAACACCTATGAAATGCATCAGCAGGGAAAAGTCTTGAATTTGGGCAACCAAACAATTGGGCCAATTTGTAGGAAACCCGAATGTAGGAATCCAAACAAAATGCCCAAGTTGGCTCAAGCCCAATCATCCCTCATGCAGCACCCAGCGGGCCAAGTAGGGGAAATAGGAAATTTGGGCCGAAGCAACCAAACACGCCCTAAGAGCGTGTTTGGTTGCCCACAGAGGCATTCCCGTACCCAGCCGACAGAAATAAGCGAGTTTGGTTGCTCACGCGGAATGAAATCTTCGCATCACACGGGTCTTAAAGCAATACTCAGACTAGCTTCGGAAGAACTCCCAAATCGGCCGTTTTCACGGGCCAACTTGTAACTACCTCGGTGAATTACGCTCTTAGTTAATGCCTAGATGAACAAAAGTGGTTAAAATAGTACGGTGGGGCCCAGGGCCACTCACGGTAGACCTTTCGGCCGTCCTAACCACTTTCAGACAACGGGACAAGAACGAGCGGCGTAATCGGCAGGCGAAGGGATCAACTACATACACAAGTGAGTATGTATGCAAGCCACATACAACAGTACATCAGAGCCATTCCATCTAAAAGAAATAGAAATAGTGCAACGCCATACGGCAAGATCCAAACATCCTAGATAGATATAATAATTTAGGATAGCTCCTCATACACCACACATCAGAGTATCAGGCGGAAGCGGAAAACAAGATCCGAGTATGGATAAGAAGCAAATTGGCATAAGATGCCCCATAAATAAACACATCCTGCCCACAGATCACACGGATCCCCCGTTCCCGGAAACTCTACACCGAATGATCGTTGCCAACATCATCTGTCTCTTCCACCCAGTATCCATCTTGCGGGTACACCTGTTCATCTGAATCAAACAATTTATCGTGTGAGACCCTAGGGGTACTTAGCAAGTCTTTATGCCACTAAAGGGGACACAACCTGGGGTGACGCAATTGCAGCAGAAGATAATACCTAACAATTCTATAGAGACTCGCTAACCTTCCGCCTAACCAATGATAGACGGAAGTCCGTGAATTAAGAACAACAGTTATAACAGTATAATTAACAGATCCATCCTCCTCCTCGCTTACCAACGAGGAAGCGGACGAACAACCCCCATCATCCGTTGGCAGTTTTATTAACCATTCCATGAGTATTGCACTATTTACTAGTCAAGTACTTAGTCAATTTAAAGGCGGTACTTTAGTTATACTTGTCTATGATCGAGAAACTGTGCTCCAAGTCGTCCATAACCGCGGACACGGCTTTCAGAAAGATTTACCCTGCAGGGGTGCACGAATAGCAACACACACTCGATCAACCTCGGAAAAACCAAATCAAAACCCAACGAGGCATTCACGACAAAGCAATCACAGGATTCAGAAATATTTCAGGGGGCCACCCCATTAAGCTACCCGCAACGAAGTTGGCCGGCTCCGAGACGGACCCAAGGTTTGTGTGGACGGCGGTAAACGACTGGGAACCCGAAAATGAGACTGGGCTTGTCGATACAGCGAAAACGTGTCACGATCCAAAACAGTACAGGTGCTCCTCGCACAATCTTAAATAAAACAGTAACATGGCATAAGTACAGGATAGTAATAAAACCCCAAACTAATTGTGGCCCCAAGAAATAAGAATGAATCAAGCTCTGGCTCAGGGGGGTCCATAAGGCCTCCCGGATGTGGATAGTGCGAATAAACAAGGAACATGAATCAAGTACTCGGGGTCCTACGGGACACAAGTGAGCATGAAAACCAAATAGCAGATATTGCTCACCGGTGCCTCTTTCATTAGTTATCCCATTACTACTCAGGTTATGTTGTTTAGGTGCCTCATTATCCATCAGACACTCACATACCCTACTCATGCTTTTCTACGACTCGCATGGCTCAAACAACTCCTGTAGTAATGGCTCATGGGACCGGACAGGCTTAATGTGGTGTAAAGTAAAGGCTATGCAGTACTTGGGATTCAATTTAATGCAATCGTGACTCAATGATGCAAGAATAAGATAGAGGCAATAGGTACTGTATGTATGCAAGCATGTGGTAGTGCTTGCCTGGCAGCTCAGTTGAAGCGAGAGATGGATCTGGGTAATACTCCTGGGATTCCTGGTAATTCTCCTGCTGGGCGTCTATTCGAAGAAGAACCAAACAAACAAGGGCCAACATAAATAAAGTGCGCAAGCATATAAATTGAAATGCAACAAGCAACCAAGCATGCCATGATGAATGATGCACAATTTACATGGCATTAAAGTAGCATGGCAAAGGTGAGGTGTGGATACAAGAAATAAAGCACTTTAATATTTATTTGCCCAAGTTTTATTGTCATAAACAGTTCAGAATTTAAATGTTGACATGATGCATGCTTCAATTCAGAACAGGGACTGCATAAATAGGACGGGCTCATCGCGCTGATCGATTTAGACATATTATTTGCCAAATTTGGAATTATAAAACAAAAGTTATTAATTAAATAAGGAAAAGGGCATTTTTATTGTGATTTTAATCAACTCGAAATTTAAAGTGTTCAAAATATATTTTGGAGGGCATATTTGAATTCCTCACATTTTTCTGATTCCAAAACATATATTATTTGGATTATTTGGATTTGTATTTTAAAAATTATTTGAAACTGAAAAGAATTTGAATTTAAATCAATTTGAAAAGATTTGAATAAAAACAGACCCAGGGAAAAACTTTTTACACCGCAGGCAAATCTACCCACAGACACTGACAGGTGGGGCCGTGCTGACTGGGCCACGCGCGCGCGAAAACTCTTTTGTCACGCGTCTCGGGCTAACCCACTGAGACTGACAGGCGGGACCAGCGGCGGAAGGCCCACGTGCCAGCAATGCGGGAGACAGGGGCTGACAGGTGGGGCTGCGGCTGGAGCGCGGGTTGCGAACGGGAAAAGCCGGGGGGTTTTCTGCAAACGTGCTGGCGTGGCTGACTGGTGGGGCTGAAAGGAGCGCGGGTTGCAGTAATTAAAAAGGGTGGGGGCTTTTTGCAAATTGACCACGGCCGGCTACTGTTTATCGTCTTCGCGTGTCTGACGCTAATCCGGCGTGCGGCGCGGGGCGGGGACTCGAACCTGGGACGCGGGCGTGCGCTCCGGGGGTGCGAGCCGGTGCGGTAGTGCTAGGGGAGCTGACTGGGAGGAGGGCGCGGGCTAGATAGGGCTGGCGCGGCGCGGGGAGGCTGCAGACTACAACGGACGGCGTGCCCTGAGAGTGCTCGACAAAACGGTCGGCGGCGCTAGACGGCGACGGAGAAGAGGAGGTTGTCAGGGAGAGGGAGATGCTCACCGCGAGTTGCCTGGTGGTGTTGGATCGGCGCGAGGGGCTGCAGAACGGCGAGGATGCAGACGCACTGGCGGGCTAGGGTTTTGGGGACGGCGAGGTACTGGCGACGCGGTGGAGCTTCTCGTCCACGTCTGCGTGTACGGGGCGGTGCAGGGGGTTGTCCTGGATCTCCTCAGCCACTTCACGGTCGCGTGGCTCGACCGGTTCGTCAGGGCGGGGTGGTTGCTGGCGGCGACCGGCGTCGGTTGCTGGTGGCCGGAGAGGAAGGAGGGGAAGAAGGGACGTCTCGGGGTGGATCTGGACAGGCCAGAGGAGGCGTGCGAGAGGGGGAAAAAGGAGGGAGAGGGGAAGGAGACAGCTGGGGCACGGCAAGATAAAGGTGGCCTCGTGCCACCTTTTTCCTCCTCCTCGAGCACGTGCTCGGCCGGCTGGGCTGGCTGGGGCTGGTCCAGGGCGAGGCAGTGAGGCTGCAGGGTGGGGCTGGCACGAGGGAGAGAGAAGAGAGGGAGGGAATCGCTCGGGTTAGGTTAGATGGTGGCCTCGGGTTAGGTTTAGCTAGGGTTAGGGTTTGGGTTAGGCTAGCTTAGAGAGAGGAGGGGCTAGCTAGGGTGGGGCCAGGTAGAGAGAGGGGCTTGGCATGGAGGCCAAGCTAGAGAGAGAGAGAGAGGGTCTAGGGTTAGATGGTTTAGTAGAAAATTAGAGAGAGAGAGAGAACTAGCTAGGTTAGGTTTTATTAGGTTTTAGATTTTAATTTTTGATTATGAGGCAAAAACAAGAAAGATCCATGGGTCTTGAGCTTGCATGATCTAATGTGGAAGAGAGACAAGAAAGAAAGAAAGAGGAAGAAAGGAATTAGGTGGAGAGGTTCTCATATGATCATATATGTAGAAAAAGAATAAAATAAGAGAAAAGAAAAGAATGTGGATAAGACCATCCCAAGTGGAGCATGGTGGAGGCTAGAATGATCATGAGGTGGAGGTGAAAAGAATTCTAAGAGAAAGAAAAAGAAAAGAATTATGGGGTAAGCCTCATATGGTCCATGCATGGTAAAATAATACTAAAAGAAGATGATATGGTTGTGACTAAGGGAGGTGGAGTGGTAGGAGATGGTTTCCAAGATAGGATCCACTAGACCCAAAGAAAAACTAATGGAGGGAAAAGGTGGTGGAGAAGCTTGCATGGCCCATGCAAAATATTAATGACATGATTTATTATGTGAAAACAATAATAATATGATTGCATTAATCTTATGCATTTCCAAGAAGTGGAAAAATAAGCCAAGCAAAGAATTGGAAGATTGATCCACCCCAAACCACATGAGCTAGGATATAATGTCAAAATAAAAGAATTACAAGCTCATAGTTAATGGGATGGTGGGATTATAAAGTGGTGAAAGAAAGGTGGTGGAATGGAAATAAAAGATATGCCCCCAACTCAACTTGGGCATTTAAACAATATATCAATAACCAAATACAATATCAAGAGGCAAATACAATTATTAATGCATATGAGAGAAAAACCAAAAGAAAAAGGGTTTTATATGATGCTCAAATGCAATGTGGCATGATGACATGAGCAAGATATAATTATGATGCAACAATAATCTGTATGGAGTAGCCAATATCTTACTAGGACAAGTAGCATTACAATTGTTAGACAATTGGGGTGCTACAACTCTCCCCCACTAAACAGGAATCTCGCCTCGAGATTCTAGGAAGAAGAAGACTCAAAGAGGGTAGGATACTTGGCACGGAGCTCATCTTCACGTTCCCAGGTTGCTTCATCAACGGAATGGTGCGACCACTGCACCTTGCAGAACTTGATGGACTTGTTGCGAGTCCTTCTTTCTACGACTTCAAGGATTTTTGTGGGGTGTTCTTGATAAGACAGATCTTCTTGGAGATTGATGAGTTCATGGTCCACGGTCCTGCCGGGATCCTTGAAGCACTTCTTGAGTTGAGAGATGTGAAAAACATCATGGACTTTGAGTTGTTTAGGGAGCTCAAGAGCATAAGCAACTTCTCCTCTTCTTCCATGAATTTTGAAAGGACCGATGTATCTAGGAGCCAGCTTTCCTTTGATACCAAAGTGATGCGTGCCTCTCATGGGAGTGACACGAAGATAAACGAGATCACCAGGGACATACTCCATGTCCGTGTGCTTTCTGTCATAATTGCTCTTCTGGCGACATTGAGCAATCTTCAGATTTTCAAGAATGATATGAACTTTCTCCTCCGCTTGAGTTACAATGTCGGGACCAAACAATATTCTTTCACCTGCGCCCGACCAACCAATCGGAGTTCTGCATTTGCGACCATAAAGAGCCTCAAATGGTGCCATCTTTAGACTTTTCTGGAAACTGTTGTTGTAAGAGAATTCAGCATAAGGAAGACATTCTTCCCACTTCATGCCGAAAGAGATAACGCAAGCACGAAGCATATCTTCTAGAATCTGATTGATCCTTTCAACTTGTCCTTGCGACTGAGGGTGGTAAGCTGTGCTGAAGTTTAGTTTGGTTCCCAAAGCATTTTGGAAACTTCCCCAGAACTTGGAAGTGAAGATGCTTCCACGGTCTGAACTGATCTCAAGAGGAACTCCATACAGAGAGACAATTCTATTGATATAGAGCTCAGCCAACTGAATTGCAGAAATCGTTTCCTTGACTGGAAAGAAGTGAGCTACTTTGGAAAGCCTGTCAATGACAACAAAGATTGCATTGTTGCCTTTCTACGACCTTGGAAAACCAGTGATGAAGTCCATCTCTACTTTCTCCCATTTCCATCCCGGAGGCTTCAATGGCTGTAGAAGACCGGAAGGTTTCTGATGAACAGCTTTAACTCTGCGACAAACATCACACTCCGAGACATACTTGGCACAATAACGTTTCAAACCAGGCCACCAATATTGTGTTTTTAAGTCCATGTACATCTTAGTGCTGCCAGGGTGGATAGAAAGAACAGAATCATGCGCCTCCTTGAGAACTTGCTCTCTTAAACCCGGGTAGTTCGGAACAAACATCCGGTGTTCAAAGAAAAGAGTGCCTTGGTCATCAACGTGGAAAGACTCATACTTCGGAAGTTGAATGTTGGAGATGATCTTTTTAGTGTAAGGATCCCCAAGCTGAATGGAACGGACCTTTTCTTCCAATAGAGGTGTTGCTAGCAGATTCAGAAGATAACCTTGATCCACAATTTCAAGGTTGAGCTTACGGAATTCCTCGCACAAGAGAGGCTGTTGTTCTTCCACCATGAGGTTGTTGACATAAGCTTTTCGGCTGAGAGCATCGGCCATGACATTGGCTTTGCCCGGAGTATAGTTGATGGTCAAATCGAAATCATTGATTGTTTCAATCCACCTCCTCTGACGAAGGTTGAGATCAGGCTATGTGAAGATATACTTCAGACTCTTGTGATCAGAAAAGATCTCACAACGGTTGCCAAGCAAGTAATGCCTCCATACTTTCAAAGCAAAGACAACTGCTGCAAGTTCGAGGTCATGTGTAGGATAGTTGATCTCATGCGTCTTCAACTGACGAGATGCATAAGCAACAACTTGCTTTTCTTGCATCAGGACCGCACCCAATCCTTGCAATGAAGCATCACAGAAAATCTGGAAAGGCTTTGATGTATCTGGAGGAACCAAGACTGGTGTGGAAGTGAGCTTCTCTTTGAGTGTTTCAAAGCTTGCTTGACATGCAGGAGTCCAAAGACATTTCTTGCCTTTCTTGAGGAGATCGGTAAGAGGCTTCACAATCTTTGAGAAATTTTGAACGAAGCGACGACAGTAACTGGCCAAACCAAGGAAACTCCGGACTTCTTTGACATTTATGGGTGGAAGCCAGTCCATAATTGTCTTAATAGTTACTGGGTTGACGGCGATGCCCTTGGCAGAGATGACGTGACCAAGGTAGGTGACTTGAGGCAGCCAGAATTCACACTTGGAGAACTTTGCATACAGGCGGTTCTCACGAAGCTTGTTTAGGACACACCGAAGGTGTTCTTCATGTTCTTCCTTAGACTTAGAATAGACTAGAATGTCATCCAGATAGACCACAACGAACTTATCAAGATACTCCATGAAAACCGAGTTCATAAGCCTCGAGAAGGTGGCAGGTGCATTGGTGAGACCGAAAGACATGACTGTGTACTCATACAAACCATAGCGGGTGGTGAAAGCTGTTTTGGGAACATCTTCCTTGCGGATCTTGATTTGATGGTAACCACTTCTCAAATCAAGCTTAGAGAATACCACAGCTCCAGCTAGCTGATCAAAGAGATCATTAATCCGCGGAAGGGGATATTTATTCTTGATGGTTTTAGCATTGAGTGCCCGATAGTCAACACAAAGTCTATCAGTCTTGTCTCGCTTCTTCACAAAGATGGTTGGACTACCCCAAGAAGAAGTACTGTGCTGAATGAAACCCAACTTCTCTTGTTCATCCAACTGACGCTTAAGTTCAGCCAACTCAGCAGGACCCATTTTATAAGGCCGCTTGGAAATAGGAGCGGTACCAGATTCGAGTTCAATGACAAACTCAACCTCACGATCCGGAGGCATACCTGGTAACTCTTCAGGAAAGACATCTGGAAACTCACAAACTACAGGAACACTCTGAATACCTTCCATAGCATCATCATTCAGAGCTGCCAAAGAATAAAGCTGAATTGCAGGAGTCAGACTTGGAGAATAGACTATATGGCCTTCAGGAATTTTCAGAGAAACCGAACGTTCAGCACAATCGATCACAGCTGCATTAGCTATCAACCAATCCATGCCCAAGATAACATCAATATCAGAATTGCCCAGAATAATTAAGGAAGCCGGAAACGAAGAACCACCAATCTCAATTTGATTGCCATGGCTGATATGAGCAGCCCTCATGTTTGACCCAGGAGATTGTACCACAAGACGGTGTAATAAAGGAACCATAGCCAGATCTTGCTCATGAGCAAACTTGTGAGAAACAAACGAATGTGAAGCACCCGAATCAAACAAAACTCATGCAGGAACTGAGTTAACAGGAAGCATACCCATGACAACTCCAGGAGCATGCTCAGCTTGAGCGGCGTTGACACAGTTAGCACGAGCAACCATAGACCCCGGCTTAGTGTTGATGTTGAGGGCCCTAGGTGGAGGTGCACGAATCATAGGAGCACTTGCCGCAGGTCTTGGAGGTGGTGGTGGAAGAGCTTTGTTGTTCAATGGACAATTCCATTGCTGATGCCCAGTGTTTCCACAAGTATAACAAGCACCAGGTGGACGTGGAGCAACGTAGCCAGGGACTCCGCCAGGCGCTCCAGGGTAGTTGTGGTTGTAGCCCCTGGGAGCCGCAGTGAAGGAGTTTGGTGGCCTTGGTGCGTAGCTTGAAGGTCTTGGTGGAGCAGGGAGCGACGGTGGGGTGTTAGGAACCCAGACACGATGCTTAGAAGGAGCTGTCATCGCAGAAGAGCTTGCTGAATCACGGCTGTGTTTCTTTGACTCCTCAAACACTTGCCTACTTGCTTCTTCCTGCAGAGCCGTGTGTTGAAGTTCTAGGAAAGATGTTGGCCTTGCATGAGTGATTGCATATTTGATGGAAGCATTGAGGCCTTGCCGAAACCTCTTTTGCTTCTTCTTGTCATCAGAGATCTCATCGCCACCATAACGAGACAGGTTCATGAAGTTCCTGATGTAGGTGTTGACATTGTCAGTGCCCTGCTTGAGGTTGAGAAACACTTCCTTCATCCTTTCCATGACAATTTCTGACAGATATTGCTCTTTGAAAGCAGCAGTGAACCGCTCCCAAGTAGGCTGAAAACCAGAAAGATCTGCCTTGAGGTAATTTTCCCACCAGAGAGCTGCATCTCCCTTCAGAAGGTGAGTAGCACACTTGACCCATTCTTGCTCGGGAACATCTGCAGTCATCAGCAACCTTGACACTTCACGAAGCCAATCATCCGCATCAAGTGGTTGATTAGACACTTCGAATTGACGTGGGTTGAACTTGAGAAAACTCTTGATGTCTCCTCGCTTGGGAGGTGGAGGTAGCGGAGCAAACTCATTCCTCCTCACACTTTCCTCGAAGCGCTGCTGGTTCTGCTGCATAGTGCCCAAAGCATTTGCAATACTTGCCAAAGCGGCCCCAAGTTCAGGTGGTATATCCTCCTCAGAACGGCGTGGTGGTGCCATCCTGTGATTGATATAAAACACAAGTCAGTACTATAATGGAGAATGATAATAATCCAAAATAGTACCAAAATGGAATTAATCAAGATTAAGGAATGCAATTCACTGAGATGATATTAAAATATCAACAAAGTTCAAGGCAATTAGAAGATATAAAGCATAACGCACACAACTGAACAAGGAGTGTGGTACACAACTAACAAAGAAAAATTTTCCGCAAATTTTGGCATTAAAATACCACTATATGCGCAAAACCACTTAACGAATCAAGATTAGTAATCTACTATTTCAATATACAAAAGCAAATGACAAAAGTAGTGGTATGGTCGCGACTCCATCCCGCACTCAAATCATTACTCCGCACATGAATCAGTAAAATACATATCTCAACAACTTCTCCTTAAGATGAACCTAGAGATTGGTAACTACGGAAATGAACACCCCAAACAAGATAACGTCGGATAACAAAGAGTAAGATAGATCGCATCGGTGTACAATGAACCAGAATAGATCGCGTCGGTTTACAAAGGGCTGTCAGTAGGGAATGTACCAACAGTTGATAACCAAAAGGCAGATAGTGATAACATTTGGATGCAACAGATAGAGAAGGAGTTCACACACACACACACGCACAAACATAACCTATGGTACTACGGAACCCAGAACACGTGAATCCTAGTTTGAAGTTTAGAAGAGGATTGAAAACGTTACACTTCCTTACCAGAAAAGGGTGGGTGGGTGGGTAAGAAGAAAAATGGAAGCAATCTTACTCTCACGTTTGTTTTTCCCTAATATACATAACTACCAAAATATTTGCTAGACTGACAACGACCATTTTGGCTGAGACCCTGAAGGGCGGGATGGCTCTGATACCAATTGTAACTACCTCGGTGAATTACGCTCTTAGTTAATGCCTGGATGAACGAAAGTGGTTAAAATAGTACGGTGGGGCCCAGGGCCACTCACGGTAGACCTTTCGGCCGTCCTAACCACTTTCAGACAACGGGACAAGAACGAGCGGCGTAATCGGCAGGCGAAGGGATCAACTACATACACAAGTGAGTATGTATGCAAGCCACATACAACAGTACATCAGAGCCATTCCATCTAAAAGAAATAGAAATAGTGCAACGCCATACGGCAAGATCCAAACATCCTAGATAGATATAATAATTTAGGATAGCTCCTCATACACCACACATCAGAGTATCAGGCGGAAGCGGAAAACAAGATCCGAGTACGGATAAGAAGCAAATTGGCATAAGATGCCCCATAAATAAACACATCCTGCCCACAGATCACACGGATCCCCCGTTCCCGGAATCTCTACACCGAATGATCGTTGCCAACATCATCTGTCTCTTCCACCCAGTATCCATCTTGCGGGTACACCTGTTCATGCTGGTGATCATGCCGACATTCCATCATGGCTTGAGGAACTGGATCAGGGCCACACGTCGTGCCGGTCACAACTTGTCGTTGGTGTGCTGAGTGGGTGCAGGTGGACTGGTCAGAGATGGTGTACAAGTACGACCTGGAGCATGACGACGTCGTCGAGTTCAAGCTCAAGACCTTCATCAACAAGATGACAATCTACAAGGCGGGCTCCTCCAGTGCCAGGCGGTACACCTGCCCTAACCATAGCTAGACGCCGGCGGCCTTCATGTCATACTGTGTAAGTTTGTATGTAGTAGTAGTTGGTAATGGAAAACTCATGATGGTGAACTAGGCTGATCCCTTTTGATCAGCCGCATGCTATGCCCCTGTTGATGGTTCGTTTCATCAGGGGTTAAACCCCTGGTGGCTGATGGTTCTTTTGATCAGGGATGTAATTTAGAACCCCTGATTCCTGCCTACATGGTACTATGTATATGGTGTAGCTTCTAATGATGTTGTGTGTGCATATGCCTATTTTGTGATCATGTTGTGTGCGTACTGTGGTGGTAAGATCACCAAATTTGAAATGGGTGATCATAACCCATGTGATCAAATGCAAAGCACCACACTAAACACCTATGAAATGCATCAGCAGGGAAAAGTCTTGAATTTGGGCAACCAAACAATTGGGCCAATTTGTAGGAAACCCGAATGTAGGAATCCAAACAAAATGCCCAAGTTGGCTCAAGCCCAATCATCCCTCATGCAGCACCCAGCGGGCCAAGTAGGGGAAATAGGAAATTTGGGCCGAAGCAACCAAACACGCCCTAAGAGCGTGTTTGGTTGCCCACAGAGGCATTCCCGTACCCAGCCGACAGAAATAAGCGAGTTTGGTTGCTCACGCGGAACGAAATCTTCGCATCACACGGGTCTTAAAGCAATACTCAGACTAGCTTCGGAAGAACTCCCAAATCGGCCGTTTTCACGGGCCAACTTGTAACTACCTCGGTGAATTACGCTCTTAGTTAATGCCTAGATGAACAAAAGTGGTTAAAATAGTACGGTGGGGCCCAGGGCCACTCACGGTAGACCTTTCGGCCGTCCTAACCACTTTCAGACAACGGGACAAGAACGAGCGGCGTAATCGGCAGGCGAAGGGATCAACTACATACACAAGTGAGTATGTATGCAAGCCACATACAACAGTACATCAGAGCCATTCCATCTAAAAGAAATAGAAATAGTGCAACGCCATACGGCAAGATCCAAACATCCTAGATAGATATAATAATTTAGGATAGCTCCTCATACACCACACATCAGAGTATCAGGCGGAAGCGGAAAACAAGATCCGAGTATGGATAAGAAGCAAATTGGCATAAGATGCCCCATAAATAAACACATCCTGCCCACAGATCACACGGATCCCCCGTTCCCGGAAACTCTACACCGAATGATCGTTGCCAACATCATCTGTCTCTTCCACCCAGTATCCATCTTGCGGGTACACCTGTTCATCTGAATCAAACAATTTATCGTGTGAGACCCTAGGGGTACTCAGCAAGTCTTTATGCCACTAAAGGGGACACAACCTGGGGTGACGCAATTGCAGCAGAAGATAATACCTAACAATTCTATAGAGACTCGCTAACCTTCCGCCTAACCAATGATAGACGGAAGTCCGTGAATTAAGAACAACAGTTATAACAGTATAATTAACAGATCCATCCTCCTCCTCGCTTACCAACGAGGAAGCGGACGAACAACCCCCATCATCCGTTGGCAGTTTTATTAACCATTCCATGAGTATTGCACTATTTACTAGTCAAGTACTTAGTCAATTTAAAGGCGGTACTTTAGTTATACTTGTCTATGATCGAGAAACTGTGCTCCAAGTCGTCCATAACCGCGGACACGGCTTTCAGAAAGATTTACCCTGCAGGGGTGCACGAATAGCAACACACACTCGATCAACCTCGGAAAAACCAAATCAAAACCCAACGAGGCATTCACGACAAAGCAATCACAGGATTCAGAAATATTTCAGGGGGCCACCCCATTAAGCTACCCGCAACGAAGTTGGCCGGCTCCGAGACGGACCCAAGGTTTGTGTGGACGGCGGTAAACGACTGGGAACCCGAAAATGAGACTGGGCTTGTCGATACAGCGAAAACGTGTCACGGTCCAAAACAGTACAGGTGCTCCTCGCACAATCTTAAATAAAACAGTAACATGGCATAAGTACAGGATAGTAATAAAACCCCAAACTAATTGTGGCCCCAAGAAATAAGAATGAATCAAGCTCTGGCTCAGGGAGGTCCATAAGGCCTCCCGGATGTGGATAGTGCGAATAAACAAGGAACATGAATCAAGTACTCGGGGTCCTACGGGACACAAGTGAGCATGAAAAACCAAATAGCAGATATTGCTCACCGGTGCCTCTTTCATTAGTTATCCCATTACTACTCAGGTTATGTTGTTTAGGTGCCTCATTATCCATCAGACACTCACATACCCTACTCATGCTTTTCTACGACTCGCATGGCTCAAACAACTCCTGTAGTAATGGCTCATGGGACCGGACAGGCTTAATGTGGTGTAAAGTAAAGGCTATGCAGTACTTGGGATTCAATTTAATGCAATCGTGACTCAATGATGCAAGAATAAGATAGAGGCAATAGGTACTGTATGTATGCAAGCATGTGGTAGTGCTTGCCTGGCAGCTCAGTTGAAGCGAGAGATGGATCTGGGTAATACTCCTGGGATTTCTGGTAATTCTCCTGCTGGGCGTCTATTCGAAGAAGAACCAAACAAACAAGGGCCAACATAAATAAAGTGCGCAAGCATATAAATTGAAATGCAACAAGCAACCAAGCATGCCATGATGAATGATGCACAATTTACATGGCATTAAAGTAGCATGGCAAAGGTGAGGTGTGGATACAAGAAATAAAGCACTTTAATATTTATTTGCCCAAGTTTTATTGTCATAAACAGTTCAGAATTTAAATGTTGACATGATGCATGCTTCAATTCAGAACAGGGACTGCATAAATAGGACGGGCTCATCGCGCTGATCGATTTAGACATATTATTTGCCAAATTTGGAATTATAAAACAAAAGTTATTAATTAAATAAGGAAAAGGGCATTTTTATTGTGATTTTAATCAACTCGAAATTTAAAGTGTTCAAAATATATTTTGGAGGGCATATTTGAATTCCTCATATTTTTCTGATTCCAAAACATATATTATTTGGATTATTTGTATTTGTATTTTAAAAATTATTTGAAACTGAAAAGAATTTGAATTTAAATCAATTTGAAAAGATTTGAATAAAAACAGACCCAGGGAAAAACTTTTTACACCGCAGGCAAATCTACCCACAGACACTGACAGGTGGGGCCGCGCTGACTGGGCCACGCGCGCGCGAAAACTCTTTTGTCACGCGTCTCGGGCTAACCCACTGAGACTGACAGGCGGGACCAGCGCCGGAAGGCCCACGTGCCAGCAATGCGGGAGACAGGGGCTGACAGGTGGGGCTGCGGCTGGAGCGCGGGTTGCGAACGGGAAAAGCCGGGGGGTTTTCTGCAAACGTGCTGGCGTGGCTGACTGGTGGGGCTGAAAGGAGCGCGGGTTGCAGTAATTAAAAAGGGTGGGGGCTTTTTGCAAATTGACCACGGCCGGCTACTGTTTATCGTCTTCGCGCGTCTGACGCTAATTCGGCGCGCGGCGCGGGGCGGGGACTCGAACCTGGGACGCGGGCGTGCGCTCCGGGGGTGCGAGCCGGTGCGGTAGTGCTAGGGGAGCTGACTGGGAGGAGGGCGCGGGCTAGATAGGGCTGGCGCGGCGCGGGGAGGCTGCAGACTACAACGGACGGCGTGCCCTGAGAGTGCTCGACAAAACGGTCGGCGGCGCTAGACGGCGACGGAGAAGAGGAGGTTGTCAGGGAGAGGGAGATGCTCACCGCGAGTTGCCTGGTGGTGTTGGATCGGCGCGAGGGGCTGCAGAACGGCGAGGATGCAGACGCACTGGCGGGCTAGGGTTTTGGGGACGGCGAGGTACTGGCGACGCGGTGGAGCTTCTCGTCCACGTCTGCGTGTACGGGGCGGTGCAGGGGGTTGTCCTGGATCTCCTCAGCCACTTCACGGTCGCGTGGCTCGACCGGTTCGTCAGGGCGGGGTGGTTGCTGGCGGCGACCGGCGTCGGTTGCTGGTGGCCGGAGAGGAAGGAGGGGAAGAAGGGACGTCTCGGGGTGGATCTGGACAGGCCAGAGGAGGCGTGCGAGAGGGGGAAAAAGGAGGGAGAGGGGAAGGAGACAGCTGGGGCACGGCAAGATAAAGGTGGCCTCGTGCCACCTTTTTCCTCCTCCTCGAGCACGTGCTCGGCCGGCTGGGCTGGCTGGGGCTGGTCCAGGGCGAGGCAGTGAGGCTGCAGGGTGGGCCTGGCACGAGGGAGAGAGAAGAGAGGGAGGGAATCGCTCGGGTTAGGTTAGATGGTGGCCTCGGGTTAGGTTTAGCTAGGGTTAGGGTTTGGGTTAGGCTAGCTTAGAGAGAGGAGGGGCTAGCTAGGGTGGGGCCAGGTAGAGAGAGGGGCTTGGCATGGAGGCCAAGCTAGAGAGAGAGAGAGAGAGGGTCTAAGGTTAGATGGTTTAGTAGAAAATTAGAGAGAGAGAGAGAACTAGCTAGGTTAGGTTTTATTAGGTTTTAGATTTTAATTTTTGATTATGAGGCAAAAACAAGAAAGATCCATGGGTCTTGAGCTTGCATGATCTAATGTGGAAGAGAGACAAGAAAGAAAGAAAGAGGAAGAAAGGAATTAGGTGGAGAGGTTCTCATATGATCATATATGTAGAAAAAGAATAAAATAAGAGAAAAGAAAAGAATGTGGATAAGACCATCCCAAGTGGAGCATGGTGGAGGCTAGAATGATCATGAGGTGGAGGTGAAAAGAATTCTAAGAGAAAGAAAAAGAAAAGAATTATGGGGTAAGCCTCATATGGTCCATGCATGGTAAAATAATACTAAAAGAAGATGATATGGTTGTGACTAAGGGAGGTGGAGTGGTAGGAGATGGTTTCCAAGATAGGATCCACTAGACCCAAAGAAAAACTAATGGAGGGAAAAGGTGGTGGAGAAGCTTGCATGGCCCATGCAAAATATTAATGACATGCTTTATTATGTGAAAACAATAATAATATGATGGCATTAATCTTATGCATTTCCAAGAAGTGGAAAAATAAGCCAAGCAAAGAATTTGGAAGATTGATCCACCCCAAACCACATGAGCTAGGATATAATGTCAAAAGAAAAGAATTACAAGCTCATAGTTAATGGGATGGTGGGATTATAAAGTGGTGAAAGAAAGGTGGTGGAATGGAAATAAAAGATATGCCCCCAACTCAACTTGGGCATTTAAACAATATATCAATAACCAAATACAATATCAAGAGGCAAATACAATTATTAATGCATATGAGAGAAAAACCAAAAGAAAAAGGGTTTTATATGATGCTCAAATGCAATGTGGCATGATGACATGAGCAAGATATAATTATGATGCAACAATAATCTGTATGGAGTAGCCAATATCTTACTAGGACAAGTAGCATTACAATTGTTAGACAATTGGGGTGCTACACAACTTCTTCTCGCGCTCGCTGGGAAACGGTTGCATCCGATCGTGTGAGAGGGAGATGGTCGGAGCTCGCCCGCGTCCACAAAATTCTGGTACGAGAAATTGGGTCACCGCCTTTGCACCGTCTATTCTACACCGCTCTGCCTCGCCGCCGAATCTCCCGCTACCATTTTCCCCTTTTTGAACTCTCCCTACAAATCTTCTTCTTCATCTACAAGCACGGGTAACCTGCGCCGCCTACTCTAGTGGGTTGATCTCCTCTCCGACAAATGTTCTTCCACCGCTTCACCGAGATGTCCACACAATTTGACTCTGAGATCCTAGTAAGAGCACTATAACCCTAGCTTTGCAATGAAAGATCTATTACAATTTTGGTATGTTGATCTACATAGGTTTGTACGGCCACTCTGCTTACATTCATGCGTATTGCACGATTATATGATTCTTGCTTATGCTCATTCTTGTTGTACGTTAGTGTGGTTCTTGCTTAGGTTTCATGGTAGATTGGTGTGTAGTGTGGGAACGTATCATGCTTACTATGGTTGTTCGATTTGTGCCGTATGACTTGCTAATTGATAAGCCAGCCTCCTTGATTTTTCGGCAATCGCAGTGGTGCCTCTGCGCTATGCGCCGATGGCTGACAAGTTCGCGCAGAAGAAGAAAGCCATGACATGGCTAGCTTCTCTCTCCATGTTCGTCTTGAACAAAGTTTGTTATATCATCAGTTCAGGGGTTCCCATGGACCGAGTGTTCAAGGAGAAGGACATGAGAGCTAATGCAGATGATGTCTGTAGGTACTGAAGGGAATATACTTGAGAGGCAATAATAAAGTGGTTATTATCTTATTCCTTGTTTATGATAAATGTTTATTTTGCATGCTATAATTGTATTGATTGGTAACGTCAATACATGTGTGTTTAATAAACAAATAAAGGGTTCCTACTTATGCCTCTATTATAAACTAGCTCGTTGATTAACAAGATGATCAGTGTTTCCTAATCATGGACATTGTATGTTGTTAATAACAAGGTCACAACATTGGTTGAATGGGTGTGATGAACATTCATCCAAAGTATAACAATACGATCAAAGTCATTGTGTTTAAATTTCTATAACATCATACGAAGTAATTCTAGTCCTTAGCCCATGAGATCATGTCAATAACTAACAATAGAAGAGTATCTTGATAACATCAAACGTCACACCGCGACAGGGTGACTATAAAGGTGGGTTCAGTGCTATGAAGGTGTTATGTAGAGGCTCATGGATCAAGAGTGGGATTTATCCATCCCGATGACGGATAGATATACTCTGGCCCCTCTCCGTAATATCACATTAAGATAGCTTGCAAGCAAGTGATATGATCACTAGAATGTTATATCCATAGGGTTCCGTAGCAGAAAACAAAAAAATTCTATTTACTCGAACACTAATACCAGGATCTATACTATGTAGACATAAGTAACAGAGAAGGGATATGATATTCATACCTTTGAAGACCGAGGCACGCCTTACGCAGGAAGGCGTATATTGATGAAGACGAGCAGCACCCCACGTGTGGTGTCTCCGAAGTTCGTCACACGTCCGATGTAGGAGACGTCAACCGGACTCCGATCCAACCGAGCAGCGGAAGAAGTAGATGCCGGATCGCAGATCACACGACGGTGGTGTGAAGGTGGAGAACTCACCCACGAGGTCTGATACATTGCATATGTATCTATAATTTTTGATGTTCCATGCTTGGTTTTATCTACTTTCTGTGTTTTGTCCACACTTTGGAGTACTTTTCATATGATTTCTTGGACTAACCTATTAACAAGAGCCACAGTGCCAGCTGCCTGTTTTCTGCTTTTTTTTGGTTCCAGGAAAGTCAGAAAATGAATATTCTCGGAATTGGACAGGACAAAAGCCAAAGTTACTATTTTACCGGGGGACACTTGGAGCCAGAATACGAGACGGAGAGGGGCTAGGGCCTGGCCACACCACCTGGCCACGCGGCCAGGCCTAGCCCGCGCTAGGGGGTGGTCTGGCCGCCCTAGGCACCCCTTCGGCCTCTCCTTCCGCCTATATATTGCCTCTGATACGGAAACCCTAAGTACCCGATCAAAATTCCACGAAAGAGTCTGTAGCCGCCGTCATCTCCATCCCTAGATCGGGAGGGATCTGAAGCTCTTCCTGGCACCCTCCCGGAGAGGAGAATTCACCCTGGAGGCCTTCTTCATCACCATGCAAGCCTCCGGTGTGATGCGTGAGTAGTTCATCTCTGGACTGCGGGTCCATGTAGTAGCTAGATGGCTGGTTCTCCTCCTTTATGCTATCATGTTTAGATCTTGTGAGCTCAGTTCATGATCAAGATCATCTATTTGTAATTCCTATGTGTTGTGTTTGCGGGGATCCGATGGATATTGAGATGCTATTTCAGATTGATTATTGATTCTATCATGTCTTTGTTATTTGTGATCTTGCATGCTTTCCGTTGTTAGTAGCTATCTTAGCCAAGTAGATGCTAGCAACTCCAAGAGTTAGTATTTATGCTCGATAGTGGGTTCATGCCTCTAGTAATCTGGGGAAGTGACAGAAATCTCTAACATACTAGATGTGTTGTTGCTACTAGGGAGAAAACAACAATCCTTTGTTCATAGAACAATCGTATTGTTTACTTTACACACAATTTGTAAAGCAATAATCTGTTACTTGCAACTTAATACTGGAGGGGGTTCAGATGATAACCTGAAGGTGGATTATTAGTCATAGATGCAGTTGGATGACGGTCTATGTATAATGTTGTAATGCCCAATCGAATCTCAAAGGAGTCAAGATGATTAGTATATGCTTGTATGATTTCTTGATGTTTGTCAATTGCCCCGCTGTAATTTGTTCACCCAGCATGTTATCTATCTTAACGAGAGCCACCTCTAGTGAACTATGGACCCCGGTCCTTTCTTTTACTTTCAATCTACAAATTGTTTACTACTTTGTGTTTACTTTCTGCAAACTATTACTTCCTTCCATTCGATACGTTTAATCCTTTGTTTTCAGCAAAACCGGTGAGATTGACAACCTCATCGCAAGTTGGCGACAGAGTTCTATGGCTGTGTTGTGCATGTCTCCACGTTGCCGGTGGCACCGGTAGTGCGCCCTGCCAACGTTCAGCTAGCTACACCTTTGGGGTGTTTTCTTTCTCCTACTGGATTGATAACATTGGTTTCGTACTGAGGGAAAACTTGCTGTTGTGTTCATCATACCTTCCTCTTGGGGTTCCCCAACGAGCTCGATATATTTTGGGCCATCAAGGTCCTCCCCAATATTACGAAGAAGTCCTCAATGGATGAGAGAGACATATTGAGAGGGAATAGGGTGATTCCAAAGGGGGAGGGGAGACTCCTATATATAGTGGGAGGAGGGGGCGCACCACCCTAGGGCCAGGCGGTGTGGGACTAACCCCCACACCCGCCGGCCACCTAGGGGCAGCCGCCGGCACTAGCTGGGCCCCATTGGGGCGACCCACCAAGCCTAGGCCGGCTGGCCCCCTCTCCCTAGACGCCATGCCCTATTGGGTCTCCCTTCGGGTGAGGCCCATTAGCATTATGATGCCTTTAATAATAAAATAAAAAATATATTTAATATTAATTCTCTAATTAATATTCAAATACACATATTTTATTATTCCTTCACTCCGGAACACCTTCCGGACCCCTTCCGGACCCCTTCTGATCTCCATTGGATGTTACCCGGAACTATTCCGGTTTCTCTTGCTTTATTTCTCCTACGATACCTCATCTACCCTAAGCGTCCCTACCCTTAAGCATGAAATCCTTCGGTTCGGAAACACTCCGGACATGATCGAGACTACTCTCACATCAATGATCAACAAAGGGACCTGGATGGCCATGTGACCCCTGTGCGTTTCATGAATACAATCGCTCGAACCGTGAGACAGTCATTTCTTGTTCCCTTTGTCATATGATACCTAATTCATTCGAGTCTTGATCTTCGTTATCTCCATACCTTAGTTCCGTCTCGTTACCAATGAACTTGTTTACTCGTTCTTGTGTCATTGCATTCTGTGACCAAGTCACAAGCTTGCAAGCTTCATTAATGCAACATCATCGAGATGGCCACATGTATCTGTCCGTTACATGGACTAGACAAATCCTGGTCTTGATATGTACTCATCTACGCATCCCTTCGGAAAACCAGAGTGGCACCTTTTTGATCACCCTGTTACGAGATGATTCTTGATAACCATCTAAGCTTCTTCTGGAATGGTGATTTGCATTACCTCACAGTCAAAGGATCAGGTTGCGAGGTTCTCTGTGTTTTGATCACGTTGGCACGAACCCTTGTAGAGCTGCGAACCTCAGGAGTCTCGACATCGTTGTTTTGATCATCATCAATGGGCTCTTCCTCCATGTTGGAGAGCGGTTTCGGAACATCTTCCGTTGCGCTACTCAGAATTTGGAGAGAAGGGTCAACAATTTCATATAACTTAATTTTCCTTCCACTCACTCCTTTTGCAAGAAACTCTTTCTCGAGAAAGGTGCCGGTTCTTGCGACAAATATTTTGCCGTCGGCTTGGTTGTAGAAAGTATACCTAGCGGTTTCCCTTGGATATCCCACAAAGATACATTTTTCTGATTTCGGTTCGAGTTTGTCAGGCCGCAGTTTCTTAACGTAAGCCTCACAACCCCAAACTTTCAGAAATGGTAACTTTGGCTTCTGCCCATACCATATCTCATATGGGGTTATATCCACGGATTTGGATGGTGCTCGGTTTAAAATAAAAGTGGCGGTTTCTAATGCATACCCCCAAAAAGACACGGACAAATCAGTTAAAGACATCATGGACTGCACACTATCTAATAGGGTTCAGTTACGACGTTCTGACACACCATTGCGCCGTGGTGTTCCGGCTGGTGTAAGCTGTGGGATAATCCAATAGTCCTTCAAGTGCATGTTAAACTCATAACTCAAATACTCACCTCCTCGATCCGATCGAAGGTGCTTGATTTTCTTGTTACGTTGATTCTCTACTTCTTTCTGAAATTCCTTAAACTTTTCAAAGGTTTCAGATTTGTGCTTCATTAAGTAGATATATCCATATTTGCTTAAGTCGTCAGTAAAGGTAACAAAGTAACGATAACCATTGCGTGTTGAGACGCTCATTGGTCCACATACATCCGTATGTATGATTCCCAGTAGGTCTACATCTCTCTCCACTATCCTGGAGAATGGTGTCGTAGTCATCTTGGCCATGAGGCACGGCTCACATGTATCAAGGGATTCAAAATCCAATGATCCAAGAAGCCCTTATGAATGAAGCTTCTTCATGCGCTTTACGCCAATGTGACCAAGACGGTAATGCCACATAAACATGGAATTATCATCACTATGATTACAACGTTTAGCATCAACACTATGGATGTGTGTATTACAATCAAGATCAAGTAAGAATAAACCATCACACACAGGAGCATGAACATAGAAAACATCATTCATATAAATTGAACAACCATTTGTTCCTGATTTAAACGAACAACGGTCTTGCAACAAGCAAGACCCACTCACAATATTCATACTCAATGCGGGTACATAGTAACATTTATTCAAAACCAACAATAATCCTGGCGGTAGACGGAGATGCAGGGTGCCGGCGGCCATCACTTCGACTCTCGAACCATTGCCGACGTGCATCGTCACCTCGTCCTTCCTCAGGTGCTGATACATTGCAAATGTATCTATAATTTTTGATGTTCCATGCTTGGTTTTATCTACTTTCTTATGTCTTGTCCACACTTTGGAGTACTTTTCATATGATTTCTTGGATAACCTATTAACAAGATGCCACAGTACTAGTTGCCTTTTTTCTGCTGTTTTTGGTTCCAAAAAGTCAAAAAATGAATATTCTCAGAATTGGATGTGACAAAAGCCAAAGTTGATATTTCACCAGAAGACTCACGGAGCCAGAAGACGAGACGGAGAGGGGCCATAGGGTGGTCACACCATGTGGTGGCACGGGTCCACCCTCGCCTATAAGATGCCTCCCGATGCGAAAACCCTAGATCGTCAAGCCTCCAGCCACGAAAAGTTCCGCAGTGCCGCCGCCACCGAAGGGGAGATTCGAGGGACAGAAAGTCTCTGTTCCGGCACCCTGCCGGGACGGGGAAGTGCCCCCGGAGCCATCTCCATCGATCTCCACCGCCATCTCCATCACCATTGCTGATTCCCATGATGAGGAGGGAGTAGATCTCTCTCGAGGCTAAGGGTTCTACCGGTAGCTATGTGTTCATCTCTCTCTCTCTCTATGCATGATCATATTGTGATCATGAGCTTTGTAATCAATTAGATATACCTTGCTAATCAAGTGCTTTAATAGATCTCTGCTCTCCCCATGTGTGTGAAGTTGACAGTGTGCATACCATGGTGGCACTTGAAGGGAATATGCTCGAGAGGCAATAATAAAGTGGTTATTATCTTATTCGATGTTTATGATAGATGTTTATTTTGCATGCTATAATTGTATTGATCGGAAATATCAATACATGTGTGTTTAATAAACAAAAAAGGGTTCCTAGTTATGCCTCTCTTATAGACTAGCTTGTTGATTAACAAGATGATCAAGGTTTCCTGATCATGGACATTGGATGTTGTTAATAACAAGGTCACAACATTTGTGAAATGATTTGATGAACATTCATCCGAAGTATAGCATTACGATCAAGTCATTATGTTTACATTGTATAATATCATATGAAGTAACCTTTATCCTTAGACCATGAGATCATGTTAATTGCTAACACCAGAAGAGTATCTTGATAACATCAAACGTCACACCGTAACTGGGTGACTATAAAGATGGGTTCAGTTCTACGAAGGTGTTATATCGAGGCTCAGGGATCAAGAGTGGAATTTGTCAATCCCGATGACGGATAGATATACTCTGGGACCTCTCGGTGATATCACATTAAGGTAGCTTGCAAGCAAGTGATGTGATCACTAGAATGTTATATCACGGGAACGAGAAAAGAGTGCATGTCAGCAACGAGATCAAACTAGGTATGGAGATACCGATGATCGAATCTCGGACATGTAATATATCGCGAGACAAAGGGATTTAGTTACTAGCGTTAAAGGTTCTCACGATCACAGAAGTCATCGTTGAATGTGTAGGAGTCAGTATGGATCTCCAGGTCCCGCTTCTGATTATTGATCTGAGAGGGGTCTCGATCATGTCTGCATTATTCGTGAACCGTAGGGTGACACACTTAAGAGTTACCGGACACCATTTTGGAGCACATACGTTTCAGACGAAAGAATTGCAAAGCGCAGGAATTGTTTCGATAGAAACTGGAAATTGTTTCGGGTGAAATTGCAGAAAGTGGTTCTGCATGTGATATTGAAATATTGCAAGGGGTTATATGTGAATGTTTGTTAATTAAAGTAATTAACAAAATTCTGAATAAATTTAATAAAAGAGTTTTATTAAATGAGAGAGCATTAAACTTAGAGAATTTTATTGCATTTAAAGTGGGGACTTTAAAAAGGAATATGAAGAGGCATTTTAATGTGGAGGGGTTACCACCACATGAATGGAGGAGGTGAAGGGGCACCCCCTTCATGCGCCGGCCATGGGGAGGGGGACCCACTCCTCCTATAAAAGTCCACCCTCTTCCTCCTTCTTCCTCACACCTCCTTGTGAAGGATCTCTCTCCCCCTCTAGAATTATTCCCCCATGGTCTCGAATTAGCGAGATACATGTTCCCGGTGGCATTTCGTCTGGAAGGAGTTGCTTCTTCCGCTGGATCGCTAGAGCGAGGAGGTGGAGGTTGTCCGGTGGCTTGAACGTGTGTGCGAGTGCGGATGCGGATGCGCTGCTGAGTTGCGGCGCTCGGACTTCCTCACGATCTTGAGATCGGCAAGTGTACGACTACATCAACCACGAGTTCCTACTCGTTAACAAAACTCGTTGTCTTCAAGGCTAAGTTCTCGTTGGATGTATGTCCACTCGTTGCTTTGTACCTAGTAGATAGATCTTGGCGTGTAGTTCTCATCGAAGGAATTTTTTGTTTTCTATGCTGCAGACCCAACAGTGGTATCAGAGCCTGATCTATGCGTAGGTGCTTTGCACGGGTAGTACACATATGTTTATATGTGGGTGATGATGATAATGTTATTGCATCTTCTATGTATTTTGGATATTGGTGACATAGTGGGATGAAGCGGCCCGAACCAACCTTACATGTCATTGTACATGAGACCGGTTCCATGACCGACATGCAACTTGTTTTGCATAAGTGGCTGGCGGGTGTCTGCCTCTCCTACTATAGTCAATATCTGATTTACAACGAGTTGCTAATAACTTGGTTATCCTCGTTGTGGTTCATGTTCTTAGGTAAGAACAGTTCTATCTCCGAAATCCCTAAGCCACGTAAAACTTGCAATTGATAAATTAGAGGCATCTAGTTTAGATCGTTGCTGGGCTAGTATCTTGATATGGTATTGTTGTAAGTAGATGTATGATAGATACTCTTACAACACACTCAACGTGTAAGTTCCATAGACCTTGGCCTTACACACAAAGGAATGATAGAGATCATACCACGATGCAAATGATAGAGATCAAATGCATGGACCATATCATCTCACTTTACACATTAGATGTTAGCATCTTATACTGCTAGTTTAGCGCTTTCTGTAGCATTGTAAGATGATCCCTCATTTAAGTATGCACCATTTTTTGGATCGTGTTTCGAGACATCACGTGATGATCGGGTGTACTCGACTCTACACTTTCATACAAACGGGTGTAAGACAGTTTTACACATGCGAGTACTAAGGTTCTTACTTGGCGAACCTAGCATGTACAGACATGGCCTCGGAACACGGACCGAAAGGTTAAGCATGAGTAATATAGTTGATATGATGCCCATATATATGCTCGCCTTTGAAGCTACATCAACTCAAGTGATGATCGAACTTGGTGTAGTGGATTTGGTTCATGTAATCACCAAAAAGGCACGAGGGATGTCGTTTTTGAGTGGGAGTTCATTTCTAATTTGGATTAGTCAAACTCAATTTTGTCATAAACTAAATCGAAGTGAATTTGCATAATTTGTTGTAGTCATTGGCGTCTATTCACTACCTTATGCTTAATTTTAATTGAGATAATAGAACTATAGAATTCTGGATATTTACTTTACGAACTGGTAGCGTATTGTTTTGAATGTCAATTTAAAGTTTAGAAGTCCTATTGCAAACTTTCAGCAAACTCTATTTACTCCATGAAGTTTAATAAGTAGTATTAAATCAAGAGTAAGAATTCCAATGTTAGTATCTAAAGTATCATGTTTGCCTCCATGATTATTGATATTCAAAAGTTGTTTTAATATCAAGATTATCTAGGAGCTGAAAAATTGTTTCAGAAACCATCATGTGTGAAAGATATTGTGATATCTGAAACAATGTTTTTGGTTGCATTATGACAGAGTATAATTTAGCAAAATACATGTTCTCTTGTATGAGAATTTGTGAAGGATGGAGATGCTAGGCACCCGAATCTTCCAAAAGGTTTCGGGAACTAACATTATACTCGCGATTCTTCCTTACAGGCTATAGTAGCTTGATCATGAAAGTTGTCATGATAAGGATGAATAGAAGATGTAAGTAAAATGTTTACTACACTAATATATTACTAAAGAATGGATTTTTGAAAGAATACCAAAACATTTGATGATGGTGATCCACTTCAAAGTGCAAGTCCAAAGGTATTAGTATTTGACTATATACGCTTTGTACTATGTGTCATGTGAATGACACCACTATTGATATTGGTAGATTCTTTTAAAAGGAAAAGGAATTGCTGAAAGAGAAACTATAAAATATTTGGCAGAAGAGAAAAAGTTGGAAATGTCCAACTTAGGTATATAGAAGATATACACATTATGGTTGTATTCCTTGCTTGTTAAACAATGTGGTTCTTAGGTATTGGATACCGGTATTGGATACCGAATTGGTTCGTATGAAGTGTCATACAGGACAACGCAATTCATGAACTACAATGGCCTAAGTAACTAGCAAGAGAATAAGTGATGATGTTCATCGAAAACAAATAAAGTGTTATTGTGTTTTTCGTTGTCGTCAAACCTAGCCTTCAAAGATTTGTTTTAATAATTGTTATTTTGTTCCGGTATTACAAGAACAATGGTTGTTCAAATAATTACCGTATTCCATAAAGGATGGATGAACTTTTACAAGTCTAGTGGGAGAAATCACATCCATAAACACTATTGCTAAACTGTCGCAAGACAAATGATTGAAAGATCACTTATGAAGTGACATCGCTGCTTAAATTATATTGGAAAGAAAATATGAAGAAAAACCATGTCGATGGAATTTTTGGAGTCTTTGATTTTGATCAATTGATGCTTGTGAGACTTTCCTCGAGATAATTGAAACTCCGTTCATAGGCCAAAGAGGAACGGATGACTAGCTTATTGGAAATTGTGCATGCTGATGCGCATAGTCCATTATGTGTATCCATATGCGATGGATCTTTTTTCTTCATATGCTTTCTCCAGAAATTTGAGTGAATATATCTATATATTTACTTAATAAGGAAGAAGTATGAAACATTTGAAAATTGTTCAAAGATTTTCAAGATGAAGTGAAAAATCATTGTAATAAGAAAATAGAGAGTTTATGATTCGATCATCAAGGAAGATATTTGAGTTACATGTTTAGAAAAAACACCTAAGATTCGAGGAATTGTTCCATGATTTGTGTTTCCCGATAAACCATAGGAGTATGGCATATTCAAGAGATGAAATCAAACCATGTTTGACATGGTAAGATCAAAGGTGTCATTTATAAAACTGCCATTATGGTTTAAGGATTGAAGCTTTAGAGACTACCGCTTTTACACTGAAAAGAGAACCATTGTGATCCGTTGAAATGACACCATATAAGTTATGGTTTGGGATAAAACCCGAATTGTCTTTTCTCAAATTTTGGTATGCTAAGCATAAGTAAAATGTTTACAACCAAAGTCAGATAAGCATGTCTTTGTAGGTTATCCCAAAGAATTTCTTGGAATTTCTCCATAACACCGAGGACAAAAGAGTTTGTTACTTGGAACGTCAAGTTTCTTGAGAAGGAATTTTTCGTGAAAAGTTAAGTGGGAGGACAATAGAACTTTGATAAGGTTGTTGAACCTTAGCTATATGTGCGAAGTAGCGCAGCGCCGGAAAGTGTCCCGGTGGCGGCCACAATGCTCATGGCTCCCGTGATTACAAAGGGTGTGATCTCGGAGATTAGAGTTCCTATTGAACCGTGTGGGTCGGTAAGAATCAAATAGTGTGATTTGATAAGCAAGTCGTTATTGTTTTGACAATTATGAACCAACTACATGCAAAGAAGCGATGATGGGCCCTGACTCCATAAAATGACTAGAAGTCATAGAATCCGTGATAGTATCCATACACGAGAAATCAAGTTTCTAAACTTGGAAGACCCTCCGGAAAGGCGTGAAGCCTATCAGTCGTGTTTGGATCTGTAAAGAAATAAGACATGGATGTTTAACATCTATGAAATAGTCAACATGTCAGAAAGAAGTTTACGACAATGTTCAAGGAGTTGACTATGACAAGATTTGATCTTTCATAGCAATATTTAGTCTTGACGGATTAATGTAGCAACCACTACATATAATTTTATGTATGGTAGTTGAACAAACAAAACAATGTCCTTCTAATAGAATGGTTACCTAGGACGTGTACAATACACAGTCCGAAGGGTTTTGTTAATTCAAAGGGTGCTAAAAGGGCATGCAAACTTCAATAGTTGAAGTAAGCATAGAGGAGTTGGAATCTTCACCAAGATGAAACTGTTAAAATAGTTTAAATTCATCGGAGATGATGAAGATGCTTGCATTTGCAAGAAATTAAGTGGGAGCGCTGAGGCATATTTCTAATACATTATGTAGAGGACATATTGTTGATTGGAGATGTATCTTGTATTGACACAAGTTAAGAATTTCATTAAAACAAGATTTCGATGAAAGACTTGGGCAAACCCAGAATATTTGGCATCAATATCTATATGGATAGATTAAGGTGCTAATATGGTTGTGCCAGACATACATATATGAGATATTGAAAGGGTTCAATATGGAAATAACAAGAAAGGTTCGTGCTGCATGGAAAGAATTGTATCAAGATTCAAGTGTTTCAACACTTGGTGAGTAAAATCACATGAAGATTTTGATCGATTATACCATGATATGTATATATCCAAAATGTCCTATGCTCTAAATGTTATGAGCACATACCAGAATGATTCATAAGATGATCATTGGACACTAGTAAAGATATTCTTATGAGCTTTGGAAGAACTAAGAATATATCATGTATAAGTGACAAATAGTTAAATGTAGTTCATTGTAAGTGTTACATTGATACTATTTTTTGTCACAAGATACAAATTAAATTTATCTCAATTTAGACTATGGGTGGCACAATGTAATGGAAAGGATGTTACATGATGGATTTGGATGAGTTCCAAAGTTGAGACATTGTGACGGATACTACAACAAAAGGCTAAGTATATAACTGCTATAGTAGCAGCAAAGGAGGGCATTTGTGTTAAGTAGTTTGTTATCAAACTAGATGTGGTTCAAAGTGGGATAATACTATGAAGATATATTGTGTCACAATAATATCAACATATTTTAACCCGAACGAACTAAAGGTCTCACCAAAGGACCAAATTTATACAATGCCATCTCATTTGAGAATGAGTGATGCGTAGAGACGCAAAGACATGCAAATACACACGGACCTGAAACTGTCAGATCCGGAGATTAAGTTAACCACTAGAAATCGCGTATATGCAACACCAGAAAGCCATATGTGTTCAATACGCAAAGTTTTTCAAACTAGATTATTGACTCTAGTGCAAGTGGGAGACTAAAGGGAATATGCCCGAGAGGCAATAATAAAGTGGTTATTATCTTATTCCATGTTTATGATAAATGTTTATTTTGCATGCTATAATTGTATTGATCGAAAACATCAATACATGTGTGTTTAATAAACAAAAGAGGGTTCCTAGCTATGCCTCTCTTATAGACTAGCTTGTTGATTAACAAGATGATCAAGGTTTCCTGATCATGGACATTGGATGTTGTTAATAACAAGGTCAGAGCATTTGTGAAATGATGTGATGAACATTCATCCGAAGTATAGCATTACGATCAAGTCATTATGTTTACATTGTATAATATCATACGAAGTAATCTTTATCCTTAGACCATGAGATCATGTTAATTGCTAACACCGGAAGAGTATCTTGATAACATCAAACGTCACACCATAACTGGGTGACTATAAAGATGGGTTCAGTGCTACGAAGGTGTTATGTTGAGGCTCATGGATCAAGAGTGGAATTTGTCAATCCCGATGACGAATAGATATACTCTAGGCCCTCTCGGTGATATCACATTAAGGTAGCTTGCAAGCAAGTGATGTGATCACTAGAATGTTATATCACGGGAACGAGAAAAGAGTGCATGTCGGCAACGAGATCAAACTAGGTATGGAGATACCGATGATCGAATCTCGGACATGTAATATATCGCGAGACAAAGGGATTTAGTTACTAGCGTTAAAGGTTCTCACGATCACAGAAGTCATCGTTGAATGTGTAGGAGTCAGTATGGATCTCCAGGTCCCGCTTCTGATTATTGATCTGAGAGGGGTCTCGATCATGTCTGCATTATTCGTGAACCGTAGGGTGACACACTTAAGAGTTACCGGACACCATTTTGGAGCACATACGTTTCAGACGAAAGAATTGCAAAGCGCAGGAATTGTTTCGATAGAAACTGGAAATTGTTTCGGGTGAAATTGCAGAAAGTGGTTCTGCATGTGATATTGAAATATTGCAAGGGGTTATATGTGAATGTTTGTTAATTAAGGTAATTAACAAAATTCTGAATAAATTTAATAAAAGAGTTTTATTAAATGAGAGAGCATTAAACTTAGAGAATTTTAATGCATTTAAAGTGGGGACTTTAAAAGGGAATGTGAAGAGGCATTTTAATGTGGAGGGGTTACCACCACATGAATGGAGGAGGTGAAGGGGCACCCCCTTCATGCGCCGGCCATGGGAGGGGCACCCCCTCCTCCTATAAAAGGCCACCCTCTTCCTCCTTCTTCCTCACACCTCCTTGTGAAGGATCTCTCTCCCCCTCTAGAATTATTCCCCCATGGTCTCGGATTAGCGAGATACATGTTCCTGATGGCATTTCGTCTGGAAGGAGTTGCTTCTTCTGCTGGATCGCTGGAGCGAGGAGGTGGAGGTTGTCTGGTGGCTTGAACGTGTGTGCGAGTGCGGATGCGCTGCTGAGTTGCGGCACTCGGATTTCCTCACGATCTTGAGATCGGCAAGTGTACGACTACATCAACCACGAGTTCCTACTCGTTAACAAAACTCGTTGTCTTCGAGGGTAAGTTCTCGTTGGATGTATGTCCACCCGTTGCTCTGTACCTAGTAGATAGATCTTGGCGTGTAGTTCTCATCTTAGGATTTTTTTTGTTTTCTATGCTGCGGACCCAACAACACTTAGGCTAGAGATTACAAATACTTGTTATGAGTTATATTTGGAGTTAGATGTCTTTATGACATTGTGGTGTTTGTTGGACCCATTTAGTACTCAAGGTGACAGTGTGGGGTTATCTAGATGGGAAATATGAACTTTGAGGTGTGCTGTTATAGCCCTACCATCGATTAGAGTGTTCAACCGGAGAGTAGTTAAGAGTAGTGTCATTAAGAGAAGATATTTATATGAGAGTGTTCACTAGTGAAAGTATGATCCCTAGGCCTTGTTTCTAAGTATTGAAACATCGTTTGCAATTAGATCTGTTACATGTTTGCTTTCTTCCATCTTTATTTCAGTTTGCCTTTAGTCTTTTCCACGCCATCAAGCTATCTTCTATCATCGTTACCACTTATAATTATCTATACCACTTGTATTTCACTATCTCTTCGCCAAACTAGTGCACCTATACACCTGACAAGTGTATTGGGTGTGTTGGGGACACAAGAGACTTCTTATATCTTGATTGCAGGATTGCTTGAGAGGGAATACCTTTGACCACTTCCTCCCTGAGTTCGATAAACCTTGGGTGATCCACTTAAGGGAAAACTTGCCGTTGTTCTACAAACCTCTGTACTTGGAGGCCCAACAACCGTCTACAAGAATAGATGTGCATAGACATTAGGCGCCTTTTACTCTGCAGATCCTGCTGAGAGTTACAAATGTGAGCAACAAATCCAGTATCAAATACCTAGGTGTTACTCCTGGAGCTTGTAAGGAATACATCAATAACATGTATATCATATATACCTTTGTCCTTGGAGGCTATCCTGATGGCTCGCTTGTCTTCAAGGTACTTGGGGCAGTTGCGTTTCTAGTGCCCATCCCCTTTGTAGTAGTAGCATGTTGTGCTAGGCTTAGGGCCAGGCTTGGCAGTCTTTGAGGTGCTGGCAACAATCTTGCCATCCCTCTTAGACTTCTTACCCTTGCCTTTCCCCTTTTGCCCTGGCTTCTTGAAGTTGGTGGTCTTGTTTACTATCAACACCGTGTGCTCCTTCTTGATTTCAACCTCAGCAGTTTTGAGGATGGCAAACACCTCAGCAAGGGTCTTAGTCATCCCTTGCATGTTGTAGTTCATCACAAAGCTCTTATAGCTAGGGGCAGCGAGTGTAGCACCCTATCAATCGTGAGTTCCTCCGGGATTTTGCAATCTAGGGCGTTCAAACGCTTAACGTAGCCAGACATTTTGACCACGTGCTCACTAATACTATTGTGCTCTTCCATTTTAGTAGAGAAGAAGAGCTCAGAAGCATCATACCTCTCTGCACGAGCCTATGGAGCAAAGACGGCCTTGAGATCCTCAATGATCTCAAAAGCATTCATCTTCTCAAAACGCTTCTCAAAAGCATATAGGAGACCGAATGCTTTTGAGATCATTCCGAGGCCACATCTCTATAACGTGCTAGGCTCGCCAGTTCTAACTTGTGTGTATTCACAGTGCAACATGGCTTACACCCACTATATGCGAACGTAGATATGTCTGACCCCTACTAACCGCAGGGCGCCTCATACCGAAGAATTTCTTGGTGGTGCACACACAAGGGGAATACGATAACTGGAATACTACGAGGGATTATCTTATTACGCTACCATCTAATATAAGTGTATCAGCATAATAAGTAATACTTCAAAAGTAAAGTGTTATGACATGGATATAGCATCATGATCATCATCAATGGCTTCAATGAAAGTTTCATAAACTTGTCATTGCCATGTTATAATACTTGCCCCTATGCAATAATAAAGATAGACGCTTCTATATTATCTATTGCAAGTTTTACGCGGCTTTAGGGCTTTCGCAGTAGAACCCCTTCCCACCTACGAACGTGGAGTCACAACATGGATTCAATGATTGCTGTTCTTCTTCCCTTTTCAGGGCCCTCCAATGTCAATGCCATACCAACTACTGTAGAGAGACAGACACCCCCTAAGACACTTTGATTCGTGGACCAGTCTCATGAATCACCACGTGAGGTTGGTTGGCGGCCGCTTCATCAAACAATGCTGCGATATGAACAATAACATTAAAGAGGGTAGCAACTAGAGAATCAATTCCCACATATCGCTATGCGTTCTATCCGTACGACATGTCTACCCATAGACCCGCTCTGATACCACTGTAGGGTTCCGTAGCAGAAAACAAAAAATTTCTATCTACTCAAACACTAATACCAGGATCTATACTATGTAGACATAAGTAACGGAGAAGGGATACGGTATTCATACCTTTGAAGACCGAGGCATGCCTTACGCAGGAAGGCGTATATTGATGAAGACGAGCAGCACCCCAAGTGTGGTGCCTCCGAAGTTCGTCACATGTCCGGTGTAGGAGACGTCAACCGAACTCCGATCTAGCCGAGCAGCAGAAGAAGTAGATGCCGGATCACAGATCACACGACGGTGGTGTGAAGGTGGAGAACTCACCCACGAGGTCCTCCCCAATATTACGGAGAAGTCCTCCATGGATGAGAGAGAGAGAATGAGAGGGAATGGGGTGATTCCAAAGGGGGAGGGGAGTGTAACTACCTCGGTGAATTACACTCTTAGTTACATGCCTGGATGAACGAAAGTGGTTAAAATAGTACGGTGGGGCCTAGGGCCACTCACGGTAGACCTTTCGGCCGTCCTAACCACTTTCAGATCATCGGGACAAGAACGAGCGGCGTAATCGGCAGGCGAAGGGATCAACTACATACACAAATGAGTATGTATGCAAGCCACATACAACAGTCCTTAGAGCCATTCCATCTAAAAGAAATAGAAATATTGCGACGCCATACGGCAAGATTCAAATATACTAGATAGAGATAATATTTTAGGATAGCTCCTCATCCATCAAACATCAGAGTATCAGGCGGAAACGGTAAACAAGATCCGAGTACGGATAAGAAGCAAATCGGCATAAGATGCCACATAAATAAACACATCCCGCCCACAGATCTCACGGATCCCCGTTCCCAGAATCTCTACACCGAGTGATCGTTGCCAACATCACCCGTCTCCTCCACCCAGTATCCATCTTGCGAGTACACCTGTTCATCTGAATCAAACAATTTATCGTGTTAGACCCTAGGGGTACTCAGCAAGTCTTTATGCCTCTAAAGGGAACACAACCTGGGGTGACGCAATTGCAGCAAAAGATAATATCTAACAAGTCTATAGATACTCGCTAACCATCCGCCTAACCAATGATAGACGGATGTCCATTAATTAAGAACAGCAGTTATAACAGTATAATTAACAGATCCATCCTTCTCCTCGCTTACCAACGAGGAAGCGGACGAACAACCCCCATCCGTTGGCAGTTTTATTAATCATTCCATTAGTATTGCACTATTTACTAGTCAGGTACTTAGTCAATGTAAAAGCGGTACTTTAGTTAGCCTTGTCTATGATCGAGAAACTATGCTCCAAGTCGTCCATAACCGTGGACACGGCTTTCAGAAAGATTTACCCTGCAGGGGTGCACAAATAGCAACACACACTCGATCAACCTCGGAAAAACCAACTCAAAACCCAACGAGGCATTCACGACAAAGCGATCAGAGGATTCAGTAATATTTCAAGGGGCCACCCCATTAAGCTACCCGCAACGAAGTCGTCTGGCTCCGAGACGGACCCAAGGTTTGCGCCAATGGCTGTAAACGACTGGGAACCCGAAAGTGTGACTGGGCTTGTCGATACCGCGAAAACACTCCGCAATCCTAAACAGTACAGGTGCTCCACGCACAATCTTAAATAAAACAGTAAACCATGGCATAAGTACAGGATAGTAATAAAGCCCCAAACTACTTTGTGGCCCCAAGAAATAGAAATGAATCAAGCTCTGGCTCAGGGGGGTCCATAAGGCCTCCCGGATGTGGATAGTGCGAATAGTCAAGGAACAGGAATCAAGTACTCGGGGTCCTACGGGACACAAGTGAGCATGAAAAACCAAATAGCAGATATTGCTCATTGGTGCCTCTTTCATTAGTTATCCCATTACTTCTCAGGTTAAGTTGTTTAGGTACCTCATTATCCATCAGATACTCACATACCCTACACCATCTTTGCTACGACTCGCATGGCTCAAACAACTCCTGTAGTAATGGCTCATGGGATGGAGGAACCAGCTTCGGTGGGGTTTAAAAGTAAAGGCTATGCAGTACTTGGGATTCAATTTAATGCAATCGCGACTCAATGATGCAAGAATAAGATAGAGGCAATAGGTACTATATGTATGCAAGCATGTGGTAGTGCTTTCCTGGCAGCTCAGTTGAAGCGAGAGACGGATCTGGGTCGAACTCCTGTGATTCTTGATAATTCTCCTGCTGGGTGTCTATTCGAAGAAGAACCAAATAAACAAGGGCCAACATAAATAAAGTGCACAATCATACGAATTAAAATGCGACAAGCAAACAAGCATGCCATGATGAATGATGCACAATTTACATGGCATTAAAGTAGCATGGCATGGTGAGGTGTAGGGTACAAGAATAAAGCATTTTATTATCACTTCGGTCAAGTTTTATTGCCATAAACAGTTCTGGTTTTTAATAATGACATGATGCATGCTTCAAGTCCGAACAAGGAATGCATAGATAGAACGGGCTCGTCGCGCTGATCGATTTAGACATATTATTTGTTGAATTTGGAGTTATAGAATTAAAGTTATTAATTTATTAAGAAAAGGGTATTTTATTGTAATTTTAATCATCTCGAAAATTTAAAGTGTTCATATAATATTTTGAATGGCATAATTGAATTCCTCACATTTTTCTGATTCAAAAACATATATCATTTGTATTATTTGGATTTGTCAATTAAAAGTTATTATTTTCTGGACTTAAAACATATTTAACAATTTCTGAAATTATTTTTATTAACAGAAAAAGATCGCAGAACTTTTTGCACACAGAGGCAGCTAGCCACAGCGGCTGACAGTGGGCCAACCGCTGACTCAGCACAGGTGACGCGGCGAGGTTGTCGCGGGGACTTTTGTCACCGCAGGTTGAGCTAGCCGGTGCGGATGAGACATAGGACCGGCGTCCGACGGGTCCACCGCGCGCGCGACCCAGCCAGGTCTTGCCACGCGGCTGATCCGGGGAGGCACGGGCGTGAAACAAAGGTTTCCGGGGTGCCTTTTTGTGAAAAGTCCATGGCCGCTGTCGTGTGGGGTTATAGGTTACCGGAGGGACTGCGGGTTGGCTTAATCAAAAGGTAGGGGCTAAACTGTAAAACGGCGCTGGCTGCTGCTGCTCACTGAAGGAATCGGGACATGCCGGCGGCGGGTCCGATCATTTTCCGTCGACGGTGGCGACGAATCCGATGGGTATTTTGCATCGTGGTAAAATCCAAAGTTGTAGAGGGGACAAAACTCTAGATCTTTCGTTAAGGAGATCTCCGCAGCGATGGACTAGGTTGTTCGAGATCTGGACGCGAAAAACGGCGCGCGCAGTGTCTGCTGCTGCTACTGTATACTGACGAACGGATGGTGTCGGTCGGCGAACTGACAGAGAAGAACCCGGCTGGCGGCGCGACTAGCGGGGAGGATTCCGGCGAAACGGCTAGCTGAAACGGGGCGACGCAAACGTGGAAAACCTAGAGGGTTCATCGTTCTGCCTCTTCCGTTTAGGAGGCTTCTCGAAAAGGGGGCTGCAGAGCTCAGGGCTCCGGTGGGAACAAAGGCTGGCGAGGGAGTACTGATGCTACTGCAGGCTGCTGGCGCGCGTGGCTACTAGGCACGGGAGGTGGAAGATGATGTACGGGAGATCGAGGAGCTCACTAGGATGCTGCCCGTGGCGTCGCTGGAATGAGAGGAGGAACGGGTCGATGTGGAAGGAGCGGTACTGGAAGCTCGGACTCTGGCGGCTGCGGCGCGTCCGGCGAGCTGCAGGGGCTCTATCTGGCGGCGGCCCTGGTACGGCGGCGAAGAGGGAGAGGGGAAACGGGAAGGGAAGCTAGGGTTCGAAAAAGGTGCGGCTCGGAGCGAGGATAAGAAGGCGGGGAGAGGGGCATGAGCTGACGCGGCAGACGGCAGAGAACGGCCACCTGCCTCGCTTCCGGCAGAGCAGAGGAGAGAGGCGGGGCGACGGAGAAGAGAAATAGGGGAGACGGCGTGATCGAAGGGGTATGGGCCCGGGGATAGAAAGGGCCGGCCCAGGAGGGAAAAGAGGGCGGGCCGGAGCTGCTGCTGGGCTGCGTCCAGGTAGGGTGGGCTGCTGCTAGGGCTCTCTCTTGTTATTTTTTTATTTATTTAATTGTTTTGTTTTTGTTTTGTTGCAGATTTAAGCAAGCTCATCAAATAAATCTTTTTGGAAATTTTTGCAATTTTGATTAAAGGGACAAGGAGATGGATATGGAGTGAGGTGAGGGTCTTGGTGCACATGGCAAGAAACTAGGATCAAGTTGAGGAGGATGGAGTAAGAGAGAAAGGGAAGCTCACAAAAGAAAAAGGGGCCACTCCAAAAACCAAAGAAATCCAAAGGAGAAAGATGAGTGCTTTGCATGGCCCATGCATAGACATTAATGCTAGGTTTTATCTTGTGAAAACAAAATAAATATCCATGGCATTTATACATATGCATTCCAAAATATGGTGTAAGGCCAAGCTATAGGAAAAGATAATTGGATTCATCCCATCCCACATGAGCTAGATGAAAAGCCAAAAGAAAATAAAAACTCATGGGTAAATAAGGATGGTGGAATTATAAGGTGGTGACAAAGAAAGATGGTGGAGTGGAATAAAAGATATGCCCCCAACTCAACTTGGGCATCAAGCATTTATCAAGAGTCAAATACAATTTATCAAGAGCCAAATACAATTAATGATGCATATGAGAGAAGAACCAAATGGAAAAGGGTTTTATATGATGCTCAAATGCAAGGTGGCATGATGACATGAGCATGATATAATTATGATGCAACAATTATATGTAGGAAGTAGCCATTATATTACTAAACCAAGTAGCATTACATATATTAGACAGATGGGATGCTACAGGGAGACCCCTATATATAGTGGGAGGAGGGGGCGCACCACCCTAGGGCCAGGCGGTGTGGGACTAACCCCCACACCCGCCAGCCACCTAGGGGCAGCCGCCGGCCCTAGGTGGGCCCCATTGGGGCGGCCCACCAAGCCTAGGCCGGCTGGCCCCCTCTTCCTAGGCGCCATGCCCTATTGGGCGTCCCTTCGGGTGAGGCCCATTAGCATTATGATGCCTTTAATAATAAAATAAAATATATATTTAATATTAATTCTCCAATTAATATTCAGATACACATATTGTATTATTCCTTCACTCCGCAACACCTTCCGGACCCCTTCCGGTCTCCATCGGATGTTACCCGGAACTATTCCGGTTTCTCTTTCTCTATTTCTCCTATGATACCTCATCTACCCTAAGCGTCCCTACCCTTAAGCGTGACATCCTTCGGTTCGGAAACACTCCGGACATGATCGAGACTACTCTCACATCAATGATCAATAGAGGGACCTGGATGGCCATGTGACCGCCGTGCGTTTCCCGAATACAACCGATCGAACCATGAGATAGTCATTTCCCGTTCCCTTTGTCATATGATACCTAATTCATTCGAGACTTGATCTTCGTTATCTCCATACCTTAGTTCGGTCTCGTTACCAATGAACTTGTTTACTCGTTCTTGTGTCGTTGCATTCGGTGACCAAGTCACATGCTTGCAAGCTTCATTAATGCAACGTCACCGAGATGGCCATATGTATCTGTCCGTTACATGGACTAGACAAATCCTGGTCTTGATATGTACTCCTCTACGCATCCCTTCAGAAAACCCGAGTGGCACCTTTTTGATCACCCTGTTACGAGATGATTCTTGATAACCATCTAAGCTTCTTCCGGAATGGTGATTTGCATTACCTCACAGTCAAAGGATCAGGTTGCAAGGTTCTCTGTGTTTTATCATCAATGGTGAACTTTGTAACTAGATCTCATTCAAGATATAACGGTCGGATGTTTTTCTGTCATGTTATTCAACTAATAACATGACCCCATTGTCAATTGGCATAAATGCCCATGATCTTGAAACTTAGACCAGCCTTATGACCAATGAACTAGTTCGCTAGAGGTAACTAGAGACACGGTTTGTTTACATACCACACGTGTATTAACATTTCGTATTAACACAGTTATATCACAGTATGAAACGTATTATGAACATATAGGAGTCACATCAAATAATACACTTTATTATTTGCCTCTAAGGCATAACTCCTTCAATATCACGGGAACAAGAAATGAGTGCATGTCGGCAACGAGATCAAACTAGTTATGGACATACCGATGATCGAATCTCGGACATGTAATATATTGCGAGACAAAGGGTTTTACTTACGATGTTAAAGGTTCACACGATCACTGGAGTCGTCGTTGAATGTGTGGGAGTCAATATGGATCTCCAGGTCCCGCTGCTGATTATTGATCAGAGAGGGGTCTCGATCATATCTGCATTATTCATGAACCGTAGGGTGACACACTTAAGGGTTACCAACACCATCAAATATGTTTCAGATAAAGATTTAAGAAAGCACTAGAATCATTTCGATGGAAACCGGAATTGTTTTGGGTGAAATTGCAGAAACAGGTTCTGCATTTGATATTGAAATGTTGCAGGGGGTTTTATGTGAATGTTTGTTAATTAAAGTAATTAACAAAATTCTGAATAAAATAAATAAAATAGTTTTATTTAATGAGAGCTTGCATTACATTTGGTGGAAAATGAATGCAAAGTGAGTGCAGTTGGTTTCAATGGGAGTGGGCTTAGTGGAAGCTCCACTCATCATTATGGAGGAAGAGGTGGGGGCACCACCATGCCATGCGCATGGCCCCTTGGGGGGGCTGCCCCCTCCTCCTATAAAAGGAGCTCCCCTCCTCCTCCACTCTCACACCTCCTCATGAAGGATCTCTCCCCGCTAAAAATTATTCCCCATGGTCTTAGATTAGCGAGATGCATGTTCCCAGTGGCTTTATCTAGAAAGGAGTTGTTGCTTCCGTTGGATTGCTGGAGCGAGGACACAGAGGTTGTCGGGTACCGGATGTGTGTGCGATCATGGATGCACCGCTGCTTTGCGGTGCTGGACTTGCTAGTGCTGGACCTGATGGACTTGCTGGTGCTGGATCTGCTGGACTCGCTAGAATTCATCACGATCTTGAGATCAACAAGTGTACGACTACATTAACCACGAAATCAGTTTCGTTAACAATACTTTGTCGCTTGTCAAGGGTATCTTCTCTGTGGATGCATATCCACCCGTTGATTGTATCTAGGTAGATAGATCTTGGTGCTTAGTTGTTCACATCATAGGAATTTTTTGTTTTTTATTCTGCGAACCCAATAGGTAATGTGGCCGAAGAGTTACCCCGTGTCAGGTGTAGAATCATTTGAGACATTGGAGAGCTAGGTGGGTTCAGGTGCTAAACCTGAGAAGTCTCAAAACCATGCGCTGGGTGGAGGAGACGTCAGCTGTCATGATGGGCGAGGAGCACTACTATGAACACATCAAGGTTTACTCAAATTTGCACTTACATCAACTCTTTGTTCGTAAGCTGATACATGAACTATAAACTAACTTTGTTCTCATGTAGTGACGAGGGTTAAACTCATCAATGCCCATTGTTATGGACTTGGGTTTTTGGAGAAGAGGGTGCGCTGGAGATCTCGTTCGGCTAACAGACAAGCAACACAGGACACGATGTTTACCCAGGTTCAGGCCCCCGGAAGGAAAACCCTACTCCTGCTTGTCTCCTCTTGATTGATGATGATCCGAAGGATTACAATGTCGCCAATGGCGGTGGATGCGCATATTTAATCTGGCGTATGTGTATGCTACGGGTGTTGTCCAGATCTATTGTCTATTGTGGGAGATCGTAGATCTATCTATTGGGTGAGTTGCCCTCCTCGCTGAACCCTCCTAGCCTTTATACATGGGGAGGCTAGGTATCAGGTACCAATACGAGTTGGTTACAAGTTAGATTCAAGCTCTAGTATTGTTATTTCCTTGTCTTGTGCGTTTGGGAGTCCGTGTCTGTATGGGCTTCATACCACCCGAACTATCTTGGGCATCACAGACCTTGATATATCTTCGAGTGGGCCTTCCATTAGGCCGCACCAGGTAGGCCAATAGTAGGTGTCCGTAGGGCATAGCTATGTCAGTAGCCCCGAGTGTCCATTCGAATTGTAGATTCGGGTGGAGACTTAGTTGATCTTGAATTTTGCAGTAGGATGTCGGAGTCGACAATTGTGTCGAGTGCGAAGCACTCACCAGGAAGTTTATCGAGTCAGCCGGATTTGTAACAGTTTCATAGGGATGATGGTAAACGTGCCTGGTACGCTCGATGGATTGGGACCAGTTAATTGCTCTAGGGAAAAAACAACGCTACCTACTCAAATTCGAGTCCCCGGATTCGAATTCGGAAATTGCTGGCGTAGTTCGACTCATGTCGCAGAGGCCTTACTGAGTCGAACTCTAGTTCATGAGTATGTACCCAACGCGTCTGTCAGGATTTTCTTCATGTCGTAGACATGGTATTTTCTAGTAGAGCACAACGGATGCGGTTGCTAGGCCATCAGATTGTATCTGTAGGTCTTATCTTTATGTCGTAGACGCAACATCCGAACGTTTATCACCACGGAGGTGTTTCGGGTGGCCAAGGAGACATTGTCTTTCAACTTGACATTGGAATTTAAGTGAGCGGAGTTGCCAATAAGTTCGATTGATGTAAGTGAGTCGACATTATGGACGTAGTCAACACAATAGACTATAGGGTGCGCGACGAGCGCTCCCTATGGGAGTAGCCCCCGAGTGTCTATTCGAGTCGTAGACTCGAGCAGAGACTTATAGTCATCGGTTGCTTAGACACAACGATCCGAAAGTACTTCAGATGATCTTGCGAATGCCATCAACACCGACACTTTTTGAATGCGTGACCAGTGCTCCCTATGGGAGTAGCCCCCGAGTCCTTAGTCGAATCGTGGATTCGAGTGAGGATTCAGAGCATGCCACTCGAAGATCTTGTTTATGTGTGTCCAACGCTCTAGTTTGGAGTAGACCCCGAGTGTCTGGCGGAGTCGTAGACTCGGGCAGAGACTCGAGTCTTGTATCTTGTAGACATAGTCGACAATCACGCGAGGAGAAACCACTAACCCGTAAGTGCATCGAGTCAGGATATCACGCATAAGGATCCAAGAGTCGACGATATAGTCCGAATCGAAGTAGCGGAGTCATGCGACGTTTAGCTAGATGAGTCGAAGATGCAGATCGCGTAGCCTCTTATGTCGGGCGCGTGTCAAGTTGCACGTCTTTGTAGCATCAAGCGATGCGACCACCCGAGTAGGGGCTCGACTCGGGTACCGAGTTTATGACGTAGCCAGTTGTTTTGTCGACTCCTATTGTAGGACCCGATAGAATAGCTCGACGCAGTCGATGTCCTTGGAAGCTATAGAAAACATTAAGAATCATGAAGTACTTGTATCTTGTAATGAATATTTGCATGTTGGCTTGTAAAGTAAAATTCTGGTGCCAATCGAGTTGACACTTTTGCACTGTATGCTAGGCCTTTTCATTAGCCTGATTACCCTTAGTCTCAGTACCTTGCTGAGGTACTCGGAGTTCAAGGATTCGATGATCAGGCAGAATCAGCTACTCGGGTTGTCGCGTATGAGGTGCTCGAGTGCATGGAGTCGATGGCACATTAGGTTACTTGAAGAGGGCGCAGCCCCCGAGTGTTTCAAGTGCGAGTTTAAAAAGAACTAGTTCTAAGTAGAGGTAAACTTAGCTTTATCAGTTGTTGACGTGGCAGACAGACTCGACACCAGCGCACGACTCGCCACCAATTGAAGATTTTAGTGGGTAGCCGCAGTCGAAGACTATAGCATGTCGCTGGCCGATGGTGGTGACGGGTCGCGATCACGGGAGCCGATGCAACCTGCAGGTCATCTGAGCCGAAGACCACAGTGGGTCACTGGAGTAGAAGACCGTACTGGGTCGTCGGTGTCGAAGGAGCCCCCGAGTCGCTGGATCCAAAGACCGCAACGGGTCAGTGGATCCAAAGACCGCCGCGGGTCGCTGGATTCGAAGGAGCCCCCCGAGTGTAGCGTAGAGGTGGTTGATGGAGTCGATACGACGTTCGTGAGCCGATGCGGTGGACCAAAGTCAACGCGGTAACGGGTCGTCGCCGAAGCCGATGGCGATAGCGTGTTATCACAACCGAATATTGTAGTGGGTCGCGCGGCGGAGTCGGCACTCCGACCAGTCGTATGGTGGAAGGAGTCGAAGCGACATCGATTTGTCGGGGCCGATGGTGGTAGCGATTGTTGTATTCAAAGATCGTCATATCCGAAGAATGCAGCGGGTCGTTGCAGCCGAGGGAGCCCCCGAGTCGCTGGATCTGAAGATCGCAGTGGGTCACTGGAGCCGACGGACCCCCCGAGTCGCCGGAGTTGAAAACCTCAACGGGATGCGTGGCGGAGCCGGCGCAGCCCCCGGGTGTAGCCGATGCAACAGGCGTGGAATCGAGGTTGGAGGAGTCGCTCAATGGATGGAGTCGAAGCGACAACATGTTGTCGAATTTTTATTTGGAGGGAGTTGATGCGGCGGCGAGTGGCGCGGCGGACGTATAATTGATTTGTTTGAGTCATGGCAGCCCCGAGCATGGAGCGTACGGTCGCGGGACCTTGGATGACTGATTCCGAGGCAAAGACAGACGATCCTTTATTGCTTGAGAGGTGTAGCAGTGAAGACGCCAGAATTTCCGATGAGTTCATCAAGAAGTGAGGCGGTTGCCTTTGGTTCTGACATGCGGGCGAGTTCAGTCGGGTGACCAGCCATACTCAGATATAATTAATCTGGCGAAACAGTTTGCATCCACGAATAAAACATGAGCTATCGTCTTGATTGATATATTTTTCTTTCATTGTTGAATATCCCTTTGTGTGACCAATCAATCACGGATTTCTTTATCCATTGGTATTACTCTGCTCTTATCCTTGGAATTTGAGTCGTACATGTGAGGCAGCAAAATAAATCATGTACAACTCCGGCCATGACACATCGCATCGATCCTCCATGGACCTGATGAATTCTGCTACCGCTGACTTTCGCTTTCGCAAGATCCTTGAATAACCAGCCAAGGATCCCTTTTCACGCCGCCATCCAGCCATAGCGGGGCAGCGAGCCAAATTTTAAAATTCGATCTCACACCATGTGTTCTTCCAGGAGACGTACATACTCTACCAGGCTGATCCAATCTGGTTTTGAAGCCAGTCGCCAAGTTCTCCTATGCGGAGTTGGCCATGCCCAAGCAGATGAATCGATCGGATGTATTTTGATCGTCGTTTGATAATGAAGATCTTGAATTGGATCCGATCTCCAAAGATTATCGAGTCGTAGATTGGTGGTGATGGAGCCGTCGAGATTGTAACATCAGTGCTCCAGTTCCCACAGACGGTGCCAATTGACGAGGGTTAAACTCACCAATGTCCATTGTTATGAACTTGGATTTTGGAGAAGAGGGGTGCGCTAGAGATCTCGTTCGGCTAACATACAAGCAACGTGGGACACGATGTTTGCCCAGGTTCAGGGCCCTGGAGGGAAAACCCTACTCCTGCTTGTCTACTCTTGATTGATGATGATCCGAAGGATTACAATGTCACCGATGGCGGTGGATGCGCAGATTGGATCTGGCGTATGTGTATGCTACGGGTGTTGTCTAGATCTATTGTCTATTGTCTATTGTGGGAGATTGTAGATCTGACTCTTGTGGGAGATCGTAGATCTGTCTATTGGGTGAGTCACCCTCCTCGTTGGACCCTCCTAGCCTTTATATATGGGGAGGCTAGGTCTCAGGTACCAACTCGAGTTGGTTACAAGTTAGATTCAAACTCTAGTATTGTTATTTCCTTGTCTTGTGTGTTTGGGAGTCCGTGTCCGTATGAGCTTCATACCACCCGAACTATCTTGGGCATCATGGACCTTGATATATCTTGGAGTGGGCCTTCCGTCGGGCCGCACCAGGTAGGCCAATATTAGGTGTCTGTAGGGCATATCTATGTCACGTAGGTTCACCCAAAGGACATCGAGCTGATCAACGGCCAATTTAGAACTATGCTCAAATGAGGTGATCTATGTTGGGTGTATTCCCATAGCTCCTGTCTCTCAAGCTACTATACACCGTGCTCTTAGCCACTTGATGGACGACAAGCCACTGGCTAGCAGGTTTCTTGCTATGACCCCTGAACGCAAGATGAGCTGGTTCACGACCTTCCTTAACAAGCACTACATGTGGGTAATCGGTAGTGGTGCTGGTGGGGGTGATAAGTTGTGGTGTTGCCCCAAATGATCGATGTGTACTTTGGAGTAGTTAGACTTGATAAAAACTTGTGCCAATCTGTATATTTTGGAGGTGGTATTCGGTTATAACCCTATGGTTTGATGAACTTGCGCTGCAGTTATTCTTGAATTCATGCTGCAACACAAACACAAGACTCATTATATCGATTCAGTACTAAGCTTGTTGGTCTCTGGATTATCTGAATTCGAAATGTCTGAACTTTGTAAGACAATTATGGTTGGTAAGATCACCACACCACCTAGAAGGTAATCATATAAGGTAGTATGCAACTAACCAAACGACTAATAACTAGCCAAAAGTGAAAAAAGGCAATCAAACAAGTGGGGCTTGGCTTGTCCATCGACCTAGAAATCTCAATGTGGGCAACCAAACAAAATGCTATTTAGACACGAGAGATTGAATTAACGCGCACAACTTCTGTGGAGCCACAATCCCCAGCTGCGCCAAAAGAACATGAGCAACTAAACACGCCATAAGGGCATCTCCACCGGGCCGACCCAACCCGCCCGGGCGCATCAGAATGCATCCATGCGGACGTGCGGGACGTGCGCGGTCTCCCTAGTGGCACGACCCATCCAGATCGACGTGTCCGGCTCGACCCATCGGCGCACCAAATTTGCGTGACCCATGCGTCGGTCCTGACATGGGCAGGTCGAGGGCATGTCCTCCCCCACACGCGCTATTGGCCCACCCGTCATTGTCCATAGCGATTTAGAGGCAACCATGCCACCAATTTAGACGCAACCGCGGAAGCGATTCAGAGGCGCGGGCGGTAGCCTGACCGGCAGCATCGAGTCAGATGCAACCGCGGCAGCCTTCGCCATCAATACCGACGGGACGGGGCGTTGCCCGAGTTCCCGCGCCGGCATTTATGGTGAAGGAGCAAGAACCTGCACGCGCTCCCACCGGTAGGGGTTACTTAAGCAGGCCCTTGTGACTGTTGCTTACTCAAAATGTTGAGCTCGTTGGGGAACCCCAAGAGGAAGGTATGATGAGTATAGCAACAAGTTTTCCCCCAGTTATGAAACCAAGGTTATCGAACCAGTAGGAGCAAGGAAACACCTCCAAGGTGTTGTTTCCAACTTGGAATCCTGCACAACACAATCACAGAACTTTGCCCCCAAACTTATAGTGAGGTTGTCAATCTCACCGGTTTTGCTGAAAACAAAGAATTAAACGTATTGTGTGGAAGATAGTAATTGCTTGCAGAAAGTAAACACAAAACAGTAAATAGTAGATTGTAGATTGATGGTAAAAGAAAGGACTAGGGTCCATAGTTCACTAGTGGTGATTTTCCTTAAGATAGATGACATGTTGGGTGAACAAATTACAGTGGGGCAATTGACAAACATCGAGAAAGCATACATGCATATACTAATCATCTTGACTCCTATGTGATTTGATTGGGCATTACAACATTATATATAGACCATAATCCAACTGCATCTATGACTAATAATCCACCTTCAGGTTATCATGCGAACCCCCTCTAGTATTAAGTTGCAAGTAACAGATAGTTGCATTAAGCATTGTGTCTAAAGTAAACAATATGATTGTTCTATGAACAAAGGATTGCTGTTTTCTCTCTAGTAGCAACATCACATCTAGTACCTTAGAGATTTCTGTCACTTCCCCAGATTACTAGAGGTATGAACCCACTATCGAGCATAAATACTCCCTCTTGAAGTTGCTAGCATCTACTCGGCCAAGATAGCTACTAACAACGGAGAGCATGCCAGATCACAAATAACAAAGACATGATAGAATCAATAATCAATCTGAAATACCATCTCAATATCCATTGGATCCCTGCAAATAGAACATGTAGATTACAAATAGATGATCTTGATCATGAACGAAGCTCACAAGATCTAAACATGGTAGCACAAAGGAGAAGGACCAACCATCTAGCTACTACATGGACCCGTAGTCCAGAGATGAACTACTCACGCATCACACCGGAGGCAGGCATGGTGATGAAGAAGGCCTCCAAGGTGATCTCTCCACTCCGATAGGGTGCCGGGAAGAGATTCAGAGCCCTCCGGGTCTAGGGATGGAGATGACGACGGCTACAAACTCTTTCGTGGAATTTTTGATCAGGTCCTTAGGGTTTCTATATCGGAGGCTTCTTATAGGAGAAAGGGGAGGCCGAGGGGGTGCCCTAGGTGGCCGCATGATACGTCCATTTTGCATCACTATTCTATGTCAAAATTCACTGTTATTCATTGATATATTTCATATTGAGAGGTGGTACTTATGTTATTTCATCTTTTTTTGCATGGTTGATGAGTTTTGGAGCATGGACCGCTGTAGTCAGGATTCTGATGGAAAAGGTGCTGTTTGGAGGCAAAATTCGCGAAGACTAGAAAATCCAGGAAAATATACGGAAAATCCTATTTTTCTAGAAGACGAAGGAAGCCAGAAGGAGGGCTGGAGATGGGCCACAGGGGGCCCACACCACCCCCTGGCGCAGGCCAGCCTAGGCCGCGCCACCAGGTGGTGTGGCCGCCCTGGTCCACCCCTGGCACTCCCCTCTAGAATATATTATCCTCCTGAAACCCTAAGACTCGGGGAGCGACCACAAAAAGATTCCGCCACCTCCGTGGGGTAGAAAACACCGAGAGAGAAAGATCTCTCCGGCAGACAGAATTCTGCCGGGGGAATTCCTTCCCGGAGAGGGGAGACCATCGCCATCAACACCACCATCAAGCTTGACTTCATCGGGATCATCATCATCATCACCACCATCATCACCATCAACACTCTCATCACCATCTCCATATTGCTGTAACAATTGGGTTGAATCTTGCATAGTTCATAGGGGAAACTTTCCCGTTGTTGATTACTCTTTGTAGTTGATGTTATTGAGTGAACCATTGAATTTTTGTTTATGTTCAGATTGTTATACATCATTATTCCATCTATGATCATGATCCATATGATGTCTTGTGAGTAGTTTGTTTTGTTCTTGAGGACATGGGAGAAGTCATGTTGTTAGTAGTGGAGTTGTGTTGAGAAAGATTCAATAGTTTGATATTTAAGTTGTGGTGTACTTCTTCTAGTGGTGTCATGTGAACGTCGACTACATGACACTTCACCAATATGGGCCTAGGGGAATGCATTGTGTATTTGGATACTAATCGTAGGGGTTGCCGGAGTGACAGAAACCTGAACCTCCGTTAGGAAACCATTGCACAAGGGACGTAAGGTACTTAGAGTTTAAAGTTGTGGTTAGGTTTCTACCTTAATTACTTTCTTGTACTTACGGATGTTTGCAAGGGGTATAATCACAAGTATGTATTAGTCCTAGGAAGGTCGGTACATTAGCACAGGTTCACCCACACAACACTTAGCAAGCTAAAGAAGATTAATCAACTATATGAAGCGAAAGCACTTGACAGTCTTCCCATGTGTCCTCGAGAACGTTTGGTCATCTTAAGTAATACAACCGGCTTGTCCTTTGCTACATAGAGGATTGGTCCACTTGCTGCATTTATTCCTACTGCCTTTTATTTACTCGTACTTTGTTTACTTGCTTTATTAAAAACCCCTAAAAATCCGTTTGCTTAGTATTTGCAGAGAATTCCTGATCCAAACCACTAGCCAGCACCTTCTGTTCCACGTTGGGTTCGACACTCTTACTTATCGAAAATACTGCGATACACCCCCTATACTTGTGGGTCATCAAGACTATTTTCTGGCGCTGTTGCCGGGGAGTGAAGCACTATTGGAGAGTGGAACTGGTAAAGGAAACTTCTACTGTGAGTATTGTTTACTTCTGTTAGTTGCTTTATTTTCATTATGGATAATTCACTGAGTTTCTTATTTGATAATGCTACTACCACTGCTAAGGTAGTAGATAAACCACCACCTGCTGAGAATGATGTTTTCAAAATACCTACAAGAATTATTGATCGTGTTATGGATAACTACTATGTTGGGGATGGAACTGTCCATCCCAGTGATCATTTACTCTTTATACACGGATTATGCGGGTTGTTCAAGTGTGCAGGTATTACTACAGATCAAGTTAAGAAGAAGTTATTCTCATTATCGCTGAAAGGAAGAGCTGAGGAATGGTATAAGCTGCTGAAGAATGGTCAAGCTCTGGAATGGGAGGAAATAGTGCCTCTCTTTTATTCAAAGTTTTATCCTCCTAGTGAGATTCATAAAGATCGGAATCAAATATACAACTTTTGGCCTCTTGATGGAGAGAGTACAGCTCAAGCTTGGGGGAGATTGAAGTTACTAATGCTCAAATGTCCCATTCATGAGCTCCCCAACAATATTATTATCAATAACTTTTATGCAAGGCATTCTCTTCATGATAAGGATTTATTGGATGCTTCTTGTGCTGGATCATTCACACGCATGGAAGAAGAAGCTAAATGGGATCTTCTGGACCGTATTCAAGATAATGCTAAAGCTTGGGAGAATGACAAAGGAAGGAAGTCAGGTATAAATTATGATTATGAATGCATTGAATCTTTAATGGGAACTGATGACTTTCAAAATATTAAAAATACTTATGGTCTTGATTTACAAGTTATTACGAATTGCTTTAGGGCTTTTGCTTCTTATATTGAAATTCCAAAAAGGGGATGGAATAAGTATCATGAACCTTATAAAGATATTGTTGACTGTGTTCCTATTGGGAGTGCTGAGTATTTCACTATTGATCCCATCTTACCTGAACCTTATATTGAGAAGATTCCCTTCCCAGATAAGGTAAAGGATCATCCTATGATAACTAATGTGTGGCGCCCCGCAAAAACCACTACTAGAAAATCGCGTTGTTTTTGTGCATTGCATCATCATGACCGCATGCTCATGTCGTCATGCCACATTGCATTTGAGCATCGTCATGTCATTATGCATTTGTTTGTCTAAAACTATTTTCTAAAAGCCTATTTTTGTTTTCTAAATATCCCCTATCTTTAATTCAAATTAAAACTCCGGTCTTTTCCGGGTCTTTTATTTGTCTAAAAAAAAGTATTTACAAAAGTCTTTAAAAATTAAAACAAATAAAATAAATATTTTGTAGGGGAGTCAGCCAGCCGCCAGGCCCAAAAGCCTAGCAGCTAGCCAACTACCACCCCACTCAAACCCTAGCCATCCCAGACGCCACACCCCATCGCCACCCACCACCAACTCCCACAGTCGGCCCCACCACCCCACATCGCCCCGCTCCCTTGCATGTCACGCGTCGTTCCCCAGCCCCGCATACGCGTGCCGCGACCCAGTCCACCGACGCACCACCGACCCGACCACCTCGATCCCCACCCCGCCAGACCCAACCCGCCGCCACCTGCCCCCTCGGGATTTCCGCCCGGTCCCACCCCGAGCCGCGCCCGCTCCTCCTCTCTCTCCCCACCAATCCACGCCTCCACTCGTGCTCTCCCGCGTCTCCCTCCGGTTTCACCTCACCCTCGTCGACCGCACCCCCGCGCCCGCCGGCCCGAGCCCGCCCCGACCTCGGCCGCGCGCTGCTACGACCTCCTCGTCGGCCCGGCCTCGCCGTCCACCTTCCTCCGCCCACGGGGATCTGTCCGCCGCTGCCCATTGCCTCCCCCGCTCGCTCGGCCCCCACCGACCACGGCCTCCTCTATCTGCCGCCCCGCCCCTATCTCCCCCAACCTCCGCCGCCCTCTCCTCGCTGCCGCCGTGTGCCTCGCGCGACCCGCCGTCGTCCCCGTCGCCAGCGAACTCCGCCACCGCGGCGCCCCCTCTCCTTCCCAGTCTAGTGCCACACCCCGAGCACGCCGCCAGAGCCACCCCCGCCTCGCCGGCCTTCCGTCTCCCCGAACGCGACCTCCAGCACCACCTCCCGGCCCGACCTCGCTGCGTCAAGCCCGCCGCCGGCGTCTTTCCGACCCGGAGCTTCTCCGGCCCTGAGATCCCCTGCCTCCCTCGCCGTGCCCAAGCCACCGCCGACCCCGTCGACCGCGTCTCCCGCCTCCACCCCGCCGTCCGCGGCCCGGCTCTTCTCCGCCAGGTCCCGCGCGTCGCCTCCTGTTCATGGACCGCCGCCGCCCGGAGCTCCTTCCGCCTCCCCACGGTCGCGTCGCGCGCCATCGACGCCATCTTCCACCGCGCGTGCCGCCACCAGCAAGCCGCCTCCGGTCACCCTCCATGCTCGCCAACGACCAGCGCCCGTCCCGTGTCGCCTCGGACTTCCACCTCACCGGACGCCTCGTCTCAGTTGTCTCAAGTGCGTGCCCGGTGTTGATGTTGTCGTTCAGTTCGAGCACCCTTCCTTTGGCACAGGAGGTGTATTTGACGCTGCTTGTGTGTTTGTGTGTTTAAGAGCACACACGATCCCTGAGGCCGCCCCAGAATTCAAGACCGACCCAACCCTGTCCACCAACAAGATCAGGGAACACGGAGAACCCAACAAAGCATCAAGATCTCCTCGTCGACAAGACCGGTTTGATGCCACTAAATTGGTAGAATGGGCATACGCTACACCAAAACCCCCGACGCGGATCCCAAGTCTGCCACAGGTGAATAATATGGTACCCCAAGGCCGCCGACATGGAACCACCAGTGATCCTTCACGAACTCGATGATCCGAGGACGGAACCCGAACCCTCGGTACCGCCAAGTTCTCCATCCTAGATGTGAAGACCGTTCCTGGAGTCCGAAGACCGATCCCACCTAGATCGAACCCCATCGACCTCGGTGAACCCCAAGATCGTCGATCCGACATGTGTGACCATTTTCTAGCCCTATTCTATAAAGTTCCATCTATATAACTGTTGCATATAAAATGGTTCATGCTTGCATCTCATCATGTGGGTTTCGGGCAGTTAGTCAATTCATCTAATAATTAAATATGGAGTCTATATGAGGGCTTTTCTAGTCTTATATCGGCTCCATTTAAATTGGTGTAGCAAACCGATGTCATGTTTCGCCCTGTTAATACAACATTTAAATTGCGGTGGTTCTAAATAACTCAAACCGTTTAATTAACTGTCGGGACCCCGGTTCCGCTTAATATTGCCTAATTGCACCGCATCTGCATCATATCATAATCATGCCGGATCTTCTGCCGTGGTATTAAATATTGCATCCAGTGTTTCTTATAGTGTTTGCCTCTTCGCGGATTAGGCCGATGAGTGGATGCGAGTATCGACAAGTTCTCCGGCTATGATCCTTTGGCAGTGTTTTCCCAGGCAAGCATCTCTCCCCCTTCTACCTATTTTGCATTTATAGTATTTATTTCCTCCTGTTGATCTATTGCTATCCGTGTCGCGATGCTTTAGTTTCCGTACCCCAGTTATATCCCGTGCAGCCTCTATATTGCCTTGGACACCTCCTATTACCTGTCTTTGGTAGATAGCTGGCCTTGCGAGTCGTAGTCGCTTGCTCAGGTGCAATCTCGTGTTGTCGAGTACCACAGTTGTTGGAATGGTGGAGATGTTTATTGCTGGCAGATGTTTATGGTGGAGATGATCATGACTTTAAATACAACTATTAAAATGCTAGATATAACTAATGCAGAGGCATCGGTGGGCAATAGATATTATTTGGTTCTTCCACGCTCACTTGTGTCCCGTAGGACCCCGAGTACTTGATACTTGTTCCTTGATTTTTCTCACTATCCACATCCGGGAGGCCTTATGGACCCCCCTGAGCCAGAGCTTGATTCATTTCTATTTCTTGGGGCCACAAAGTAGTTTGGGGATTTATTACTATCCTGTACTTATGCCATGCTTTACTGCTTTATTTAAGATTGTGCGTGGAGCACCTATACTGTTTAGGATTGCGGAGTGTTTTCGCGGCATCGACAAGCCCAGTCACACTTTCGGGTTCCAGTCGTTTACAGCCATTGGCGTAAACCTTGGGTCCGTCTCGGAGCCGGCCAACTTCGTTGCGGGTAGCTTAATGGGGTGGCCCCCTGAAATATTTATGAATCCTGTGATTGCTTTGTCAAGAAAGCCTCGTTGGGTTTTGAGTTGGTTTTTCCGAGGTTGATCGAGTGTGTGTTGCTATTTGTGCACCCCTGCAGGGTAAAACTTTCTGAAAGCCGTGTCCGCGGTTATGGATGACTTGGAGCATAGTATCTCGATCATAGACAAGCATAACTAAAGTAGTGCTATAAATTTGACTTAATATGTGACTAGTAATCAGCTCAAGTATAACGGAATGGATATTAAAAATGCCAACAGCTGGTGGATCTGGGTTGTTTTGTGACATGCTATATGCCTAGTAAGTATTGCAACTCCAATGGAATCTGATAAAAGTGTCAACAACTATTGGGTTTTGGGATTCCTCAGGACAATTATATCAGACTAGTAAATGTCCCAACTACAATGGATTGGTGATTAAAACTGCCCACTACTTATGCTTCAGGATGACTCATGCTAGCTGTATCTGATTAGTAATTGCTGCAACTATAATGGAATGAGTAAAATTGCCAACTGTGTGAGTTCCTTGGTCTGACTTCCTCGTTTGGTCTCGAGGGGGAAAATACCAGGATGGGTTTGTTTGGTGTTAGCTTCAGGTTGGATCCGGATAGGTCTTTCTTATCCCTCTCTGATAACCACTAGTTGTATTGAGTCTCTATAGGTCTTTAGTGCCGCTGCGCTGCCGCTTCAGCCCACCATTCCTATGTAGGCGAGAGCCGCCGAATTCTAGCCTCGCCGTGTACTGGCCTCAGTACTGACGCTCCTCTTTTTCCTTCGCCCTTTGTCGGCACCCCTTTTGTTTTAGCAGGTTTGAGATCGCCGTCGTTAGCAGGGTTACCCTTCCGGCTTGGCCTGGGCAGGGTTATGGACGCCATTGGTTATTCTTTAGGGCTCTTAGCCCATTTGCATATTGTCCGTAGTCGGACGCTCTATCGTTTTCAAGGTGATTTGGATATTTGTATATTACATCTGTATTCTTGACTCATGGAGTCGTTGTTGTATATATATGATCTGTGGGTCCAATCGAGGACTGATGTGTAATGGTATTACTTCGTTTTCCACCCGCACGAAAGTGCCTGGTGGGCGTCCTTGAATTGTTTCTATGCGGGTTTGGCGGGAAGCGCTAAAACTTGCATAGTAATGATTTGAGGGTGTTACATAATGTAATCACCAAAAGTGAAAAGAGAACTGTAAAACCTGATGAACAAATAAACATTGAACCCGTGGTAGCAATTGTGAAAGAACTTGTCACTAAAAGCATAGAAGATGGACACATAGTCTTTTGTGAGGATGCTTCTAACATTGTTTCACATCCTAATAGAACTAAAAAAGCTAGTGTCCCCGTGCTTTCTGTTAGAATTGGTGATCATTGCTATTATGGTTTATGTGATATTGGTGCAAGTTCTAGTGCTATTCCTTATGAGCTTTACAGAGAAATTATGCATGAAATCAGTCCCTGCGAATTGGAAGAGATTGATGTGGTTATTCACCTTGCTAATAGAGAGGCCATCTCTCCAATTGGTATTGTACGAGACGTGGAAGTTCTTTGTGGTAAGATTAAGTACCCTGCTGATTTCTAGTACTTGGTTCAGCTGCCAGTAAAACTTATCCTATTATTTTTGATAGACCTTTCTTGAGTAGTGGAGCTATTATAGATTGCAAAAGGGAGAAAATCTTGACTAAGTTTGATGGGGAATCTTATGAGTTTAATTTCTCGAAATTCGCTAAAGAACCTTGTGAAGAGGAAACCCATAATGAGGATTTTAGAGTTGAACAACTTGCTTCTATTTCTCTTGCTCCTAACAATGCTTTGCAGCAATTTATGGAAGATCATGAAAGTGAAATCTTCATGGAAGAAACGAATGAAATTGAAAAAATTCTCCGTGATCATCCTAACATGCTTAAGCATAACTTGCCTATAGAATACTTGGGTACCACGTTGCCACCTAAAAAGGATCCGGTCTTCGATCTAAAACCTCTCCTTGATGATCTTAAATATGCTTATATTGATGATAAAAAGATATATCCTGTTATTATTAGCTCTAAACTTTCAGGAAAGGAAGAAGAAAGGTTATTGGAGGTTTTAAAGAAACACCAATGAGCTATGGGCTATACTCTGGATGATTTAAAAGGGATTTCACCTACTATATGCCAGCATTCTATCAACATAGAACCAGATGCAAAGCCAGTAGTAGAGCAGCAACAACGTTTAAATCCTAAAATGAAGGAAGTGGTAAGAAATGAGGTATTGAAACTCCTTGATGCCGGTATTATTTACCCTATTGCTGATAGTGAATGGGTTAGTCCTGTTCATTGTGTTCCTAAAAAGGGAGGTATTACCGTTGTTCCTAATGATAATGATGAGCTTATTCCTCAAAGAATAGTGGTAGGCTATAGGATGTGCATTGATTTCAGAAAAGTCAATAAAGTTACTAAGAAAGATCACTACCCGCTTCCTTTTATTGATCAAATGTTGGAAAGATTGTCTAAAAAGACCCATTTTTGTTTTCTTGATGGTTATTCTGGTTTCTCTCAAATTGCTGTTAAACAACAAGATCAAGAAAAAACTACTTTTACTTGCCCTTACGGAACTTATGCTTATAGACGTATGCCTTTTGGTTTATGTAATGCTCCTGCTACTTTCCAAAGATGCATGTCTTCCATTTTACATGGTTTTTGTAAGGAAATTGTAGAAGTGTTCATGGATGACTTTTCTGTCTATGGAACTTCTTTTGATAATTGTCTGCACAACCTTGATAAAGTTTTGCAGAGATGTGAAGAAACTAATCTTGTTCTTAATTGGGAGAAATGCCACTTCATGGTTAATGAAGGGATTGTCCTTGGGCATAAAGTTTCTGAAAGAGGCATAGAAGTTGATAGAGCTAAGGTTGAGGCAATTGAGAAGATGCCATGCCCAAGAGACATCAAAGGTATTCGTAGTATCCTTGGTCATGCTGGTTTCTATAGAAGGTTTATTAAAGACTTTTCTAGGATTTCAAAACCCCTCACTAATCTTCTTCAAAAGGATGTACCCTTCATTTTTGATGATGATTGTAAGGGAGCTTTTGAAACTCTTAAGAAGGCTTTAACTACAGCCCCTATTGTTCAACCACCTGATTGGAGTTTACCCTTTGAAATAATGTGTGATGCTAGTGATTTTTCTGTAGGTGCTGTCCTTGGGCAATGAATTGATAAAAAGTTAAATGTTATTCATTATGCTAGTGAGACTTTAGACGTTGCTCAACGGAATTATGCTACTACTGAAAAGGAATTTCTAGCTATCGTTTTTGCTTGTGATAAGTTTAGACCCTATATTGTAGACTCAAAAGTCACCATTCATACTGATCATGCTGCTATTAAATACCTTATGACGAAGAAGGATGCTAAGCCTAGGCTTATTAGATGGGTGCTGCTTTTACAAGAGTTTGATCTACATATAGTAGATAGGAAAGGTGCTGAAAACCCTGTAGCTGATAATTTATCTCGATTGGAAAAAATCTCTTTTGACCCTATGCCTGTTAATGATAGTTTCCCAAATGAGCATTTAGCCGCAGTAGGGGCAAGCTCACAAGGGAGCCCTTGGTACGCTGATTATGCTAACTTTATTTTCTCCAAGTATTTGCCTCCAACTTTTACAGCTCAGCAAAGAAGGAAGTTCTTCTATGATTTGAGGCATTATTTTTGGGATGACCCACACTTATACAAAGGAGTGGATGGTATTATGCAAAGATGTGTTCCACAATATGAACAAAAGGAGATATTGCGTAAATGTCATGGTAGTGCTTACGGAGGACATCATGCAGGAGATAGAACTACACAAAAGGTGCTACAATCAGGTTTCTACTGGCCTACCCTTTTTAAAGATGCAAGAAAATTTGTTTTATCTTGTGATTAATGTCAGCGTGTTGGTAATATTTCTAGACGCAATGAAATGCCTATGAACTACTCTCTAGTTATTGAACCCTTTGATTGCTGGGGATTTGACTTTATGGGTCCTTTCCCTCCCTCAGAAGGTTATACTCATATTCTTGTTGTCGTTGATTATGTTACTAAGTGGGTAGAAGCCATTCCTACGAAGAGTGATGATGGGGAAACCACTCTAAAAATGCTTAAAGATGTTATCTTTCCTAGGTTTGGAGTGCCTAGGTATCTCATGACTAATGGGGGTTCTCATTTCATTCATGGTGGTTTTAGAAAGACCCTTGCTAAATATGATGTTAATCATAGAATTGCTTCAGCTTATCACCCCCAAACTAGCGGGCAAGTATAGTTATCAACTAGAGAAATTAAATCGATCTTGCAAAAGACTATTAATAGATCTAGAAAAAACTGGGCCAAAAAGTTGAATGATGCTTTATGGGCTTATAGAACTGCCTACAAAAATCCTATGGGGATGTCCCCTTATAAAATGGTTTACGGGAAAGCTTGTCACCTACCTTTAGAATTAGAACATAAAGCTTACTGGGCAGTTAAAGAACTAAATAGAGACTGTAAGCTTGCTGGTGAGAAAAGGTTATTTGACTTAAGTTCTTTAGATGAATGGAGGAGTGAAGCCTATGAAAATGCTAGGCTCTTTAAGGAAAAAGTTAAAAGATGGCATGACAAGCGAATACTTAAGAGAGAATTTCATGTTGGTGAGAAAGTTCTATTGTATAGGTCTCGTGTCAGATTTTTTGCAGGAAAGCTACTATCAAAATGGGAAGGACCTTTCATTATTGAAGAAGTATACCGTTTAGGAGCAATAAAAATTTCTTCTTTAAAATATAATACTACACAAGTAGTGAATGGGCAGCGACTCAAACACTATATTAGTGGGGATTCTTACAATGAAGATGCTGATGCCTTTCAAGTTATAACTCCAGAAAAATTTATCAAGGACCAAATTCAGAGACATGCAGAGTCCGCTTTCAAATAGGTAATAGTTCTGGTAAGGAAAGTTCCGCGAAAACACTATCCAACAATATTTTTGCAGTTCTTAGTCAATATGGAAAGCTATGAAGTGAAAGGGGGACGAAAACGGAGCCAGGGTGGCTCACACCACCCCCTGGCGCGGGCCCACCCCTGGCCGCGCCACCAGGTGGTGTGGCCACTCCGGACTCCGCCTCTGACTCATTTTCTCCCAGTACCTTCCTTTTGTCATGAAACTTCGTAATATATAATCCCCCGGATCCCCTGAGGTTCGTATATCGTGTTTTCGGCGTGTTTTGTTTGGATCTGTTTCTGCCAAGAACTACTTTTGAAAGCTTAGAAGCACGATGGTGTCCGCTAAGGACAAGGGGAAGGAGCCTATGGAGGAAGATCTCCAAGACCCCAAGAAGGGGTTGGTACCTTTAGTCACTTGCCCTGCATCAACGGAAGCCCTACGAGTCACTAAGGAGTTCTGCGATAAGTACCGAGACTTGAGGAGGAAAGTGGACATGCTTCAATGGGAGAATAATAGGCTTCGCAAGATGCTGGAAGATTTCCTCACGTCAACTAACAAAATATTACCACCACCACTGAAGGAGTAATTCGTCATTAGGTTTGGCATCCCCTTGGTTTGTTCCAAGCTTGGGGGAGTGCCGCGGTATCACATCACTATCTTCTATCTTTTTACCTTTTTAGTAGAGTCATATCATGAATAGAGAAGTTATTATGTAGGATGGTTTGCATTATGGAAGTGTCTCCTCTCTTGTTAGATATGTATCCCTTGGTGTGAGTTGCCGTTATGGATTATTAATGAGAAGTTCTATCATTTACTCTTTTGCATAGCTTATATTAGTTTTCAATTAGTGGTTATATGATTGATCTTGTTGTTAGTATTGGTATCACTCTGAGATCATTGAGTTAATTTAGTTGGTTTTGGCAAACCTGGCTCGGTCAGTAGCAACACTATTTTTGAGAGTTGAATGAAAAAGATAAAAGTACTCTAAAGAAAAATTATTTCATCATCTTTCTTTCTTGATTTGCTCATAAGTATAGTATTCTCTAGTTAAGGTCTTTTGTGCTTCCAAGGAGGATTGCATGTTTGTTTTTATCACTTGTATGTTTGTTTGTTTCCTTCAACTCTTATACTTGCTACCCAGCCTTGCTAGCCAAAAACCTGTACTGAGAGGGAATTCTTCTCGTGCATCCATTCCTTAAAACCAAAACCTTTGCCATTTGTGTCCACCATACCTACCTATTAGCATTATTGCTATTCCAAGTAAATTCTTGTTTTATCTACCTCCCAAATTAAACTTGTTATGTGAAAATTAGTGATTAAAGCTCTCACAAACTTGATGGCACTCTTTACTTTTCTTGCATTTAATAACCTGAACCATTGGGTCCTTCTTTGTTGCATATATGCTTGCGCTTTATGAGTTGAAGTTAGCAGAACCATGTATCATGGGGAATGCTTTCAACATTGCACTGGTACTTTGTACCTAGTTGATATCATGTTCTTTTGCTTATGGATCCCGGCGGTGTAAAATAAAAGTGGAACTTGTAAGATCATGGAGTTTATATGTGTGTTAGAGAAATGCCTAGGCCGCTAGCCTAAGCCTTGCCTAATCATGGTGGAAACTTGCAGCTTAACTATAGTGAGAATTCTATGAAGCATCCTCAATAAAAACCTATGCAAATAGCAAATAAAAAGATCGCTGAGATGCTCGCTATCTGCTTGCCTTGTCATTTTGATTATGGGATAGCTCCTGTGTCATGTGCAAGGGGGTACCCCGTTGGCGGTTCTCAATGATACACATGTATTTACAATGACAAGAGCTTACTCGTGACTGAAGTTGAGTAACATGAGGTTCGGTACTCATAAGTAAGGGGCATGAGATTTCAGCTTATAACTTGTCAAGCATATCCTCTTAGTTGTGTCACTTTAACCTTAATCACCTAAAGATGCCTATGATAGGGGAAATGAGAGCTGAAAGCTAGTAAGTATCATAATTTTTGGGAGCTCTTTATGAGACTTGCAATCCCTTCTTCCCTCTGCGAAGGGCCTTTCTTTTACTTTTTAGTTGAGTCAGTAAACCTATTCCTTTCTACCTCAGCAAGTATTTTGAGTTGTTGTGTTTCATTCATTCATATGATGATTTATTCAATCATGTTTCTTGTGTTCCCTGTTTTGCACATTGCTCTTATCTTGATGTTTACTACTTTGAAAGCTATCATTGAAAACCAGTTATTTGTGAACTCCAGCAAATTATCAACTATTCTTCGACCAAGAGCTAAGTTTGCCATTACCAATTATGATTTACTTTATGTAACTTTATTGTGTTTCCTTTACTCATTGCAAGTTGAGTTATATAATAATGAGTTGTCTTCTATTATGATCTATGTATTTGATGAATGTGACGCTTCTTGTCCGTATTATTTTATCGACTCTTCGCTCCATAAACCCGAGGCCATGTTTATTGAGCTCAGTTTTGCTTGGGGACAAGCGAAGTCTAAGCTTGGGGGGAGTTGATACGTCCATTTTGCATCACTATTCTATGTCATAATTCACTGTTATTCATTGATATATTTCGTATTGAGAGGTGATACTTATGTTATTTCATCTGTTTTTGCATGGTTGATGACTTTTGGAGCATGGACCGATGTAGTCAGGATTCTGATGGAAAATGTGCTGTTTGGAGGCAAAATTCGCGAAGATCAGAAAATCTGGGAAAATGTACAGAAAATCCTATTTTTCCAGAAAACGAAGGAAGCCAAAAGGGGGACTGGAGATGGGCCACAGGGGGCCCACACCACCCCCTGGCGCGGGCCAGCCTAGGCCGTGCCACCAGGTGGTGTGGCCGCCCTGGTCCACCCCTGGCACTACCCTCTAGCGTATATTATCCTCCCGAAACCCTAAGACTCGGGGAGCGACCACAAAAATATTCCGCCGCCTCTGCGGGGCGGAAAACACCGAGAGAGAAAGATCTCTCCGGCAGACAGAATTCTGCTGGGGGAATTCCTTCCTGGAGAGGGGAGATCGTCGCCATCAACACCACCATCAAGCTGGACTTCATCGGGATCATCATCATCATCACCACCACCATCATCACCATCAGCACCCTCATCACCATCTCCATATTGCTGTAACAATTGGGTTGAATCTTGCATAGTTCATAGGGGAAACTTTCTCGGTGTTGATTACTCTTTGTAGTTGATGCTATTGAGTGAACCATTGAATTATTGTTTATGTTCAGATTGTTATACATCATTATTCCATCTATGATCATGATCCATATGATGTCTTGTGAGTAGTTTGTTTTGTTCTTGAGGACATGGGAGAAGTCATGTTGTTAGTAGTGGAGTTGTGTTGAGAAAGATTCAATAGTTTGATATTTAAGTTGTGGTGTACTAGTGGTGTCATGTGAATGTCGACTACATGACACTTCACCTATATGGGCCTAGGGGAATGCATTGTGTATTTGGCTACTAATCGTAGGGGTTGCTGGAGTGACAAAAACCTGAACCCCCGTTAGGAAACCATTGCACAAGGGACGTAAGGGTCTTAGAGTTTAAAGTTGTGGTTAGGTTTCTACCTTAATTACTTTCTTGTACTTACGGATGTTTGCAAGGGGTATAATCACAAGTATGTATTAGTCCTAGGAAGGTCGGTACATTAGCACAGGTTCACCCACACAACACTTAGCAAGCTAAAGAAGATTAATCAGCTATATGAAGCGAAAGCACTTGACAGTCTTCCCATGTGTCCTAGAGAACGTTTGGTCATCTTAAGTAATACAACCGTCTTGTCCTTTGCTGCATAAAGGATTGGGCCACTTGCTTCATTTATTCCTACTGCCTTTTATTTACTTGTACTTTGTTTACTTGCGTTATCAAAAACTCCTAAAAATCCGTTTGCTAAGTATTTGCAGAGAATTCCTAATCCATACCACTAGCCAGCACCTTTTGCTCCTCGTTGGGTTCGACACTCTTACTTATCGAAAATACTGTGATACACCCCCTATACTTGTGGGTCATCACCGCACCACCCCCTGGCGCGGGCCAGGCCTGGCCGTGTGGCCAGGTGGTGTGGCCGGCCCCTGGCCCCTCTCCGTCTCGTCTTCTGGCTTCGTGTCCCTCTTGGTAAAATATTGACTTTGGCTTTTGTCCCGTCCAATTCCGAGAATATTCATTTTCTGACTTCCTGGACCAAAAATAGCAGAAAACAAGCAACTAGTACTGTGGCATCTTGTTAATAGGTTAGTCCAAGAAAGTGTGTAGAAATACTCCAAAGTGTAGACAAAACATAAGAAAGTAGATATAAAACAAGCATGGAACATAAAAAACTATAGGTACGTTTGCAACGTATCAACCGTCGGTGTCGCACTTCCCTCCTCTAGCCATCGCCATCGCTAGAGCCTCCCAGCACCTCACCTCCACAGCCACCGCCACCACTACCGATAGCGATGAAGAAGTCGGGGTGGTTCAAGAAGGGCAAGAATGACCACAAGGCCCGTGGATCCGGCTCAAGCGGCCGGCTCCGTCACGGGAGCGCCATGTCGGCCTTCTTTCAGGGGGTCGTGGCACCGCCGCCCCGGGCACAGGACTTCGTCGGCGTCCCCGCCACGCGTAAGCAGGAGGAGGGGCCAGCCCGCGACCGCCGGTACTTTTGCGTGGCAGAGTGCGAGCGGCGGTGGAGGAAGGGGAGAGGCATCGCCCACCATGATGTTTCCCTCCCCATGGGCTGGCACTTCAACGGGAGCGGGTGCCGATGCCACCCGCGCCGAAGGAGGGCAAGGCCCTGGATGAGGAGATCGCCCGTCGCATCCGCAAACTCCCGCCCGCCTTCCAGTACGACCGAGCCTACCAGAACATGACGTTCTGGAAGCGGTTCCTCGAGTAGGAGCACACAGCACGGCACGCGAGCTCCTATCGGGGCGAGTTCGATCCGTGGGGGTCCAGTACCCTCCCCGCCTATGAGCTCGATGACGACGGGCCGTCAACCACTCCGACGCCGACCTCGACGATGATGATCTTGACTTTGTCATCAAGGAGGAATAGGATGATGAGGAGGAGGCCGCGACCACCGCCACACACCTATCCCCAGAGTACCAGGAGGTCCTGGCGCGGGGCTACGACGAGGATGCCTTCCTCGAGCAGGCCATCACGGCCAGCGCGAAGGAGGAGGACCGCATATGGGACGGCTACCAGGAGGCCCTCCAGCTCACCGGCCTGGTGGCGCAGGTGAATGCGGGGCAGCCGCTACCATCGCCACCGCCCCCACCACAGTCGCCACGGGGGTGGTCTGCTCCGCCCGCGTCGGGCGGTCTGCTCCACCCGCGCCGGGGTGGTATGCTCCGCCCGCGCTGGCGGAGACGAATGCGTGGCCGACGTGGCCCAACCAAGTGATTGACCAGCCCGCGCCTCCCGCACCCGCACCGACGCCAGCTCCGGGACTGCCGCCGCTGCACCTTTGGACGCCGCCTGAGTACATCGACCTCGATCCATAGATGGACGGGACGACGCCGGCGGCAGGGAGATTAGTAGCTAGTGCTAGGGCCATTTTTTTCTTTTTCCATATTTTGAATGTAATATTTTGTATAATGGATTTGCTAGTTCTCAGGCGCCTGAGAACTTCTTAGTTCTCAGGCGCCACTTTCACCATTCGATTTACCTCGTGATTCGTACAAAGTGTAAGTTACACATGAGTTGCAACTAGGATGTAACTGAGAATTTAATGAGTTGCAACTATGTTATAACTGAGAATTAGTACAAATCTTATGAGTTGCAACTAGGTTGCAACTGAGAATTAGCACAAATATTAGGATGACATCAGCGACTTAGACATAAGAAGTTCTCAGGCGCCTGAGATCTAGGCACTCCCTTTGTATAATTACATACGAACTTTGCCACACGAATTGTCTCGGTTTAAATTTCAATAAAAAAAAGACGTGGCCTTGTTGGCCAGATGCGGACTGATCGATCGCACCGCTGAGCACGGCTGGTCAAACAGACCGGATAGCGACCCCAAAACAAAATCAGGCCGACCCAAACGGATAAAAACGAAATATTTGGGTCATCTGTTTGGGTCGGTCTTGCGGAGATACACTAAGAGAAAGCCAGGACGACATTGATTCTCACACAATGATAAGAACCACCAGTCTGCCACCATGAATTGTCGCGCACTAACACATGATAGAGATCTCAAATGAGTCATAGGGAGCTAGCTGCCTTACCTAGCTACTAGCTGGATACAGGTAACTGTTGATGGGAAAAGTGAGGGTACCGTACATCATACAGTTCGCGACACCCTGAGAAGCGAGAAGTCATAGATCTACTGTTTGTGCGTCGTATTTGCCGCGGTGGCAAGAAGCTAGCAGTATAGCGGATGGATCAACGCGACATGCGACATGCGACATGCGACATGCGGGCGATATGATCCGTAGTACGGGATTTTGATAGGAATTTTGGGCAAATGGAGTCAGGGCTATTCAAAATATTTGTAAAACATAGGAATAGAAAAAATACAGGGCATACCAACCAGTGGTTGGGTGGCTAGAGGATGGTTGTACCCACAGTCTACCAGAGTTCAAATCCCAAGTTTGATACAGTGTGTTGCATAAAAGGCAAAATATTCTTTCGGTGGGTGATGATGTTTCGACAGCAAGACGTCCGTGGCGACTTCGTCGATCTCAAGATCCGATTTGCCGGCTCAGTCTCTCGAAGATGCTCATAGGGGTAGGATGAGAAATTTTTATATGGTTTAGGTACATATCATAATTGTCATAGATACGTAGGAATTTTTTTAAGAGGTCTCACCTCTTGTTAGAAATTCTATAGGATTATAGTGTACGAAGGTAATGTATAGGAATTTGTAGGATTTATTGCTTTGAAACAAAACACTCTATTGAAAAATTCCTATGGATTGAAATCTATTGGAAAAGTTTCTATGGATTGGAATCCTATAGAATTCCTTTGAAAATCCTTCGAATCAAACAGGCCCTCAATGTTTACATTTACAGATATACAAAGCTACTTGGTCATTGTTTTAATGATATGTCTGTCGAATGCGCCGGATCAGTTGTATGGGGGGCATGCCGCTGAGTTGTGTCATGTTTGGGATACGTCTGTTTTCAATCGCGTGCACCAATCGGTGTCCCAGACCAAGCAAAATTCATTTAAAATGCGACGAAATATTACAAACTAAGCGAAATTTAATTAAACATAAACAAAAATAAATCTAACTAATAAGTGTCGCCATTCCCGCCAGAGGGATCAGTCTCGTTGTCATTCTAGCGGCGCTGCTTGACGTCCCACTCGGCCTGCCTCGTGTGCCTCGCCTGCGATCCTGCCTGACGTGCTTCCACCATCATGCGGCGGAACGCCGCCTCAGGTTGGCGGCCTATAGCGCGCTGCCAGTCGTTCTGCTCCTGCTCGGTACGCTCGCGGAACTCCCGATAGTACCCGTTATGAGCAATTCAGGCTTGCTCGCGAGCGGCGGCAACAACCTCGTTCTCCGGTTGATACAAAGAATGGACTGCCGCTCCCTCTCCACGAGGAGGTGAGCGTTCTCCTTCACTGACATCCTCTACATGGAGATCTCCGTGCCACACTCTTCCAAGTGCTAGTTGACAGGGCTGGCCCGCCAATGCTACGTCGCCCGGTGTCGCATCCGGAGCGTCCGAATGGTTCCCTCTGGTGCCGGGATGGCCTCGACGCGCCGGACCCAAAACAGTTTTGAGACACGCGTGCTCAAAGCCGTTGGAGACGGTTTGAGAGACGAGATGATCTCAAAGCTAGCTTGCTTCACTACTGATGCATGCATGCAACCCTAGCTACCGGCCTATGCAATGCAGGTACAGCTGGGCTGGCCCGGCCCTGCACCCTTTAATCCTCTACCCTACGCATATGCTGCTGGAGAGGCAGTAGTATCCAAGGTCCAGTGCTCCCGATTCTGCACCCACACCGCCGGCCATGGCCACTGTGGCGGTGCTTTGCGTTACTCTGTCTAGCCGGCGACCGGCGTTGAGCTATTGTTAGCTAGACGTCCGCCACACTTGACCTTGTTTTTCACATTTCTCACGCATGCGTACAAGTTTCCTAGGCACTTCCTCCGCTCGCTACTACTCCCTCTCCGTATATAAATATAATACGTTTTAGCTTTGTAAAACGAATTTATCTAGACAACTTTTGTATATAGATTCGGAGTGAACCTATACACTAAAAGACGTCTAGATTATTCGTTTTACAAAAATAAAATGTCTTATACTTCTAAACGGAGGGGGGTACTAGAATTTCTTTTAGATATTTTAATACAGATTAGATACGAATCTAAATAAGTGAACTTATTAGAGATATTAAAACTGGGACAAGAGGGAGCCCTCTCACGCCCTCTACATTTAGGACCGTCGGATTTCATGTTTGTATCATTTTTGGCCATTCGTTTGCTGGCTCAGGAGCTCTCAGCGCAAAAGGAGGCCTCCCACGAACTGGGCAGTTTTGCCCGTCCGATCGCGTACCCCACGTCATTCTGACCGTTGGATGATCCTCAGCTCCCGCGTGGGCCGAATTATCTTAGGGACGCTTCTCTGGATATCAAAAAGCCTTTCTATGCTTAATTGGGCTGGAATGTCTATCTATTTTGGCCCGCTGTACTCCACCTTTCGACAACCGGGTCTCCTCGTAGGGAACCACCGGATTTTTTTTTTGAAGAGGACACATGCGGCAGCAGACTCCAATGAAAACCGGGTCTCCTTGCTCATACGGAACCACCATAACTTTTTTTAAAGAGGACACACGGTGCGGCGGCAGACTCCAATGTAAATTCGACCACTCGGACAAGACGCACACCTCCCGATCGATTGGACCGCAGGCCAAAATCTAGAGCGGGCATGTAGTAGACTCCAATCGAGATTCGACCGATCGGACCAGATACACACCTCCCGATCCGTTCGAACGCAGGCCAGAATATGGAGCGGCCATCGATCTCTCCTGTGGATGCGGTACAGATCCTGTCCTCGCTCCCCATTCATGGCGACCTGATGCACCGGTCTTAATTGATCTTTAGACCGTGTTATTTTTCCAGTTCTTGTAAATCCCTAATGGCAGCCATGCTGCACAAATTGACGGCGGCAGATGATTATGGTACGTTACTACACTGCCTACATGTCCTATAAAATCTCTTGCCTCAGTTTCTGCCTGTGCTACTCCCACTCGATGGCAGATTCCAGGTCTAATGGTGGTCTGATAAATTGATTGTATTTTCAAATGAAATACCCATCTTCTTCAGATAACAATTATCATCTTTTCTAAATCAGAAATATATTTCTCTGTAGGTTCTGCTTGTTCTAGCTCAACTGCTTACATTGAATGTGGCTCCTCTTACAAAGAGACATGCTTCTATTACTTCCTTCATGCTATTTAAATCTATCCTCAATTTATTTGATGTACTCGTGTTCACCTTCCAATTTAGAAAATCATGAAATATTTTAGTAGCATGGCCCCTTATCAACATACAAAACACCACAAATCTTGTGTAAGAAAATTATGTGCCTAAGAAAATCCTATGGAACCTGAATAAGAGAGAAAGAAGATTGACAAAGGAAAACCTACGTAGACAAATACAATACAAATTCTAAGGGAAATTTTAATTCAAATAGAGTTTTGCCATTTTATAACTATGAATTTTCTAATGGACGGACGCGGCAACGCGTGCCTACATGATCTAGTTATTCACTAAAACGCGTCGGTTAGAGTTTGTAACACACATATACGAGGCTGATACGGTGTGATACACCGTCCATCTCATATCTCCCTGTAAGTCATGGTGAGGATTGTGAGAATTCTCACCTCATACTATATACTCCCTCCGTTTCAAATATAAGATGTTTTAGTTTTGTGAAAAGAGTGTATCTAGACCCTTTTTAGTATATAAGTTCACGATGACTAAAAAAAGTCTAGATATACTCTTTCCATAAAGCTAAAACATCTTATATTTGAAACAGAGGGAGTATCATGTAACACGAAGCTCTAACGGGCCATTGTTTCCGCATACGTACGAGTTGATATGCTATCAGAGTCTTGCCTCTTCCACCTCTAGCCGCCACCGACCGATCCAAGAACCCCTACACACCAAAAAAAAAACTAAGATCCGATCCCCTGCCGCTCCCATGGCGACCACCTCTTCGTTGATTGCCCTCTCAGCCGCACTGGGATCCCCTCCCTCCACCAAGCTAACCAGGGCCAACTTCTTTTGGAAGACCCTCGTCCTCCCACCTATTTGTTGTTCTCTGGCCTTCGGCCTGCTCGACGGCTTCGAACCCGTACCGGCAGAACTCTGTAGGGTGAAGACGAAAACTAAAAGAAGATCACAATCTCCAACCATGCATATGCGTCATGGGTTTCGAGGGACCAAACGGTGCTAGGTTCATCATCAACTCCCTGTCACCGGAAATCGCCGCCCATGTCCTTGGTCTGCCAACCGCTGCCGAGGTCTGGACGGTCATACCAAACATGTTCATCACCCCCTCTCGGTCGAGAACCAATCATCTGAGGGGATCCTCAACAACACCAAGAAAAACGACATGACAACTGCAGATGAAGGGGTTCTCCTCTGAACTTGCTGCTGCTGGCAAGCTGGTTGAAGAAGACGATATGATTAGCTACATCCTCAATGGCCTTGACGCCTCCTACAACGACCTTGTGTCCTCGGTCAACAGAAATCCTAGTACTACTCTTGATGATCTTTTTACTCAGATTTTTGCTCACTATTTGCATCAAGATATGCTTGTCTAGTCATGCTAGGACACACCCTTCACCTCGTCTTCTAATGCTACTGTTCGTCGTGGACATGACACCGGCCGTGACACACGTCCACGTGGAGACCGTGGCTGCTCTTGAGACCGTGGTGAGCGCGAGACAATCGTAGTGACCATAGTGACCGTGGCGCTCATGGTGATCGCTACAACAATGACCACCATGATGGAGGCTGTCATGATGACGGTGGATGTCACCACGATGATGACTGTCGCAATGGAGGATGCCATGATGACGACGGACATCATCGCGGTGATGGTGGCCGACACCGTGACGATGGAGGGCACAAAGATGATGGTGGGAATTGCATCATGGACGCATGCCTACTCCCTTCGTCGACGTCACCTGCCAGGACACAACTATGATGATGATGGTGATGATAAGGCCACCAACTATGCTTGATATGGTGTTGATACCAATTGGTACCCTGAAACTAGCTCTACGGACCACGCCACATGTGAGTTGAACAATCTCGTTGTTCATGAGAAGTAAAAGGGACGTGACCGCGTCACCACTGCATATGGAAATGATATGCAAACTTTTCATCTTGTTCATTAAACTTTGCGCACCCCAATACTTCTTTTAAACTTAAAAATATCGTGCATATTCCACAAGTAAATAAAACCACCTATATGTTCACAAACTTGGTCTTGATAATCATGTGTTTTTTGAGTTTTACCCATACTTCTTTTGATCAAGGATCGGGTCACAAGGACACTATTTAAAGGTCATTGTCATGGTAGTCTCTTCCAGCTAGTGCATATTTCTACCGGTTCATCAATTCAAGCTTTTATCACAATAAATTGTCGTCCTCTACATGTCATTGTTGTCTAGGGCATTCTTTTTCCTTTGTGGTGCATATTCTTAGGAAACACCAAATTTCTCGTACTCCTGAGATAAATCTTATATTGTCATTATTGCCGGTTAGCTACAAGTAATCGGTTGCCATACCCTATTTTCACTAGTGTTTCCATTGTTCCTTTTGAGCAAGTGTTCTATGATGTTTCACTACAACACGGATATCGGGCCCTAGCGCTTATAAACGCCTAGGCACACGCCTAATCGCCACGCTTGCACTGATGCAAGAAAAAGGCACCAGGCATAACTTTGTTGGGGAAAGTGCATAGCCGACGCTTTTTTAGCTGGGCACAACGTAATCCACCAACCTAGCGCTTCCGTGGCACTGCAGAGGATACACCTCCGTAAAAAAATACACGTCCGAGAACTGTTGTGAAGTACTATTTCACCATGCTTGTACACTTTTCAATGGTAGAAATATTAAGGGTTTTCTATTTCCGTTCCCTCGGGTCCTTAGTTGTACTCAGTTTTCCCCAGCTCCTTAGTTTTTCCTCACTTTTCCCCAATCCCTTGTCTGAAACCCGCAGAAGGAGATCGAACGGAGGATTCCCGTTTAGTTGACGTTGGTTGGTGCTGGAAAGTGGGGCCGCTGTTGGTGCCCCGCAGTGGACACGTCTCCACTTATCCAGATCATCGTGGGACCCACAACTTGTCCACGTTAGCGCGCCGGACCCACAGCTGACCCAGGTGACCGTTGCAAAATGGGAGCCCGAGCCAGCCCCGCGCCAGTGCCCGTGCCATTGCTTCCCCTTTCTTTCCCCGCGCCCGTGCCCGTGCCATTGCATCCCCTTTTTTTCCCCGCGCCCCATTGTTCTTCTTCTCCGCCAGCGGCAGCCCTTCTCCGGCAAGCGGGTGATGTCTAGTTTCTCTTCGACCTCCCGTTCTTCATGGCCGCAGTATGGACCTGTGCCTTTGACAAGATGCCCTGACTGCCCACGCCAGGAGCCTCTGAAGCGGTCGATCTGTAAGACGGACGACAACGGCAACCGTGGACGTGAGTTCCTTGCATGCGAGAGCTTGCCATATAGAGAGGGGGATAAGGTTAGATCTCGCTCCAATTTCTCTGTTTTCTCTTGATTTTCTTGTTATTCTCTCGAATTTGGGATTTAGGGTTCACGTTGTTGTTTTCAGATCCTGAAGAAATGCAGGCATTTCGAGTGGATTGATGTGTACGTTCAGAGGCTTCAATTGCAGGAATCAATTGACGCTATTGGGGAGCGCAATTTGGGAGGGGGGACTTGCTGTAGAGAATGCGGCGGAGAGAGGAGCCGTTCCGATTATGCCTAATGCTCCCAATGCAGGACTGGTGGAAGTGAAGGGAGAACTGAAGAAAATGAACAAGCAGTTAAGGCAGCTGATCGAGTTGAAGAAGCAAGCTAATCTGATGGCTGGTTGTTTTTTCTGTTGTATAATTGCGATTGGATTCTTATCATTGCTCACCAGGCGCTAGAAGTTGTTACAAGAGATACCTTGTTACAAATCCATTATTCAGTTACATGTACTTGTAGTTGTTTTCATAGTTAGTGTGTGCATTCACCGAAATTACCAACTATATTGGAATGCTAAAGAAAGTTGATAATTGTTAGAGGGGTGACAAATAATCCATTCACCGAAATCCCCCAAATATGCCAAATATGTATGTCTCATCTTTCTACCAAAATTACCAAAACTATATTCCCAACTATATTCCCTAAAAGAAAAGGAAAGCTAAAGATAGTTGATAATTGTTAGAGGGGTGACAATAATGCATTCACCGAAATCCGCAAATATGTATGCCTCATGTTTATGCCAAAATTATACCACTTTTGGGCCGTTTCAAATTACCAAAACTATATCCCAAACTATATTCCCTAAAAGAAAAGGAAAGCTAAAGATAGTTGATAATTGTTAGAGGGGTGACAATAATGCATTCACCGAAATCCGCAAATATGTATGCCTCATGTTTATACCAAAATTATACCACTTTTGGGCCGTTTCAAATTACCAAAACTATATCCCAAACTATATTCCCTAAAAGAAAAGGAAAGCTAAAGATAGTTGATAATTGTTAGAGGGGTGACAAATAATGCATTCACCGAAATCCGCAAACTATATTACGTGGCAAACTCGTTATTGCACATAAATAGAGGGATGGCACTCTCCACCGACAGAGAGAGAGGGGTGGCCACGAAGAGAGAGAGAGAGGGGTGGCCACGAAGAGACAGAGAGGGGTATACTGCCCGTTAGATCAGTTGATCAACGGTTCGTGGAGTCGATCCGTGTGACAACGGCTCAACCAATCGGGATAAGTTTGGGCTTCTGAGAGCATTTGTGACAGAACTTGAGGGCAAAACTGAGTAGTACTAAGAATCTAAGGGCACATAAATAGTAAATAGACTAAGGGATTCAAACAAAAGAATTAAAAAATGAAAAATGCGTGTTTTGTACAATATAATTCATATTGGGCTACATCAAATTATTTGCAACTCAAATATACATGAGTGTGACAATTATGGCATCATTTAGACAAACTATGTTTTTGGGGAAGATGTTTTGCAAAGGGGTTTGAGTGGAAAACCATGCATCTTCATAGCTACACTAGTGATTCTGAGAAGTGGCAATTTGTGGTAAAACTTGATTTATATATGTTTGTTAAGGTTTTCTAGGTGGCAGGTTGCGTAGGAAGACTCCATGAGTAGGTGCCACTATGTTTTTATTTTTTTGGATTTTTTTGCGCATGAAATGACTCAATTAGCTATGTTAATCTCATTTGTTGACTCTCTGTTGACCAGCTACTTGAGGGTAAAACTGAGTATATTGCACTTGCCAGTCTAAGTACTCGAGGGGAAAACTGAGTACATACAAAATTTCTGTATAAGGCCCGAGGTTATAACTGAGTACATCAAACGTCCCAAGGTTAGACTCGTTTCGCGGTGCACGCTGCAGCTGTGCATAGCGGACGCGTGTTGCGGTACACGCCACCTTCATCTTTATAGAGCCCTTTTTCTCTCCCTCGACGCACGTTCTCACTGCAACCGCCTCTCCTGTCCCATCATCTTCTCCACAACCGAAGAGCCCAAGAAAAAACCCCGAAGAAAACTGCCGGCGATGGAGAAGAATGAGATGCCCATTGTCGGAGCATCAGCCGCCGGCGCATCGGCCGCGGCCCCCGTCCAGGCCCCTGTCGCTGCTTCCAATGTAGCAGCCGGCGCATCAGCCGCCGGCGCATCGGCTGCCGCCACCGTCCAGGCCCCCGTCGCTTGGAACCCGTACGAACCAGTGCCGTACGTCGCGCCGGAGAACCCCTACGACACCAGCATCGTCGACGACGAGCCGGAGGTAACCCATTGCTCCCTTGTTCTTATCCCATTTCAATCCTTTTGTGTTATATCTAGCGTTATTAGGGTTCGTCTATTCCTAGTTCAATCCATTTGTGTTAGATCTTGCGTTGTTAGGGTCCGTCTGTTCCTAGTTCAATCCTTTTGTGTTAGATCTTGCGTTATTAGTGTTTGTGATTTGCTTTTGTTTAAGATTTGTGCCGATGATGATGAATATTTGGGCACAAATTGATTCAGGGTTTGGTCAGTAAACAATTGGTGTGTACAAATTTGTTGTGCATGATCTTTGGTTTACTGACTCAAATCCTGGATATAAGTGTGTCCAATGTAACTGAGGCTACCTCTTTTTTTCGAGCCCATATTATCATGCATGATCTTTGTTCACTCTCTGTTCCATCATCGTTGCAATTGACTCCGTGTTTTTTGCACGATCTTTGGTGCTACGTGACAGGTGCAGAGCAGCGACGTCGACAGCGACGACGAGTCCTTCCACACCAAGACTCGTCACGTCCCCAGGAGGCTGCAGTCCGGCCATTACGATGGCCCCTTTGCTCGAGGCATTTACAAGTGCCCCTTCTGCAACAGGAAGCTCCGCGCCACCGACTTCAACTACCTGGTGAACCATGCTGAATCCATTGATAGTTGCGGCGCTAGAGTTGGAACGACCGTGAACGTGCATGCGTTCATGGCCAAACACAAAGCACTTGGGATTCACCTGCGCAACCTCCAAGCGAGTCACATGCGCTACCTGGAGGCGTTGAACGTGCCTATTGCACTCTCTGAATGTGACTGCTCTATCTGTAGAGCAGCTTAAATTCATGTAAAATGTAGCTTATGTTGTATCTATCGGTACTACTGTTGGATCTGTCGTGAATATATCTATGCTATGTTGGCTGCTGTATGCAGCTTATCCTATATTTTCTCTGGATTTGTGCCCTAGATTTCGTACCTGATTGGGTAAAAACGAAGGCATAAGAAATGAATGGCGTTAAAAACAGAAGGAGAAGCTGCTCTAGATTTGCTACCAATTTGGGCTATCAAATATGAATGAGATCAAGCGAGAGAGAGGAAAAAGGTACATTGAAAACTGCTAATCTGGGCGAAAGAGACAGAAACCACTCGTGCCCATGTCCCGGACCCACACGGCTCCACACGCTACGGCCCCACACCCTACGACCACACAAACACGGTCTCGTCCTGTCCCACGCGGTCCCTTCCTACCAGCCCCACACGACGTGGCCCCACACGACGCGGCCCCACAAACAACACGACCCCACTCGTCAGCACGGAACGGTCAACTTAATGGATTCCTTCCGTCCGAGCTCCTTCTGCGGGTTTCAGACAAGGACTTGGGGAAAACTGGGGAAAAACTAAGGAGCTGGGGAAAACTGAGTACAACTAAGGACCCGAGGGCACGAAAATAGAAAACCCAAATATTAATTACGATTAACACTAACAAATTAGTTTCTCCACTATATTCATATTGTACTATATATTCACCAAAATACAAAAAAGTATATTTTATTATCACATAAATCTCATTACGTTACACTGTAACCACTTCTAATGAGGTCAATTTGGATCTCATTAGCCTTTTCATATGGATCAAGGCGGGCTGATTATATTTTTTTAGAGATCTATTGAGCTCCTCTCTATTCGGCAACCCTAGATACAAAAAACTAACAAATCTAACTAGAAGCAGACTCATTACGAGTCTTCTCCATATGGAGCATCTCTCTATTTTTCAAACTTCTACGTCGCGACTGGCAAAGGATCTTCGAGCCTAGCGCCATAGGTTGATGTCATCACCACGGATTTGGTTGCCCTCCACGAGCCACACATACGCTGATGATGTAGATCTAAAAGAAATATAATAGTGATTCAAGATAAAGAACATATTCTTAGACAATAGAGAAATAAGCAAAAATCTACAGAACAAATCGTAACGCGATGTATAGAAAGTTTGACCAACATACCTACAACTTGGGTGGACAGAGTGGGGAAGTTTGGAGTTTGGCTAATAGCAGGGGAGGGGAGCGGTGCATTCTATGATTGTTTTTAATCGTGGAGATATGGGAGTAGAGAGTGCAGATATGAATAGTTCTAATAGTAGAGATCCGAGACAATGGAGAGTGGGGAGTGCGACGGCGTGAGGTCCGATGAGTATGGTTTAGGATTACCTATTTTATATAGAAAATTGCTTGGGTCTATTGAGCAAGTGTGGTTCAACTATATGTACCGCAATTTCTCAAAATTGCATGAGACTTATTAGTGGCTACCGGACACATGTGAGTCTCAGATACTAATATGTTTTCAAAATAACTAACACACGCCAGGAATTTTTTATTTTAAGAAATCAACCAAACTACATCAATCGGAGATAAAATACAGCTAGCAAACAAGTTTTAAAAAACAAAGCGGCGCGCGCGCGCACACACACATATATATATATATATATATAAATTACGTGCCATTAATCTATTAATTAATGATCAACACCAGCAAGGGCATCGAGTTGTTCCCAAATTGGTTGTAGCTCATCAGTCAAAGATGAGCACTTCGATTCAACCGCGTCAACCTTTTCTTGCCGTATTCCCTTCCTTGCTTCCTCGACACCTGCTTGAATTCCTTGTCCTACACGTTGATTTCGTTCTCCTCGGCCAGCGTTCACATCGCCTTCAGTGCATGAGAAAGCTGCTGCATGTGTGGTTCATCAACCCACTCCATGAACATGCACCTCAAGGATATGTTGTGCCATCACATGAATTGTTGGCCAATATCTACGCCCTCGTATGTTACTAGCCGACGCAGAAACAGTTCACAGTCGCACAGGCGACACCACTTCTCATCAATGGTGTTCTAGAAGTCTCTCTCTATCCATCGCGACACCTTGCCGTCCTGAGACCATAATACCCCAACATGATCGAGAGAGTAGAAAAAGAGAAGAAAAATCAAACCTTTCATGAAGATAACGTATAATGTCGCCTTCGCGCTCGCATTCGTTATCATTCAGATCCATCCTGGTGTGTCACCTACGCCACCGGCCACCCAAGTTTTGATCATCGGACGAGCGAGATATGATTGAGATGGCGGGTTGGAGAGGATGCGTGGTGGGTGGATCTCGAGAATAAGTGTGTAATGGGGATAGTACCTAAATAGTGGCCAGTCAAAGGGCTCACCAGTGATGGGACACACCTGTCAGCGAGTCGTGCGTGAATATGTAGATGGACGTGTTTTATTGTTCTACAATGATTTGACTCACTTTTCACATCAATTGTAATGCACAACGCAATGCAGAATGCCTCCTTTGCTGAAGCGCGACACTAGAAAACACTTATCTTGTGTACCACCTACCACGACACCAAATAAAATCATCCGGTATCGAGTCTGCCATGATGTATAACTGGCCGCTATGACAAAATGGTACCATGAATGCTTATCCATGGGTAACCAACTTTTGCAGGTATTTTTCGCTTGCGCTACCCTAAAAAATTGCCGCACATGGGGAGGGGATTATTTTTGTAGTGTTTGGGGACCAACACATGTGTCTTTTGGCAAATATTCATACTATGTAAACTTTATACACCAACAAAATGATCCTGCTGAGCGCATACACCGTCATAGTGTTGAAGTTGGCCTTTCATTGCTTGCATAAACATCTATGCCTCTAAAGTTTTGGGATGAAGCATTCCTCACAACTACTTTTATCATAAATTTGCTTCCAAGTAAGATGATAAATTTTGATGCTCTTGCTGAGTGCCTTTTGCACACTAAACCCAATTATAAGTTTCTTTGAAATTTTGGTTGTGCTTGTTGGCTAAACCTTCATCCCTACAACAAAATAAAGTTAGCTTTTCATTCCACATGGCGCGTGTTCTTGGGCTACGATCCATGTCACAAAGAGTGAAGTGTTTAGACATCTCTACTGGCCAAGTTAAGGTGTCTAGGACTGCAATTTTCGATGAACATGTGTTTCCCTTCGATGAACTACACCCAAATGTTGGCAAACGCCTCAAGCAAGATATCCTTTTACTACCAAAAAATTCTTCCACAATGTCCCTATTAGGGATGTCCAATTTGATGTGTTTCCCTTTGCCCATGAATACCCATGTTACTAACATTAGCTAGGAAAATCTTGACACTTATGTTGACGATGGTGAAGCATCGGATGCTGGTTCTAGAGAAGAATTTTTCTTAGAAAATGCCAAAGAAATGGACCAAAATCATGGAAAAATGCAGCCGGAGGTTCCTAGAGAAACCAACATGAGTGCCGGATCTGAGGGGGGTTTCCCTACTGTCTCGGATCGTGCGGGATCCAATCCCTGGGAGGATCTGCATGCCTCACCCAATGATTCTCCCGCACATGCGCATGCGGATTCCAGGTTCCGAATCCTTTTATATGACCACTCCGTGCTGCACGACTCTGCGGCCGCCACATCATGTCCCGCTCACTCACGCGACATGATCAGCTGGATGCTCTACGGCTTCCCCTGGTGCAGGCAATTCTGCAACTTCGGTTGCTAGTGGTGAAGGGAATATGCCCGAGAGGCAATAATAAAGTGGATGTTATCTTATTCCTTGTTTATGATAAATGTTTATTTTGCATGCTATAATTGTATTAATTGGAAACGTTAATACATGTATGCTTAATAAACAAATAGAAGGTTTCTAGTTATGCCTCTCTTATAAACTAGCTCGTTGATTAACAAGATGATCAAGGTTTCCTGATCATGGACATTAGATGTTGTTAATAACGAGGTCACAATATTGGTGGAATGATGTGATGAACGTTCATCCTAAGTATATCATTATGATCAAATTCAGTATGTTTATATTTCTATAACATCATACAGAGTAATCCTAGTCCTTAGACCATGAGATCATGTCAATCACTAACACTAGAAGAGTATCTTGATAACATCAAACGTCACACAGTGATAGGGTGACTATAAAGGTGGGTTCATTGCTACGAAGGTGTTATGTAGAGGCTCATGGATCAAGAGTGGGATTTGTCCATCCCTATGACGAATATATATATACTCTCGGCCCTCTCAGTGATATCACATTGAGATAGCTTGCAAGCATGTGATGTGATCACTAGAATGTTATATCACGGGAACGAGAAAAGAGTGCATGTCGATAACTAGATCAAACTAGGTATGGGGATACCGATGATCGAATCTCGGACATGTAATATATCGCGACACAAAGGGATTTAGTTACGACATTAAAGGTTCACATGATCACTAGAGTCATCGTTGAATGTGTGGGAGTCATTACGGATCTCCAGGTCCCGCTGCTGATTATTGATCGGAGAGGAGTCTCTATCGTGTCTGGAGTATTCTCGAACCATAGGGTGACACACTTAAGGGATACCGACACCATTTGGAGCAAATATGTTTCAGATAAAGATTTAAGAAAGTGCTGGAATCATTTTGATGAAAACCGGAATTGTTTCAGATGAAATTGCAGAAACTAGTTATGCGTGTCATATTGAAATGTTGCACAGGGTTTTATGTGAATGTTTGTTAATTAAAGTAATTAACAAATATCTGAATAAAATAAATAAAATAGTTTTATTTAATGAGAGCTTGCATTAGATTCGGTGGAAATTTAATGCATGTGAGTAGACATGAGTGGACGTGTGTGTTTATGTGAATGGGAGCTCCACCCACATGAATGAGGGAGAGGTGGGGGCACCCACCATGGCCGGCGGCCATGCCCCTTGGGCAGCCCCCTCCCCTATATAAGGAGCACCTCCTCCTCCTCCACTCTCACACCTTATCGTGAAGGAGTTCTCTCCCCCTCTAGAAATTATTCCCCATGGTCTCGGATTTGCGAAATACATGTTCTGGTGGATTTATCTAGAAAGGAGTTGTTGCTTCCGCTGCATTGCTGGAGCGAGGACTCGGAAGTTGTCGGGGTACCGGATGTGTGTGTGATCACGGATGCACCGCTGCTTTGTTGTGCTTGACTTGCTAGTGCTGGACCTGATTGACTCGCGGGTGTTGGATCTGCGGGACTCGCTGGACTTCATGATGATCTTGAGATTGACAAGTGTATGACTATATCAACAATGAAATCAGTTTCGTTAACAATGCTTTGTCGCTCTTCAAGGGTATGTTCTCTATGGATGTATATCCACCCGTTGCTTGTATCTAGGTAGATAGATCTTGGTGCTTAGTAGTTCCCATCGTAGGATTTTTTTTGTTTTCTATGTTGCGAACCCAACAGTGGTATCAGAGCCTAATCTATGTGTAGATGCTTTGCACGGGTTGAACACATATGAGTATGTGGGTGTTGATGATCATGTTATTGCATCTTCTTTGTATTTTGCATATTGGTGGCATAGTGGGATGAAGCTGCCCGGACTAAATTTACATGTCCTCGCACATGAGACTTGTTCCACGCTTGACATGCAACTAGTTTTGCATAAGTCGCTAGCGGGGGTCTGTCTCTCCTACTATAGTCAATATCTGATTTACAACAAGTTGCTACTAATTTGATTATCATCGTTGTGGTTCTATGTTCGTAGGTAAGACCGGCTCTATCTTCGAAAGCCCTAAGCCACGTAAAACTTACAATTGATAAATTAGAAGCGTCTAATTTAGATTGTTGCTAGGCAAGTGTCATGATAGGGTAATGTTATAATTTGAAGTATAGTTGATACTCCTGGAAATTATAGCATATATAACATGTAAGTTCCATAGAACTTGGCCTTACACATAAAGAAATGATAAAGATGATACCACGATGCACATGATAGTGATCAAGTGCAAGAACCATATCATTTCACTTTATGCATATGATGTTCTGTTTGCATCTTATATTGCTTGTTTGGCGCTTTAGTAGCATTATAAGATGATCCCTCATTTAGATATCAAGATAAAAATGTGTTCTTGCTTAAGTATGCACCGTTCTATGGATCGTTGTTTCGAGACATCACGTGATGATCGGGTGTACTCGACTCTACGCTTTCATACAATGGGTGTAAGACAGTTTTACACACGTGGGTACTAAGGTTCTTACTTGACAAGCCTAGCATGTACAAACATGGCCTCGGAACACAGACCGAAAGGTTAAGCATGAGTCATATAGTTGATATGATGCCCATATAGATGCTCTCCTTTGAGACTACACCGACTCACGTGATGATCGGACTTGGTGTGGTGGATTTGGTTCATGTAATCACCAAAACAACTCGAGGGATGTTGTTTTTGAGTGGGAGTTCATTTGTAATTTGGATTAGTCAAAATCAATTTATCATAAACTAAAATCGAAGTGAATTTGCATAATCTGTTGTAGTCATTGGCATATGTTTACTACCTTGCGCTTAATTTTAATTGAGATAATAGAACTATAGAATTCTGGATATTTACTTTACGAACTGGTTTTTATTGTTTTTGAATGTCAATTTAAAGTTTAGAAGTTCTATTGCAAATTTTTAGCAAACTCTATTTTCTCCATGAAGTTTAATAAGTAGTATTAAATCAAGAGTAATAATTCCAATGTTAGTATCTAAAGTATCATGTTTGCCTCCATGATTCTTGATATTCAAATGTTGTTTTAATATCGAGGTTATCTAGGAGATGAAAGAATTGTTTCAGAAACCATCATGTGTGGAAGATATTGTGATGTATGAAATAATGTTTATGGTTCCAATATGATAGAGTATAATTTGGCAAAATACACGTTCTCATATTGTATGAGAATTTGCGAAGGTTGGAGATGCTAGGTGTCCTAATCTCCCAAAAAGGTTTTGGGAACTGACATTATACTCGCATTTGGCCCTTATAGGATATAGTAGCTTGATCATGAAAGTTTTCATAATAAGGACGAATAGATGTTGGTACAATGTTTACTACACTAATAGATTACTAAAGAACGGTTTTTGAAAGAACGCCAAACATTTGATGATGATGGTCCACTTCAAAGTGCAAGTCCAAAGGTATTAGTATTTGATTATACATGCTTTGGAACATGTGTCATATGTATGGCACCACTGTTGATGTTGAAGATTCTTTTAAAAAGGAAAAGGAAATGCTGAAAGAGAATCTATAAAATATTTGGCAAAAAAGAAAAGACTGGGAATGTCCAGCTAAGGTATATAGATGATATACATGTTATGGTTGTATTCTTTGCTTGTTTAACAATGTGGTTCTTGGATATTGGATACCGAATTGGTTGGTGTGAAATGTCATACGAAACAACACAATTCATGAACTACAATGGCCTAAGTAACTAGAAAGAGAATATGTGATGATGTTCATCAAAAACAAATAAATTGTTATTGTGTTCATCGTTGACATCAAAGCTTGCCTTCAAGATTTGTTTAAAAAATTGTTATTTTGTTCCGGTATTATGAGAACAATGGTTGTTCAAATAATTACCGTATGCCATAGAAGATGGATGAAAATTTTCAAGTTTAGTTGGAGAAATCACATTTATAAAACTAATGCTAAAATGTCACAAGACAAATGATTGAAAGACCACTTACGAAGTGACATCGCCATTTAAATTATATTGGAAAGAAAACATGAAAAAACTCCATGTTGATGGATTTTTTGGAGTCTTTGATTCAATCAATTGACGCTTGTGAAACTTTCCTTGAGATAATTGAAACTCCGTTCATAGGCCAAAGAGGAACGGATGACTAAGTTATTAGACATTGTGCATGTTGATGTATATAGTCCATTATATGTAGCCATGTGCGGTGGATCTTTCGACTTCATATGCTTTCTTCGTAAATTTGAGTGAATATATCTATATATTTACTTAATAAGGAAGAAGTATGAATCATTTGAAAATTGTTCAGATACATTCAAGATGAACTTGAAAATCAATGTAACAAGAAAATAAAGAGTTTATGATTCGATCATAAAGTAATATATTTGAGTTACATGTTTAGCAAAAGACCTAAGATTTGAGGAATTGTTCCATGGATTTGCATTTCAAGATAAACCATAGGAGTATGGTATGTTCGAGAGATCAAATCGAACCTTGTTTGACATGGTAAGATAAAAGGTTTCATTTATAAAACTGTCATTATGTTTTAAGGATTAAAGCTTTAGAGACTACCAATTTCACACTGAAAAGAGCACCATCGTGATCCATTGCAATGACACCATAAAGGTTATGGTTTGGGATAAAACCCTAGTTGTCTTTTCTTAAATTTTGGTATGCTATGCATAAGTAAAATATTTACAACCAAAGTTGGATAAGCATGTCTTTGTATGTTATCCCAAAGAATTTGTTGGGTTTTCCAAATTTTGAAATATGAAAAAACTTAAATCAAAGTGAAGAAACAAGTTTTTTGAAATTCATAAGGAACAAAAACTTTTGGAACATTTAATATAATGCCTCAAAAACCCAAGCCAAACAAAATGATTTTTGTTTGTGAAGTGGTGTGCATGTTTTATAATCCCAAATCATGAAGCATGCATGATCATCTTGACTTGGTTGCATTTTAAAAACCTAAGAGAAGTGAAGATTATCTCAAACCCTAAAACTCTAATTATAGGTTAACACTAAGAACAACACAATACTATGGATATATTCCATATTTAAATTATGCAAGAGAACTCCTATGAGGGCTAAAAAGATAAAGGGCAAAATAATAAAACAATAGAGATTGGTTTCATCCAATTTGGATCCATGGATAAAAAGATATGAATTATTTGAGAATAGAATTAAGAAAAACTAAAAAGAATAAGCAAAAGAGAAAAAAAAACAGCATCAGCAGTCGGCCCACACCCCCAGCCCAACAGAAGCCCACCCGACTCTCCCCTTCTCCCCCGCTGGAACTTTTTCACCGACCCCCCTCTTCACCCCCTCTCCCTGATGCCCCGGCCCCACTCCACGTCACCCTCCACCTCACCGTCTTCAACCGAACGACAAACAGCCCGTCCCCCTCCTCTGCCGTTTCTAAATAGAACCGAATCTGTGCGTTTGCACAATTAAATCTCCACTCTGACCCCTGCCCCTTAAACTCCACTCCCTCCTCTTCGTTTTCCCCTCAGACATCGCCACCTGAGAGCTACTAGGCTTCTCGAATTCGAGCTCGGATCACTGCAGTCACCGACGAGCTCCGGCGACGATTCCGGCAAGAACCCACTGCCCCGAACACTCCTCTATGTCCTGTTAGCTTCACCAGCCTCAGGCGCATATGTTAACCCCCTCCATTCGATTTTTACCTACCCAGGTCGTCGCCACGATCATTGCCGGTGACTCCCTTTGCCGCCGCCGTTCACCGACGAGTTCCGACGAGACACAGGTTCCCGCCGCCCCTTTCTGGCCACCACTCGCTTGTACTGGACCGGGCGCACTCCTCTAACCTTTTTCCTTGTCTGCTCGAGCCCCAGGACGACGTCACCGTCTCGGAGACGCGAGCTCCACCGTCGGCAGAACTCCGGCGAGGAATCTGGAGCAAAGCCGAGCGCCCCTCCCTCTACCATGACCACCATCGAGACCACCGAGACCGCCGCAACACCCGGTAAGATTGCTGCCTCCCCTACCGTGCTAGGATCACTGGAATGCCACCCTCACGCCACCCTCCCGACACGCCGCTACCGCGCGCAGTCGTCAGCGCCGCCAGTCCTTGGCCAAGCACTAGGATCTGTTGGATCTATAGCCAGCGGCTAAGATTAGATCCTTAGCCGAAGCGGTATCGTCTGATCTGGTTCATCCATTTCTACTTAAAATCCAACGGCCCACAGCGGTCGATCTAACCGAATCGGTACCAACCAATAGGAACACGCCACGTCGGCCTGAGCGTCAGTTTAAATTAGAAAATAGACAAAAAATATAATTAACTTAGTAATTCAGTAACTTTTGATGCACAATTCATAAAAATACAAATTTGGTGTCTATGGATTCAGAAAAATGAGAGCTTCACTGCTGAGGCCTTATTTCACCCTTTTGCTTCTGAAAACTTGGAGTTTTAGGCAGAACCTTTTTAGGAGTATTTTACCCATAAAAATTATTTTGTAAATTATTTTTGGGTGAATCTTTTGCTATGGATTGTAAATTGAACCCTATGTCCAGTAAGACCAAAATATAAATTTATTTAACTATACATAATAACATGGTAATTATTTAGTGAGTTTGGCCTTTCCAAATACTAGAAATTATTGCTAATTGTTACAATTGCACAAATGGTTGCATTTGTAATCTTGCAATTATAAAATGTTCAGAAAGCACTTAGTAATGTTCAAACCTTTGTTATAAAAATTTGTTAAAAATTGCCATCTTGCATGCTTGCATATTTTGCATGATTTTTGTATTGCCATTAGTGTTGATTTTGTGCATGTTTTGTCTTGGTTGTTTTGTTTGATAGATTGTGTGGATTGTCAAGTGTGTTACCGCGAAGAGTGTACCAACACCACCAACTACTAAGGCAAGTGGCACAATCATCCATGTCCTACTATTTTCATTACACTTAGTGGATTTTTGTAGTATGCATGATAGGACTACTATGTTACTATGCTATGCTATGTCCTATTTAGGATATCCTTTATATCTTCGTTAGTGGAAACATTGTAGTTTTAGTATGCTTAGCCCTGCTATAGATTCGGGGTGGAATATACCATATTGTGATTATGTGAAGTGTTGGAAAATATATGTTTTATATAATAAAACAAGAACTCAATGAATCACCTGGGTGGAATGTGGATACTCAGTTGTGAATAAGGTGGCAATGAAGGGAACCATATCTATGGCTATCTCTTTCCTGTGTGCACTAGAAGAATACCACCCAGGAACTTAGAGATTGAACATGTTTCTCGTACAATGGCTTCCATGTACAGCCACATGCTAAATGGGCTCTAGCTTAGTCAATTACATAGTGGAAGACCCTTGCATTGGTACCTCTTCAGGTTAACTAGAATTATGTATTGGAAGTATATCCTTGCATTGGTGCCTGGTAGACGTGCTGGCATTATGTATTCGGAGGACTTCTATGGAAAGACTTTGTCACATTCTCGATCTGCCGGTACTCCATCTTGGTGAGTACTAATCCAGTGGCCACTGGTGGCGTCAAGACGAGATTGTGTCTTGTGGGTAAAGTGTACAAATTCTGCAGAAGATTAAATTCTAAGTACTTAGCCGTGTCCCCGGTTATGGACAACTCTGAGCAACTAAGGCCTGAAGCTATGGAAGATCTTGACATTCCAATTTCTCAAAGTAAAACTTGATGGTGTCAATAAGGGAGTAGAAGCACTTGGAGTTTGCCAAGGAGTTCAGAAATTTGTTGAAAGATCAAAACTATTTTGCAAAGATAGGAGAAAACCATATTTCTTTCTGCAATTAAGCCTAAGATCTACTTAGCCAAATATGCATGTAGTGATAGTCCAACTTATATTCACAAACTAGTGACACCTGCCAATACATTCAAAGTATTGACCCTTTGTGGCTGCAACCTATCATGTTGCAGGTTATTCTATTAATGAGTGAGGAACGATGATAGGATTACGAGTCTGCACTCAACATGTTTACCTGTGGCACATGAAGATGAAGGAATCCATGCTTTACTTGTATTCTGCTGCTTTGTAATAAGATAGCATATGGCTATGAGTTTGTAATAAAGTATTCATATTCTGGATCATGCGATGTAATATGACCTTTGTATCTTGATATTACATCTTAAACTGTGGGTGCTAGCTATTCGATCCAGGGACTAGCACTGTAATCACAGGGATTCGAACCAAGCCGGGCTCGGGTCTTTACATTGTCGCTTGGAACGTGAAGTTTCTTGAGAAGGAGTTTTTCAGGAAAAGTTAAGTGGGAGGACAATAGAACTTTGATAAGGTTATTGAACCTTAGCTATATGTGCTAAGTATCGCAACACTAACAAGTGTCCCGGTGGTGGCCACAGTGCTCATGGCTCTTGTAATTACAAAGGTTATGAACTTGGAGATTAGAGTTCCTATTTGAACCGTATGCGCCGGGTAACAATCAAATAGTGAGATTTGATAAAAAAGTTGTTATTGTTTTGACAATGATGAACCAACTACATGCAAAGAAGCGATGATGGGCCCTGACTCCATCGTGACTATAAGTCATAAAATCCATGATAGTTTCCATACACGAGAAATCAAGTTTTGGAACTTGGAAGACCCTCCAAAAAGGCATGAAGCCTATCAGTCATATTTGGATCTATACAGAAATAGACATGGATGTTTGACATGTATGAAATAGTCGACATGTTGGAAAGGAGTTTACGACAATGTTCCAGGAGTTGAGTATGACAAGATTTGATCTTTCATAGTGATATTTAGTCTTGACGGATTAATGTAGCAACCATTACATATAATTTGGTATATGGTAGTTGAATAAACAAAACAATGTTCTTCTAATATAATGGTTACCTAGGATGTGTACATGATACGGTCCGAAGGGTTTTGTTAATTTAAAGCATGCTAAAAGGGAATGCAAACTTCAATGGTTGAAGTAAGCATAGCGGAGTTGGAATCTTCATTGTGATGAAACTGTTAAAAGGTTTAATTTCATCGGAGACGATGAAGATGCTTGCATTTGCAAGAAATTAAGTGAGAGTGCTGAGACAGATTTCCAATACATTATGTAGAAGACATATTGTTGATTGGAAATGATATATCTTTTATTGACACGGGTTAAGAATTTCATTAAAATTGGATTTCGATGAAAGACTTGGGCAAAACCGGAATATTTGGCATCAATGTCTATATGAATAGTTTGAAACGCTAATATGGTTGTGCCATACGTACATATATGAGATATTTAAAGAGTTCAATATGGAAATGACAAGAAAGGTTCTTGTTGCATGGAAAGGATTGAATCAAGATTCAAGTGTATCGACCCTTGGTGAGTGAAATCACATGAATATTTTGATCAATAATACCATGATATGTACATATCAGAAAATGTCCTATGCTATAAATATTGTGAGCATATACCAGAATGATTCATAAGATGATCATTGGGCGATAGTAAAGATATTATTATGAGCTTTGGAAGAACTAAGAATATATCATGTATAAGTGACAAATAGTCAAAGTAGTTCATTGTAAAGTGTTACATTGATACTAGTTTCTCACAACATACAAATTAAATTTATCTCAATTTAAACTATGGGTGGCACAATGTAATGGAAGGGAGGTTCAATGATGGATTTGGATGAGTTCCAAAGTTGATACATTGTGACGGATACTACAAAAAAGGCTAAGTATATGACTGCTATAGTAGCAGCAAAGGAGGGAATTTGGTTAAGTAGTTTGTTATCAAACTAGGTGTGGTTCGCAGTGGGATAATACTATGAAGATATATTTTACGACAATACTATCAACATGTTTTAACCGAAAGGAACTAAAGGTCACACCAAAGGACCAAATTTATACAATGCTATCTCATTTGAGAATAAGTGATGCGTAGAGACGCAAAGACATTCAAATACACGTGGACCTGAAAATTTCAGATCCGGAGATTATGTTAACCACTAGCAAACGCGTATATACAACACAAGAAATCCATAGGTGTTGAATGCGCAAGTTTACAGACTAGATTATTGAATCTAGTGCCAGTGGGAGACTGAAAGGAATATGCCTGAGAGGCAATAATAAAGTGGTTATTATATTATTCTTTATTTATGATAATGTTTATTTTGCATGCTATAATTGTATTAATTGGAAACGTTAATACATGTGTGCTTAATAAACAAATAGAAGGTTCCTAGTTATGCCTCTCTTATAAAGTAGCTCGTTGATTAACAAGATGATCAATGTTTCCTGATCATGGACATTGGATGTTGTTAATAACAAGGTCACAACATTGGTGGAATGATATGATGAACATTCATCCAAAGTATATCATTACGATCAAAGCCATTGTATTTATATTACTATAACATCATACGGAGTAATCCTAGTCCTTAGACCATGATATCATGTCAATCACTAACACTAGAAGAGTATCTTGATAACATCAAACGTCACACCGTGACAGGGTGACCATAAAGGTGGATTCAGTGCTACGAAGGTGTTATGTAGAGGCTCATGGATCAAGAGTGGGATTTGTCCACCCCAATGATGTATATATATACTCTAGGCCCTTTCGGTGATATCACATTGAGATAGCTTGCAAGCAAGTGATGTGATCACTAGAATGTTATATCATGGGAACGAGAAAAGAGTGCATGTGGGTAACGAGATCAAACTAGGTATGGGAATACCGCTAATAAAATCTTGGACATGTAATATATCGCGAGACAAATGGATTTAGTTATGACGTTAAAGGTTCACATGATCACTTGAGTCATCGTTGAATGTGTGGGAGTTAGTACGGATCTCCTGGTTCCGCTGTTGATTATTCATCGGAGAGGGGTCTCTATCATGTCTGCATTATTCGAGAACCATAGGGTGACACACTTAAGGGATACCGACACCATTTGGATAAAATATGTTTCAGATAAAGATTTAAGAAAGTGCTGGAATCATTTCTATGGAAACCGGAATTGTTTGAGGTGAAATTGCAGAAACTGGTTCTGCATGTGATATTGAAATGTTGCAGGGGTTTTATGTGAATGTTTGTTAATTAAAGTAATTAATAAAATTTCTGAATAAAAAAATAAAATAGTTTTATTTAATGAGAGCTTGCATTAAATTTGGTGTAAATTTAATGCATGTGAGTGGACATGAGTGGAGGTGTGTGTTTATGTGAGTTGGAGATCCACCCACATGAATGAGGGAGAGGTGGGGGCACCCACCATGGCCGGCAGCCATGCCCCTTGGGCAGCCCCCGCCCCTATATAAGGAGCACCTCCTCCTCCTCCTCCACTCTCACACCTCCTCGTGAAGGATCTCTCTCCCCCTTTAGAAATTATTCCCCATGGTCTCCGATTAGCGAGAAACATGTTCCCAGTGGCTTTATCTGGAAAGAAGTTGCTGCTTCTGCTGTATCGTTGGAGCGAGGACTCGGAGGTTTTCGGGGTACCAGATGTGTGTGCGATCACGGATGCACCACTGCTTTGCGGTGCTAGACTTGCTGGTGCTAGACCCGATGGACTTGCGGGTGCTGGACCTGCTGGACTCGCTGGACTTCATCATGATCTAGAGATCGACAAGTGTACGACTACATCAACCACGAAATCAGTTTCGTTAACAATGCTTTGTTGCTCTTCAAGGGTATGCTCTCTATGGATGTATATCCACCTGTTGCTTGTATCTAGATTGATAGATCTTGATGCTTAGTAGTTCCTATTGTGGGAATTTTTTTGTTTTCTATGTTGCAAACCCAACAAGTGGATCTTCCATGTAGTCTGCTAGTGTGGATGAATCTGTGCCTGATTTTGATGCATCACAATCTGAATCTGATGATGAAGTGCAACCTATAGCACATCGTCCTAGTGTGACTACACATCTTCAAAAAGATATTCTTCATCGAAAAATCTATAAGGATTGTAATGTTCTGTATGTCATGTTTGCTTCTACAAGGGAGACTACCTCACAGACCGAATCTCTTGAGGAAACACACTATCACAAAGCAATGGAGGAAGAGTATGATGTTGGGTTTCGCATAGGGAATTTAAAATTTTGCGGTACTACGAACACACCAAGATTGAGCTATGCAAGAATATGACATATAAGATATCTAGTGCTCACTAATGTTGTAGTGGAGACTCGTATGTCGATGAAGCGGTTGGTGAAGGGCTCGATGTAGGATCAATAGTATGATCCCATTGAAGTTATCCACGCATTCGGTGAAATTGTTCCGGCAGCGCTTCGCCATCCAAGGGTCGGCAACACATGAGTAGCAGAGTAGTATTCTTAACTCGTATGTGGAGAAGGAGATATAAGAGAGAGGGAGGCAGGCAAATTCCTTTCATGGGATTGTTTGAGGGTTACCCCTCCCTCCCTTTATATAGGAGTAGAGGAGGAAGGGGAGGCGCCAGGCGCGCCAGGGTTCCTTCCTGGCCGCTGCCCGCTCACAAATCCCCTTGCTCTCCCCATCAATGCTTCATTCTATACATTGTGTTTCATATCATATACTTCCTTTAATATAAGATATGATATCTTCCCTTAATGACTAGATCAAATCAAATCACAATTAATAATTAGATCGGAAACTTCCTAAAATGGATCCCACCAATTTAGCAATGTGTGTAGCGGATATAGGAGGCCTAGGTGCCACACATGATGGTCATGGTTTCCCCATGCGCCATCTTAGGTGGACCATGGGCAGACTAGATGCCACCCCCTTCTAGGGCTTCGCTCCGGCACTTGACTTCCCTCTCATAACTATTCCTTGACTCCAAAATTGTTTCGGTTTTATCCTTAGATTTTCCCAATGATCCAGAATGATTTCGGAGCATCTATCACTCAAATACTTGATATATACACTCTATAGAGCAAGAAACTCTTTCTATACAATAATTAACAACAAGATCTGGACACCCATGATGATTCCCACACAATCATGAAGTAATCAAACGAACCTATTGATGTCATTACTATCCATTTACATCACGATACATGAAAATCCCATGGTAAGGCAATTCAGTATCCTCGTAATACAACTCTTGATTACTATACCATGTTGACCTCATTACCGGTTGTTTGTCTCTCTTTCGCATATTCTAGTATCTGGTGAGTCTCATCACCCTGTGTCTGGACATGTGTATGATGGGTTCGTAGCATGGAAAACAAAAAAATTCTACCGCAAGAACGAACAAAACCCAGATCTAATCTAGATAAAAGCCAAGATCTAATCTATTAGACATGGGCAATGAGATAGATATGTACTAACCCTCGTAGATCCGAAAGCGTTACGAGATTAGATCTCGTGGTTGATGTAGTCGATCACTTGCCGATCTCAAGATCGTGTGGACGATCCTTCCGCGCCGCGTTCCGGAAGCGCTTCCGCAGTCGGTCACACGTGCGGAGTCGAAGCAGACCTTCCTCTCCTCGTTCCAGCGAGCAGTGGAGGTAGTAGATATTCTCCATGGAATCACAGCAGCACGACGGCGTGGTGGTGGTGGTGGAGTAGAGAATTCTGCAGGGCTTCGCCTATGCCTGTGCAGAAGAAAGGAGGAGGAGAGAGGCGGCGGAGATTTGGAGTTGTGGAGGAGGGCTTGGAGGTGGCGCCCCCACCCCTCTATTTAAAGGGGGGAGGCGCCATGGGAGGGGAGTCCTAGTACGACTCCCCTCCCTCCTATGGCCGGCGGATTGGGGAGGGGGGGAGGAGTCCTCCTCCCCCACGACTCCTTGTCTTGCCCCACAAGGACTCCTTGATCCCTTTCTTGGTTTTCAAGCAAACTCCAAGAAATCTTCCAGAACCTTCCGGAACATTCCGAAACCTTCTAGAATCCTCATACAAATACTCCGGAACATTTCCTAACTCAGAAAATGATCCCCAATATATGAATCTTATTCTCCGGACAATTACGGATCTCCTCGTGATGTCCCGGATCCAATCCGAGACTCCGAACAACATTCGGTCTCCAACGCACATTCCATATCTACTTAAAACAACTTCGAACCTTAAGTGTGTCACCCTTCGGTTCGTGAATATGTAGACATGACAGAGACACATCTCCTATCAATAACCATCAGCGGGACCTGGAGATCCATAATGGCTCCCACATACTCAACGATGATTTCGTGATCGATTGAACCATTTACATACGACACCAATTCCCTTTGTCACGCGATACTATACTTATCCGAGGTTTGATCGTCGGCATGTCCATACCTAGTTCTACCTCGTTACTGATAAGTACTCTTTACTCGTTCCGTGATATGTCATCCCTTGTGACCCAGTCACATGCTTGCAAGCTAACTAGATGACATTCCACCGAGAGGGCCCAGAGCATATCTATCCGTCATATGGATGGACAAATCCCAATATTGGTCCATGCGCTTCAACACATACTTTCAGAATACCCAATGACACCTTTATAACCACCCAGTTACGAAGCGGCGTTTGATGTCATCAAAGTACCCATCCGGTGATGGTGATTAACACAACCTCATGGTCGAAGGATTAGGTTACTATGCATTTAAAAGCTTATAGCAATACGAACTTAATGACTTGATCTTATGCTACGCTTACTATGGGTGTATGTCCATCACATCATTCTCCTAATGGTATAACCTTGTTATTAATCACATCCTAATGTCCATGATCAGGAAACCATGATCATCAATTAATTAACAAGCTAGTTCAACAAGAGGCTTACTAGGGACTCTTATATGTTTACAAAACACACAAGTATTAGTGTTTCCTAATAATACAATTATAGCATGGGATGTAAACATTCATCATAAACACAAAGATATAATAATAACCACTTCTATTATTGCCTCTTGGGCATATCTCCAACAGTCTCCCACTTGCACTAGAGTCAATAATATAGATTACATGGTAATATACCGAACACCCATGGCGTTCTGGTGTTGGTCATGCTTTGCCCTAGGGAGAGGTTTAGTCAACGGATCTGCCACATTCAGATCAGTGTGTACTTTGCAAATCTTTATGTCACCATCTCGGACATACTCGCGAATAGCGTGGAAACGTAGCTTGATGTGCTTCAGCTTGCTATGTGACCTTGGCTCTTGTGCATTAGGTATGGCACCTGTGTTGTCACAGTAGATGGCCATCGGGTCCAACACACTAGGAACCACGCCAAGTTCAGTAATGAATTCCTTCATCCATATGGCTTCTTGCGCAGCCTCCGAAGCAGCTATGTATTCCGATTCAGTTGAAGATTTCGCCACAACGCTTTGCTTTGCACTCCTCCAGCTCACTGCAGCACCATTCAAAATAAATACGTATCCCGACTGTGACTTCGAGTCATCCGGATCGGTGTTCCAACTAGCATCGGTGTAACCGTTTACAACAAGCTATTCATCACCTCCATAAGAAAGAACCATATCCTTAGTCCTATTTAGGTACTTTAGGATATTCTTGACCGCTGTCCAGTGCTCCATTCCAGGATCACTTTGATATCTGCTAGTCAAACTAACAGCATGTGCTATATCCAGTCTTGTACACAGCATGGCATACATGATAGAACCTATGGCCGAGGCATAGGGAATATTATTCATTTTCACTCTATCTTCTGCCGTAGCTAGACTTTGAGTCTTACTCAAGGTCTTACCTGACAACATGGGCACGCACCCTTTCTTGCTCTCTTCCATTCTAAACTTCTTTAGAACTTTGTCTAAGTATGTACTTTGTGAAAGCGCTATTAGGCGTCTTGATCTATCTCTATAAATCTTGATGCCTAGAATATATGCCGCTTCGCCAAGATCCTTCATTGAAAAACTATTATTCAAATAGGCTTTGACACTACTAAGAAGTTCTATATCATTCCCAATCAACAATATGTCATCTACATATAGTACTAGGAATGCTACAGAGCTCCCACTCACTTTCTTGTAAATACAAGCTTCTCCATAAGTTTGCATAAATCCAAAGTTTTTGATTACTTTATCAAAACGTTGATTCCAACTCCGGGATGCTTGCTTCAGTCCATAAATGGAGCCCTGAAGTTTGCATACCTTGTCAGCATCTTTAGGATCGACAAAACCCTTGGGTTGTACCATATACAACTCTTCCTCAATGTCACCATTAAGGAACACCGTTTTGACATCCATCTGCCAAATCTCATAATCGAAATGTGCAGCAATTGCTAAAAAAATCCTCACAGACTTTAGCTTCGCTACTGGTGAGAATGTCTCATCATAGTCAACTCCTTGAATTTGTTGGAACCCTTTCGCGACAAGTCGAGCTTTATAGACGGTAACATTACCATCAGCATCTGTTTTTCTCTTGAAAATCCATTTGTTCTTGACAGCCTTACGGCCATCCGATAAGTCCACCAAAGTCCACACTTGGTTTTCGTACATGGATCCCATTTCGGATTTCATGGCTTCTAGCCATTTGTCGGAATCTGGGCTCACCATAGCTTCTTCATATGTCGCAGGGTCATCAGCGTTGTCCACCAACATGACGTTCAAGGAAGAGTCATACCAATCAGGAGTGGTACGAACCCTCGTTGACCTGCGAGGTTCAGCAGTAACTTCGTTTGAAGTTTCATGATCATTATCATTAGCTTCCTCTCCAATTGGTGCAGGCGGCACAAAAACATCTTTCGGTGCTGCGCTACTCTCAAATCCGAGAGAAGGTTCAATAACCTCATCAAGTTCTACTTTCCTTCCAGTCACCTCCTTCGAGAGAAACTCCTTCTCAAGAAAGGATCCATTCTTGGCAACGAAAACTTTGCCTTCGGATCTATGATAGAAGGTATACCCAATCGTTTCTTTAGGGTATCCTATGAAGACGCATTTCTCCGCTTTGGGTTCTAGCTTATCAGGTTGTAACTTCTTTACATATGCTTCGCAACCCTAAACTTTAAGGAACGACAACTTAGGTTTCTTACCAAACCACAATTCGTACGGTGTCGTTTCAACGGATTTAGATGGTGCCCTATTTAAAGTGAATGCGGCTGTCTCTAATGCATAGCCCCAAAATGATAGCGGTAAATCTGTAAGAGACATCATAGACCGAACCATAGCTAAGAGAATTCGATTACGACGTTCGGACACACCATTACGCTGTGGTGTTCCCGGCGGTGTCAACTGCGAAAGTATTCCACATTTCTTTAAATGCATGCCAAACTCATAAATAAGATATTCACCTCCGCGGTCAGAACGCAGAAACTTAATCTTCTTGTTACGATGATTTTCCACTTCACTCTGAAATTCCTTAAACTTCTCGAAAGTTTCGGACTTATGTTTCATAAAGTAGACATACCCATATCTACTTAAGTCATCCGTGAAAGTGAGAACATAACGATATCCACCACGCGATGCTACACTCATTGGACCGCACAAATAGGTATGTATTATTTCCAATAAGTCTGTAGCTCCCTCCATTATTCCAGAGAATGGAGTCTTAGTCATTTTTCCCATTAGACATGCTTCGCATCTTTCAAGTGATTCAAAATCAAGTGATTCAAGAAGTCCATCTGAATGGAGTTTCTTCATACGCTTCACTCCAATGTGACGAAGACGACAGTGCCACATGTATGTAGAATTATCATTCAATTTTGTTTGTTTAGCATCTATGTTGTGAACATGTGTATCACTACTATCGAGATTCAGTAAGAATAAACCATTCATCTCAGGTGCATTACCATAAAAGATATTACTCATATAAATTGAACAACCTTTATTCTTGGACTTAAAAGAGTAACCGTCTCGCAATAAACAAGATCTAGATATAATGTCCATGCTTAACGCAGGCACCAAATAACAATTATTCAAATTTAAAACTAATCCCGAAGGTAGATGTAGAGGGAGCGTGCCGACGGCGATCACATCAACCTTGGAGCCATTTCCAATGCGCATCGTCACCTCGTCTCTCGCCAGTCTTCGTTTATTCCGCAGCTCCTGTTTCGAGTTACAAATATGAGCAACCGAACCAGTATCAAATACCCAGGCACTACTACGATTACTAGTAAGATACACATCAATAACATATATATCAAATATACCTTTCTTTTTGATGTTGCCGTTCTTCAGATCCGCCAGGTACTTGGGGCAGTTACGCTTCCAGTGACCAGCACCCTTGCAGTAGAAGCACTCAGTTTCAGGCTTGGGACCAGCCTTGGGCTTCTTTGCAGGTGCGGCAGCTTTCTTGCCGTCCTTCTTGAAGTTGCCCTTGTTCTTAGGCTTGCCCTGTCTCTTGAAATTGGTGGTCTTATTTACCATCAACACTTGGTGCTCCTTCTTGATCTCCACTTCAGCAGTTTTCAGCATGGACGATAGTTCAGGCAACGTCTTGTTCATGCAGTGCATATTGTAGTTCATCACAAAGTTCTTATAACTCGGTAGCAGTGATTGGACGAGACGGTGAATCCCTAACTCATTAGGAATCGATATCCCCAACTCTTGGGGCTTGTTTGCGTACCCAAACATGGTGAGCACATGCTCGCTAACGGAGCTTCCCTCTTCCATCTTACAGTTAAATAACTTTTTGGAGGCCTCATAGCTCTCCATGGCCGCGCGAGTCTGAAAAATTAGCCTGAGGTCCTTAATGATCTCGAACGGGTCATGGTGCTCAAAACGCTTCTGGAGCTCCGCTTCTTAACCGTACAGGATGGCACACTGAACTGTGGAGTAATGATTTTTCTGAGTGGCGTAAACATTCTTTACATCATCAGTAGCATCATCTGCAGGTGGGTCACCCAGCGGTGCTTCGAGCACATAGGTCAACTGACCAGCCCTGAGGATGATCTTCAGTCCACGGAACCAGTCTGTGAAATTGCTTCCATTGTTCTTAAGCTTTTCTTTCTCTAGGAACGCATTGAAATTGATGGAGGGGGTCGCCATAATCTACAACAAATTTGCAAGTAGTTTTAGACTAAGTTTATGATGAATTGAGTTCAAATTTAATACTTAAATTAACTAGGTGAACTCCCACTCAAAACAACATCCCTCACATTGTCTTAGTGATTACACGAACCAAGTCCACTACACCAAGTCCAATCTTCACGAGAGAAGATGTAGTTTCATCGGCGAACAATCTTCATGTTCATCATATCATTTATATGACTCATGCTCTACCTTTCGGTATTCCGTGTTCCGAGACCATGTCTGTACATGCTAGGCTCGTCAAGATAACCTTAGTTTCCGCATGTGCAAATCTGGCTTGCACCCGTTGTATGCACACGTAGAATCTATCACATCCGATCATCACGAGATGCTTCGAAACGACGAGTCTTAGCAACGGTGCCAACTAAGGGTGAACACTTTATTACTTGATATTTAGTGAGAGGGATCATCTTATAATGCTACCGTCGCGATCTAAGCAATACAAGATGCATAAAGGATTAACATCACAGGCAATTCATAATTAGTGTGATATGATATGGCCCTTTCTTCTTGCGCCTTTGATCTCCATCTCCAAAGCACGAACATGATCTCCATCATCACCAGCATTGCGTCAAGGTCAGTGGCGCCGCTTCATGGTTGTCCATCATCACTAGCAACTATTACAACTACTTGGAATAAAGCTATTACAAGATGAATAGACACGCAGGTCTTAACAGAATTAAAGACAACCATTAGGCTCCTGCCGGTTGCCATATTACAACAAGGATCATTGCATACATCAAATATAATCACAATCACATGATGGCCATATCATATCACAAAACCCCTGCAAAAACAAGTTAGACGCCTCTAATTTTCTTTGCATGTTTTACGTGGTTTGGGGGTTTCGAACAAGAACGGATCTTACCTACGAAACTGAACCACAACGTTGATACAAGTGCTATCAAGTGCAAAGTGTAAATTAGATCTATACTATGGTGGGAGAGACAGACACCCGCAAAGCCACTTGTGCAAAGAAAGTTACATGTCAAGCGTGGAACAAGTCTCATGTGCGATGACATGTAAGGTTAGCCCGAGCCGCTTCATCCCACCATGCCGCAAGATGCAAAGTACACAAAGCAAAAGACGGCACGAGCACCAACGCCCACAACACCATTGTGTTCTACTCGTGCAACAGATCTATGCATAGACACGGCTCTGATACCACTGATGGGTTCGTAGCATGGAAAACAAAAAAATTATACCGCAAGAACGAACAAAACCCAGATCTAATCTAGATAAAAGCCAAGATCTAATCTATTAGACATGTGCAACAAGATAGATATGTACTAACCCTCGTAGATCCGAAAGCGTTACGAGATTAGATCTTGTGGTTGATGTAGTCGATCACTTGCCGATCTCAAGATCGTGTGGACGATCCTTCTGGCGCCGCGTTCCGGCAGCGCTTCCGCAGTCGGTCACACGTGCGGAGTCGAAGCAGACCTTCCTCTCCTCGTTCCAGCGAGCAGCGGACGTAGTAGATCTTCTCCACGGAATCATAGCAGCACGACGACGTGGTGGTGGTGGTGGAGTAGAGAATTCTGCAGGGCTTCGCCTATGCCTGTGCAGAAGAAAGGAGGAGGAGAGAGGCGGTGGAGATTTGGAGTTGTGGAGGAGGGCTTGGAGGTGGCGCCCCCACCCCTCTATTTAAAGGGGGGAGGCGCCATGGGAGGGGGAGTCCTAGTAGGACTCCCCTCCCTCCTATGGCCGGCGGATTGGGGAGGGGGGAGGGGTCCTCCTCCCCCACGACTCCTTGTCTTGCCCCACAAGGACTCCTTGATCCCTTTCTTGGTTTTCAAGCAAACTCCAAGAAATCTTCCAGAACCTTCCGGAACATTCCGAAACCTTCTAGACTCCTCATACAAATACTCCGGAACATTTCCTAACTCAGAAAATGATCCCCAATATATGAATCTTATTCTCCGGACAATTACGGATCTCCTCGTGATGTCCCGGATCCAATCCGAGACTCCGAACAACATTCGGTCTCCAACGCACATTCCATATCTACTTAAAACAACTTCGAACCTTAAGTGTGTCACCCTACGGTTCGTGAATATGTAGACATGACAGAGACACATCTCCTATCAATAACCATCAGCGGGACCTAGAGATCCATAATGGCTCCCACATACTCAACGATGACTTCGTGATCGATTGAACCATTTACATACGAAACCAATTCCCTTTGTCACGCGATACTATACTTATCAGAGGTTTGATCGTCGGCATCTCCATACCTAGTTCTACCTCGTTACTGATAAGTACTCTTTACTCGTTCCGTGATATGTCATCCCTTGTGACCCAGTCACATGCTTGCAAGCTAACTAGATGACATTCCACCGAGAGGGCCCAGAGCATATCTATCCGTCATATGGATGGACAAATCCCAATATTGGTCCATGCACTTCAACACATACTTTCAGAATACCCAATGACACCTTTATAACCACCCAGTTACGAAGCGGCGTTTGATGTCATCAAAGTACCCATCCGGTGATGGTGATTAACACAACCTCATGGTCGAAGGATTAGGTTACTATGCATTTAAAAGCTTATAGCAATACGAACTTAATGACTTGATCTTATGCTACGCTTACTATGGGTGTATGTCCATCACATCATTCTCCTAATGGTATAACCTTGTTATTAATCACATCCTAATGTCCATGATCAGGAAACCATGATCATCAATTAATTAACAAGCTAGTTCAACAAGAGGCTTACTAGGTACTCTTATATGTTTACAAAACACACAAGTATTAGTGTTTCCTAATAATACAATTATAGCATGGGATGTAAACATTCATCATAAACACAAAGATATAATAATAACCACTTTTATTATTGCCTCTTGGGCATATGTCCAACAGTGTATTGGTGATACCATAATATAGAGAAGGGCCCAACAATATCTCTCCATCAATAGAGGTGTTAATCCTATCTTGGACTACCATGTTCCCAGTCATAGTTTCCAACATATCCAAAAGCATCCTTTATTGCCACCTGGTTAAAGGAGACATTTAGAAGCAATCAGGACATGCATTTCACTTTGAAGGACAACTGATATCCTTATAGTCAAACGACGACGTTATATGGAAACAATAACAATATACCAACAACTGAATGATGACGCTTATCTTTTAGTAGATCATTTTGACTTGGGTCGGTTCTACATCCTTGTTAAGACATAACAATATTCCCTTATTGTCAAATGGTATCCTTGTTACAATAACTATGCCATTATCTAGGAAACTTGATCATCTTTAACAATGAACTAGTCATGCCCATGAAACTAGGAACACTTGGTGATTATACCTTGACACACACTACTGATTTTTCCTTTGATTCTCACAATCGAGACACATAACAGTTATAGCATAAAGGATAAACTTTAATTATGAATAAGGGAATAGAAATAAACATTTATTTGCCTCTAGGGCATATTCTCAATAGTCTCTTGGTTGCACTAGAGTCAGAAAATAGTTACATAAGCTCAAGCATTTTGAAACCAATGGAACTACGTTGTTCTTCATGCTTAGCAAGTGATAGAGCCTTTGTCAATGGACCAGATACATTCAGATCTGTGTGAATTTTGATAACATGCAATCAAACCTTCTCAACGTAGTCATAATGAGATGGTACTTGTGCTCGATGTCTTGGAATTCTGGTGAGACCTTGGTTCCTTTGCTTGGCCACATCTCCACTATTGTCATAGTAGATGTCGATGGGGTTCAATGCAGAAGGGACCACACCGAGTTTAGTGATGAACTTGTTAATCCAATAGCCCTCCTTTGCACCCAGCGAAGCTGCCATATACTCCGCTTTTGTTGAGAATCCACAATAGTAATCTGCTTGGAACTTTTCTAGATTACTTCACCACTGTTCAGTGTGAAGTAAAAACCAGATTGAGATTTGAAGTCATCCGTATTTATGTTGAAGCTGGCATCAATGTAACCCCTTACAATGAGCTAATCTTCAACCACCAAATACTAAGAACAAATCTTCTGTCCTTCTCAGATATTTCAATATGTTTTTAACATCACCTAGTGATTCATTCCAAGATCACATAGGTGTCTTGCACAAAGGTTTGATGCAAGTGCCACATTTGGCCTTGTACTTATCATGGCATACATAATGGATCCAATAGGACACATATGGAAGCTTATTCATGGTGACACAATCAACAACTGTCCTTGGATACTATTCCTTATTGATCTTAGTCCCATGTGCCATGGGAGTAAAACCTATCATGGAATTCTCCATGTTGAACCTCTCAACACTTTTTCAATGTACATGCTCTAGCTTGGCCCTTTCAGTCATCTAGATCTATCTCTATAGATCTTGATGCCCAGCATATATGTGGCTTTGCCTAAGTATTTTATTGAAAAACTATTCTTCAATGACTCCTTTATTGTGTTAATAAATTCTATATCATTTCCGATCAGTAATGTGTCATCCACATAAAGTATCAGAAATGCCTTTGCGCTCCCACTTGCCTTCTGATATATGCATGCTTCCTCACAGTTCTGTATGAAGCCAAAGCCTTTGATTACTTTATTGAACTATTTGTTCCAGCCCCTTAATGCTTGCTTTAGGACATAGATTGACATTTGAAGTATGCATACATATTCATCATTGTTAGGATCGAAAAAACCTTCGTGTTGTGTCATGTACACATCGTCCATCAAGTTTCTATTTAGGAAAGAAGTTTTGACATCCATCTGCCAGATTTCATAATCATAGTAGGCAACAATAGCTAATAAATCCGCATAGACTTAATCATTGCTACTGACGAGAAAGTCTTGTTGTATTCAACTCCTTGCACTTGTCGAAACTCTTACGCGACAAGCCTAGCTTTATGCATGGTCACATTAGCATCTACGTGTAGCTTTCTTTTGAAAATCCATTTACATTTAATAGGCTTCACACCTTCAGGAGGGTTTACCAAGTTCCAAACTTTGTTCTCGTACATGGATTCCATTTCGGATTTCATGGCGCTCATCATAGCTACATGTCAAGAATGCATTTTTGCATGGTGTTTTGGAAGAGGAGGTTTATATGAAACAACCCCTGTATTTTGAACATCCTGATACACCACATTATATTTGCAAATTGGATAAAGCCTCGTATGGTCTAAAACAAGACCCTCGAGCATAGTTTTATCGCCTTAGTTCAAAGTTGCATGATATTGGCTTCACATCATCAAAGGATGACACATCCTTGTTGCTCTATCATAAGTCAAGTATCAACATTTATATGTTGATATATGTTGATGACACTATAGTGACAAGCTCTTCAGATCAAGCTATCACTTCTTTGCTGAAAGATCTGAATGAAGATTTTGCAATTAAGGATCTTGGTAGCTTACAGTTCTTCTTTGGAATTGAAGTAAATAAGATACATGATGACCTAATATTGACAAAGAAAAAGTATGCTTCATGTTTCACAAAGTTGGTATGCACATGTCCAAGTCTGCACCCCCACCTTTGTCCTCCACTGAAAAACTCTCTCTTACCGAAGGAGACCCTCTTGGTTCTAAACATAGTAAAAAAAATATCATAGTATTTTTGGTGTTTTACAATATCTCACTTTGACATGTACAGATTTATCCTTCTCTATTAACAAAGTTTGGTAATATCTTCAGGCTCCAACTACAACACACTGGACATGAGTTAACAGGATTTTGAGATATGTTAAGGATACTGTAAATCTTAGAATTACCTTTCAGAAGTCACCCTATACTCTTTTGAGTGCCATTTCAAATGCTAATTGGGATGTATGCCTTGATGATAGGCGCTCTGGAGGTTTTGTCATCTTTGTTGATCCAAAGTTGGTCTCATGGTGTGCCAAAAAACAAGCAATAGTGTCATGTTTGACTACTGAAGTTGAGTACAAATCATTAGCTAGTGTGACTACCGAACTCATATGGGTCGAAACACTACTACATGAACTTGAAGTTAAGTTACTTATGGTGTGATAATTTGGGTGTAACATATCGGTATGAAAATGTTGTCTTTCATGCATGTACAAGCATATAGAAATTTATTTCTACTTTGTTCGAGAACGAGTGGCAAAGAAAAAGATGGATATTCGGTTTGTATGTACCAAGGACCAAATTGATGATGGCTTCACTTAGGCTCTACCAATTAGAAACCTTCATGAGTTTATATGTAATCTAAACCTTCTTCAAAGTTCAGATTAAGGGGGTTGTTAGAGTTCGTAATACGTATATACGAGGCTGATATGGTGTAGTATACTGCCCATTTCGTATCCCTTTGTAAGACACGGTGAGTGTTGTTCTCATCTCATATATAACATGGAGCACGAAACAATAACGGGCCATTGTTTTCACCCACGTACCCTCGTAGCGTCTAGATACAATATATTTACAAAAAAAACCCAAACATCTTATACTAGTGAACGGAAAAAGTACAATAGTTTTGTTGGAAGTCTCGGAGCATGTGCACATGCATGCTTGCCGTGGTGGTGTCACGGCAGATGCCATGGATAGGCTAAAGGTGGGGACTATATGCACTAAAGGAATCCAGGGAGGGATAGTGTGGTGATTCCACACACAGATGTTTTGTATTCAATAGGTTTCCAAGGTTACAAATGCTCCTTGAGTTGTATTGGGGAGAGGAGGAAGAAGGAACTCTCTTACTCTCACTACTAGCTAGCTCTCAGGAACCAAGACTTAACCAAGTAAAAATCCAACCCTTTCTACAGATGCCCTAGCCCTTCTTATATAGGGGAGGCTAGGTCTCCAATTAGGGCATACGTGGCGGCATATTCCAAGGAATATGCCTCTTCCCAAAATAGTAAACCGACCGGGTCTCTTTTTCCCATCGTAAGCCATGCAGAGGCTACGTGAGCCTCTATGGCGCCAGCGTCATCCGACACAGGCAACGTCACCCTTGTCGGCCACACCTTGGTAGTCCTCCTCTCTGTCTGCTTCGCTCATGCTCCAGCATCCAGTGACCTCCTTTTGACCAGCGAGATACCTTCCTTCTCTTGCAAGCCTGATATAACCCGGATCGTGCCTGGTTAATCCAGCCACACTGGTACCTGCATACAAGCTAGATAAACCCTGCCGGCATACCACATATGTCGGTCGGGACTCAATTAGGTGGACATGCTTCAGTCTGGGTTCCTCCGTGATTCGGCCTGCCTTGAGCTGACTCGGCCAGCACTCGCTTTGGCCTTGCCGTACCTCGGCTAACTCGGCCTTTATACCCCGGTGCGACCCTACCCGGGGGTATCCCCTCAACATTAGTCCCTGAAGCTGGTGCGATCTTGGCAGCTTCAGCTGCTAAGGCCACAACAGGTTCAATTTTCCAAACCTTTTGCTCTTTTTTCCGAGTTATCTCATAGTCCGGATTTCATAGGCAAACGTTCCCTTGGCACATTCTGAGTCTTCACTCGCTGGCCAGGTCATCCTTTGGTTATCCGGGTTATCCTTCATTCTCTCGTACGCTTCCCCACGTCCCACGTGGAGGGTAATCATTATTTTGCCTGATTTTAAGGGCCTGTGCCAGTTACTGCTGCAGTTAATGTCAGGTGTTACTGTTGCAGACGTCACATCGTGTATGTCTCCTCGTTAACTATATCATCACGTCACGTCGCGGGATCCGCTGTGCCCTGTGGCCTTTCCTGTGGCTTGCCTCTGATTGGCTGATCCGGATAATACACGACCACACCGTGTGGCCCTGGCGCATCGCCGGATCCCATTACCCTCGCTAGGGCATGGTTAAATAGGGGAGGGGCGCGCCCCTCTGCCTCTTCTTCTTCATCTTCTTCCCAGCGACAGCGCCGCCGCCATCGCACCTGCTTAGCAGCACCGCCGCTGCCCAGTGCCTTTCCGCGCCAGCATCGCCGCCACTCCCGTGCAGCTCCACCGCTACGGGTCCGCACCAGTCCAAGGCACTGCCCCCACCACCGATAGGGCCTGTGAGGACAGCGATTTGGACATGACCGAAGAAGAGCTCACCGTCGCGGAGGCGGAGATGGAGGAGGAGGCGGAGAACACCGAACGCGGCGCCTGGGCTGGCTCCTGTGTGTGCCAGGACGACCTAGTCTGGTTGTATCGCACCTGGCGCATCCCTGAGGGCGTGGTTGCCCGTCTCGCTGCCGAGGAGCTTGCTCCCTCACCTAATCCGGGTGAGTTTGTAGTGTTCCTCTCCCACTTCCAGCGCGGGTTCGGCCTCCCCATTAGCGATTTGTTCTACGGTTGGCTCAACATCTACGAGCTTCAACCGCACCACCTTCTGGCGAACACCATCACTTCTCTTTCTTCCTTTGCCTCCACCATAGCGGAGTATGCCGGATTGTGGCCCACTAAAGAGCTCTGATCCGGTTTTTTGGTCTTCGCCGGAATGTGATTCCGAATAAGGAGCTTGACCCGGAGGACAAACATCTTACACAGTTCGGCGCTGCCTCCATTTGTCCTCAGAAACTATCCGTCTTTCCCCAGGACACGGGGTTAGATTCCTGAAAGGACTGGGCCCGAACCTTCTTTTATGTCAGAAACGGCACGAATGAGGATCTGATCCGGCTGAGCCCCTACGCTCCGGGTCCTCCTAATCTGGATCTATGGGACCAGGTTTCCAAGAAACCCACCGTTCTGGCGAATCAAGTCAACAAACGGTTTCAGGAGCTAAAAGATGTAGGGTTGCGCAACGAGGGTGTGATGATCACTTTCGTCCGCAACCGGATCTCCCCTCTCTAGAAACGCACACACAAGTTGTGCCATATGAGCTGGCGACTTGACCCCAACCGGACTTCCTCATTTGAACTGAGCAACACCGAGATATTCCACCGGGTCAAGGCCCTTTTCACCACTGACAAAAACTTCTCCGCTGATTGGGAGTGGGGAATTGAACATTTTTGCCGGGATAGGCTTCCTCCTGTGGTAAATCTCGTGTTCCAATTTCTTTCCGAATTATATTCTATGTCGGAGTTTGCTGTTTGTTTGATGCCTTTGCATTTCTCTCTTAGTTGTTTCTTCAGCAAACTCTCAAAGATGGCGCCGAGCCTTCGCTCAAATGGGCGAAGGATCGAGTTGCCCCAGACGAGGAGGAGCCGGATCAGGAAATGTTCCTACCATTCCCCGATGCGACCAAGCAACCCACCGGTAAATTCTCTTCCTTAAGAGATTGGCCTGACGATGAAGATGATTCCGACGTTGAGGTGATGGAAGCATTTGATGCTGTCCCCCTTTCTTATGCCTTTCCAGCATCAGCTAACCCGGGTGGGCACATCCATGAAGATCCTCCTCTCGCCACGGGCGAGCCTGTCCCGGCCAGGTCAAAGAAAAGGGGAGCTGCTTCTGCTTCTTCCTCCGGACCTTCTAAGCCAACCAAAAGGCGAAAGAAGTCCGCAGACAAGACCGCCACCAAGCCTCTGACAAAGGTCACGACCCGGAGAGCTCAGAAGCCCAAAGAGCCCTTGACTTCGGATGAGTAAGTCACTTCTCTCTTTGTCTAGTTCTCTGCTTCGTGCTTTGCTATTCACATGCTTTTCCTTTGTTTTAACTTATCCTTCATCGTTTGGTTCGGCAGGGCTGTGGTGGAGGTTCCTCAGAGTAGATCCAGCATCGCTTCACCCCTCCGGCATAGCCCTTCTCCCTCTCGTGGCGACGATACACGCCCGTTGAGCCCCATTCAGGAGGGTTCAGCGGCTGCTCCGGGTTCTAGCCCACCTCGTCCAGATGAGGGCAACCTCGGAGCAGGGGGAAGTGGTTCTGCCGAGGCAGCGAAAGCTCCTAGCTCCTCTTCAGCTCAGCCGCAACCAGCCGCCACCGAGGTACCAACAGCACCGCCGCCAAAACCAACACCAACACAAGCACCAGCGCCAGCACCAGCAGCAACACAAGTGCCAGCAGCACCAACTCCTTCCGCCTCGTCTGAGTCTTCCAAGACTCGGCGAGAAGACACAACTAGCACCAAGGCTAGCACCAAGGCTATGCCCAAGGGCAAATCTATTGCACAAACTTCAACTTCTCAGCAGCAGCCTAAGGCCAAGAAAACCTCTGATGCTGCCAGGGCAGCATCTATCGAGGCTGGACAGCGCACGCTCGCGTCCATGCTTCCGAAGAAGACCCCCCGAAGAAGGATGTCTCCCCCAGGCCAGCTAGCACGCAACTTGCATTGCACACCAGCCATGTTGCTGCCCAAATTGAAAGGAGGGAAGCCCATGCCAAGGGTTTGATATCACCCCATATGCTTAGCGGAGAGCGCTATCCTCCGGCCTTGATCGAGTTTGTCAATAACTGGAACAAGGCGGAGTTCGTCCATAACGACGATCTCCCGGAGAAATTTGGGCCTACCGAGTTTGCCGCGCCGATGAACACAGCCGCCAAGACTATCAACCTCGCCGGCCGGATGATGGAGGTACGCTACCTTGTCTTTTCTTTAACATGTACCAAACATTAGTGATATAACCATTAGTCCCTGAGCCTCCGGGGGAGTAACTTGTTACTCGGCCGGATGCTCCTTAGAGAACTAGCGTATCTCCTTAGTAGCTTTGAATATGCACACACCTAGAGCCGGGTTAAGTTACACTTGGCCCGGATTTTGTACACTTCGAATATGCACAAACCTAGAGCCGGGTTAAGTTCCACTTGGCCCGGATTTTGTACACTTCGAATATGCACACACCTAGAGCCGGGTTAAGTTCCACTTGGCCCGGATTTTGAGCACTTTGAATATGCACACCTAGAGCCAGGTTAAGTTCCGGTTGGCCCGGATTTTGTACACTTCGAATATGCACACACCTAGAGCCGGGTTAAGTTCCACTTGGCCCGGATTTTGTACACTTCGAATATGCACACACCTTGAGCCGGGTTAAGTTCCACTTGGCTCGGATTTTGTACACTTCGAATATGCACACACCTAGAGCCGGGTTAAGTTCCACTTGGCCCCGATTTTGTACACTTCGAATATGGATATGACTAAGCTATCCTTGCTCTTTTCAGGTGACTACCAATCGCCGGAGCGCTGAGTTTCAGCGTCTCTTGGACACACATAAGGCACTGTGCTCGAAACATTCTACGCTTCTCGCTGAGTTTGAGAAAAGGGGTAAGTTTTCTCCTTGGCCTTTTCCCACCTTTCTTTGTCTTTTCCCGCCGAACTAACTTGTTATTCGGATTGGGCAGCTGAAGTGGAAGCTGAGAACACCATCATGCGGAAGAACTTGGATCAAATAAAAGGTAAGTCCGTTTTGCTTAGTCTTCTTCTGCGCCCTCTCTCCTTTTCTTCTTGGCTCAGCAGATATTCATACCTCAGCTTTGCCGGGTCAACAAACCATTTCAGCATCTCTTGAAGATAGTGTGCCCGTGCCTGATATGATGCTGCATTTTCTCGAACAAGCAGGGCAGCATTAGGCCGAACTTAAGAAGAAGGATGATGAGCTCGCCCTCCTTCGGACCAAGGATGATGAAATTTCCAAGCTCAAGGTAGAAACGAAAAAGCTCAAGGCGCTCCACAAATCCGAGTTGGATAAAGCTGGCCAAGATTTTACTGAAGAGCGAGAACGTCTCAACCTCCAAATTCCCAAAGATCAAGAACTGCTGAAGGAGGCCAACATTAAGCTTGAGTCGGCGAATGCTGAACTTGTGCAACTCCGGAAGAGGCGTGACAACTGCACCAAGGAGATGACCCGGATCCACAGCCATATTTCTCGTAAGTTCTTTTTCTTCAGCCGGCATGAATCTCTCCGAATCAACCTCCTTCACTTATCTCACTTGTCTGGTTTTCAGACAAATTTCCAGCGAGCAGCGGAGGTAGTAGATCTTCTCCACGGAATCACAGCAGCACGACGGCGTGGTGGTGGTGGTGGAGTAGAGAATTCTGCAGGGCTTCGCCTATGCCTGTGCAGAAGAAAGGAGGACGAGAGAGGCGATGGAGATTTGGAGTTGTGGAGGAGGGCTTGGAGGTGGCGCCCCCACCCCTCTATTTAAAGGGGGGAGGCGCCATGGGAGGGGGAGTCCTAGTAGGACTCCCCTCCCTCCTATGGCCGGCGGATTGGGGAGGGGGGAGGAGTCCTCCTCCCCCACGACTCCTTGTCTTGCCCCACAAGGACTCCTTGATCCCTTTCTTGGTTTTCAAGCAAACTCCAAGAAATCTTCCAGAACCTTCCGGAACATTCCGAAACCTTCTAGAATCCTCATACAAATACTCTGGAACATTTCCTAACTCAGAAAATGATCCCCAATATATGAATCTTATTCTCCGGACAATTTCGGATCTCCTCGTGATGTCTCGGATCCAATCCTAGACTCCGAACAACATTCGGTCACCAACGCACATTCCATATCTACTTAAAACAACTTCGAACCTTAAGTGTGTCACCCTACGGTTCGTGAATATGTAGACATGACAGAGACACATCTCCTATCAATAACCATCAGCGGGACCTGGAGATCCATAATGGCTCCCACATACTCAACGATGACTTCGTGATCGATTGAACCATTTACATACGAAATCAATTCCCTTTGTCACGCGATACTATACTTATCCGAGGTTTGATCGTCGGCATCTCCATACCTAGTTCTACCTCGTTACTGATAAGTACTCTTTACTCGTTCCGTGATATGTCATCCCTTGTGACCTAGTCACATGCTTGCAAGCTAACTAGATGACATTCCACCGAGAGGGCCCAGAGCATATATATCCGTCATATGGATGGACAAATCCCAATATTGGTCCATGCGCTTCAACACATACTTTCAGAATACCCAATGACACCTTTATAACCACCCAGTTACGAAGCGGCGTTTGATGTCATCAAAGTACCCATCCGGTGATGGTGATTAACACAACCTCATGGTCGAAGGATTAGGTTACTATGCATTTAAAAGCTTATAGCAATATGAACTTAATGACTTGATCTTATGCTACGCTTACTATGGGTGTATGTCCATCACATCATTCTCCTAATGGTATAACCTTGTTATTAATCACATCCTAATGTCCATGATCAGGAAACCATGATCATCAATTAATTAACAAGCTAGTTCAACAAGAGGCTTACTAGGGACTCTTATATGTTTACAAAACACACAAGTATTAGTGTTTCCTAATAATACAATTATAGCATGGGATGTAAACATTCATCATAAACACAAAGATATAATAGTAACCACTTTTATTGTTGCCTCTTGGGCATATCTCCAACAGTCCGCTGCTCTAATTTCCAAGGTAATGGAGTGCGAGACCCAGCTTGACCTTTGGAGGGAATCCACCGCACGCGCCGGAGCTGAGACTGTCCTCCACTACGAGCTCACCTGGTATGAGAAAATAAATCTGAATCTTCTAGAGCTCATGCGCACCGGTTCGAGGTGGTCCACTGATCCGGATTGGATAGCTCGGCGCAAGGCTTGCGCCCATAACCTCATTCAGTATGCCCCCATCCATCAATGGAATGAGGGACCAAGCTTTCTCGATGCCGTTGACGACGAATATGTCGAAGATGGTTTGGGTGAGGAGGAAGGGGACGAAGCCTCGGACGTCGAAGAAAACGAAGATGACGCTGAAGCTGAGGCCGGAGTTCCACCTGCTGGTGCCGAGTTACCTCCCCCTGCTGCTCCTTGATCACCAACAAACACTTTGAGGTTTATCAGATCCCCAGTATGCCGGGTGCAAATATATTAAGCACACAAGTTATATTTTGCTACTAAGTTTCTCGTGTCGAATTAATTTGGGTGTAGTCCCCGAGTTTCATTTTCTTGTTTCTCCAATTTTCTGGCTCAGCTCGTGTCTACCTTGATTCGGTTTTGTGACTTATGAGACCGAGTTCAAAAATTGACTTAACAATACTTGGAAACTTTAGGATTAGCTCAAAATAATCCAACACGGTAAAGGTAAAACAAAAATGGGGTTAGTCCGAAAAATAAACGTCGGCTCGGTTACGTTGCTTTCCTTAGTCGTTTTTCGTGTGCTACGCATTTCCAAACTTGTTCTCTTGCTTGCCATGAAGCCAATTCTTGTTGGACAGCAGCAAATCGAAGATTTGGGTTTTTGGTGCTCACACATTACTAATCCGGCTAAGGTAGAAGTAACTTAAGCCAGCCGACTTATAAATAAATAACATCAAGGACAACAAATATCATTATGGCACTCCCCGAGTTACTGCTCGAGGTGCCCAGATTTCATTGATAAACTCATTTCCGGCATACATACCGACATATGAAAGGCTCGGATACACACACTTCTTCGTTAAGTGTAGAAAGGACGAAGTAGAGCTATATTCCATGGACGCTTAGATTCCTCGCCGGACCTGTCCGCCTTGTTCTTCTCCTGTGGTTTTGCATCGATGAGATAATAAGAATCATTGCGCAATGCTTTGCTCACAATGAATGACCCTTCCCATGGGGGAATAACTTATGCATGCCAGCAATGTGTTGCACCAGCCGGAGTACCAGATCACATTCCCGAAAAACTCGGGGGTTTACTTTACGGTTATGATAGCGTCAGAGATTTTGCTGATATATGGCGGATCTGGACAATGCCAGTTCTCTCGCTTCTTCTAGCAGATCAACATCATTTTGCCGGGCTTCTCGCACTTCGGCTTTTGTGTATAGGGTGACTCTAGGCGAATCATGCTCTATGTCGGCTGGTAATACAGCTTCTACCCCATATACCAGAAAAATGGCGTATAGCCTGTTGATCGATTAGGAGTTGTTCTTAAACTCCACAGTACCACTGGTAGTTCTTCTATCCAGCACCCCGCTGATCTTTGTAGTGGCTCAATGAGCCGGGGTTTTATCCCGGATAATACTAATCCGTTGGATCTTTCCACTTGTCCGTTCGATGCGGGGTGGGCTACCGAGGCAACGTCCAGCCGGATCTTCTTATCTCGGCAGAATCGCGCAAATGCTCCTTCAGCAAAATTGGTGCCATTATATGTTATGATACTGTGAGGATAGCCATATCTCAAAATGATATCTTTGAGGAATGTCACGGTTGTAGCTCCGTCACATTTTCTTATTGGTTTCACCTCAATCCACTTCGTAAACTTGTCCACTATGACCAAGATATGGGTCATATTTCCTCTTGCCGGCTTAAACGGGCCAACCATATCCAAGCACCATACAGCAAATGGCCAGGTAATTGGTATGGTCTTGAGCTCCGATGTTGGCATGTGTGTCTTGGTAGCATACCTCTGACAGCCATTGCATTTTCTTACCAGACCCTCTGCTTGTTCCAAGGCACTTGGCCAATAAAACCCATGTCGGAAAGCTTTCGCTCCCAAGGCTCTAGACGAGGCGTGATGCCCACATTCGCCTTGATGTATATCTCAGAGGATGTCAAGCCCTTCCTCCAGGTCTACGCATCGTTGGAGGACATTTGCAACACTTCTTTTGTATAGCTCAGAATTGATGATCGTGTATGCCTTTGCCCTTCTCTGAGTTTGCCTTGAAAGCACCTCTTCACTGGGCAAAGTTCCATCTTTCAGGAATTGGAATATGGGCAGTGCCCAAGCTGGTATAGCTCGCACTGGAAACACATCCTCATCAATTTCCATCTGATCCAACGGCATAACCTCATCCAAATCACGTTGCGTAGTCCCCGGGTCTTGCGAAGTAGTCCCCGGGTTTGCCGAAGCAGTCCCCGGGTTTCGTGAACTACTTCCCACATCAATGTCCATGGGCACAGCTTCCGGTTCCGGTTTGGCCGGGATATAAATTGACTCGGATTCTAGGGATGGCCTGATAGACGGTTTTCTGAGGTGCTCTAGTGCTACTCCTGGCGGGATTGCTTGTCGGGTAGATCCGAGTTTTGATAGTATGTTGGCAGCTTCATTTTCCAGCCGGGGTACGTGGTGAAATTCGCATCCCTCAAAGTATCCTGATATCTTCTGCACATGAAATCTGTACAATGCCATATTTGCATCCAAAGCATCCCAATGCCCCGAGTCTTGCTGGACTACCAGATCGGAGTCACCAAAGCACTGGATCCGACGTATCCCAATTTCTTTTGCCACTTTGAGCCCATGCACAAGTGCTTCATATTCTGCAACATTGTTTGATGCTGCGAAGTGGATCTGTAGCACGTATTTCAGCTTGTCCTTCTTGGGCGAGGTAAGCACAAATCCGGCGCCTAACCCGGTTTTTGTTTTTGACCCGTCACAGTGCATTCTCCAATAGTTCGGATCTGGCAATGGTGGCTCATACTGCACCTCGGCCCAATCCACAAAAAAGTCGGCCACAGCCTGAGACTTGATCGCTTCTCTCCTGTCATATTGTGGAGCATAAGGGGCTAGCCCAATTGCCCATTTTGCAATCCGGCCACTTGCATCCTTATTGCTCATTATCTCGGATATGGGGGCTTCACATATTAATTTGATGGGGTGCTCTTCAAAGTAATGCTTTAGCTTCTTAGCCGCCATATACACACCATATGCCATCTTCTGATAGTGGGGATAGTTTTGGTTCGAAGCTGATAATACTTCGCTCAGATAATATGCTGTGCTTTGCACTGACTTACCCTCTTCGTCGCGCTCTATCACAATTACTGCACTTACAACTCGGTTGGTTGCGGCTATATAGAGCAACATTGGCTCTTTTGATAGTGGAGAAGCTAACACTGGTGCAGTGGCTAACATTTTATTTAATTGTATAAAGGCTTCATTAGCCTGCGGCATCTAAATGAACTTGTCCGACTTTTTCATGAGTTGATAGAGAGGCAGTGCCTTTTCTCCCAACCGACATACAAACCTACTTAAAGATGCCAGGCAACCAGTGAACTTCTGGACATCATTAAGACACTTCGGCAATTCCATTCACTCTATGGCCCGGATTTTAGTTGGGTTAACCTCAATACCTCGGCTGGAGATAAGAAATCCGAGTAATTTTCCAGCCGGGACACCGAAGGTACATTTCTCCGCGTTAAGCTTCATTCGGAACCTCCTTAGGTTCACGAATGTTTGCCGGATATAATCAAGGCACGTTTTGCTTTCCTTGGTTTTTATAACCACATCATCTACGTACGCCTGCACATTTCGACCAATTTGATCATGTAAACATTTTTGCATACATCTTTGGTACGTTGCCCCTGCATTACGTAAACCAAAAGGCATGGTGTGATAGCAATAAGCCCCATATGGGGTGATAAACGCAGTCTTTATTTGATCATTCGGGTTCAGAGGTATCTGGTGGAAACCAGAATATGCATCTATGAATGACAACAGTTCACATCCAGCAGTAGAATCTATGACCTGATCTATCCTTGGCAGCGGGAATGGATCTTTTGGGCACGCCTTATTCAGGTTCGTGTAATCGATGCACATATGCCAAACCACTGCCACATTCGGATCATCCTTCTTCTTTTACACCAGCACCGGATTAGATAGCCAATCCGGGTAAAGCAGTTCCATGATAAACCTAGCTACCAGGAGCCGAGCTATCTCATCTCCAATGACTTTTCTCCTATCTTCGGCGAAGCGGCGGAGAAGTTGCTTCACCGGCTTTGCTCCGGGTCTCACATTCAAAGAGTGCTCGGCCAACTCCCTCGGAACACCTTGCAAGTCCTGTGTGGACCAAGCAAAAATATCCCGATTCTCACGGAGGAAATTCACGAGCTCGCTTTTCTATTTATCATTTAACCCGGCACCAATTGTTACGGTGCGCTCTGGGAATAGATCGTCAACATGCACTTTCTTGGTATCCTTTGTTGCTTGAAATGAAACACTTCCATGCGGGTTACTCAGCCCGACATATACTGCTGAGCGGACTGAGCCAATGCCGCCATCTCCTGGATCTTTCTCTTCTCTTGCGCGATCACGAGTGACTCGGCCAGGTTAGACCCGACTGATGCGCACTCAATGGAACGTCAGAAATCTCCAGCTATGGTAATTACACCATTTGGCCTGGGCAACTTCATCTTTAGGTAACTGATGTGACAACTTGCCATAAATTTGTTCAGGGCTGGCCTGCCGAGTAACGCGTGATATGCGCTCTCCAAATTGACAACTTCGAACTCCAAATTCTCAGTCCGACAGTTATCTCTCGTACCGAACAATACGTCAACACGGACTTTGCCAATGGGTTCACACGAAATACCTGGCACAATGCCATGGAAAGTTGTCCTTGTAGCCTGGAGCATGTTCTCCGTGATACCCAACTTGCGCATTGTATCCACGTACATAATATTGATGATGCTGCCATTATCGATTAGTACCTTTGAGAATCTCACATTGATATTTGGCCCAATGAACGTTGGGTCCAGCACCAACGCATACGAACCAGGGCTCGACATAAGCTTGGGATGATCCTTGATACTCCATGTAATTTCCTGATCCGGCCAAGGCATATACCTCGTCACAGCCGGCATAACTGCATTCACTTTGATATGTCGGCGCTGCAAACTCTTTCTATCTGTTTCCTCTATGGTAAACACACAGTAACTCTGGTGATGCTCTCTGTATTCATTTCTCCCCTCATTGTCGGGATATCTTTGATCTGGCTGATGCTGGTTTTCCACCTGATGCACTGCATCCCTTCTCTCATGGTCTTCATACCTCGGCGGACGTGGTGGCAACATTAACTGTTGTGTGTTCGCTCCTGAGAGCAATTGCTGCTGGGGTAACTCCTACTGAGGCTGGTCATTCCGAGGTGCCTGGGCATTCCCCGAACCACTTTGTTTTATCTTTCTCATCCACTCACATTGCTAAGTCGTGTGACCCGCTGGGTTACTCGGATTTGGCGTGTGAAATTTACACGGCTAATCGAGCATTGCCTCATACGTATACCTCGGCCTGTCTTTCTTCTCTTGTCACTGTTTCTTCTGCTCTGGTGTCCAAGTTTTCTTGCCATCATTTCTTGGAGTCCATTGTTGCCCTCTAGTTTTCTGACGCTGATTACTCCTTGCTCCGGGTTGATCTTGATTTACAGCTGTAACTTGTTGTGAACTGTACCTGTAGTCCGGCCTATCATCTCTTCTCTTACCTCGGTAATCATTCCGCCTAGATGATCCGACTCCATCTCGCTGGCAGTACTCCTCATTTGACTCGTTTGACACGAGCCTAGGTTGAGTCGGATCACCCGAGGCATATGAATCAGCGATCCGGATCGTCTCTGCCAGTGTAGTTGGTATATCCCTTTGTAACCTTTGCCACAACATGCTTGTATATCTGCACCCTTGCGCAAACCAAGCTATGGCCTATGATTCAATCACGCCCTCACATGAGTTTCGCATAGTGCACCAGCGGGTCAAGAATTCCCGGTCTGTCTCGTTTGGTCTCTTCCTGCACATTGCTAGGGTCTGTGGCCTATTGGGCCTCTGATACGTACTTGAAAAATTACTGACGAGCATTTCCTCAAAATTGATCCAACAATTGATACTTCCGGGCGGAAAATTGTTTAGCCATACCCTTGCTGGCCCTTCCAACATTTGAGGTAGATATCTCACAGCCCATCTCAAGTTGCCTGTAGCAATTTTTACCGTTGTCGCGTAGTTGATCAACCAATCCTCCGGCTTAGTGTTGTCGTCATACGTCTTTGTGCCTCTGGGTAACTGGAAGTTAGGTACTGGGGGTTCTTTCATGATCCGGGGTCCAAAACACGCTGGACCCGGAGGACCTTGACACTCAATTTACTCCGACCTATAAAGACGATCCAGTTTTAACCTGGCATCATTAGGCATCAAGTTCCTGCTTCCCAATCTTGACCCTATCACGTGATAGTCTGGCCTAGGATACCCTGCGTTTACCATTTCCGAATCACCATCATTGTATCTATCTTGCTCTTGTAGAGCTGCTCTCTGTTGCATACCTTGGCCGGCACTGCGCTCTTGCCGTGGTATATTCCGCTGCTGCGGTTGCCCTACTCCCGCCGAGTTGCGCTGTCCGACATTGTCGTTCATAGCGTTCCCTTGACCGGCATTGCCTTGGTTGCGGTTACCTCGGCCAACTTCACCTCGGCTCACACTTCGTCAATCCTCATTTCCCTGCACTTCTTTTCCTTTCCCTGCCCTTGCCGGGTCATATGGGACTATCTGTTTGTTCCTCCTGGCCGAGGTTACCACCTCTTCTCTACTTGGGCCACCATGAGGTGATGATGCAGCTCCAGCGGATTTCTCTGGATTACCTATTGATGAATGAACGATTTTGGAGACCCTAGCCCTTGCCGGATTAGCCCTGAGCAACTCTTCATTTTGTCTGTTAGCGATCCGAACTAACTCATTCACTCTATCCTGCTGTCTTTGCCGGGCTTCACCCGTCAAACCCTCTAATTCGGATGCAGCTGCATCTGCTGCTCTGAGGTTCTTTGTCGGGGTACTGTACTTTGGCAGCCCCACGGACAGATAGTTCTCTGATTCCTCAATTATAGCATCACCCTCTTCGTTCATTTCACTCATGAGGTTTCTCCCCTTCACTTTTATAGCATCAGCCTTATTTGCCTTTGCGTACTCACGCAGTGTCATGTTCAACGACTGCTGAGCCGCGGCTATCTTTTTCGCACCCTCTAGTATTTTCTGCCTAGTTTCCTCTAACTTGGCCTGTGCCCGAGCCGGATCTACCACTGCTGCTACTGGGCTCGCTAAGCTATCTATTGCCTGCTGCAACACATTTTCTGGCCTCTCTAGCGGAGGACCTCTACTTTTCCTCGGAGCCTTGGGTGTTACCTCCGGATCTGGTGCCGGATCCTTGCTCGTGCCAGCTCCAGGCGCAGTCATCATCACCTCGGCGCGGTCAGGGGAGCGAGTGATACGCGCCCCGCGTGCCGCGCTAAGGGGTGGCTTGCCTCCCTCGACGACGTGCCGCGGGTGAACGCACGACACGTCGACAACGACATAGATATTGTGTGTGCCAAGCTTGACGAAGAGGCCGTTGCGTGGGAGAGGTCGCTTGCCGAAGCAGCCAGCATTGTCGCTGATGAAGTCCAGCGCTCCAAAGCGCTGAACGAGCCCGGAGATGATGCGTTCGCCGATGCCGATGAGGTTTCCCGTCCGGATCTTCACTCCTGCTAGCGCCGCTAGCCCCAAGGTGGGCGCCAACTGTCGTGGTGGTGTCACGGCAGATGCCATGGATAGGCTAAAGGTGGGGACTATATGCACTAGAGGAATTCAGGGAGGGATAGTGTGGTGATTCCACGCACAGATGTTTTGTATTCAATAGGTTTCCAAGGTTACAAATGCTCCTTGAGCTGTATTGGGGAGAGGAGGAAGAAGGAACTCTCTTACTTTCACCACTTGCTAGCTCTTAGGAACCAAGACTTAACTAAGTAAAAATCCAACCCTTTCTACAGATGCCCTAGCCCTTCTTATATAGGAGAGGCTAGGTCTCCAATTAAGGCATACGTGGTGGCATATTCCAGGGAATATGCCTTTTCCCAAAATAGTAAACCGACCGGGTCTCTTTTCCCCATCGTAAGCCATGCAGAGGCTATGTGAGCCTCTGCGGCGCCAGCGTCATCCGACACAGGCAATGTCACCCTTGTCGGCCACACCTCGGTGGTCCTCCTCTCTGTCCGCTTCGCTCATGCTCCAGCGTACAGTGACCTCCTTTTGTCCAGTGAGATACATTCCTTCTCTTGCAAGCCTGATATAACCCGGATCGTGCCTGGTTAATCCGGCCACACTGGTACCTGCATACAAGCTAGATAAACCCTGCCGGCATACCACATATGTCGGCTGGGACTCAGTTAGGTGGACATCCTCCGGTCCGGGTTACTCCGTGATTCGGCCTGCCTTAGGTGACTCGGCCAGCACTCGCTTTAACCTTGCCGTACCTCGGCTAACTCAGCCTTTATACCCCGGTGCGACCCTACCCGGGGGTATCCCCCAACAATGCTTCAAACTGTAAAGGTCGTCGTGCGCGGCGTGCAAGCTAAATGTTTGTTGGTCCAAGACTCTAATGGGCTTCTACATGTTCGATCAAGGATGACAATGGGTAGAATATGGGTAAGACAGAGCAGATACTCATCCCCATATAACTCATGAATGCGAATTCTATCCTCTTAGTCATGGAGCATAAAATTTTACTAAAACTCGTACCCGATAAGCAGTGGCAAAACTAGAGTATGAACAATGGGTGTACATGGCACACTAAAAGTTACAATTTTACTCATTTTCTTCTATCCTACTCCCTTCATCCCGCAATAAGTGATTCAGATTTATCTAGATCCACATGTATCTAGACATGTTTTAGTGTGTAGATACATGTAAATCTAGACAAATCTGGGCACTTTTTTGAACGGAGGAAGTATTTAAAAATATTGTTCTATATGTGAATTAAACATAGATAAGCTTTTTGTCAAAAATAATGGGTTTACATTTGTAAACCCATGTATTGATCTAGCTCCTTCCATGCCGATAGGTATCCATACCAACTAAGTACTCATCCATGGGGTAGATCAATAGTTCACAATTTGGTGTGCACTGCCACCTGCCTGCCGCGCACCAAGCGTGTGTTGACTTGCCAAGACTAAAGAAATAGACAAAGGGTCGGAGTGGATCTAGAGAACAAAGATTAATGCCGGGGGCAGTGACACCGACGCTATTCCTTGCGATGACGCCGTGATGAGGAGTGCTCGTGGATCAAAAACTCAAATACACACATGCCAGGTCAAAGTGGACAGGGTTTGGGTATACCGGTGGACACATGACTGTACCTATACCCTACCCACCACTTGTCGGTATGCTACGGGACGAGCCTGATTGGGGTGATACACAACCCCATAGCCTCAATGAACTTTCAGGATACGTCTAACCAACAAATATGTACCGGAAAATAAAACGACAGAGCACTAACATAAGTGACACAAGAATTTATTTGAAAAGACATCCTCAACTTAAGGAGGAAAAACACAACTGTGGATCAACCGGTCCATGATCAACTTTAGTAAAGAGTTATCTCTAGAACATATAGAGATATAAAACACACTCAGCATGTTGCCAATCATCGATAACAACACGCACAAGAGACAAGAGTACATCAAAATAGCAATATCACAGTTTCGTAATCAGTAAACTACTCTTAAAACGTAGTTCCAATCGGCACCAAACCTGATAGACAAGAAGATATATGTGGTCCCATCATACACACTAAATTTTAGGTCATCTGGACACGGTTTGTCTGCCTAAACTTTTCGCCTACCAAAACTACTCTGTGTTGAAACTGCAGTCGTCTGAATTGACTGAACTGTTTTCAAATCTGACGGTACACTGATCCAAATTGTAAACTAGCTAACCAGATCGATGTATTCAAAGAAAGGAACAAGCTCGTTCATTTTTGGAGTCAATCCAATCACGTTTGATCATCCAAACACCAGCTTAAAGATAAACCGTTCAGAACATAGAAATCGGGATAGAAATCACCTCTTTTTTCTTCCTCTCTTCGCACGAAGTTGTGGTGTTATTGTGTGTTCTCTCATCCTCTCCCAATAACAACCACGATGGTTGCTTGCTCACGCTCTCCTTCACACACATGTAGGATTTCTTTTCACTCCTCTCTCAAAGAGCACCTCAGCACATGTTGAACTTTACATACTTAATTATGTTGGGCTAGAGGGACATATATAGCTCAACATAGCTAAGCGGAAAAAATATGTCAAAACCCTATCCATCCATATGGGTATGATAGCCGTGGATACATACATCCTTTACGTGCCAGGTCGTGCGACGTGTGGATCGATGTAAGAAGCGAGCGCCGCACGCCGGCACCAGCCAGAGGTTTTTACAGTGTCTTTGCAGCTATGGCCGTACGGTGGAGCTTTTACTCTAGGGAAACTAGCTATAGCCTGTTACCAGCCAGTACGACGTGTCGCTCCCTGGATCACGCAACATGAAGGACAACACGTTGCATGCGCGTGACCCTGCAATGCAACATTTGTATTCTCCGGCCGCCATATAGGAGAGAAAAATAGGGTAAAATGAAAGCAACCTATGTATTCTCCCATGGTCAAATGGGATAAAGGCGGCGGTCTAGGATTTTGGACATACTCCATCTCAGCCATATGGATCAGAACGTAGGAGCACAAGAAGGAAATTAAGGTTCTAGACGAAAAAGAAAGTATTCAACGCGCTTGACTTTTGCATTTTTTTTATTGAATGTAAACAACAATCTTCACACATCCACACTCTTTTGGTTAGCTCTTGAATCATGCAGAGTTAACTGCACCAATGGTACTCCGTTCATGGGACGTCGGATTACATGAGAAAAATAGAGAAATATGAAACCTTCATGTAGTAGGAGTACCGTTAATTGGAAATTCACTTTGGCTCATAGGTGTAGAGACACCCACCACCGACATGACGTATTTCAAAATGTTTAAAAATTCAGAAAAAAATATCCTGGTGTGCATGCTGATATTATATATTCGTACACGAAGTTTCATGAAGAAAATACATTTTATGTGACTTGTATAAAAAAGAAAATTTTCTATGTTGTAAAATAGCTCTTCACAAGACATATTTTTGTCTTTTTTTACACGGACCACAAAAAATATCTCTTCACCGCAAATACTTTGTGTGAGAACATAGCATGTCAAGATGTACACCTAGGATTTTGTTTCAGATTTTTTCAACATTTTGAAATTTATATAAAATATTTTTTTCATAATAGGTTCATCTAGACCTGGGAGCCTTAACTACCGTTAATATGTTATATACTATCGGTCCAAGTATTTTCCTGACAGAACAAATACATGTTATATTTTTGTATAGAAGGCGCATGTTCACTAACCGGATACTAAGTTATAATATCAATTTCTCCAAACTATAAAAACTACACCCTCTATCCCAAAATACATGGCATGTAACTTTAGTCAAAAGTCAAATCTTACCGATTGAACATATTTTTGAAAACAACAACAACAACTATAATATTGAATAATCACAGTACAAAAAAAATATTATGGCATATCAATTGATCTTGATCTGAAGATCTTTATAGTTTTTTATATATACTTGGTCAAACTTTGAAATTATTGATCTTTTAACTAAATTAACATGCCCCGTATTTCAAGGAGAGAGTTTCGAATATCAACACTTTGAAGTAGTTTTAGTTTTTTCAGGAACAACACTTTGTTCAGAAGCCATATATTTAGGATTGCAACACAATGGATTGGGTGGCTCACACGTTAGTGTCTTAGTGATACAAGAACAACCCCATTAAAGAGTTGTACTAGTATTGTTTATGTTCTTTTAGACTAGCGCAAGTGGGTCATGCCTACGTATTGGTTTCAAAATTATGAAATAAGGTGTGGTTTTTCAAAGAATGACCGACTTTTCTATTTCTCATGTGACTCGGAAATAAGTACTATATTCTAGTCATAGTTCATATCTATCCAACCATATAAGATTCATACAGATACATGTGCAAAAGGAATGGGGTAATATGAAACTGGTTATGGCAGTAAAGAATTGTGTGACGAGAATAGCGATTTCCAAGCAGATTGAGTCATATCCAATCTAAAAAAGGTATTATTTTCTTGGATCTTCTGTTTAACATTTGTGTAGTATATGTAATCAAAGTTTAATGCACACTTATAAATTTGTAGGTCTATATAGTAATTAAAATAGTTTGGTATAGTAACACATTTAACTTAGTACTCCATGTAAAACTTGTTTCAACAAAGAGGTCACACAAAAATTCTTAGCATGCATCAAGCTAGTGTCCTAAATTCTCTATAGATTTGCGTGGTTGATACATATTTGTGTGGACAAAATGAATATGAATTGACACACCTAATGCAAATTCTACATAACATAGAAAAAAATCCATATACAAATGAAATCCAGGCATTATTCTAGTATATCCCCAAAGAAAAAAAAAAGGTAAAAGAGACAAGGAAAATGCTATAGGATACATAGGAAAGTTGATATACATAACTCAAAATAAACGAAAATAATTAAGAAGAAAACTCCCCAAAAAACTCATATTATTATTCTTACACAAGCCAATTAGCGATTACTTCTTGTATAAAAAAGAAGCAACGAGCTGCATTGCACAGGTGAGGGCTGCAAAAACCTTTGCTTCATCATAACCAATACAAAATCATTCCACCCCAAATCTTAAATAACAGCATTACTTGACTAAAAAACAGTAAAACACTGCTCCAGGAGCATTATTGACTATTAATCTATTAATCTATACGTACCTTCTTTGAGCAGCTAGAGATCATATCCATTCCACGACGTACGTAATGAATCAGCCCTGGCTTCCTGAGTGAAGGAAGCTTCTTGCCGAGCTGAGCGAGAGCTGGCCTTGCGAGTCCTCGAGGTTATCAACGGGGAACTGATCATCGGAACCATCTTTCATGGCGAAGCCGCTCTCGGGCGAGTAGAAGACGAACTGGGACACCGGAGCCAACGAAAGCAGCGACGGGAACGGCATGTGGTGGTGAGCCGCTGCCACCTGATGCGAGGCACGGTGGCCGCCCAGCTCGTGGACATCGCCGCCATTGCTCCAGGCCTCATGGGCGGCGAAGTGATGGTGGTACGAGCCGGCATGGGCAGCCAGCGGCGGCATGGTGGCGCCGTTGACCATGCCGAGCGAGTTGCTTAGGCTCATGAACCCCTTGAGGTCATCGCTGCCGTCGTCACAGTGGTCACCCGCCGCCGCCTTGTCGACCAGCATGGACGCCGCGGCCGCTGTGGCGTGCGAGAAGGGCGGCACCATGGCCATAGCCATCGAGGAGGGCGGCTGCAGGTGGTGGCCGGAGAAGAGGTTGTCGTCGTGAGGCGGGAAGTGGAGCGGCGGCAGCTTGTCGATCTCGTGCTGGGCGGCGTTGAGGAGCCAGTCGACGACCTTGCTGGGCTGGCTGAGGCCGAGGCGGTCCTGGAGGTCGTAGAGCTGGATCGCCGTCGGCACGGAGAGGCGCACGCGGCGGTCGCGCAGCCCCTTGACGGTCCTCACCTTGCTGTGCCGGTCCTTGCCGCCGAACACCCGCGACACGCGCACGATCCGTGACTCGGTGGACGCAGACCAGTGCCGCGAGCTTGCCGCCGCCTGAAGGGCGTTCTTGGCCGCCGCCGCCGGGTGCTCGACCTTCCGGCGGCTGCTGGCCTGCAGCTCATCATCGTGATTTCCATGGATGCCGCCTATCATGTCAAGGCGCTCATCGATCGTCACACCTGTATATAATCGACCGTCAAATTAATGGAGCATAAAATGAGATACTGCATCGATGGGTTGGTGATTTCAGATTTTCAGCACTGTTCCGCTGACGAAGACGAGCAGCTTTATTCGCACATGGTGACAAGAGATGGCACCATATGGAAACAAGAGCTGATTGATGATTTTTTTGGCTAGAACACTGTAGCGTCATACGTCGTACTAGTAGTACTAAACTCCATAGCCGCACCAATTAAGTTTACTAAGCTTAGCAAAGCGAGCTCATTAAAAAAATGCTACTGATTTCAAATATCTGAACTCAAGATCCAGTAAAAACTTCACCAATAATACACCTCCTCCAGTCCAAGCTTGCGTGGAATTAGGGGCAGATGCCAAAAAATAGATGGTGAAGACTGGAAAGTGGCATGAAGAAATGGAAAGTTGAAAATCCAGCGAGCATCAGATCAAGATCGACCATCTGAGATTATCATATGGATCCAGGTACAGGTGCAACTCGAATTAGTCAGCTCGATCGGGGGATTAAAGCTCAAAGAACCAAACGATGTCGAAATACTCGAGAAAGCCAAAGAGCCCACCCCAGACAGATCTACACACCAAGAAACCAAACGTCAACAGAGAGTACGTTATACTTACAACCATGATGGAGCAATTGTTTGGCCGACCGTGTAAGCTCCTTCCGGCGGTCGGCGGATCGCCTCAAAATTAGCACTGGGGAGCCGAGGTAAATCGTCGATCTCGCCGGCGGAGGAAGCCCGGCCGGCCAATTGCCTTAGCGCCGCACACCGGAATCCGACCGGCGGGGTGTGGGAGATCGAGGGAGAGCCGGCTGCCGGTGATGGATAATCAGTGCGCAAACCCTAGCTCGCTGGCTGGATGGGAAAGGAACTGGAAAGGGATCGAGTTGCTCTTGCCGATAGCTAGCTACAAATACTAGCTGGTGTGTACGCCACTTCACTGGCGAGAACTTGTGTGGTGCTAGCTTGTTGACAGCAACTAAATGATCAGCAGCAGCGTCGCTAGCTTTCGCGCTGTCCTGTCCTTTTTGCCGTGGATCGTACGTGCTACTCGTGTTACATACTCCAATCGGACAGAGATTCCACACTGAGTGGCCTGAAACCGATGGATGATATAAGCTCGATTGCCACTAGATCTCCAGTAGCTATGCAATGCTAGTAGTAGTAGTAGCTAATATGAACGTAGGCTGTGTTATATGTCCTGTTACGTCAAGGAAAGAGACGACACTAAGCACGATTAATGCTGCACATTTGGAGAAACAAATCCTAAGATTATCTACTCCCTCCGTTTAGAAATATAAAACATTTTAGTTTTATGAAAAAAAAATATCTAGATACTTTTTAGTGTATAGGTGCACTTCGAATCTCTACGAATCTATACACTAAAAGAGGTCTAAATACATTCAATTCATAAAGCTAAAACGTTTTATATTTCTGAACGGAGGGAGTACTACTTAACACACCCTAAAACAGCATAATACATAACTTATCTATGGACTTTGCATACCCATTCCTACTAATTTGCACCATACCCTGCGATAAACGATGATATGGCGGCCTTGCTTTAACGAATTGAATCGAGAAAGTTTTCTCCATCATGTTCAAATAGGATGGGAGGATATACGAGTTCGTTCTCTCCATTTCAGATATGTATGTGTTTAAAAGTTAGAAATATGTTGGCCCGTATGCAATGTCTCTTTCCCACATTCACCAACATACATATAGTAGTAGACCTTTACAAATCCTCCAGCACCAGAACCTAGGAGGCTACTCCATATAGCACGGGACCATGCTTCTTTTGAGCACCCAATAGCGGGCTGGACCACTATGCCTTTTTATCTTTTGGTAACTATACCTACTAGTCTAGCACAAAACTTGGAAGGAAATGGCTGGGTGGATCCATAGAGTCTTCACTCCTAGTATTTGGAGATGAGATTTTCTAATCAGGGGTATACGTACATCAGCACTTCCAATAGAATTTTTTGGTGTACCAATTTTTTTAGAAAAAATAGTATAAAATTTATATTGATATGTGAACTTTAGGGTTACTAAGTTGCGCTATCTGAGAGAAACAAAATAATAGTAAAATCATATGAATTTTACATTCACATATATTTTCTATCACTTTTTTTGTAGACCACAAACTATAAGTTTCCCATCTGAATATTTTTGTGTGACATAGTATAGTCTTGTAACTTAACCTTTTTTTAGATATTTTTGTTGTGATTTAGTACTAGAAAATCAAAATTATTTAGTGGGGTGGTGTAGGTGTCATGGTGAGTTTTCACAACCTTTTCTTTTATGTTTGGTCAAATATTTTATGTTGTATATACATGAATGATTTATTGTTTCTTTTGACTTTGTCGTCGATACCTTAGACTATATAGGTAACAAATTAGCATCAGATGTGTATACCAAGGAAAAAATGTCTCCTTCTACCATGGAAAAAAGTGTCATGCACTAATATTTGGATTTGATTGATTTGATGTGGACCGCTGGAAATGCAGTGTTAAATCTGAATGTATACTCCCTAGTGTCCTGCATAGTTTTAAAATATCCAAATGCTAGCCCTATCATATTCTCATCCAATTACAATTCAACCATGTGGCCATCCAAATAGGAAGTGGCATTCAATCTCAATATTAAGTCTGGATTCCAAATAGGAGCATCCAAACAAGAATATTGATATTCAACCTCAATATCAATATCTTGTGATATTGGCATTGGATTCAATGCGATGCCAAGCCTTTGAGTGTCAACATCCAAACGGAACCTAAGGGCTTCTGCCATTAATTACATGTCTTTGTCACGTGGTATGTTGGCTTAGACTTCAATATCTTGTGGCTTTTGTTTCTTACATGTTACTTTATCCCATTGGGAGTGCCTCTGCTGGGTACTTTAGCAAGTTGTATCTCATTTAAGTACATTGATCACCATAGTCTTTGAGGTGAAATCTTGACCATCCATTTTAATGAAAATATGGTGGTTCAAATAAAAGTAATTATCATTTACGAGATTGTATTTCATACACTACGCATATCCATTTCATGGATGGATGTTTGTAGAAAAAAGTAGGCGTGATCAAGCTAAAATGTTTTTCTAGTTGGCCAGATCCTAAATCGAACTTACATTAAGAATGATAATCAAGGTTTAAATGTTAGTCTTTAATAGGTCTAAAACATTTGTCTACATTTAGAATGATGATCAAACTTAAGAATGCCCATGTTCTCCAGGTCCCGAAACAACTTACATCCATGATGGACTATAAAGCAAGTCCCATGATGGAAGTAACAAAACTTAACCTAGAGAACCATTCATGCATGTATGCATGCATGCATCATCCTGATTAGTATATATGCAGAATTGCCTCGTTGATTATTCTCGCACATCATCTCTCGCCATTAGGGATGGCACGTGGCTGCATCGCTGCATGACTGCAACATAGCACCCAAACGAGTTTCGAGCACACATTTGCAGAAAGCTAGCGATGACAAACATGAGGCAGGCACAACCACCTCCACAACCATCATGTGACGGTGTCCTGATCCTGTGGGCATTCGAACAAGAAATTGACATTTAATCTCAATATCAAGTCTAGATTCCAAATACAAGAGCATCCAAACAAAAATTTGGCATTCAACCTCAATATCAATATCTTGTGACATTGGCGTTGGATTCAATGCAATGCCAAGCCCTTGAGTATCAACATCCAAACGGACCCTAAGGGCTTGCACCATTAATTACATGTCTTTGTCACGTGGTATGTTGGCTTAGACTTCAATATCTTGTGTCTTTTGTTTCTTACATGTTACGTCATCCCTTTTTTTTGAAGTAGTTACCTCATCCCATTGGGAGTGTATGTGGTTGGTACTTTAGCAAGTTGTATCTCATTTTAGGAAATTGATCAACGCAGTCTTTGGGGTGAAATCTTGACCATCCATTTTAATGAAAAAATACGGCTGTGTTCGAATAAAAGTAATTAGCGTTTACCAAATTGTCTTTCATACACCACTCATATCCATTTCACAATACGGATGTTTGTAAAAAAGTTAGTGTGACCAAGAAAAAAAATGGCTTAATGTATCGCATGCCACACGGGATAAGCAATATAAAAAAATTACATTTAGAATGATAATCAGGCTTTACATGCATTTTCTTTCCCAGATCTAAAACGATTTGTATTTAGAATGACGATTAAACTTATGAATGCCCGTCATCTCCAAATGTTAAAAGAAGTTACATCCATGACGGACTATAAAGCAAGGCCCATGACGGAGTAAAGAAATCTAACCTAGAAAGTCAGTCATTCATGGATGCATGCATGGATCATCCTCATTAGTTAGTACTACTACATATATGCAGAACTGCCCGTTGATTATTCTCACCCCCATCTCTCACCATTGGGGCTGGCGCGCGGTCGGCTGCATCGCTGCACGACTGCAACATAACACCCAGACGAGCTGCCAGGGCGCGGTTGCAGAAAGCTAGCGATGACAAACATGCATGAGGCAGGCACAGCCATCCCCTGACGACCGCGCCCTGAGCCCGTCCCTGACGACCGTGCAGCTTATCAACAAGCAGGCCAGGCATCGATGATCGATCCCCACCACTAATTATCTCTTTACCAATGACGATCCATCGACCGCCGGCCGGCCGCTCCCCCTGCAACCATGTTTAATTCAACCCTTCTCCGGCGACACACGCATCATCGCATGCTGCTGCGGTAGTCAGCTAGCTTGGGTCAAGAAATATATGGCGACAGGACATGGTGACATCTATGCAGTCTTACGGTTGCGTGAATGCGTCTGCCCGACTGGCCGTACACGTACACTCATGCATGCGAGCAAGCCATGGAGGATCCAGGACAGGGTATCCGGCCGGAGCACAATCACCCAATCAGCGGATGGACGGATGCATCGATCTTGGCCGGCCACGCATCGTCTGGATCCGGAGGCGTGGATTAATGGATCCTTGGACCGATCTACAAGGCGGCCTGCAGCGCGTACTGGCGTACTGCTGAGTGAGCTCAGCTCGTCAGCGTGCATGTATGTAAGCACAAAAAGACATGGTCGCTGCAGCTTGCAGGGGCTGTGGTTTCCGTGCGCTGGCGGGCTCGTTTAGACGTTTCCTTTCCCCTCTGAGCTTCCCCAAAGACACGGATGAGAGAGAGAGAGAGAGGTGGTGGCGGTGGTGGTCCTTTGAGAGAGAGAAGATCGATGCATGGAGATGCAGATGCAGCGTGGTGAGCCGGCCGGCCGGTGGCTGCGGTAGCGAATTTATGGGCGGCCTTTAAGATGTGCAGGGATTGTCTTGCGACCGATCGATCGATCGGAGATGGCCACCGTGCATCGCGAGAAACACGAGTTCTCTTCTCGTATATATGGTGGAGCTCCAAATAAGCACTTGGTGAAGTGGGGACTGGTTTGTAAAGCCATGAGAAAAAGTGGATGGGATGGAAACATTGCTAAATTCAATACTGCTACTAACCAACATAGGGATCTACACGATATGTTGATGAGGATTTCTTTGAATGGAGATACTGATAGGCCAAGATGCGAATGGACAAAATCTAGGAAATTCATTGTCAAATCAATGCACAATCATCCCAAACACCATTTGAAGATCAAGATATAGATTTTGCTTATCTGGTATAATGCAGCTGCCACAAAGGATAACATGACTAAGTGGAACTGGGTTGGAAACACAAAATGCATATTCTCTGAAGAGGAGGAGTCCATACATCATTTGTTCTTCACTTCTTCAGCTCCCAAATATGTCTAGAGTGTTGTGGCCAGAACAGTTGGTGCTGACACCATGCCTGGATCCTTTTCACCATACTTCTGGTGGAATCCAAAATTCCTATAAGCACGTAGGAACATATAGATGAAAACCTTGGCATCCATATGTTGAGAAATCTAGAAGCTGAGAAATAGAGCATGCTGTGAAAAGAAACTCATTAATTCTCCCATTGATCTATTTTGTTATACATGTGTGTTCATCAAATATTGGGCTGGGCTACACGATGTAGGTGAGCAAGATACTTTGAGGAACAGCTTAAGATGTTATAGAAAATGCGATGGAAGACTTTGCAGCCTCTACTACTTCAGTTCATCTATTTCTGGGCGAGCCTTCCGTACGCCAGATGCAAGAAGATGGTGATGACGAGGATGAAGGAGAGGTTGACATAGCTTGATGATGGAAGACGTGATGCATGGTAAAGAAAAGTGTGAAGAACTGTCAGAGATAATTTGGAAGGCATTCTTCACGCCTTGCTGGTGGCGGTGTGCCTCTATGCATCTAGATCATAAAACAAAGCACTTATGTGGAATAAAAATTAAATTATAAAACCTTCCCTTATAATTTAATAAAACACTTTTAAAATGAAATTCAAAAGACAAAATCACCAATTTAAAATTTAAACTAAACCTCATCTTAAAGAATAAAATCAAACACCATTTTATTACTTGAAGAAAAATAAATCACAAATCAATTATACTTGAGTGATATATTGAATATATTAATTCAAAAGCAATAAATAAGAAATAATCCAATATAAATTATGAAATGCTTTGAAAATAATATTTCTCACTTAGAAATCATTAGACAAATAATTATTCTTTAACTCTAAACTATTTGAATGAACTATGAATTGAAAATAAAAGGAATTATAAATACCATGTTGTCATTAAAGATAATGAAATGCCCTTTACTTTAATATTTAAATAAAAAGATAAAAGGTGATAGTAAAATAAAATCAACCCAAATGTTTTACCTTGAACCCCTAATGGTAATTTGTAAAATAAAATGAATATTGAGAAGATCTCATAAGAGCATTTTCTCAAAAGTTATTTTTTTTGCTAAAAGGAAAGGAAGTAAATTACACTATTTCCAAAAAGGATTAAACCACATAATAACATGCCTAAGTAAGATTGGATTGCTAACTACAAATAAACATGCCATGACTTATCCTATATGAATGAGTTATAGAACTTTTATTAAGATCATTAAATGCCTAACCTCCTTTACTAGGTGAAGTAAACATAAATCTAAGTCAAATCACTAAGAATTCACAAAACAAACACTAATACAACTTGTAAACAAAATCACTGGGGAACTAATACCGAGGGATTAGAATGCTTGCATTTCATATATTATGCATCCCCAACATATTAATATCTGACATTGGTCCTCACCGGACCAATGATGCTACACTTCCAGTTGGATCTTATGACGGTAGAAGACGTTGATTGCATAACCTGCAATGAGAAGGCAAGTTCATCCTTGCACAAACCTTGTGAGACCATGCTTGCATACCATTTACAAGTGTAGTTTTACGTGTACTTTGAATTATTTTACAAAACCCTTTTCAAAAACTTTATCACCTGCATTAAAAGCGAAAATACCATTTTATAAATAAAATGAAATGTGAAATGGTGGGTAATGGAATCATGGTGAAGAGACATGGTTGGGAAGCCATGTGATGGAGATTCCATTGTACCTGGAATGTTAGGACTTAACAACCAATGAAGTCAGTGATTCAAAAGCATCATATAAACCGTGCTAACCACATATCCTGAAATGGGATGGGCAAGTCAGTTAGACCTTTTTCCTTTCATATGTCCTCGTATCCTAAGTCAGGCTGACTCTAGAGAGGAGATCAACGGGTGGGAGCCCATGACATCCCTATCATGTGCTTTAGGGTATCGACTTAGCATATTAGAAGGAAGGATAACTGAGCGGAGGTCACTTGACCGAAACTCGTTACAATGGGTGGACTGTGGGGTCATGGCGAAGGCTAGTGGTTGGATAATCTTTAGATTGGGCCTCATACCTATGGAAGTGTGAATGGGATTAGCGGCCCGGACTATGCAACAGGGCTAAAGATGTTTGTGGGTTAAGTAGCGCACCTCTCGAGAGTGTATAAAATGTGTCATGATATACCATGTTCTGGGAAAGAACTGCGAACACCGCGTGGAAAGGAAATCCTTGAAGTTGTTTACAACCCGTGAAGACTGACAAACATAGAATTTTATAAATTAAAACTTATCTTTTCTAAAAAATACCATTTTTGAAAAATTGCATAAGCCTAGGATGTCTAATCCACGACCATTCATCAAACACTTACATATTTAGAACTTGTTGAGTACGCGGTACTCAATCTATCTTATTATCCCTTACTAGACCACGATAAGTAATTAACGATATCCCAAACCAAGAAGGTGACAAAGGAGGACAACTACATAGAACTAAGGAGAAACGTAGTCAAGGGTGTCAAATACTTAAAACTGAGATAGTGGAGATCACATTAAACATAGATAGGAACCATACCATTAGAATACGCTATCAAGGCAAATAGACCGCCTTTAGTTATCGAGATAGGACTAGAGGTAGATCTAGTGCTATACTAGGATACAAAATGTTTCTTCTGGATCTTCATTTGAACAGGAACTTACCTGGGAAGCTCAGTGTGTCATGGAAGTTCCGAGGATATTCTATGAAGATCTATGATATGAATAATATGGTTATACCTTGGACCTACGGTGTTTCTGTTGTACTACTCTGGTAGGTGTAATATTCATGGAACGGTGTTCTATCAGTGTTATGCCAATGACTCGCGCTCTACAACATGAAGTGGAGTGCTTGGTCACCACAGTTCCTTCGCCGTTGCCGACCTGAGTCATAGGGTGAAGCCTTAGCGGTGTCGACGGTGGCGGAATGTCCTTCCCCGTGCCATGGAGATGCGGTTGGGGCCCTTACTCTTCACGGTGGCGGTGCACTCTGGGAGCCATAGGTCCGGCACGGCCGGGTAGCTTTGGCGGTGGTGCCGCCCTCGAGCAGCGAATGCCATGGTTGGTTCGCCGTCGGTTGCTGTCCCTGACCGGATATAGCCGCCTCGGGCCTAGATGGACTCGGGTAGGCCTGGATGGGCTTGGGCAGGCCAGGTGCTACCTCCACGAGGCTCTCTAAAGGCGGCGACAACAACAAGCTATAGTTGGGGATGCGGCGGTGCGGCTGCCCATTGCAGCAACAGCGACTAGGGATTTACGGGCCCACGTGGGCCCGGCCGGTCCTAGTGTGCCCTGACTGCTTTGCCTGGTCGATGACCGCCTCTCGCGTTGGAGGTGGGTTTCTCCTGTAGGCTATGGGGTTGTTGTCCCTTGTTCTGGCAATGTCGTGTGGCTTTGCCGTTCATGCCATGTGTTAGTGTCCACAAAGATACGGTGATGGTGATTTCAAGGTCATGGTGGCGCATGTTGGTTGGTGGCGAAGCTAGGTGGTGAGATGGTCCATTGCGCCAGGTTTTTTTTGTGTGGGCGGACTCGGGAGAAACCCATGTCGGTTTGTCCGACCCTTATGTAGTGCCACCTCCGGGTGGCACCATTCCTTCTAGAAGGGCGTCGAGGGAATCCTCTGTCTCCACTTTACTCGGAGTGCTAGGAGAAATCCTTGGACCAGGGTGCATGCCGCAATACCGTGTCGACGGTGCTTCTCTCAGGAAGGGGCTGCTAGGTGGTACTCGGCGCTTCGGTGTGCTTGGAGTGTGGTGGGCAAAATCGGAGGGCACATCGATTGCGTGTCATCATCGCCTAGTCGATTCACCTTTGTCTTCGTTTCTTTTATCTTTGGGCATGTATGCGCTGTTGTTCCAACATTTTATTAATTTGGTTCGAACTCTTATTTTGATGTGGTTGCTACATTAATATAGCGGAACGAAATCCTATTTCGAGAAGGACGAGCTCCCGGTATAGTATGCATGTATGTATGTCTAATGTCTCCACATGTAGATCGAGATTTTTTAGATTCTCATGTGGTTCGGCATTCCTCGGTTCGTTACCCTCTTTTTTTCTAGTGTGTTCTTCCTAGCTAGGAAGATACTTACCGCTAGGCAAACTCACCCGTACGTGGATCTTACCTCTCGTTCCTCAAATGCATGGGACGGTCCTCTGTCGCAAAATTAACACCGCAAGCGATCCACCTGCAACCGTTGCTCCATGCATAGTCACTAGTCTATATGGTACTGTTCTTCCGTTGCAAACTGCGACAGCGCAGCGATGAAACGGATCGACGACGTGCCGGCCGGGAATAGACTGCTCCACCTTTCCTCTCTAGTGGCATGCACCGCGTAGGATTCAACTAACTGTTCCATAACGGTACTGGGTACGTCGCGTCGATCGCATCGGGTCACGTCCTCTCCAACCTGATGATCGACCGAGGACAGAATTAAAGCCTACCAAAGCAAGTCTAGGTGTAGCTGTACGTACCGGCCGTTTTACTGCACAGTTTGGCGATTTTACCACGTGCCGTTAATGCCGTGGATGGTGAAAGGACGCGCCAGGCATTCCACGTTTTCTCTCTGGCCGAGCAGTCCACTGACCGACTGCCTGACGCGGTGACGCCTCGCCATTATTGGGTTGTTCAAGTGGGGTAGTAGTACGTACGATGAGATCGATCGATCAATCGAACATGGCGAAATCGGGGGCGTCTAGTCTTTTCCTTTCTCTCCCCGGCCGGCGCGCGCGCAGGTGGGTGTAGGCGCGACATGGCTATGCGTAGCTACCCTTCGAATCCATCCATCATGGTCTGGGCTGGGCGTCGGGACGTCGCCAAACCAAATTCCGTCCACGTCCGATTTGATGCTTCCTCTGGGCTAGAAGAATATACTACTGTTACTACCAAAATCAGATCTTGCTCGATTTGGAGTGGAACGTACTATTATCGCAAGAACTTTCACGTATTTACATCTAAGATGTACACTATAAAAAAGCATCAAAGACATACAAATGGACGCTACAAATATCTTTATCAGAATGTACGCATGCTCTAGAGGCCTAAGATATAAAAGGATACTCAAATGGACTTGAAGCCATACAAACACATCGGTATATCTACTATAGTTTGTTTCCTTAATTCTAAAAGGGTTTGAAATTATTTTTTAAAAAGAACTTCTCCAAACCGCAACGTCTGAACTAAATAGTGATTGAAAATACATGTTTGCAAAATGCAGTCTTAGCATAGTGCAAAATATAGTTTGCTTGCTACAATACAAATAATGAGAGCTTCTGCATTTAAATCAATTAAGCCATCCTATTCCAAACTTGACAATTTGGTCCGACATTTCATTCTTAGTCGGAAAAATGGCAATTACATATTCAGTATGTGAAGAAATTTAAGATGAGCAAATGGAGATTAAAGTTGCGCACAAATTTCTGGACAACTTTTGACTTGGAAATTTAGTCAAGTAAGAAATAGAAATACCACAAAAACATGTTCATTATTCTAAAAGCAAGTTAACATTGCTTATTCATGACACAATTCATAAGGAGCTAAATAAGTTTAGTATAAATATTGTATTATTTTAGTTTTAATTCCTAATGAAGGGAATAGCCCAATCTTTCAATTAAGAAAACCACAAAACAAACCTGTTTATTTATTTTGATGCGGATGGGACATGTTTATTACTGGTCCAATTAATAGAAAATCCACAAACGGACAATGCCCCTTGGGTAACACACTAGTCCAAACTAAAACATAACCACACCACATAACCAGTTTAGACTATAAAACCCTTATGTAAACAACAATGTCTAAACTAAATTGTGATGAAAAATATATAAATATGTTTGTAAAATATGATCTCAATGTATCAGAAAATATACTTTGGTTACAACAATAGGGACTTTACCATCTAAATCCATTGTGTAGTCCTATCCTAAGCGTACAATTTGTTCCGAATATTCATTTTTAGTAAAAAAAATGTAATTACATCTCTATAAAATCATGTGCAACTTTATTTTAGGAATGAAAAATTCATAAATTGGACATAAAGTTCCAATTTTGTCTACCACTATAGCTCTCACAATATACCAATGTTTGAAAGAATTTTTGTCAACTAAGAAAAAAAATCTTTAAAAAATGTTGATCTAAAAACATGTTAATACTATATCTTCACAACACAAATCTTAAAGAGGTAAATAAGCTTCAAAAGACCACGAGGGCATCGATGAGACTCAAAATCAGTTGCTCAGCAGAAAATTTGGTATCTACCATGCGTCGGACGGGCATCTACCACATCTTTCCCAAATTTATGGATGTAAAGAGAATGCCTAAATGGTAAAAATAAGTTTAGCACACTACCACGAAAATGACTAAACGTGATGAACATGTACCATTTCGTGGTCAATGGCATTTTTTGTAGTGTTGGTTGCCTCAATTTTTAGAAAATACATAGAAAATGGTATCATAAACACAATTTTTGTGCATGAAACGTTCTAGAAAATGGTATTTTAAAAATGTTCAATTAATCCAAATACTTTTAGGGCTTAGGAAAAAAGTTCCACCCTAGATGTGTATTTTTAAAATTAATTATGTATTATAGATGTGCCTATGTGGCTTTATTAAAACCCAAATATGATTCCGAATCTTAAAAAACTCCCATGGAATTTTGGAATATATGGATATGTGAATCATCGGAGAAGATTTACAATGTTAATAATTGGGAAATTCGTGTTAATCCTTCTCTTATCACTTCAGTAGATTTGGAAATCATTCCTAGTTTGTTCAAATATTCAAATTATGCTAAAAAATGTTCTGAGTATTTTAATATCCAAAATTGGAATTTTTGGACGGTACATCGAAATATCCAGAAGCATCTAGGGTTTTTGGCATCAGGTACATGTTTTTTAATAAAGGGTGCTTAATTACTTAGGGCATCACCTATGTATATGGCCAAACCTATCTTTAAGATGGGACCCGCTTGCTATATCATAAGCTAGTTGATTGCATCACAATGTATCTATTTAAACTTGTCCATAAGATAGGACCCACATGTAAGAGCTACCCTCTTACATTCTTGTGATTAAAATTTGTTTTCTATTTCTATGTGTACTAGTATAAATATTTTAATGCTTATGGACTGCCCATAAGTTTAAGGGTGACCCTTAAGGTTTTTAACTTGTGAATAGCTTCCACTGTGTATATGGAAATCCATAAGGACTACGTTTTCCTTATGGAAAACATAGTAGATGCCCTTACAATGTTTCAGATACACATAAATTGCATTGACCTTATAACTAAATGGAAAGAAAAACAAGAAATTTATTTTGGATTTGTTTCATAGGATAACCCTCCTATTTAGTAGGATGATCGATTGTCCGGGTCGTTCGCTCACTCTGCCTCCTGCCACGCACAAGTCCCTAGCGAGAGAAACAAAATCATCGAGCGAGGGCACCCACCACCTAACATTATCTCGTCACCACCTACCTTATTCCTTCACCAATCATCTTCTTTGTCCGTATGTTTTTATCTCGCCTTCCTTTCTTTGTCCCCCCAGCTTATGTCACCGGATGATGTCCCCGATGTCGTTCTTATCCCACCCAAGTGCCACCACCGCAGATCCCCATATCCAACCTCCTAGCCAGAATTGCTCACTTTGCAGGACTCAAAGATGCAGTGGACATCGTCGATGTCTCGTCAACGTCCCCAGTGCTCCCCATCTCCAACTTCCTAGTAGGAATTTCTCACTTGCTGAACTCGATGATGCAATGGACAACGACACCATCTTGTCGCCTTCTCTTCTAAAACAGTTACGCGCTTTTGCACCATACAATTCTATGGATTTTCATCATAGTTTTTTTTGCTACAACAAATCTGCGTTTTTGCACAATACAATTCTATGGATTTGCATCATAATTTTTTTTGCTACAATAGTTCTGCGTTTTTGCACCATTCAATTCTATGGATTTGCATCATAATTTTTTTGCTACAATAATTCTGTGTTTTTGCACTATACGTTTTGTCGATTGCATCATATGAAGAAGTTTTTTGCTACAACGTTTTTGCGGTTTGGCACTATACAATTTTTTATTTGCACCATAGGAATTTTTTGCTACAATATGTGGTTTTGCATCATAAGGTTCTCATCAGAGGATCTTCACCGCGAGACAAATGCTATAATAGCCTAATGTTTTTGATACGAGGTCCCCGGTGAAGTCTTATCGGACTTTTTTGTCGGTTTATTTTATTTTATTTTATTTTGTGGTAGTGAGACTGCTTTTGCTTCATGGAAGCAAATGCGTTTGAATTTTTTCTTTAATGCAGCATCTGCGGCTTTGGGGACAAAATCGAACATCATGTAGGAGGTGAGGATTCAGGGAAAATATCCCCGGATGCTCAGTCACGATCATTTTTCATAGCTCCCCTGCTATCCACCCTCGCACTGCTCGGCTGCTGTATATGGAAGAACACGCGCCCTGGCTTTTAGTTACAGTGGCTAATGAGCATCACATAATAAGCTAGCGCGATTAGAGCATGAAACACTTGAAATGTACTTAAGGAAAAGAGCACTAGAAGTCGTTCGATCTTGGCGAAACTTTATCTGCCAGCCAAGGTGTGACATCCTCCGCAATCCGCGTGACGATTGATGTCTCGAGTTGTGGCCACTGGTGCACGATAGGATCGATCCAGGACAGGGCAAATTATGGGTTTCTAGTCCTTTCCTCTTGCTGCCGGAGCTCATGTTGGCCGATTGAAATCCTAGCTACTAGCTTCCTTGCCGCGTGTACGGGTGGGCGATGGATCGGCATGCACACATGGGCACGCGCGCGCACATCGGCCGGCAAAAGCTCGCGGCCACCATCGGCCACGGCCGGCGCGTGTTTCGTGGCGATTGTCGCGACGCCCTTTCTTCCGTTATTCCAATAGAAAGCGTCCACGCCCGCATGCAGCTTTGCGAACGCGAAGCAACATACGCCGGCCGGCGTTCCTTGCTCGCTTGCATGCATGTTCGTGGGAGCCAGCCAGCAGCTATCCGAGATCCAAACGACGATAGCCCCGCGAGAAGATCCACCTTACATGTTAGTATTCCCTCCGTTCGGAAATAAAAGACGTTTTAGCTTTTGTGAATCGAATGTATCTAGACGTGTTTTAGTGTATAGGTTTATAGATGTTCGGAGTGAACCTATACACTAAAAAATGTCGAGATACATTCGTTTCACAAAGGTAGAATGACTTATATTTATGAACGGAGGGAGTACGTATATAGATGGAGGTCGGTCGACGTAGACATGAGACATGGCCCGCCGGCCGAGCGCATACGCCGTCGCCTCACCGGCAAAGGGCGAGACAGGGACGGGCACTTTGCAGCGTCTTTCGCTTCAAAGGCAAATAAAACAAGAGCATCAAACGAAAAGACAGATGTCGTTACAAAAGCTACAGTTAGCTCAGTGTGTTCCTTCACATGCTATGCACCACGAATTACATCATCATCCCGAACCTACACCATAGTAAAAACGAAATATATGAATATCACAAGATTATGCCAATTTATGAAACCTAGCATATATATCTCAAGAATGTCACATATACACTGCGACGGTTATTATTACTCTCGAGCCATTGAGCGGATTAAACGAAGGCCGGTCCGTTTTCGTTTAGAGGAAGGGGATATATGTACCCAACCTACTAAATCTATTCCATAATGTAGAATGTGTTGGCTTTAGTTTGCCAAAACGTTTTACATTATGAAACAAAGGTACATTAAGAAATCAAGTAAAAACTCCTCTGCACAATACTACAATGAACTATGCATTGTTTCTAGCACATTTCGCCACGTGAGCATGAATGTGGTCCCAAAAAATTATTATCCTATCAGCAAAGAACACAAAAATAAGCAATGAACATGGCTCATAGATAAACCTTACAATTTCACATTCTAGAAATTTCTACATATTTGCATAAATGCTACACAAGAAAATGATGGATATATCTTTATTTAGACAATTGTGCTCGAAGTTCCAAAATATTGAATGATGTTTTAATGGAAAGAACACATATAAATACACTATAAATGGAAGGATAGATTAATCTACGGAATAATATGCGATTAAGGTTTATCAAACCGACATTTACACCACTAAATTATAGCAAAAGCAAAAATAGTAAAATAATGTCTCCTTTTAGTAGAAGTCAACTTTAAAATGATAGTCTTCCAAATTATAGAAAAACTACATGATAAGTCTCTATACAAAACATATATTTGTTGACTAATTTTGCTTCATACAATAGAGAAAACAATTCACTATTCCTAGAAACATACATGGTGTATATAGAAAAAAAGGTAAACATGTTTAGTATAAATAAATAAAATTCATAGATACCAAGTAATAATAAATCATCGGTCCTATACCAAAAATATATATTGTTCAATCATGCACAAGATATTATTTTTAAAATAAAACAGCATATAAAAAGTTAAAGTAATTATGAATTTTTATTTGATTGCAGGATTAATCGAACCATCTCTAAAACTAATTGTAATCGGTAAAACCTAGAAATGTGTGGAGTAACTATTTACAAGCAAATAGATGATATATCCATTTTTCAAACAACTACACACTCTTTTCTTTGAGGGATAGGGTGAGTTGATTTTGGATATCATCACGATCCATCTGGCCAAGGGTTTGTTCTGTTTGGACACATACTAGACGTTAAGTGATAGAAAATTGTCTGTTTGGTTGTAGGGGTGAGGTTTGGATAGGTGATTGTGGTGACCGGTGACATCTTTTGTTGAAGCGGTGAGCTTACCCATTCAGTATATAACTTTGCACAAATTATCATGCCACATCAAGCTAATTTTTACATAAAGAGAACGATAAAATTTAATACACAAATTTCAACACACAGTTTGCTTCTCCCAGGTATCTTCTAACAGCTTGGTCTTCCATCAACAAATATTTTTACTAACCATATTGATTATTCTTCACTTCAGAGATCTACATCTACATTTGCAACATCATGCTATAACATTAGCATCAACATCCGGCTGATGTTTGTGGTCATAACGCTCGCAACTTCGCCAGTGAAATGAAGGAAGATATATACACCGGTCAGCCTTGCATGCATGTTTGTGTACCGTGGAACCAGTCGGATGAGATTTGAACAAGTGCTTAGAGCCGACCCTGGTGGGGGCAGAGGGGAAGGCGGGCCCGGGCCCTAGAAAATGGGAGGCCTCCCTAGGTATGTGCATTATATATAACCCACTATAGATACCAGAAAAAATATAGGAGGGCAGCAGTTTAGCGTTTGACATTGGGCCAAATTGGACCTTTTAGTTTTATAGACAAAATGTTTCTGCTAACATTACCACAACCTATACTATCTGTCCATCGCTACGTGTCCATCTTTGTTTGATCAAGCGACCCCGGTTCAGCCATTCCAGTGACTCTTCATTACGATCAAAAATGGGGAAACACATAGAAGCGCGGGCACACCGTCTCCCGTCACCCATGGCCTCTGTTCCTTCCGGTTGCCTCTGTTTCTTCAGTTCTTCCGTATTTTCCACAAGGATGGGTGGACGGTTGTCCACGGTTATTCCGATCCCAGTCCGCGGAAGGTATAAAAACATCATGCCCCCAATGGTAGCTTATGCCCCTAATTCTAGTTCTAATTGGTAGATATTTTCTTATTTTTATTGGGATTATATAGTTCTGGTTATGGCGCTTGAATTTGGTGCTAAGAAAAGGAGAAAGAATAACATAAGTTTTATAGAATCATAGAGAGGATATCTTAATAATTTTTTAAAGAGTAACACGAGTACTTCAAGAATCTAGATGAGTTGGCCCTAGTTCTTGTGGGGAAGTAGTAGTTTCGGCAAAGAAGTTGCTTGTCCAATTCTATACCAAAAAGTAGCACCGGATTCCAATCCCGAAAACCGCTTAAGAAGCGGAGTAATGTTGATCTAGAAGATGATATCAGTACAAATGGCAACACTGACACAACGCGAATGACGGTAATGTGAGTGATAATATGCACGTATTTAACTCATATCCTATAGAATCTTCCAGTATTAATGACAAACCAGTTAGTGTGGATATTTATGACTCGGCAGATTTGAAGAACTCTAATCATTCAAAAAAATATTTGGGCTTTTAATGGGTTCGACGTGCTTGAAGACGTTGGATGGTTCTCAACTAAAAGCTATTGCACTGAATTTACAGAAACATTCTCTCGAGCTGGCTCATCTGGTACGAAGAGCCATGCTGGTGCATCTGATGTTGAGTTAACTAATCTTATTTCGGAGTTAAATCTTATGAAGTTGACTTTGCTAGATACCCCGGTGTCTGCTATAGATATTTTTGAGCTTGTAGAAAAGAAGATTTGTATCCTAATATTATTATCGCTTACTAGATCTGATTTACTATGTGCATGACTGTTGCATCAGCTGAAAGAAGCTTCTCAAAGTGGAAACTATTGAAGAAATATGTAAGATCTACAATGTCTCAAGAGAGATTAAATGGTTTGGCAACACTATGCACTGAGACTAAGTTACTGGACGAGATTGATATTGATTTCATTGTCACTGACTTTGCTTCTAGAATTCACAGAGAAAGTGTTAAGATAAGATGTAAATATTATTTTTATATAAATATTGCAATTTGGCATATTTTTCATCATTTCATAGATGTATATAGAAAAAAATTAGAAGAGGTCCCAAATTTTAGTTTCATGATGGACCCCCGAAATCTTGGGACCGGCCTTGCGAGTGATGATCTTTTTGGTTGTGGCAGCCATGTCGCGCGTACGTCGCTTACCGGCATCGTCCATGGGCAGGACGACATGGACGGCCACTTTGCAGCGTGTTTTTGCCTCAAAGGAATATAAAACAAGTGCATCAAACATATGAATTATCAAAGGAAAAGTGACACGGAGAAAAATAAAGTTGAAAAGCACGTACGCGAGCATCAGATCAAGATCGACCATATGAGATTATCATATAGATTCAGCTACAAGTGCAACTCTAATTGATCAACTTGATCGGAGAATTAGAACTCAAGAGCGATGTCATAATACTGGAGAAAATCGCAGAGTGTCCAAAGTCTAGAAAGATCTACACACCAGGAAACCAAACGAGAAATGACTACCCGTAGATTGCCTCAAAATTAGCACTGGGAGCTGGGTTGAGCCGTCGATCTCGCTGGCTAAGGAATCCCGGCCGGCCAACCGGCCGGTAGGAGATCGAGGGAGCCTGCTGCCGGTGATGGATGTAATCAGTGCGTAAACCCTAGCTCGCCGGCCATGAAAAGAAAGGAAAGGGATCTGGCTGATCTTGCTGATAGCTAGCTACAAATATTTGCTGGTGTGTACGCTACTACACTGGCGAGAACCTGTGTGGTGCTAGCTTGTGTTGACAGCAACTAAATGATCGGCGGCATCGCTAGCTTTCGCGCTGGCCTGTCCTTTTTACCGTGTGGATTGTACATGCTACTCATCTTAGGGCATATCTAACCGATGTACAAAGACCGGTCTTTTACTACTCTAATCGGTACCTAACCAAACTCGTATAGGGTTAGAGGAGTAAAAAAAATTATGAGTCGCCCTACTTGACTCCTATTTTTACTCCTTCGAGTGGTGGAGTATATAAGGGCATTTCTGACCGATGAAAAATACGAAACGCATCAAATTGGTACTACGCGGAGATCTGCCATCGCCGCTGCCGTAGCCCTAACCCTATACGCAAAATTAGGCTCACCAGAGTCTCAACGTGCGGCAACGACGCTTCCGACGGCAGGCTTCGGTCGCTGTCGGAGACGAAATCGACGAACGTTGCTGACTGCAGCTCGCACTCGAGGCACCATTCCTCGTCCTTCAAGCATTGGTTGCGCTCGTCGGCCAGGCCCTGCTCGAGGAAGATCTCGTTGAGCTCCTCCCGCCATGCACGCCGCTGGTTCTCCTCCTCCTTGATCGTGCTGCGCTGCAGATTGATGGCAGTCATAAGCTCGAGCGACGCATTGCCGACGGAGTCCTCCTCGCCGATGATGACGTCGTACACCTCCGGGTCGTAGCCCTCAATTTCCTCCTCCTCTCCCTTCGGCGGCGACATACGAACACGAGAAGCTTCGGACGAGCTCCCCTTCCTCGGCCGACGCCGGCGGTTGAACTCCTCCGACTTTCGTCGGAGGAGCTTGCGCGGGACCAGCACGTGGTGGTAGACGCAGTGGACGAGGCCCGCTTCCATGCATTGTCGGAGCACACGTGGTAATGGTGCTCCTCCTTGGAGTCGGAGCCGGCGTCGCGATCGCAGCTACGCGATGAAGAGGCCGTGGAACGGCCCACCCGACCGCTGAATGAACATCTCATGGTTCCCTGTGTTTTATGTGTTAGATAACAATATCGTGGAGTTTCTAATGTGCGCTAAGTATTGCGGGAAAGGTTTTTGGGTGTTTGGGGTCCGGATTATCCGCCCCCATCAAGGGCCGGATAATCCGGCCTGGCCAGGGCTGGCTGCGCGTGAGCTTCTGTCTGGGGGCGGATTATCCCCCGGATAGTCCGGCGCTGGGGCGGATTTTCGCCCCGGACCGGATAATCCGGGAAATTTCCCAAGGGAGCGTCTGCGCGAGCTTCTGTCTGGGGACGGATTTTCCAGATAATCCGGCCCTCCTCTAGGGCCGGATGATCCAGTTCCCAGGAGAAGATGCCAAGGACCACCCAGCGTGAGCTTCTGTTTGAGGGCGGATTATTCCCCGGATAATCCGAGTCTCGGGCGGAGTATTCCCCAGGCCGGATAATCCGACCCTCACTTGGGCCGGATTATCCGGCCCCAAATGGCTCCAACGGCTTCGTTTCGACAGGGGGTATAAAATCCCCATCAACCCCTCCTGACAGATCGCTTGATTCATTTGAAAAAGAACAGACCTGTTGCAAAAGCTCTCTCCTGAGATCTCTCACTTCAACCACCCGAAGGCTTCGATCTTTGGGGGAATTGAAGAAGGAGACATCATTCATCCTCATCATGAATCAAGCGCTTCAACTCCTCTGCATTCACTTGGAGAATCCCCGATCTTGTATTCTTGTTGATATCTAGATCGTGTGCTTTGTTATTGATAACTATTGTTCTTGTGACAGCTTGTTGTCATTATGAGAGCCTCCAATTCGGTTATGGAGTTGTGCCCCGCTAGTTGTGTAAAGGCGTCGGTTCCCGCCTCGAAGGGATCCTATAGTGGAAAGGTGGATCAGGCCTTTGGTGGCGAGATCCATCGGAGAACAGGGTGAGGCCTATTGTGGCGTGGTGGTCTTAGTACCGCCCACCCCTCCAACGCAGATGTACTTCCCTTAACAAGGAAGGAACTGCAGTAAAACAAATCTTGTGTCTCTGCGTGCTCTACTACGATTTACTCGTTCCTCTATCTTAATCGCCTTTACTAGCTAGTAGTTAGGTTTGCATATAGGGAAATTCTACATAGTAGTATATCTAGAGAATTTACCTTTTGTGTCAAGCCTAAAATTGAAAAGGCATAAAATTTGAAGTAGCACCTATTCACCCCCTGTAGGTGCCCATACGATCCATTTCAATTGGTATCCGAGTCCCGGCTCTTTATTCGGGCTTAACCGCCTAAGAGAAGTATGGGTACTAACGAAAATGGGAATGAGGCTGTGGAGAAGGTCACAATGGATGACCTCAAGTCGTTGGAAACAACCTTGTTGAAATCCTTTGAGACCAAGATGAAAGAGATGCAGCAAATGATTGCTCGCCTCACATCATCTATAGCCCCATCCCTATCTTCTTCTGAGGCCACCACCCCTCTATCTAAGGATAAGGCTCACGCCGGATCTAAGGAAGATGAAGTGGTAGGTGAAAACATAATGGTTCCGCCTCCAAGAAGGGAAGTGGTAAGGTGGACTATAGTGAGGTTCCTCATCTATATTCTCCCGACCCACCTATCCTTCATCCTCATATAAACAATAGGGGTGATCCACCCAAGCTTACTGCATCTACATTTAATCAATGGCAATTCTTAATGAAATCTCATGTATGAAGTTTGTCAATTAAACTTTGGAGGATTATCGAAGATGGTCTTCATATTGGAGACCCCAACAACTTGACTAGAAGGGAAGTTGTGGAATAGTTAATTGAATGCAATGGCTCTCCACATGATTCAGCTCGGACTAGGTCCCAAGGACATGCCCCACATTGAGCACTTCAACACCGCCAAAGAAGCTTGGGATGCACTCACCGACCTATTCATTGGAAATGAAAGCATGAGAAGAAATAGGTATGATGCCCTGAGCAATGAAGCTGAAGGATTTTACATGTTGGAAGGTAAAGACCATGAAGATATGTATAGAAGGCTCAAGGGCATTGCAACAACATTTAGAAAGTATGGAGCCACTCACATTGATGATGCTTGGATAAAAAGGAAATATGTGAGTGCTCTAATGCCATTTGAGCCAACGGACTTGAAGAGTTTGCAAGGTAGACACAACTACCATCAAATGACTTCCAATGAAGTCATGCAAGAAATGGTGTCATTCAAGGTTGTAGCTAAGAACGCTAAAGATGCCCGTGCCCGGGCTATTGGAATGCAAAAAGGAGTCAATGTTGCTCTAAAGGCAAATGTTGTTGAACAAGATGAAAATAAAAGAGGATACGAGGTTGTGTCCATGGGCTGTCTCGAGGAGGTCAAGCGTGCTCATGCAGAGTACATGGCTTTTTATGCAAGGAATTTTTGGAAGGATCCAGCCAAGACCAAGTCTGAACTCAAGCGCAAGAATGGGTCAAGTGGAAGAAGAGAGAATGGCCCAAAACTGAGAACATGCTACAATTGTGGAGATAGGTTACACTTTGTGGCCGAATGTCCATATCAAAGTAGAGAAGACAATGGTGGCAAGCTCATCCTTAAAGAAAAGTCCAAGGCACCTCGAAAGAAGCCATTTATCAAAAAGAATGGTCCGTACAATAAGCAACCCAAGATTGTCTTGGTGGCACAAGAATAATATTCCTCTACAAGTGAAGACGAAGAGGATGAAGGTCGTTCTTGAGAGGTGGCTGCTATAGCCACCACATCTACCATGTCATCACTCTTCGACTCTCTGAACGAAAATGTCATCAACAACAACGTCACTTGCCTGATGGCAAGAGGGTCCGAGGTATCATCTTCTATTTCTTCATTTCCTAAGACTAATATAAATATGGATATGGCTGATCATATCATACTAGTCTTAAGATAAAAGAAGAATTTATTGATTTGGAGAATTTTTTCACTAACTTGCAAGGTAAGCACAAACTTCACTTTGAGGATCTTATGATTCAACTTGCTCATTCCGGAGAACTTCTCGAAGAAAAGGGTAGAATTGAAAGAGAAGATGCCTTGGAAATTGCCTCCTTGAAAATGCCTTAGAGGATGAAGAGGAAGCTCGAGTATCCTTGGAGGAGAAACTCAAGTCAATTGAGGAGTCCCATGAAAAGGTTGTTGCACAGCTCATTAAAGAACGTGACAATGCTCTTGCTAAGGTAAAGAAACTAAAGAAGGAAAAGATTGAATTTGGGGCTGCTCATGCTAGACTCTCAGAGAAGTTTGAGAAACTTCACATTGCTCACAAGGCATTGGAGAGTGGTCATTCTACTCTAAATGAGTCTTGTGATCATCTCCAAACTCAATTGGAAAAGTATGATATGCCCAGCACCTCTACTCTATCTTGTGGACATGAAGACATTGTTGAAGAAAATGCAAGGCTAAAAGAAGAACTTGTAAAGGGATCTCAACATAAAGGTAAAGAAGTCCTAGATGAGGTGCTTAGCAAACAAAGGACAAACAATGGGAAAGAAGGTCTTGGTTATGTCCCCAAGTCAAAGTAGAAGAAGAACAACAAGAACAAGATGAGCAAAACTGCTCAACCAAAGACAAGCACCACCACTAATGACAAGACTAACTATGATGGTTTTACAGGGGCTAATAATCCTAACTATGAGTTATTTTGTGATTATTATGGTGATGTCTATGCTTGCTAGGTAGGTCCTTATGATAGTTACATATCTTGGTCTATTTGGGTTCCCAAAACCCTTGTCACTAACATGAGAGAACCCATTGAAAAATGGGTACCTAAAACCAAGAAGTAACTTTCTTGCAGGGCAATGCTTTCAGTGGGTCTAAATGGGTACTCGATAGCGGGTGCACTAGTCATATGACCGGTAGCAAGGAGATCATCTCGGAGATGCGGCCAAACCTAGATCACATAACCGTCTCCTATGGTGACAAGTCAAAATCTGAGGTATTGGGTCTTGGCAAAGTTGTGGCTGCTCATGATTTCTCTCTTGTGGACGTCATGTTTGTTGAGACCCTCAGTTACAATTTACTTTCACTCCGTGCCCTTGGTAAGATGGGATTTGCAGTTTTTATTGATGCTGATTTGGTGGTACTCTTGTGAGCAAGTCTCTAAAAGCCGCTTTCGTGGGATATGTCGAAAATGACCTGTACATGGTGGACTTTTCGGGGAAAACCACTACAGGCCTGATGTGTCTTTTCAGAAAGGCCGACGCGGGTTGGCTATGGCATCGCCGACTAGCCCACATCAATATGAGAACTTTGCAAAGTCTCCACAAGGGTGGCCACATCCTTGGGCTAAAAGAAAATGTTTCATTTGCCAAAGATCGTGTTTGCCGGGCTTGTGTTGAAGGGAAAATGCATGACTCTCCCCATAAAAGGAAGACCATTATTTCATCAAAGAGGATTTTGGAGCTCCTCCATGTGGTTCTCTTTGGTCCTCCATCTGATGCAAGTCTCGGTGGGAAGAAATATTGCCTCGTGATTGTTGATGATTACTCAAGATACACATGGGTCTATTTCTTCAAGTTGAATAGCGAGACTCAACAAATGTTCATTGATTTTGCCAATGAGGTTCAACGTCAACACAATGTCCCTATATTGGCAATTAGAAGTGATAATGGCTCCGAGTTCAAGAACTACACCTTAAATGAATTCCTAAGTGAAGAGGGGATAAGACATCAATATTCCACTGCGTACACCCCTCAACAAAATGGTATTGCCAAGAGGAAGAACCGGACCTTAATGGATATGGCCAGATCTATGCTAGCTGAATTTAAGTCTCCTTATAACTTTTGGGCTGAAGCAATCTCTACCGCATGCCATTCATCCAACCGGCTCTATCTCCGCAAAATCTTGGTCAAGACTCCGGATGAAATACTTACTGGTAACAAGCCAAACATCTCCTACTTCCGGGTATTTGGTTGTAAGTGTTTCTTTCTCATTAAAGGAGTTCGTTTATCTAAATTTGATTCTAAGGCTTTAGAAGTCATTTTTGTTGGTTATGGTGCCGAATCCCACACTTATAGAGTCTACGATAAGCTCTGTGAAACTGTTGTAGAATCTTGTAGTGTGGTGTTCGAGGAAAATGATGGCTCCCGTGTGGGGCAAGTTGATGTTTGTGATGCAAATGTTGAAATACCCCAAGATGCCATAAGAAGAATGGGCGTGGGATTTTTCCGCCCCATTGAGGAACCCCTTGTGGCGGATCGGGAAGGACAATGCTCTACTCAGGTAGAGCCCTCATCGGCACAAGCTCAACATGCTCCAACCATTGGAGAAACTTCTACACCAACCCCACAAAATGCTGACCATCAAAATGCTCCTGAAAGGTCCAGGCGGGATTTTCCGGTGGACACCAGATTATCCGGGCAACCCTCCTCAACTCGCAGAAGTGATCTAAATGGTGAAGATTTTGCTGCAAACCCTAGGCCAGATTTTCTGGCTAACCTCGGATTATCCGGCCCCTCTCCAGTTCGTGCCAGGACCACTCAAGTCTGTGAAGATGCATTGAGTACTCCCAGGCCGGATTATCCGGCCCCACCCTCGGCCGGATTATCTAGCCCTGAAAATCCTAAAGTACAGCAGCCTCCTGTTACGGCTGTTGATCAACATCAAGGAAAAGATTCATCATCTCCTATGCCTATTAATCAAGTTGAAGATCAAGGCCAAGCCAATGATTCCAACAAAGACTCAAATGATGAAGTTATTCCCCCAAGAGACAACAAAATAATTGAACTTCGCCGCAAAGCTCATGCAGATAGGAAGGGGTCACACTCTTGACAAAGTTGTAGGTGATCTCCGACGAAGGGTATCCATAAGAAGGGAGCTAGCAAGTTTTGGTGAGCACCAAGCTCACATATCCATGGTGGAACCCAATAAAGTGTTTGAAGCTCTTGAAGATCCGGACTGGGTTGTTGCTATACATGAAGAGTTGAATAACTTTGAGCACAATAAGGTCTAGAAATTAGTAGAGAAGCCCAAGGATTGCCGCAATGTTATCGGCACAAAGTGGATCTTTAAAAATAAACAAGATGAAACTAGCATTGTTGTAAGGAACAAGGCAAGACTCATGGCACAAGGCTATTCCCAAGTTGAGGGCATCGACTTCGGCGGGACTTATGCTCCAGTGGCTCGTCTTGAGTCCATCGTATCCTCCTTGCTTATGCTTCTCATAACAATTTTAAATTACAGCAAATGGACATTAAGAGTGCTTTTCTTAATGGTCCTCTACATGAGTTGGTATATGTAAAGCAACCCCCGGGATTTGAGGATCCTAACTCTCCGAACCATGTCTACAAACTTCATAAGGCACTCTATGGCCTTAAACAAGCCCACGTGTGTGGTATGAGCACCTTAAAGAGATTTTGTTAGACCGTGGATTCGAAGTTGGGCAAATCAATCCCACTATTTTTAGCAAGAAGGTTAAGGGGGAGCTCTTCGTATGCCAACTATATGTAGACAACATTATCTTTGGCTCTACTAATAAAGCTTTTAATGATGAATTTTCAAAGCTTATGACTAACAGGTTTGAGATGTCTATGATGGGAGAGTTACGGCTCTTTCTTGGATTTGAGATCAAACAACTTAGAGAAGGAACCTTTTATAAATCAAGCAAAGTACATCCAAGACATGCTCAAGAGATTCAAGATGACAGATCTTAATGGCGTCGCCACTCCGATGCAAACAAAATGTCACCTTAAACTTAATCCCCATGGTAAAGATGTGGACCAAAAGGTATACCGATCCATGATCGGCTCTCTCCTTTACCTCTGTGCATCTAGACCCGATATTGTGTTGAGTGTAGGTGTGTGTGCACAGTATCAAGCAGCTCCTAAAGAAAGTCACTTAGTGGCGGTCAAGAGGATCTTCCGATATTTGGTTCATTCCCCTAATTTTGGTCTATTGTATCCCAAGGGCTCCAATTTCTCTCTATGTGGCTATACTAATTCAGATTGGGTTGTGATACGTTGCAAACGTATCTATAATTTTTGATGTTCCATGCTTGTTTTATATCTACTTTCTTATGTTTTGTCCACACTTTGGATTATTTTTATACACTTTCTGGGACTAACCTATTAACAAGATGCCACTGTGCCAGTTGCCTGTTTTCTACTATTTTTGGTTCTAGGAAAGTCAGAAAATGAATATTCCAGGAATTGGACAGGACAAAAGCCAAAGTCAATATTTTACCGGAAGACACATGGAGTCCGAAGGAGAGATGAAGGAGGGCCACAGGGTGGCCTAACCGCCCCTTGGCGCGGGCAGCCCAAGGCCATGCCAGGGCATGGTGTGGGCCCCTGGGCGGCCACCGACCTCGCCCCTTCGCCTATAAAATCCCCCTGGGAAGAAAACCCTAAATCGAACAGCCTCCAGCCACGAAAATTTCCGCAGTGCCGCCGCCACCGAAGGAGAGATTCGGGGGACATAAAGTCTCTATTACGGCACACTGCCGGGATGGGTAAGTGCCCCTGGAGCCATCTCCATTGATCTCCACCACCATATCCATTGTCGTTGCTGATTCCCATGATGATGAGGGAGTAGTTCTTCCTCGAGGCTAAGGGCTCTACCGGTAGCTATGTGTTCATCTCTCTCTATGCATGATCATATTGTGATCATGAGCTTTGTAATCAAGTAGATCTACCTTGCTACTCAAGTGCTTTAATAGATTTCTGCTCTCCCCATGTGTGTGAAAGTGACAACGTGCACACCATGGTGGCACTTAGGCTAGAGATTACAAATACTTGTTATGAGTTATATTTGGAGTTGGATGTTTCTATGAAATTGTGGTGTTTGTTGGAACTATCTAGACCTCAAGGTGACAGTGTGGGGTTATCTAGATGGGGAAAGCAAAATTTGAGGAGTGTTGTTATATCCCTACCATGGATAAGAGTGTCCAACCGGAGAGTAGTTCAGAGTAGTATCATGAAGAGAAGATATTTATATGAGAGTGTTCACTAGTGAAAGTATGATCCCTAGGCCTTGTTTCTAAACATTGAAACACCATTTGCAACTAGATCTGTTACATGTTTGCTTGCTTCCATCTTTTTGCCTTTAGTCTTTTCCTCCCGTCAAGTGATACGTCCATTTTGCATCACTATTCTATGTCTTAATTCACTGTTATTCATTGATATATTTCGTATTGAGAGGTGATACTTATGTTATTTCATCTGTTTTTGCATGGTGGATGACTTTTGGAGCATGGACCGCTGCAGTCAGGATTCTGATGGAAAATGTGTTGTTTGGAGGCAAAATTCGCGAAGATCAGAAAATTCGGGAAAATATACGGAAAATCCTATTTTTCCAGAAGACTAAGGATGCCAGAAGACGGAGTGGAGATGGGCCACAGGGGGCCCACACCACCCCCTGGCGCGGGCAGCCCTAGGCCGCGCCAGCAGGTGGTGTGGCCACCCTGGCCCACTCCAGCCTCTCCCCTCTGGCGTATATCATCCTCCCGAAACCCTAAGACTAGGGGAGCGACCACAGAAAAATTCCGCCGCCTCTGTGGAGCGGAAAACTCCGAGAGAGAAAGATCTCTCCGGCAGACAGATTTCTGCCGGGGGAATTCCTTCCCGGAGAGGGGAGATCGTCGCCATCAACACCATCATCAAGCTGGACTTCATCGGGATCATCATCATCATCACCCTCATCACCATCTCCATATTTCTATAACAATTGCGTTGAATCTTGCATTAGTTCTTAGGGGAAACTTTCCCAGTGTTGATTACTCTTTGTAGTTGATGCTATTGAGTGAACCGTTGAATTATTGTTTATGTTTAGATTGTTATACATCATTATTCCATCTCTGATCATGATCCATATGATGTCTTCTGAGTAGTTCGTTCTGTTCTTGAGGACATGGGAGAAGTCATGTTGTTAGTAGTGGAGTTGTGTTGAGAAAGATTCAATAGATTGTTATTTAAGTTGTGGTTTACTTCTTCTAGTGGTGTCATGTGAACGTCGACTACATGACACTTCACCTATATGGGCCTAGGGGAATGCATTGTGTATTTGGCTACTAATCGTAGGGGTTGCCGGAGTGATAGAAACCTGAACCCCCGTTAGGAAACCATTGCACAAGGGATGTAAGGGTCTTAGAGTTTAAAGTTGTGGTTAGGTTTCTACCTTAATTACTTTCTTGTTCTTACGAATGTTTGCAAGGGGTTTAATCACAAGTATGTATTAGTCCTGGATGGTGTGGTACATTAGCACAGGTTCACCCACACAACACTTAGCAAGCTAAAGAAGATTAATCAACTATATGAAGCGAAATCACTTGACAGTCTTCCCATGTGTCCTCGAGAACATTTGGTCATCTTAAGTAATACATCCGGCTTGTCCTTTGCTGCATAAAGGATTGGGCCACTTGCTGCATTTATTCCTAATGTCTTTCATTTACTCATACTTTGTTTACTTGCTTTATCAAAAAACCCTAAAAATCCGTTTGCTAAGTATTTGTAAAGAATTCTTGATCCATACCACTAGCCAACACCTTCCGCTCCTCGTTGGGTTCGACACTCTTACTTATCGAAAATACTACGATACACCCCTATACTTGTGGGTCATCAAGACTATTTTCTGGCGCCGTTGCCGGGGAGTGAAGCGCTATTGGAGAGTGGAACTGGTAAAGGAAACTTCTACTGTGAGTATTGTTTACTTCTGCTAGTTGCTTTATTTTCGTTATGGATAATTCACTGAGTTTCTTATTTGGTAATGCTACTACCACTGCTAAGGTAGTAGATAAGCCACCACCTGCTGAGAATGATGTTTTCAAAATACCTACAAGAATTATTGATCATGTTATGGATAACTACTATGTTGGGGATGGAACTGTCCATCCCGGTGATCATTTGCTCTTTATACACGAATTATGCGGGTTGTTCAAGTGTGCAGGTATTACTACAGATCAAGTTAAGAAGAAGTTATTCTCATTATCACTGAAAGGAAGAGCTGAGGAATGGTATAAGCTGCTGAAGAATGGTCAAGACCTGGAATGGGAGGAAATAGTACCTCTCTTTTATTCAAAGTTTTATCCTCCTAGTGAGATTCATAAAGATCGGAATCAAATATACAACTTCTGGCCTCTTGATGGAGATAGTACAGCTCAAGCTTGGGGGAGATTGAAGTTACTAATGCTCAAATGTCCCATTCATGAGCTCCCCAACAATATTATTATCAATAACTTTTATGCAAGACTCCCTCTACATGACAAGGATTTATTGGATGCTTCTTGTGCTGGATCATTCACTCGTATGGAAGAAGAAGCTAAATGGGATCTTCTGGACCGTATTCAAGACAATGTTGAAGCTTGGGAGAATGACAAAGGTAGAAAGTCAGGTATAAATTATGATTATCAATGCATTGAATCTTTTATGGGAACTGATTACTTTCAAAATATTAAAAATGCTTATGGTCTAGACTCTCAAGCTATTGTTTCTTATTTTAAGGCTTTTGCTTCCTACATTGAAGTGCCCAAAAAGAAGTGGAATAAGTATCATGAACCTTATAAAGACATTGCTAAGAGTGTTCCTGCAAGAAATACCGAAGTTTATACTGCTAATCATGTCTTACCTGAACCTTATATTGAGAAAATGCCTTTCCCAGTTAAGATAAAGGAACATTCTATGATGGCTAGTATGGTAGATGAAAGTATGAATAAAGCTGTTGAACCTGATAAACCAATGATTGATGAACCTATAATAGCAAATGTGAAAGGCTTTGTCACTAAATATGAAAAAGAGGGACACACTATCCTTTGTAAGGATACCTCTAATATTGTTTCACAAAGTAGTTTTATGAGAGCTAGTATTCCTGTGTTTTCTGTTAGAATAAGTGATCATTGCTATGATGGCCCTTGTGATAGCTATATTGTTAAGTTTATGCATGATGCTGAAAGTTACTATGAGAGAAGTAAAAGTGTTCTTATGAATCTCAATAATACCAAGTTTCCTCGTTTTATGCTGAAAGTGTTTATGTTGCACTTTTTTTGCCTTCTTATGCAAGTTGCCTCTGGTTTCAACCACTTGTTTGTTTACAAAATTCCCTTGCATAGGAAGTGGGTTAGACTTAAATGTGTGTGTGTGTTTTCTTCTTAATGCTCTCTTTCACTTCAATTCATATTCCTATGTGAGCATCTTCAAAATTATCATGCCCATCTTAATGGCTATAAAAAAAGAGCTTTTTGGGAGACAACCCAATTTGTGTTTGCTTTCAGTTTGTTTTTGTTTCTTTGAGTCTTGGAGGTTATTACTTCGGTAATAACCGCTCCTTATCCATTTTGTTTGGTTTTTGTGTCAAGATCAACCTCTAATGAGAGAGAAGTAAGATTTGGGGAAGTTGCTGTCCCGAAACAGATTTTTGTGCTTCACCGTAAAAATTCGTGAGAGATCTCTGTATGTCGGTTTGAGCTGTAATTTTTTGTTCTTCTGCCCCAGATTGTTATTTAACTTTCGTTAGTTTTCCACTTTTTGATTTGAGCAACAGAAGATTTTTGAAAAAATTGATCTTTACCTGCTGGTCTGTTTTGAAAGATTTTGCCACTCTTGCATTTGCTTCTTTATTCGATTTCCTTTTTGAATTCTTTTTGGGTTTTCAGAAGGAGTTGCTATAGTAGCTTATGTTTTGATGGTTTTCAGTTGAAGTTAGACTCAAAAGGTTTTATCACTTCACTTATACTAATGTTGCTAATGAGAACTGTGTGAAGTTTTGTGTGAAAGAAATTTCCAGGAAGTGGAGACAATGGTGTAATAAGGAAGAGAAGGGTTTTATGACTCAAGTATTAAGTGTACGAAGATGAAGATACTGATGATTATTCAAGTGGAGACTCCGGAAGAATCCACTAAATACCAAATTCAGAGACCTGCAGAGTCTGTGTTCAAATAGGTAACGGTTCTGGTAAGAAAAGTTCCGTGAAAATACTATCCAACTATATTTTTGCAGTTTTTAGTCATTAAGGAAAGCTACAAAGCGAAAAAGGGACGGAAACGGAGCTAGGGTGGTTCACACCACCCTGTGGCGCGGGCCCTCCCTTGGCCGCACCACCAGGTGGTGAGTCCACCCCGGACTCCACCTCCGACTCGTTTTCTCCCAGTACCTTCCTTTTGATATGAAACTTCATAATATATAACCCCCGGATCCCCTGAGGTTTGTATATCGTGTTTTCATCGTGTTTTTGTTTCGATCTGTTTCTGCCAGGACACACTCTTTGAAAGCTTAGAAGCACAATGTTGTCCGCCAAGGATAAAGGGAAGGAGCCTATGGAGGAAGACCTCTAAGACCCCGGGAAGGAGAAGGAGATCAAGAGTGAAGGTGAAGAGGAGCAAGGCCAACATACGCACACCAACACTACCGTTGCAAGCATTGGAGTGGTGGCAAACCCAGCCATTGGAGGGAAGCCTCCTCATTACCATTCAGATCCCTGGTCACTTCCTCCACGCACCAATAATCCTTTCCATACCCTTATCCATGAGCATCAATACCAGAATATGCCCAAGGGGAAATTACCCTCCAATTGGGATTTTACTCGTTCTAGCCATGCAGGGAAAGAAGACTTCAAGGAGGAAGAGTGGGGAAAGAATAGCAAGAGCTGTAATTCTCAACCCGACATGATCATGAGCCGCATTGAGCAAAACTCACAGCTGATTCGTAATCTCACGTTCGAGATTGAGGACTTGGGAAACTTATCAAAGAGCTCGTTGAGAGGATACCACCACCACCGAAGGAGTAATTCGTCATCAGGTTTGGCATCCCCTTGGTTTGTTCCAAGCTTGGGGGAGTGCCACGGTATCACATCACTATCTTCTATCTTTTTACCTTATTAGTGGAGTAATATCATGAATAGAGGAGTTATTATGTAGGATGGTTTGCATTATGGAAGTATCCCCTCTCTCGTTAGATATGTATCCCTTGGTGTGAGTTTCCGTTATGGAATATTAATGAGAAGTTCTACCATTCACTCTTTTGCATAGCTTTTATTAGTTTTCAATTTGTGGTTATATGATTGATCTTGTTGTTAGTATTGGTAGCACTTTGGGATCATTGAGTTAATTTAGTTTGTTTTGGCAAACCTGGCTCGGTCAGTAGCAACACTATTTTTGAGAGTTGAATGAAAAAGATAAAAGTACTCTAAAGAAAAATAATATCATCTTCTTTCTTTCTTGATTTGCTCATAAGTCTAGTATTCTCTAGTTAAGATCTTTTGTGCTTCCAAGGAAGATTGCATGTTTGTCTTTATCGCTTGTATGTTTCTTTGTTTCCTTCAACTCTTGTACTTGTTACCCAGCCTTGCTAGACAAAAACCTGTACTGAGAGGGTATTCTTCTCGTGCATCCACCTCCTTTAAACCAAAACCTTTGCCATTCGTGTCCACCATACCTACCTAGTAGCATTATTGCTATTCCAAGTAAATTCCTGCTTTATCTACCTCCCAAATTAAACTTGTTATGCGGAAATTGGTGATTAAAGCTCTCACGAACTTGATGGCACACTTTACTTTCTTGCATTTAATAAACTTGAACCATTGTTTCCTTCTTTGTTGCATATATGCTTGCACTTTATGAGTTGAAGTTAGCAGAACCATGTATCATGGGGACCGCTTTCAACACTTCATTGGTACTTTGTACCTAGTTGATATCATGTTCTTTTGCTTATGGATCCCGGCGGTGTGAAATAAAAGTGGAACTTGTAAGATCATGGAGTTTATATGTGTGTTAGAGAAACGGCTGGGCCGCTAGCCTAAGCCATACCTAATCATGGTGGAAACTTGCAGCATAACTATAGTGAGGATTCTATGAAGCATCCTCAATAAAAACCTATGCAAATAGCAAATAAAAAGATCGCTGAGATGCTCACTGTCTGCTTGCCTTGTCATTTTGATTATGGGATAGCTCCTATGTCATGTGCAAGGGGTAGCCCGTTGGCGGTTCTTAATGATACACATATATTTACAATGACAAGAGCTTGCTCGTGACTGAAGTTGAGTAGCATGAGGTTCGGTACTCATAAGTAAAGGGCATGGGACTCCAATTCATAACTTGTCAAGCATATCCTCTTAGTAGTGTCACTTTAACCTTAACCACCAAAAGATGCCTATGATAGGGGCAATGAGAGCTGAAAGCTAGTAAGTATCATAATTTTTGGGAGCTCTTTATGAGACTTGCAATCCCTGCTTCCCTCTGCGAAGGGCCCTTTCTTTTACTTTGTAGTTGAGTCAGTAAACCTATTCCCTTCCATCTCAGCAAGTATTTTGAGTTGTTGTGTTGCATTCATTCATATGATGATTTATTCAATCATGTCTCTTATGTTCGTTGTTTTGCTCTTTGCTCTTATCTTGATGTTTACTACTTTGAAAGCTATCTTTGAAAACCAGCAGTTTGTGAACTCCAGCAAATTATCAACTATTCTTCGACCAAAAGCCAAGTTTGCCATTACCAATTATGATTTACTTTATGTATCTTTATTGTGTTTCCTTTACTTATTACAAGTTGAGTTATATAATAGTGAGTTGTCTTCTATCATGATCTATGTATTGATGAATGTGATGCTTCTTGTCCGTATTCTTTTATCGACTCTTCACTCCATAAACCTGAGGTCATGTTTATTGAGATCAGTTTCGCTTGGGGACAAGCGAAGTCTAAGCTTGGGGGGAGTTGATATGTCCATTTTGCATCACTATTCTATGTCTTAATTCACTGTTATTCATTGATATATTTCGTATTGTGAGGTGATACTTATGTTATTTCATCTGTTTTTGCATGGTTGATGACTTTTGGAGCATGGACCGCTGCAGTCAGGATTCTGATGGAAAATGTGTTGTTTGGAGGCAAAATTCGTGAAGATCAGAAAATTCGGGAAAATATACGGAAAATCCTATTTTTCCAGAAGACTAAGGATGCCAGAAGACAGAGTGGAGATGGGCCACAGGGGGGTCACACCACCCCCTGGCGTGGGCAGCCCTAGGCCGCGCTAGCAGGTGGTGTGGCCACCCTGGCCCACTCTAGCCTCTCCCCTTTGGCGTATATCATCCTCCCGAAACCCTAAGACTAGGGGAGCAACCACAGTAAAATGCCGCCGCCTCTGCGGGGCGGAAAACACCGAGAGAGAAAGATCTCTCCGGCAGACAGATTTCTGCCGGGGGAATTCCTTCCCGGAGAGGGGAGATCATCGCCATCAACACCATCATCAAGCTAGACTTCATCGGGATCATCATCACCGCCACCACCATCATCACCATCAGCACCCTCATCACCATCTCCATATTGCTGTAACAATTGCGTTGAATCTTGCATTAGTTCTTAGGGGAAACTTTCCCGGTGTTGATTACTCTCTGTAGTTGATGCTATTGAGTGAACCGTTAAATTATTGTTTATGTTCAGATTGTTATACATCATTATTCCATCTCTGATCATGATCCATATGATGTCTTGCGAGTAGTTCGTTTTGTTCTTGAGGACATGGGAGAAGTCATGTTGTTAGTAGTGGAGTTGTGTTGAGAAAGATTCAATAGATTGTTATTTAAGTTGTGGTTTACTTCTTCTAGTGGTGTCATGTGAACGTCGACTACATGACACTTCACCTATATGGGCCTAGGGGAATGCATTGTGTATTTGGCTACTAATCGTAGGGGTTTCCGGAGTGACAGAAACCTGAACCCCCGTTAGGAAACCATTGCATAAGGGATGTAAGGGTCTTAGAGTTTAAAGCTGTGGTTAGGTTTCTACCTTAATTACTTTCTTGTTCTTACGAATGTTTGCAAGGGGTTTAATCACAAGTATGTATTAGTCCTGGATGGTGTGGTACATTAGCACAGGTTCACCCACACAACACTTAGCAAGCTAAAGAAGATTAATCAACTATATGAAGCGAAAGCACTTGACAGTCTTCCCATGTGTCCTCGAGAACGTTTGGTCATCTTAAGTAATACATCCGGCTTGTCCTTTTCTGCATAAAGGATTGGGCCACTTGCTGCATTTATTCCTAATGTCTTTCATTTACTCGTACTTTGTTTACTTGCTTTACCAAAAAACCCTAAAAATCCGTTTGCTAAGTATTTGCAAAGAATTCCTGATCCATACCACTAGCCAGCACCTTCTGCTCCTCATTGGGTTCGACACTCTTACTTATCGAAAATACTGCGATACACCCCTATACTTGTGGGTCATCATCAAGCTCTTTTCTGGCACCGTTGTCTTATAACCATACCAGTTGTATTTCACTATCTCTTCGCTGAACTAGTGCACCTATACACCTGACAAGTGTATTTGGTGTGTTGGGGACACAAGAGACTTCTTGTATCTTAATTGCAGGGTTGCTTGAGAGGGATACCTTTGACCACTTCCTCCCTGAGTTCGATAAACCTTGGGTGATCCACTTAAGGGAAAACTTGCTACTATTCTACAAACGTCTACACTTGGAGGCCCAACAACTATCTACAAGAATATAAGTGCATAGACATCAAGCTATTTTCTGGCGCCGTTGCCGGGAGGTAAGGTAAAAGGTACTCACATCCTCTGGCTACTAAGTTATCTTTGATGGGTTTGCAGCATAGATCTATCTACTAGATACAAGAAATGGGTGGATATACATCCATAGAGAACTTACCCTCGAAGAAAACAAAGCTTTGTTAACGAGATGGAACTCGTGGATGATGTAGTCGTACACTTGCCGATCTCAAGATCGTGATGAAGTCCAGCAGGTCCGGCTCCAACACGTCCATCAGATCCAGCTCCAGCAAGTCCAGCACCACCAAGTCCAGCACCGCAAAGCAGCGGTGCATCCGTGATCGCACACACATGCGGTACCCCGACAACCTCCGTCCCTCGCTACAGCAAAGCAGCAGAAGCAGCAACTCCTTTCCAGATAAAGCCACCGGGAACATGTATCTCGCTAATCCGAGACCATGGGGAATAACTAGAGGGGGAGAGAGATCCTTCACGAGGAGATGTGTGTTGTGAGGAGGAGAGGGGGGCCTTTTATAGGGAAGAGGGGGGCACCCAAGGGCCATGGCGTGGCAGCCATGGTGGTGCCCCCACCTCCTCCACATTCATGTGGGTGGAGCTCCCACTCCCATAAAAAGCCTCCACTCAAAATTCCACTCACACATGCATTAAATTTCCACCAAATTTAATGCAAGCTCTCATTAAATAAAACTATTTTATTTATTTTATTCAGAATTTTGTTAAGTACATTAATTAACAAACATTCACATAAAACCCCCTACAACATTTCAATATCACATGTTGAACCAATTTCAGCAATTTCACCCAAAACAGTTTCGGTGTCTATTGAAATAATTCCAGCACTTTCTTAAATCTTTATCTAAAACATATTTTATCCAAATGGTGTCGGTATCCCTTAAGTGTGTCACCCTACAGTTCGTGAATAATGTAGACATGATCGAGACCCCTCTCCGATCAATAATGAGCAGCGGGACCTGGAGATCCGTACTGACTCCCACATATTCAACGATGACTCTTGTGATCGTGTGAACCTTTAATGTCATAACTAAATCCCTTTGTCTCGTGATATATTACATGTCCGATATTCGATCATCGGTATCCAAATACCTAGTTTTATCTCGTTACCGACATGCACTCTTTTCTCGTTCCCGTGATATAACATTCTAGTGATCACATCACTTTCTTGCAAGCTATTTGAATGTGATATCACCGAGAGGGCCCAGAGTATATCTATCCGTCATCGGGATGGATAAATCCTACTCTTGATACATGAGCCTCAACATAACACCTTCGTAGCACTGAACCCACCTTTATAGTCACCCTGTTACGGTGTGACGTTTGATGTTATCAAGATACTCTTCTGGTGTTAGTGATTAACATGATCTCATGGTCTAAGGACTAAGATTAGTTCGTATGATGTTATAGCAATATAAACATAATGAATTTGATCGTAATGCTATATTTCGGATGAATGTTCATCACATCATTCCACCAATGTTGTGACCTTGTTATTAACAACATCCAATGTCCATGATCAGGAAACCTTGATCATCTTGTTAATCAACGAGCTAGTTTATATGAGAGGCATTACTAGGAACTTTGTATTTTGTTTATTAAACACACATGTATTAACGTTTCCAATTAATACAATTATAGCATGCAAAATAAACATTTATCATAAACATGGAATAAGATAATAACCACTTTATTATTGCCTCTCGGGCATATTCTATTTAGTCTCCCACTTGCACTAGAGTCAATAATCTAGTTTGAAAAACTTGTATATACAACACCTGGGTGTTCAATATACGCGTTTGCTAGTGGTTAACAAAATCTCCGGATCTGGCACTTTCAAGTCTATGTGTATTTTCATGTATTTGCGTCTCTACGCATCACTCATTCTCAAATGAGATGGCATTGTATAAATTTGGTCCTTTGGTGAGACCTTTAGTTCGTTCGGGTTAAAATATGTTGATATTATTGTCATACAATATATCTTCATAGTATTAGCCCACTTTAAACCACACCTAGTTTGATAACAAACTACCTAACACAAATGCCCTCCTTTGCTGCTACTATAGCAGTCATATACTTAGCCTTTTGTTGTAGTATGCGTCACAATGTCTCAACTTTGAAACTCATCCAAATCCATCATGGAACATCCTTTCCATTACATTGTACCACCCATAGTCTAAATTGAGATAAATTTAATTTGTATCTTGTGACAAAACTAGTATCAATGTAACACTTTACAATGAACTACCTTTAACTATTTGTCACTTATACATGATATATTCTTAGTTCTTCCAAAGCTCATAAGAATATCTTTACTATCGTCCAATGATCATCTTATGAACCATTCTGGTATGTGCTCATAACATTTAGAGCGTAGGACATATCTGGATATATACATATCACGGTATAATCGATCAAAATATTCATGTGATTTTACTCACCAAGTGTTGAAACACTTGAATCTTGATAAAATCCTTTCCATGCAGCAAGAAACTTTCTTGTTGTTTCCATATTGAACCCTTTCAATATCTCATATATGTATGTCTGGCATAACCATATTAGCACCTCAATCTATCCATATAGACATTGATGCCAAATATTTCGGTTTTGCCCAAGTCTTTCATCGAAATCCTATTTTAATGAAATTCTTAACTTGTGTCAATAAAAGATACATCATTTCCAATCAACAATATGTACTCTGCATAATGTATTGCAAATTTGTCTCAGTGCTCCCACTTAATTTCTTGCAAATGCAAGCATGTTCATCATCTCCGATGAAATTAAACTCCTTTAACATTTGCATCATGGTGAAGATTCCAACTCCGCTATTCTCACTTCAACTATTGAAGTTTGCATGCTCTTTTAGCACCCTTTGAATTAACAAAACCGTTCGGACCATGTCATGTACACGTCCTAGGTAACCATTCTATTAGAAGAACCTTGTTTTGTTTATTCAACTACCATATACCAGATTATATGTAGTGGTTGCTACATTAATCCGTCAAGACTAAATATCACTATGAAAGATCAAATCTTGTCACAGTCAACTCCTTGAACATTGTCGTAAACTTCTTTCTGACATGTCGACTATTTCATAGATGTTAAAAATCCATGAAAATTTCTTTATAGATCCAAACACGACCGATAGGCTTCACACCTTTCCGGAGGGTCTTCCAAGTTTAGAAACTTGATTTCTCGTGTATGGATACTATCACGGATTCTATGACTTCTAGTCATTTTATGGAGTTAGGGCCCATCATCGCTTCTTTGCATGTAGTCGGTTCATCATTGTCAAAACAATAACGACTTCTGTTTCAAATCTTACTATTTGATTTTTACCGACCCACAAGGTTCAATAGGAACGCTAATCTCCAAGATCACACCCTTTGTAATCACCGGAACCATGAGCATTGTGGCTGCTACTGGGACACTTTCCGGTGCTGTGCTACTTAGCACATATAGCTAAGGTTCAACATCCTTATCAAAGTTCTATTGTCCTCCCACTTAACTTTTCATGAAAAACTCCTTCTCAAGAAACTTGACGTTTCAAGCGACAAACTCTTTTGTCCTCGGTGTTATGGAGGAATTCCCAACAAATTCTTTGGGATAACCTACAAAGACGTGCTTATCCGACTTTGTTGTAAACATTTTACTTATGCATAGCATAACAAAATTTAAGAAAAGACAATTCGGGTTTTATCCCAAACCATAACTCATATGGTGTCATTTCAACAGATCACGATGGTGCTCTTTTCAGTGTAAAAGCGGTAGTATCTAAAGCTTTAATCCTTAAAACATAATGGCAGTTTTATAAATGACACCTTTGATCTTACCATGTCAAAAAAGGTTTGATTTGATCTCTCGAACATACCATACTCCTGTGGTTTATCGGGAAATGCAAATTCATGGAATAATTCCTGAAATCTTAGGTGTTTTGCTAAACCTGTAACTCAAATATCTTCCTTTATGATCAAATCATAAACTCCTTTATTTTCTTGTTACGATGATTTTTCACTTCATCTTGAAAGTCTTTGAACAATTTTCAAATGTTTCATACTTCTTCCTTATTAAGTAAATATATAGATATATTCACTCAAATTTCTGGATAAAGCGTATGAAGCAAAAAGATCCATCACATATGGGTACACAATGGACTATATACATCAACATGCATAATATCCAATAAGTTAGTCATTCGTTCCTCTTTGGCCTATGGATGGTGTTTCAATTATCTCGAGGAAAGTTTCACAAGCGTCAATTGATCAAAATCAAAAGACTCCAAAAATCCATCAACATGGAGTTTCTTCATGTTTACTTTTCAATATAATTCAAACAACGATGTCACTTCATAAGTGATCTTCCAATTATTTTTCTTACGACATTTTAGCAATAATGTTTATGGATGTGATTTCTCCAACTAGACTTGTAAAAGTTCATGCATCCTTTATGGAATACGGTAATTATTTGAACAACCATTGTTCTCATAATACCGGAACGAAATAACAATTATTAAAACAAATCTTGAAGGCTAGGTTTGACGACAATGAAAAACACAATAACACTTTATTTGCTTTCGATGACCATCATCACTTATTCTCTTGCTAGTTACTTAGGCCGTTGCAGTTCATGAATTGTGTTGTTCTGTATGACACTTCATACCAACCAATTCGGTATCTAATACCGGTATCCAATACCTCAGAACCACATTGTTTAACAATCAAGGAATACAACCATAACATGTATATCTTCTATATACCTAAGTTGGACATCTCCAACCTTTTATTTTCTGCCAAATATTTTATAGATTCTCTTTCAACAATTCCTTTTCTTTTAAAAGAATCCGTCAACATCAATAGTGGTGTCATTCACATGACACATAGTGCAAAGTGTATATAGTCAAATACTAATACCTTTGGACTTGCACTTTGAAGTGGATCACCATCATCAAATGTTTGGTGTTCTTTCAAAAATTCATTCTTTAGTAATCTATTAGTGTAGTAAACATTTTACTTACATCTTCTATTCATCCTTATCATGACAACTTTCATGATCAAGATACTATAGCCTATAAGGAAGAATCGCGAGTATGATGTTAGTTCTCAAAACCTTTTTGGGAGATCCGGATGCCTAGCATCTCCATCCTTCACAAATTCTCATACAATATGAGAACATGCAATTTGCTAATTATACTCTATCATAATGCAACCAAAAAACTTTATTTCAGATATCACAATATCTTCCACAAATGATGGTTTCTGAAACAATTTTCAGCTCCTATATAATCTTGATATTAAAACGGGTTTTGAATATCAGTAATCATGGAGGCAAACATGATACTTTAGATACTAACATTGGAATTCTTACTCCTTATTTAATACTACTTATTAAACTTCATGGAGTAAACAGAGTTTGCTGAAAGTTTGCAATAGGACTTCTAAACTTTAAATTGACATTGAAAACAATACGATACCCGTTTGTAAAGTAAATATCCAGAATTCTATAGTTCTATTATCTCACTTAAAACTAAGCATACGGTAGTGAACAGATGCCAATGACTACAAAAAATTATGCAAATTCACTTCGATTTAGTTTATGACAAATTGAGTTCGACTAATCCAAATTAGAAATGAATCCCACTCAAAAACGACATCCCTCGTGCCTTTTTGGTGATTACATGAACCAAATCCACTACACCAAGTCCGATCATCATGTGAGTCGGTGTAGCTTCAAAGGCGAGCATCAATATTGGCATCACATCAACTATATGACTCATGCTTAACCTTTCGGTCCGTGTTCTGAGGCCATGTCTGTACATGCTAGGCTCGCCAAGTAAGAACCTTAGTACTCGCGTGTGTAAAACTGTCTTACACCTGTTGTATGAAAGCGTAGAGTCGAGTACACCCGATCATCACATGATGTCTCGAAACACGATCCATAGAACGGTGCATACTTAAGGAAGAACACATTTTATCTTGATATTTAAATGAGCGGTCATCTTACAATGCTACTAAAAGCGCCAAACTAGCAATATAAGATGCAAACATCTAATGTGTAAAGTGGGATGATATGGTCCATGCATTTGATCTCTATCATATGCATCATGGTATGATCTCTATCATTCCTTCGTGTGTAAGGCCAAGGTCTATGGAACTTACACGTTAGGTGTGTTGTAAGAGTATCTATCATACATCTACTTACAACATTACCATATCATGACAATAGCCCAACAACGATCTAAACTAGACGCCTCTAATTTCTCCATTGCAAGTTTTACGTGGCTTAGGGCTTTCGTAGATAGAACCGGTCTTACCTACGAACATGGAACCACAACGAGAATAACCAAGTTATTAGCAACTCGTTGTAAATCAGATATTGACTATAGTAGGAGAGACAGACACCCACCAGCCACTTATGCAAAACTAGTTGCATGTCAGTCGTGGAACCGGTCTCATGTGCGATGACATGTTAGGTTGGTCCGGGCCGCTTCATCCCACTATGCCACCAATATCAAAAATACATAGAAGATGAAATATCATGATCATCATCGCCCACATATAAACATATGTGTACTACCCGTGCAAAGCACCTACGCATAGATCAGGATCTGATACCACTGTTGGGTTCGCAGCATAGAAAACAAAAAATTTCCTACGATGGGAACTATCGCCAAGATCTATCTACTAGATACAAGAAACGGGTGGATATACATCCATAGAGAACTTACCCTCGAAGACAACCAAGCTTTGTTAACGAGATGGAACTCGTGGATGATGTAGTCGTACACTTTCCAATCTCAAGATCGTGATGAAGTCTAGCAGGTCTGGCTCCAGCACGTCCATCAGATCCAGCTCTAGCAAGTCCAGCACCACCAAGTCCAGCACCACAAAGCAGCGGTGCATCCATGATTGCACACACGTCCGGTACCCTGACAACCTCCGTCCCTCGCTCCAGCAAAGCAGCGGAAGCAGCAACTCCTTTCCAGATAAAGCCACCGGAAACATGTATCTCGCTAATCCGAGACCATGGGGAATAACTAGAGGGGGAGAGAGATCCTTCACGAGGAGGTGTGTGTTGTGAGGAGGAGAGGGGGGCCTTTTATAGGGAAGAGGGGGGCACCCAAGGGCCATGGCGTGGCAGCCATGGTGGTGCCCCCACCTCTTCCACATTCATGTGGGTGGAGCTCTCACTCCCATAAAAAGCCTCCACTCAAGATTCCACTCACACATGCATTAAATTTCCACCAAATTTAATGCAAGCTCTCATTAACTAAAACTATTTTATTTATTTTATTCAAAATTTTGTTAATTACATTAATTAACAACCATTCACATAAAACCCCTGCAACATTTTAATATCACATGCAAAACCAATTTCAGCAATTTCACCCAAAACAGTTTCGGTGTCTATTGAAATAATTCTAGCACTTTCTTAAATCTTTATCTGAAATATATTTGCTCCAAATGGTGTCGGTATCCCTTAAGTGTGTCACCCTATGGTTCGTGAATAATGCAGACATGATCGAGACCCCTCTCTGATCAATAATCAGCAGCGGGGCCTAGAGAACCGTACCGACTCCCACATATTCAACAATGACTCTTGTGATCGTGTGAACCTTTAATGTCATAACTAAATCCCTTTGTCTCGTGATATATTACATGTCCGAGATTCGATCATCGGTATTCAAATACCTAGTTTGATCTTGTTACCGACATGCACTCTTTTCTCGTTCCCGTGATATAACATTCTAGTGATCACATCACTTGCTTGCAAGCTATTTCAATGTGATATCACCGAGAGGGCCCAGAGTATATCTATCCGTCATCGGGATGGACAAATCCCACTCTTGATCCATGAGCCTCAACATAACACCTTTGTAGCACTAAACCCACCTTTATAGTCACCCTGTTACGGTGTGACGTTTGATGTTATCAAGATACTCTTCTGGTGTTAGTGATTAACATGATCTCATGGTCTAAGGACTAAGATTACTTTGTATGATGTTATAGCAACATAAACATAATGACTTTGATCGCAATGCTATACTTTGGATGAATGTTCATCACATCATTCCACAAATGTTGTGACCTCGTTATTAACAACATCAATGTCCATGAGCAGGAAACCTTGATCATCTTGTTAATCAACGAGCTAGTTTATATGAGAGGCATTACTAGGAACTTTGTATTTTGTTTATTAAACGCACATGTATTAATGTTTCCAATTAATACAATTATAGCATGCAAAATAAACATTTATCATAAACATGTAATAAGATAATAACCACTTTATCACTGCCTCTCGGGCATATTCCCTTCAATCTTCTAGTATTGTAGCTGGTGTGTGAGTTCTTGAAGTTATTTCCTTTATATTCTGCAATTATATCTTTTTGTTTCTTTTTTTATTTTCACTAGTTAGGCTTAATGGAAAACAAAAAAATTAGAGAGCTTTATAGTATTTATCTTGAGTTAGGACATGAAGTGTTTGAAGAGAAAATTAAAAAACCTATGGAACTTTAATTGCATGCTAATAGCAATGTTTTCAGTATGAATTCTTTGGACACCATTATTGCTAATGCTATGGAAAAGTCTAAGATTGGTGAAGCTGGTTTTGATGAGCATGATATTTTTAGTCCCCCAAGCACGGAGGAGAAAATTTACTTTGATGATACTATGCCTCCGATATATGATGATTACAATGATGAGTATTATGATTACAGTTCACCAACTATTGAGGAGAAAAATGATTATGATTACAATATGCCTCCTATATTTGATTATTAGGGTGATGAGAATAATAATGATAGCTATTTTGTTGAATTTTCTCCCATCACAATTAATAAGAATGACTATGCTTATGTGGAGAGTATTAATTATTTTATGCATGTGCCTCGTGATAAGAATGTTTTATGTGATAGTTATATTGTTAATTTTATTCATGATGGTACTGAAAGTTATTATGAGAGAGGGAAACATGGTTTTATGTATCTCAACTATATTAAGTTTCCCCTCTTTATGTTGAAAGTTTTGAAGTTGCACTTGTTTTGCTTTCCTATGCTTGTTGCTTTGTGCTTTCATGACTTGTTTCTTTACAAGATTCCTATGCATAGGAAGTGGGTTAGACTTAAATGTGCTTTGAATTTTCTTCTTGATGCTCTCTTTTACTTCAATTCATATTTCTTATGTGAGCATCTTCTCAAATTATCATGCCTAACTTAAAGGCGTTAAAGAAAAGTACTTATTGGGAGATAAACCAATAGTTTTAGATTAGTCTTGAAAGTTATTGCTTCAGTAATAACCTCTCCTTATCATTGTTGTGTTGTTTTTGTGCCAAGAGTAACCTCTAATGAGAGAGAAGTAAGACTTGGGAAAGTTGCTGTCCCGAAACAGATTTTTGTGCTTCGCTGTAAAAATTCGTGAAAAATCTCTATACGTCGGTTCGAGCTGTAATTGTTTGTGCTTCTACCCCAAGTTGTTATCTAAGTTTCGTTAGTTCAACACATTTCGATTTGAGCAACAGAAGGTCTTCTAAAAAATTGGTTTATACCTGCTGGTCTGTTTTGATAGATTTCTGCCATTATTTGCATTTGCTTCTTGTTGATTCCATTTTGAGTTCTCTTTGGGGAATTGAGCTTTTTGAGGGAAGTGCTATAGTAGCTAGTGTTTTGATGGAAGTTTTATTGGTGTTGAAACTAAACCCAAAGACTTATTATCTTGAATGCACTAATGTTGCTAATAAAGATTGTGTGAAGTTTTGTATGAAGGAAAAAATTTCAGGTGTATGGAGAGAATGATGTAATGAGATGAAGAATGGACTAATGCTCAAGCTTGGGGATTCCAGGCATGTCACCCCAATAAATATCCAAGAAGTATAAGCGTCATAGCTTGGGGATGCCCAAGGCATCCCCTTCTTCATCAATAAAAATCTCAGGCTTCTTCCAAACACTTCAGTTTTTATCATTTCATGCACAGTTGTGTTGTTCTTGGAGCGTCTTTGTTTTTGTTTTTAGTTTTATTTTTTGGTTTTCTTAAATAAGTTGGTTGGATCCCAACACACTTCTCTTGGAGAGAGACACACCCCGTTATTCATTGCCTAGAACACTCTAGTTTTCATTCTTATTGTTTTCTGAGTGTTTTGTTTTACTAACACTATATTTAGCTTTAGTTTTCTTGTGCTTTCAGCTTGGAACTTTTTAGTTCTTCTTTGTGGATTTGTGAGACAAGCTCATTAATCTTTATTTATTATTATCTTTGTGAGTTGTTTCAAATAAGTCGATTGGTGTTGGAAGAGAGTAGGAAAAGTTCATGCTTAAGTGGTATAAAAGGAGCTTCTTGTTGACCATGGCCTATGCTTTGTCATCTCATGCTTGATATTGTTTTGGATTTATGCTTAGTGATTTTTGTTGTAGCATGACTTGTTATAAACAATTGAGATTGCTTAATGTGCCTTGAAAGAATCATGCGTTGTTTTAGCATATAAAAGCATAATATTGTGGTATTCTCCTTCAATGCTTTATTTGGGTTGACTTGGCGCGTGCTCACACCATGTTAAGACTATCCCAAGTCACCATAGCCTCTATGATCATTTAGTTTTCGACTTGTAATATCACTTTATGCTTTAATTAATAATGTTTTGTCGCTTTGCATGATTATGGCCATTATTGCTCTCTTAGTTGGTCGCTCCCAGTCTTTTGCTAGCCTCCATAACCAAGTATTACTTCCACTTATGCATCCAACTCCAAATAAAACCAAGTTATTCCAAAGAGTCCACCATACCTACCTATTAGCATTTGCTATTCCAAGTATATTCATGTTTTTATCTTCCTTCTGAATTAAACTTGTTATGAGAAAACTAGTGATTAAAGCTCTCACGAACTTGATGGCACACTTTACTTTTCTTGCCCTAATAAACTTGAACCATTGTGTCGTCCATGTTGTATATGCTTGCAGTTATATGTTGGGGATTAGCAGAACCATGTTGTCATTGGGAACGCTTTCAACATTGCACTTGTACTTTGTACCTAGTTGATATCATGCTCTTTTGTCTATGGATGTCATCTGTGTGAAATGAAAGGGGAGCTTGTAAGTCCATGAAGTCATGTATGTGTGTTAGAGAAACGCCTGGGCCGCCAGTCTAATCCATGCCTAATCATGGTGGAAACCTGCAGCGTAACCATAATGAGCAATCTATGAAGCATTCTACTTATTAAAAAAAGAGATAGAGATTGAGAAAAAGATAAAAAGAAAAAAAGAGATATGAGAAAAGAGGAAAAAGAGAAAAGGCACCATTTTTCCATGGTATATAAGAAGATTGCTGAGATGCTCATTGTCTGATTGCCTTGTCATTTTGATATGGGGATACGTCCGTATCATCGGGCAAGGGGTACCCCGTTGGTGGTTCTCTATGATACACAAGTACTTACTATGACAAGAACTTACCGGTAACTAAACTTGAGTAGCATGAGGAGCGGCCCTCCTATTCAAGGGCATGAGATTTCCAACTTATACTTTGTCAAGCATATACTCCATAATTTGTTCACTTTAACCTTAATCACTTCAAGATTCTTATGATAGGGGCAATGAGAGCTGAAAGCTAATAAGTACCATAATTTTTGGAAGCTCTTTATGAAACTTGAATCCCTGCTTCCTTCTATGAAGGCATTTCTTCCACTTTTATGTTGAGTCTCCACCTTCTATCTTCATGCACCTATTGAGAGAGCATAGTGGCCATTCTTAGTTTAATGTACATTGTCCCAAGACTTGTTGATTGATGCATAACTTTGATATTGCTTGTTGTTAAACTATTTGTATCTAGTCACCCTTATAAACTTTGAAGGTGTCCTATGCAATTATGATTTGCTACATTATGAGGGACACGTTGAATGCCACTATGCTATGTTTTCTTTATGTGAAACAAACAAACGTCTTGCAAAGCATTGTTATTCATGAATCTTTTGTTTGTGCCTTTTCATGTTACAACATAGTTGATATGTCTTATTATTAGAACTTTATCTTTCTTGCTATGTTGAAGTACTATGATCCCAGCTATCAATGTTTTACAAATACTTTGATCAAGTTTATGATGGTGCATGTCACATCAAAAATTATTCTTTCTTTTTATCACTTACCTACTCGAGGACGAGCAGGAGTTAAGCTTGGGGATGTTGATACGTTGCAAACGTATCTATAATTTTTGATGTTCCATGCTTGTTTTATATCTACTTTCTTATGTTTTGTCCACACTTTGGAGTATTTTTATACACTTTCTGGGACTAACCTATTAACAAGATGTCATAGTGCCAGTTGCCTATTTTCTGCTATTTTTGGTTCCAGGAAAGTCAGAAAATGAATATTCTCGGAATTGGACGGGACAAAAGCCAAAGTCAATATTTTAGCGAAAGACACATGGAGTCCGAAGGAGAGACGAAGGAGGGCCACATGGTGGCCTAACCGCCCCTTGGCGCGGGCAGCCCTAGGACGCACCAGGGCATGGTGTGGGCCCCCCTGGCCGGCCACCGACCTCGCCACTTCGCCTATAAAATCCCCCTGGGACGAAAACCCTAAATCGAACAGCCTCCAGCCACGAAAAGTTCCGCATCGCTGCCACCACCGAAGGGGAGATTCGGGGGACAGAAAGTCTCTGTTACGGCACCCTGTCAGGACAGGGAAGTGCCCCTAGAGCAATCTCCATCGATCTCCACCACCATATCCATCGTCGTTGCTGATTCCCATGATGATGAGGGAGTAGTTCTTCCTCGAGGCTAAGGGCTCTACCGGTAGCTATGTGTTCATCTCTCTCTCTATGCATGATCATATTGTGATCATGAGCTTTGTAATCAAGTAGATCTACCTTGCTACTCATGCTTTAATAGATCTCTACTCTCCCCATGTGTGTGAAAGTGACAGCGTGCATACCATGGTGGCACTTAGGCTAGAGATTACAAATACTTGTTATGAGTTAAATTTGGAGTTGGATGTTTCTATGAAATTGTGGTGTTTGTTGGAACCATCTAGAGCTCAAGGTGACAATGTGGGGTTATCTAGATGGGGAAAGCGAACTTTGAGGAGTGTTGTTATAGCCCTACCATGGATTAGAGTGTCCAACCGGAGAGTAGTTCAGAGTAGTATAATGAAGAGAACATATTTATATGAGAGTGTTCACTAGTGAAAGTATGATCCCTAGGCCTTGTTTCTAAACATTGAAACACCATTTGCAACTAGATCTGTTACATGTTTGCTTGCTTCCATCTTTTTGCCTTTAGTCGTTTCCTACCGTCAAGATCTTTTCTGGCACCGTTGTCTTATAACCATACCACTTGCATTTCACTATCTCTTCGCCGAACTAGTGCACCTATACACCTGACAAGTGTATTGGGTGTGTTAGGGACACAAGAGACTTCTTGTATCTTGATTGCAGGGTTTCTTGAGAGGGATACCTTTGACCACTTCCTCCCTGAGTTCGATAAACCTTGGGTGATCCACTTAAGGGAAAACTTGCTGTTGTTCTACAAACCTCTACACTTGGAGGCCCTGTTGGAGATATGCCCAAGAGGCAATAATAAAGTGGTTATTATTATATCTTTATGTTTATGATAAATGTTTACATCCCATGCTATAATTGTATTAACCGGAAACATTAATACTTGTGTGTTTTGTAAACATAAAAGAGTCCCTAGTAAGCCTCTTGTTAAACTAGCTTGTTGATTAATGGATGATCATGGTTTCCTGATCATGGACATTGGATGTCGTTAATAACAAGATCATATCATTAGGAGAATGATGTGATGGACACACACCCGTAGTAAGCATAGCATAAGATCAAGTCATTAAGTTTGTTTGCTATAAGCTTTAAAATACATAGTAACCTAATCCTTCGACCATGAGGTTATGTTAATCACCATCACCGGATGGGTACTTTGATGACATCAAACACCGCTTCGTAACTGGGTGGTCATAAAGGTGTCATTGGGTATTCTAAAAGTATGTGTTGAAGCGCATGGACCAAGATTGGGATTTGTCCATCCATATGACGGATAGATATGCTCTAGGCCCTCTCGGTGGAATGTCATCTAGTTAGCTTGCAAGCATGTGACTGGGTCACAAGGGATGACATATCACGGAACGAGTAAAGAGTACTTGTCAGTAACGAGGTAGAACTAGGTATGGAGATACCGACGATCAAACCTCGGATAAGTATAGTATCGCATGACAAAGGGAATTGGTTTCGTATGTAAATGGTTCTATCGATCACGAAGTCATCATTGAGTATGTGGGAACCATTATGGATCTCCAGGTCCCGCTGATGGTTATTGATAGGAGATGTGTCTCTGTCATGTCTACATATTCACGAACCGTAGGGTGACACACTTAAGGTTCGAAGTTGTTTTAAGTAGATATGGAATGTGCGTTGGAGACCGAATGTTGTTCGGAGTCTCGGATTGGATTCAGGACGTCACGAGGAGATCCAAAATTGTCCGGAGAATAAGATTCATATTTTAGGGATCATTTTCTGAGTTAGGAAATGTTCCGGAGTATTTGTATGAGGATTCTAGAAGGTTTCGGAATGTTCCGGAAGGTTCTGGAAGATTTCTTGGAGTTTGCTTGAAAACCAAGAAAGGATCAAGGAGTCCTTGTGGGGCAAGACAAGGAGTCGTGGGGGAGGAGGACTCCTCCCCCCTTCCCAATCCGCCGGCCAAGGGAGAGGGGAGTCCTACAAGGACTCCACCTCCCCATGGCGCCTCCCCCCTTTAAATAGAGGGGTGAGGGCGCCACCCCTGGCCCTCCTCCACTACTCCAATCCTAGCCGCCTCTCTCCTCCTCCTTTCTTCTGCTCAGGCTTAGGCAAAGCCCTGCAGAATTCTCTACTCCACCACCACCACTACACCGTCGTGCTGCTGGGATTCCGTGGAGAAGATCTACTACCTCCGCTGCTCGCTGGAACAAGGAGAGGAAGGTCTGCTTCGACTCCATACGTGTGACCGACTGCGGAAGCGCTGCCGGAACGCGGCGCCGGAAGGATCGTCCACTCGATCTTGAGATCGGCAAGTGATCGACTACATCAACCACGAGATCCAATCTCGTAACGCTTTCGGATCTACAAGGGTTAGTACAGATCTATCTCGTTGCACATGTCTAATAGATTAGATCTTGGCTATTATCTAGATTAGATCTGGGTTTTGTTCGTTCTTGCGGTAGAATTTTTTTGTTTTCCATGCTACGAACCCATCAGGCCCAACAACTATCTACAAGAATAGAAGTGCGTAGACATCAGGCTGGTGATAAGGATGATTAGAAATCAACTTTTGGAGCTTGTCAATTCTTGGGAAGGTCTTTAGTATGTTTGTCTTCTAAAAAGCAGAATTGTATATATATCTCCACCGCCAAAGCTGAATATGTGGATGCTGCTAGTGCATGTACCCAATTATTATGGATGAGGCAAACTTTAAATGAATACGGTGTAAATTGTCACAAAGTGCCTCTTTTATGTGACAATGAAAGTGCAATCAAAATTGCGTACAATCTGGAGCATCACACAAGGATGAAGCATATTGAGATTCAGAATCATTTTACTCGGGACCATGTAGCTCGAGGTGATATTTATCTATCTTTTGTGAGCACGAAGAACCAACTTGCTGATATTTTCATGAAGCCACTTGATGAAGCAAGGTTTTGTTACTTGAGGAATGAGCTAAATATCATTGATTCGAGGAGCTTGTCTTGACTACCCATGCACTCACTCTTATATCTCTTCCTTATTTGATCTTGGTGTGGGCATGGATATAGGGGAGTGTGGTCCTAATTGATTGGGCTAACCCTCCCCCCATAATGCCGAAAGCAACTGATACATTGCAAATGTATCTATAATTTTTGATGTTCCATGCTTGGTTTTATCTACTTTCTTGTGTTTTGTCCACACTTTGGAGTACTTTTCATATGATTTCTTGGACTAACCTATTAATAAGAGCCAAAGTGCCAGTTTCCTGTTTTCTACTGTTTTTGGTTCCAAAAAGTCAGAAAATGAATATTATCGGAATTAGACGGGACAAAAGCCAAAGTTGATATTTTACCGAAGACTCACGGAGACAGAATACGAGACGGAGGAGGGCCAGGGCCTGGCCACACCATGTGGTGGCGCGGGCTAGCCCTAGCCGCGCCACCAGGTGGTGTGGGCCCCTCTGGCCTCCACCGACCTTGCCTCTTCGCCTATAAGAAGCCTCCCGATGCATAAACCCTAAATAGTCAAGCCTCCAGCCACGAAAAGTTCCGCAGCGCCACCGCCACCAAATAGGAGATTCGGGGGACAGAAAGTCTCTGTTCCAGCACCCTGCTGGGATGGTGAAGTTCCCCCGGAGCCATCTCCATCGATCTCCACCACCATCTCTATCACCATTGCTGATTTCCATGATGAGGAGGGAGTAGTTCTCTCTCGAGGCTAAGGGTTCTACCGGTAGCTATGTGTTCATCTCTCTCTCTCTCTATGCATGATCATATTGTGATCATGAGCTTGTAATCTATAGATCTAGCTTGCTACTCAAGTGCTTTAATAGATCTCTGCTCTCCCCATGTGTGTGAAAGTGACAGCGTGCTCACCATGGTGGCACTTAGGCTAGAGATTACATATACTTGTTATGAGTTATATTTGGAGTTGGATGTCTTTATGAAATTGTGGTGTTTGTTGGACTCATCTAGTACTCAAGGTGACAGTGTGGGGTTTTCTAGATGGGAAAGATGGACTTTGAGGTGTGCTGTTATAGCCCTACCATCGATTAGAGTGTCCAACCGGAGAGTAGTTAAGAGTAGTATCATAAAGAAAAATATATTTATATGAGAGTGTTCACTAGCGAAAGTATGATCCCTAGGCCTTGTTTCTAAGCATTGATACACCGTTTGCAATTAGATCTGTTACATGTTTGCTTGCTTCCATCCTTATTTCAGTTTGCCTTTAGTCTTTTCCACGCCTTCAAGTTATTTTCTAGCATCGTTACCACTTATAATTATCCATACCACTTGTATTTCACTATCTCTTCGCCGAACTAGTGCACCTATACACCTGACAAGTGTATTGGGTGTGTTGGGGACACAAGAGACTTCTTGTATCTTGATTGCAGGGTTGCTTGAGAGGGGATACCTTTGACCACTTCCTCCCTGAGTTCGATAAACCTTGGGTGATCCACTTAAGGGAAAACTTGATGCTGTTCTACAAACCTCTGCACTTGGAGGCCCAACAACTGTCTACAAGAATAGAAGTGCATAGACATGAAGCTATTTTCTGCGCCGTTTCCGCGGAGGTAAGGTAAAAGGTATTCACACCGGAGGATTAAAGAAGAAGAACCTCCAACGGCAAACGCCTATTTTCTGGCGCCGTTGCCGGGGAGGTGAGGTAAAAGGTACTCACATCCTCCGGTGTGAGTGCTCGAAGTTATTTCCTTTAGATTCTGCAATTTTGTCTTTTCGTTTCTTGTTTTCACTAGTTAGGTTTAATGGAAAACAACAACAAAATCAGAGAGCTTTATAGCATTTATCTTGAGTTAGGACATGATGTGTTTGAAGAGAAAATTAAAAAACCTATGGAACTTTATTTGCATGCTAATAGCAATGTTGTTAGTATGAATTCTTTGGACACCATTATTGCTAATGCTATGGAAAAGCCTAAGCTTGGGGAAGCTAGTTTCTATGAAAATGATCTTTTTAGTTCCACAGCTTTGGAAGACAGCTATTATATTGCTTATGATGATACTAAACCTCCAATACATGATGATTACAATGATGAATATGATATTTTCAGTCCACCTACTATTGAGGAGGAAAGTAATTATGATTACAATATGCCTCCTATATTTGATGATTATGGTGATGAGAATAATAATGATAGCTATTTTGTTGAATTTGCTCCCACAACAATCAATAAGACTGAGTATGTTTATGTGGGGAGTATTAATTCTTTTATGCATATGGCTCATGATAAGAATATTTCTTGTGATAGTTATATTGTTACTTTTATTCATGATGCTACTGAAAGTTATTATGAGGGAGGGAAACATGGTTTTATGTGTCTCAACAATATTAAGTTTCCCCTCTTTATGTTGAAAGTCTTGAAGTTGCACTTGTTTTTGCTTTGCTATGCTTGTTGGTTTGTGCTTTCATGACTTATTTGCTTACAAGATTCCTATGCATAGGAAGTGGGTTAGACTTAAATGTGCTTTGAATTTGCTTCTTGATGCTCTCTTTTACTTTAATTCATATTTCTTATGTGAGCATCTTCTCAAACTATCATGCCTAACTTAAAGGCATTAAAGAAAAGTACTTATTGGGAGATAACCCAAAAGTTTTAGATGAGTCTTGGAAGTTATTACCTCTGTAATAACCGCTCCTTATCCTTTTTATTTGCTTTTTGTGCCAAGAGTAACCTCCAATGAGAGAGAAGTAATGATTGGGAAGGTTGCTGTCCTGAAACAGATTTCTGTGCTTCACCGTCAAAATTCGTGTAAAATATCTGTACGTCCTTTTGAGGCGTGAATTTTTGTGCTTCTGCCCCAGGTTGTTATCACACTTTATTTAGTTTAACACTTTTCGATTTAAGCAACAGACGGTCTTCAAAAAATGCGTCTTTACCTACTGGTCTGTTTTGACAGATTTCTGCCATTTTCTGCATTTGCTTCTTGTTGGTTCCTTTTTGAGTTCTTTTGGGGAATTGAGATTTTTGAGGGAAGTGCTACAATAGCTAGTGTTTTAATGGAATTTTATTTTGTGTTAGAACTGAACCTTAAGACTTATTTATCTTGAGTGCACTAATGTTACTAATAAAGATTGTGTGAAGTTTTGTATGAAGGAAAATTTTCAGGTGTATGGAAGGAATGAGTAATGAGATGAAGGATGGACTAAAGCTCAAGCTTGGGGATGCCATGCGTGTCACCCCAAGAAATATCCAACAAGTACAAGCGTCAAAGCTTGGGGATGCCCAAGGCATCCCCTTCTTCATCAATAAAAATCCCAGGTTTCTTCCAAACGCTTCATTTTTATTGTTTCATGCACAGTTGTGTTGTTCTTGGAGCGTCTTCTTTTTCGTTTTTGTTTTGGTTTTTAGTTTGCTTGGTTTGCTTAGTTTTCTGAATAAATTGGTTGGACCCCCTCTTTCATACATTGGTTTGCAAATAGTTTGGTTTGGTTTGGAAAAGAGTAGGAAAGTTCATGCTTATGTGGTAAAAAGAGCTCATTTTTGACTGTGGCCTATGCTTTGTCATGCCATGCTTGATATTGTTTTGGCTTTATGCTTAGTATTCTTTGCTGTAGCATGACTTGTTATAAACAATTGAGATTGCTTAATGTGCCTTGGATGAATCATGCGTTGTTTTAGCATATTAAAGCATAGTATAGTGGTATTCTCCTTTGATGCTTTATTTGGGTTGACTTGGCACATGTTCACACCATGTTATGACTATCTCAAGTCACCATAGCATTTATGATCCTTTAGTTTTCAACTTGTATTATCACTTTATGCTTTGATCAATGATTTTTTGTCGCTCTACATGATTATGGCCATTATTGCTCTATTAGTTTGTCGCTCCCAGTCTTTTGCTAGCCTCCACAACAAAGTATGAGTTCCACTCATGCATCCAACTCCCTAAACCAAGTTATTCCAAAGAGTCCACCATACCTACCTATTAGCACTTGCTATTCCAAGTATATTCATGCTTTTGTTTACCTTCCAAATTAAACTTGTTATGAGAAAACTAGTGATTAAAGCTCTCACGAACTTGATGGCACACTTTACTTTTTGCATCTAATAAACTTGAACCACTGGGTCCTTCTTTGTTGCGTATATGCTTGCACTTTATAAGTTGAAGTTAGCAGAAGCATGTGTCATGGGGAACGCTTTCTACATTGCACTTGTACTTTGTACCCCGTTGATATCATGTTCTTTTGCTTATGGATCCCGGCGGTGTGAAATAAAAGTGGAACTTGTAAGATCATGGAGTTTGTATGTGTGTTAGAGAAACGCCTGGGCCGCTAGCCTAAGCCATGCCTAATCATGGTGGAAACTTGCAGAATCACCATAATGAGCACTCTATGAAGCATCCTCAATAAAAACCTATGCAAATAGCAAATAAAAAGATCGCTGAGATGCTCATTGTCTGCTTGCCTTGTCATTTTGATTATGGGATAGCTCCTGTATCATGTGCAAGGGGTACCCCGTTGGCGGTCCTTAATGATACACATGTACTTACAATGACAAGAGCTTACTCATGACTGAAGTTGAGTAGCATGAGGATCGGTCTTCATAAGTAAGGGGCATGATATTTCGGTTTATAACTTGTCAAACATATCCTCTTAGTTGTGTCACTTTAACCTTAATCACCTTAAAGATGCTTATGATAGGGGCAATGAGAGCTGAAAGCTATAAGTACCATAATTTTTGGAAGCTCTTTATGAGACTTGAATCCCTACTTCCTTTTATAAAAAGTCCTTTCTTCCACCATCATATTGAGTCTCCACCTTCTATCTTTATGCACCTACTTTGAGAGCATAGTGGCCATTCTTAGTTCTATGTGCATTGTCCCAAGACCAGTTGATTGATCCATAACTTGTTATTGCTTGTTTTAAACTATTGTATCTAGTCACTCTTATGAACTTTGAAGGTGTCCTATGCATTTATATTTGCTACTCTATTGAGGGACAAGCTGAATACTATTATGCTATGTTTTCTTTGTGTGAAACAAACAAACGTCTTGCAAAGCATTGTTATTCATGAGTCTTTTGTTTGTGCCTTTTCATGTTGCATCATAGTTTCTTTGCTTATTGCTAGAACTTTGTCTTTCATGTTATGATTGGAGTACTATGATCCCAGCTTTGAATGTTTTACAAATACTTTGATCAAGTCTTTGATGGTGCATGTCACCTTAAAAATTATTCTTTCTTTTTATCACTTACCTACTCGAGGATGAGCAGGAGTTAAGCTTGGGGATGTTAATACATTGCAAATGTATCTATAATTTTTGATGTTACATGCTTGGTTTTATCTACTTTCTTGTGTTTTGTCCACACTTTGGAGTACTTTTCATATGATTTATTGGACTAACCTATTAACAAGAGCCACAGTGCCAGTTGCCTGTTTTCTTCTGTTTTTGGTTCCAGAAAGTCAGAAAATGAATATTCTCGAAATTGGACGGGATAAAAGACAAAGTTGATATTTTACCGGAAGACTCACGGAGACAGAATACGAGACGGAGGAGGGCCAGGGCCTGGCCACACCATGTGGTGGCGCGGGCTAGCCCTTGACGCGCCACCAGGTGGTGTGGGCCCCTCTGGCCTCCACCGACCTTGCCTCTTCGCCTATAAGAAGCCTCCTGATGCATAAACCCTAAATAGTCAAGCCTCTAGCCACGAAAAGTTCCACAGTGCCGCCGCCACCGAAGGGGACATTCGGGGGACAGAAAGTCTCTGTTCCGGCACCCTACCGGGACGGGGTAGTGCCCCCGGAGCCATCTCCATCGATCTCCACCACCATCTCCATCACCATTGCTGATTTCCATGATGAGGAGGGAGTAGTTCTGTCTCGAGGCTAAGGGTTCTACCGGTAGCTATGTGTTCATCTCTCTCTCTGTGCATGATCTTATTCTGATCATGAGCTTGTAATCTATAGATCTACCTTTCTACTCAAGTGCTTTAATAGATCTCTGCTCTCCCCATGTGTGTGAAAGTGACAGCGTGCTCACCATGGTGACACTTAGGCTAGAGATTACATATACTTGTTATGAGTTATATTTGGAGTTGGATGTCTTTATGAAATTGTGGTGTTTGTTGGACTCATCTAGTACTCAAGGTGACAGTTCTAGATGGGAAAGATGGACTTTGAGGTGTGCTGTTATAGCCCTACCATCGATTAGAGTGTCCAACCGGAGAGTAGTTAAGAGTAGTATCATAAAGAAGAATATATTTATATGAGAGTGTTCACTAGCGAAAGTATGATCCCTAGGCCTTGTTTCTAAGCATTGATACACCGTTTGCAATTAGATGTGTTACATGTTTGCTTGCTTCCATCCTTATTTCAGTTTGCCTTTAGTCTTTTCCACGCCTTCAAGTTATTTTCTAGCATCGTTACCACTTATAATTATCCATACCACTTGTATTTCACTATCTCTTCGCCAAACTAGTGCACCTATACACAAGTGTATTGGGTGTGTTGGGGACACAAGAGACTTCTTATATCTTGATTGCAGGGTTGCTTGAGAGGGAATACATTTGACCACTTCCTCCCCGAGTTCGATAAACCTTGGGTGATCCACTTAAGGGAAAACTTGCTGCTGTTCTACAAACCTCTGCACTTGGAGGCCCAACAACTGTCTACAAGAATAGAAGTGCGTAGACATCAGCAAGTCAAATCATTTCTCTTAATATCATTCTGTGATATGTGAGCTTATTGATGAGTATTGGTCATGAACCCAAGATATATCTTCGCGGTGTCATACCATGCACTCCAACAAGGTGGCCTAGGCCACTGCCCTCTTCCATGAGAAGAGTTGGTTTTATGTGGATCTTATTGGTTGTTTTTTTCTAATCTCGTGTTCTTATGGAAATCACACTCAATTTTGGCTTTTAGTTGATTTGATTCTTGCAATCTTGAGTGTGTAGTACCATCTCAGTTTGGTTATCTCGTCCCAAGCCTCTCTCCATCCCTAAGCTATCTCCTCTAGCACACAAGTCCATTGATCACACTTGTGGGGGTTTTGTTTGGGGACGCACGGGCCTGAACCCGTGTACAACAGAAATTCAGAATTCATGCCGGATAATCCGGCCCAAGTGTAGGCCGGATAATCCGGCCCTGGTGGCTGCAGTCTATTAAGGACTGGGCGTCGGGGGGAAGGGCTCACAGCGAGCAACACTTCTCTCCCGACACCCTCCATCTCCCCAGCCGCCCCCACCCTCCCCGGAGCCTCCCCAGCCACCGGATTCTCCGGGCCTCCCTGGATCTTCTTCTCCAAGCCTCCGGGTACATTCTCCTCCGCATTCTTCCTCCAATGAGTGAGGGTAACTCCCTCTCTCCCCATCTTTGGCTTGATGTGTCACTTGTTGGGTGGAACATGGTCTAGGAGGTTGTTGTTTCGTGTAGAGATTGTAGTCTTGTAGTACCTAGGTCTGATCTATGCTTATGCATTCGATCTAGGCGGATCTAATCTGCCAGGGCCAGATTATCCGCCCCTGGCCAGGCCAGATAATCTGGCCTAACAGAGTCAAAACTGCTTCAGATTCTTATGGATTTTGTGCATTCTGTATGTTTGGACTATGGACTGCTTGCCTACTGTTTCTATGTTCTCTCTCGGGCTTGTGTGTGTGCTTATCCCCATGTTATCTATCTTTCTCGTTTCACAGGTGGTTCCAGTGTCCCCAAGACCTACAGGCATCGTCCTCGTGGCCTCTATTTCAAGGACGATGGTGAGGGTCATACAGTGGACGAGGTTGAACTGAGGAGAAGGAAGAAAGAGGCTGACCGCATGGCTAAACAGGCAAAGAGGGACAAGTCCAGGAAGTATGTGGCCAATAAAAAGGGCAAGGAACCAAAAATCAACTATAAGAAGATGGATATTCTCACATACTCCTCCATTCGTCATCGTGATCTGTTTGCGGACACTGAGCCGGATACTAAGCTTGGTGACCCACGCTTTTGGTGTGCTGACCAAAAGTCTATGTATGAGGATGCTTATGCATAGTTGAAGATTCGCCCTATGCATCCTATGATCATCGTTGAGGCTATGGTGAAGCCCCAACTTTCTGATGCCATGGACGTGACTGAGAAGATGGGGCTGCACCATCTCATGGCCCTAAAGTGTTCCTTTGACTCCGAGGTTGTCAAGCAGTTCTTCTCTACCTTGGTCATTTGTGGTGATGAGTACCACACTATGAAGTGGATGACTCATGGCATGCCAATGTAAACTGATTATCGGACTTTTTCTGAGGTACTTGGTTATCACTTCCGCCACAGGGACCGTGCTAGTGGCCATCGCATTATTACTCAGCTCAAGCCCAGCAAGGATGTTGTCCTCTCTCCCTGCACACTTGACAATGGTATTGTGGGCTCCTTTGCTGGTCTCTCTCCTCTGTATGCTAGCTTGGTTTGCATCTTTTGTGACTCTATCACACCAAGTGGAGGCAACAATGATAGCATTCGTGGTCACTTAGTCCAGCTACTTGGCTTTTCTCATGAGGTGGCCTCCTGTAAAGATGATTCTGTTGATTACAAGCTAGACGCGATGGACTTTATTTATCATGAGCTCACTCATGCAATGTTCAACAGGCTCTTCATCCCGTATGCACCGTATATTATGATGTTGATCCAGCACTTGCTACCCGATGGAGAATTCCACATTGACTCTACGCATAAGGCCAAGAAGATTTACAACAAGGCATGGAAGATCTCTCATCCATCTTCTGCTTCTGACAGCTTCATGAGGGATGCTCGCACCAGTGCTCGTAGGGCTCCGGTGCCTCCTATTGCTCGAGAGGTGAAGCAGCTGAACTGGTTCCAGCAGAACATTCTGTGCATGGGCATGGACACTCGAAAGGGGCAATATGCGGCGTATAAGCAGCACCACGAGATGTCCCATACTCAGCAGCTTATTCTTCACCACGTGTCTGGGGCTTCCGGTGCTCCTCATGCCCCTATAGCTCCCACACCATATGCTCAATGGAATTCTTCGTCCGGACTCAATTATGGAGGGCTTGAGCGTCACCTGTTTCCTTCCACGGACACTGCTGATGATGACGAGGAAGACACCGAGGAGCTCTAGGATGAGGACAAGGATGGGGACGAGGATGAGTACTACGAGTAATCCCTTGGGGTGTTAGCATTGCTCTTCTTCCTTTTTGGAATCTTGATGCCAAAGGGGGGGAAGTAGTTCTATTAGGTCTCCGTCGATTTGCATGGGTCGGGCGCAAACATTTGCACTTTATCTTCTCGGGTTGGGCGCAAGCATTTGCACTTTATCTTTTCGGTTGTTTTTCTCGCTTGTGCCCATTTAGCGTTGAACCTTCATTTGTGATTTCCTTTGTATGATACTATGTGTTTGTGTGGCTCTGGATTTATCACATGGATTACTCCTATGGATTCATCTATCATGTTCTATCATATTGGCCATATTGGATATCTATCTAGAGGAAGGCGTTTATAATGCTTATCACATTGGGTATTCTTGCTATCTTGAGGACACCTCTCTCTCGGTGGTATGATTACTTTGTTTATATTCCTATGAAATAGACTTGCACCTATTTGTGTGCATTTGTATTCAAATGCAAAATTTTAGTATGCACACATTGAGGGAGAGTCTCTTTCATGTGTTTATTGTTGTTGGTCATGTGTGTTATCTTGCAAATCCTAGTATTATCATCTAACACCAAAAAGGGGGAGATTGAAAGAACATCTCATGGTTCCCTGTGTTTTGCGTGTTAGATAACAATACTGTGGAGTTTCTAATGTGCGCTAAGTATTCCAGGAAAGGTTTTTTGGGTGTTTGGGGGCAGGATTATCCGTCCCTATCAAGGGTCGAATAATCCGGCCTAACCATCTTGGCCAAGGCTGGCCGCGCGTGAGCTTCTGTCTAGGGGGGGATTATCCCCCGGACAGTCCGGCGCTGGGGCGGATTTTCTCCCTAGACTGGATAATCCGGCCCCAGGGAAATTTCCCAAGGGAGCGTCTGCGCGAGCTTCTGGGGGCAGATTTCCCCCGGACAATCCGTGGCTAGGGCGGATTTACCCCCAGCCGGATAATTCGGCCCTCCTATAGGGCCGGATAATCCGGTCCCCAGGAGAAGATGCCAAGGACCGCCTTGCGTGAGCTTCTGTTTGAGGGCGGATTATTCCCCAGATAATCCGAGTCTGGGCGGAGTATTCCCCTGGTCGGATAATCCGGCCCTCACTTGGGCCGGATAATCCAGCCCCAAATGGCTCCAACGGCTCCATTTGGATAGGGGTATAAAAGCCCCATCAACCCCTCCTGTCAGATTGCTTGATTCATTCGAAAAAGAATAGACCTGTTGCAAAAGCTCTCTCTCGAGATCTCCCACTTCAACCACCTGAAGGCTTCGATCTTTGGGGGAATTGAAGGATACATCATTCATCGTCATCACGAATCAAGCGCTTCAACTCCTCTCCATTCTCTTGGAGAATCCCCGATCTAGTATTCTCGTTGATATCTAGATCTTGTGCTTTGTTATTGATAATTATTGTTCTTGTGGAAGCTTGTTGTCATTACGGGAGCCTCCAATTCAGTTATGGAGTTGTGCCCCGCTAGTTGTGTAAAGGCGTCAATTCCCGCCTCGAAGGGATCCTATAGTGGAAAGGTGGATCAGGCCTTTGGTGGCGAGATCCATCGGAGAATAGGGTGAGGCCTATTGTGGCGTGGTGGTCTTAGTACCGCCCACCCCTCCAACGCAGAAGTACTTCCCTTAACAAGGAAGGAACTATGGTAAAACAAATCATGTGTCTCCGCGTGCTCCACTACGGTTTACTCGTTCCTCTATCTTAATCGCCTTTACTAGCTAGTAGTTAGGTTTGCATATAGAGAAATTTTACATAGTAGTATATCTAGATAATTTACCTTTTGTGTCGAGCCTAAAATTAAAAAAAGCATTAAAATTTGAGGTAGCACCTATTCACGCCCCTCTAGGTGCCCATACGATCCATTTGAACCGCTCCCACTCCGCCCGATCTTCCCCGATGGTACATCACGGTGGTGCGGTGCTAGATCTGCTTTGTGGCAAGCCTAATTTCTCGTTGGCGATGGAGGATTTAAGCAGCGATGCGCGACGGAGGAGTGGAGGCATGGGCCAGGGGGAGGGATGGAATGTGATGGATCGAGAACCTTATCTGCCCTCCATTCTGTAGATATACTGGTCGGGGGTGGTTTTACCGTGCCCCTTAAAAAATAAGGGCCCGATGACATATACGGGATCTGTTCGGGCAAAAAACAACTCAGCGCTTATACCCACCGAAATTATGAAGATCCGCCCCTTGTGAGGGTCCTGTTAGAGGTGCTCTTAGATCGTGATGTTTCTTTGTGCCTCAACAACAAAGCACCTCTCACACCACCACCAAAGGAGGCGGAGGCCGTCTATCGGCGGGAGGCGGTGGGAGGCGTCGTGTGCATCTTTTTTTCTTAGCTAAAGAGTCCTCTTTCGCTGCCATGTATGCACTTAGATGGGATGGCACATCTAGTGTGACCCTGTGCAGATCTCGTCGTCCTCCGTCCTCCGGTTGCCTTGTGGTATGGCCAGGGCTGAGCCTACAGGAGTGCGGTCCGTGCGGCAGGAGTGCGGTCCGTGCGGCTGGACAGGGCCCATAATTCCGAGGGTCCCAAAATTCTGGTATAAGCCATGACCGGAATTTTTTTTGGCACGTTTCTCTAAATCTGGCGCGTGGCCGCTGGGGTATGGGAAAGAGAACTAAAAAGGCTAAGACGGCCGGCCTTACCTGGAATGGGCCTTACACTATATTGATCGGACACGGAGGCCGGACTGCCTCGATTGTGGGCACGCTGCCAGGTTCCATCGATCGCTGCAGCCTGCAGGTCGCTGGACTAGAGTAGTTGCGACCCCAGCGTCAGTTCATCTTCTCACAGAGACGCAGGCGATCTGATTCTTCGTCCGATTTTTGCTGATCCCCCAAAACCGGTTGCTTCAATCGATCGCCAATCTGCTGATCCCCAATCCCGCTAGGTGTGTGCTGCGTGCATCTCTCTCCTCACCTGCATCTTTTCTTCTCCCATATCTGCCCTACTGCCCTAGGTCTCTCCTTTAATCGTGTTACTCATCTTGTTGTATGAAGTTTTGAAGAACCAAAATCGAAGTCAACATGGAAAACTAATAGGTATGTTTATTCATATATCCAATTGACATGTAAGATACTATGTTATATACTACCTCTGACCAGAAATAACTGACTTAACTTTGTCTACCTAGACATGTTTTCGTGTATATATATAGATACATTCATATCTAGACAAACTTAAATCAGACCGAGAGGGTGTAATTATTTGTTGAATAATTAAAATTTTCTAGTGTCATAGGGTTCTATTTTAGAGTTTCGCACAGGGTTCGGATTTTGCCGGCTAGGCCCTGGCCTCCCGATTGGATTGTCTTCGTCAGGGGACTTGTCCACGTCTTGTGCGTGGCAACTAACACATGTATGCATGTCGCTCCACGGTTCGGACGGGCTCAGTTTGTCAATCTTAAGACCTTCCAGATCAGCCTCTTAGAATCGTTGTCTTTCAAGGTATTCCACGTTTTACAGACCACGTGCCACTGTTGCCACCATGGTGAAAGGACACGCCAGGCATTCCACGTTTTCTCTCCGAACAGTCGACTGCGTGATCGACTGACCGACTGGCTGACTGCCTGACTTGGTGACGTCTCACCATTATTGGATTGTTCAGTGAGGTACGATGACATCGATCAATCGAACATGCATGGCAAGATTGTGGTCGGCGCGCGCAGGTGTAGGCACCGCGTGCCTACGCATAGCAGGATTCGAATCATTCCATCATGGTCAAGGGAGTTAATTGGATAAAACTATCACATTTGAAGCTCTCGGGACAAGTCACTATCACTTTCGGTAACTTTTACAAGTCAGTACCAGTTCTGAGTCATAGCGTTGCAAATTGCACTAAATTTTGTCTAACAATATTTTAACACGCTTTCTGACGGTTGGGGCTCAGCTGTCAGTGCTGAGTTGGTGCCACATGTCTGGGAGTAGCGGAGGTGGAAGTGGGGCCCACCCGTCAGCCATATCTTATGTTATTTTTTTATTTTCCTTTCCTATTTTACTATTTACTGTCAGTGGGTCCCACCTGTCAGCCTCCCTATTTTCCCCACCCACCTTCTTCTTCCTCCATCGGCCTTCCTCTTCCAATCCGTTCGCGCGCGCGACCCCTCTCCTCACCTTGCACCGTCTGCACCGGGCCCGCAATTCACCGACCAACGCACCTGCCGAACAGCTCCTCATAGGGCGCCGCGAAGTCGGCGAACCCGAAACGGCCGAAGATCTCGCCGTAGTCGCCCACACCGCGGCCACGGCCGGAGAAGCCTCCAACTTCGTCGTCGTCGGCGATGGAGATAGGCGGTAGGTCGAGGTAGGGGATGGAGCAGGTGGCGGCGACGCCGCCGGAAACCTCCGTGTAGTCCATCGGCGGCGGCCCCGCGGCCCCGAACCGCGGAGGCCCCCCGAACACGTCCCCGTACACTGCCCGCACTACAACCATCATCCCGCGCTCGCCACCGTCGCGGTCTTCTGGTGCTGCCTCCGCTCCTGCCACGACGCGTCCATGGCTCGCTAGGGCTCCACGGCCCCCTCAATTGCTCTCTCAGTCTTCGGCTAGGTGGGGAGGAGGAGACCAGGGGGATTTAGCAGAGCCCGTGCAACTCGGGGTCATCAGCGCGCAGGTCGTTGTGGTAACTCATTATCGGGACAAGGTCGGGTGCGGGACGCCGGAGCAGGGGAGGTCGAGGCAGACAAAGTCGAGGAGGCGGAGGGCGCGGAGGCTAGCGTCGTAGTCGGCGGGCGGGACCAGGATGGGCCGGTCGGGGAGGCGGAGGTTCGCGCGGACCCGCTGGAGGTACTGTGACATCGATTCCTCTGGGGCTCTCGATGGCGCCTCCTTTGGGGGAATGTCCGGATCGACGCCGGCAGGGGCTGGTCCGGCCATTGTAGGAGTTTGCGAGGGGGTAGAAGGTGGAGGCGGAGTGGGCGGGCTCGGCGCACCGCCGTTGTACCGGCGGAGGAGTGGAGTAGTGGACGGGTGAGTACGGGTCAGGCGATAAAATGGCCCCGATTATTTTTTAACAGAGAAATATAACATGAGCCTCACTGACGGTAAATAGTAAAATAGGAGAAAAAATAAGATATGGCTGCCAGGTGGGCCCCACTTCCACCTCAGCTCCTCCTAGACACGTGGCGCTAACTCAGCCCTAACAGCTGAGCCTCAGCCATCAGAAAGGGTGTTAAAATGCTGTTAGACAAAATTTAGTGCAGTTTACAACGCTATGACTCAGAACTGGTACTGATTCGGAAAAATTATCGAAAGTGGTACTGACTCGTCCCGACAGCCTCAATTGTGATAGTTTTATCCAATTAACTCCGGTCAAGGCGTCGGGCCGCAGCAAACGAATTTCCGCTGACGTCTGATTTTTTTTTCACAAATGAACTTGTATTCACTACCGGGAATTTAATTCTCACAAAACATTAGGCAAAGGCTGCAGGGAACATGGTAAACTATTTGTGAAGTGTTACGCTCGGCAAAGAAAAGATTACACGGCAAAAAAACCGTCGACAAATTATTTTCGCCTGAGTGTTTCCCCGGGATTCGGCGAACATTTTGTCGAGTTTTTATTACGGCCATCGGCAAAAAAAAAAGCACTTGGCGGGGAGACGGTTCAACGAACAATACGTGGCCCGGTGGTTTGCCTAGTGTTTTTCTCCTACGGACGGCAAAAATTTAAACTTTTTAGCGAAGTATTTTTCGAAGGGAGTGTGAATTTTAAATACATTTGCCTAGCGTTTTATCAAAACCGACGGAAAATAGTTCGGCTATTTTACTAAGTGTTGAAAAAACACATGGTAATTTGCTTTCGCCGGTGAGACCAAATGGTCATCACACTTCCCATGTGCTAAGTCTACTGACACGTGGCACCTTTGCCGAGTGTAAGCCCTAGTTTTTTGGTTTTCATTTGTTTCATTTAAAAGCCCCAATTCAATACAATAGGTGTATTATTATATATAGACATCATCACAAGCTAGCATATGTAGAGCACAAACATATCGAGTTCCAAAGCACAATTAGTCCATCGAGTTCCACAGTTCCCAAACATATACAAATTCATCAAACAAGCTGAAGTCACTTGTCGAGGAAACATGAAGATAAAAAAATCCATGAAACACAAGTACTCCATAACGATGAAAGAAATATGGACATTTTTTTTACAAATTATTAAAGATTGTTACCAATGAATTAAAGATTGCTAGGAAACATGCAAATGAGCACCATGAGAACATGATTAAATTTTCACAAGTTCCAAGACAAAACACGGGAGACTAAACATGATCATATGATTTTGACAAGTGCAAGAAATTTACAAATGGAGCATGAGAAGATCTCAACTAGGAGAAATCGCTTGTAGTCACACTTGTTAGGGCTGCCTGCATGCTTTGGGGGATTCCGACACTATGTGGCACGGTTTCGGGCGAAACCCTAGCCCATGGGGTCTGCACGTTTTACCCCTTTGATTTGCTTCTGACAACGGTTGACCTATGGATATTTCTCTTGGTTTGTGCTTAGTCAGGTCATCCAAACGTGTAAAACCAAGTTGGAGCCCAAGCTCTCACAATATTCCCCGGTTGACCCGAGGTGGGAGTTTCCCGTCATAAGTCTAGAACCTTCCTAAGTGACAGCACACGTCTGCGAAGGTTCTACGCCTTTAGAGCTGGTTTTTGGCCCTTTCAACTTGGCAACACCATTATATACGTATGTTAGGGCCACATGTAAGTTTTTTGGGGGAGATTTCGACCATCCGAAGGCGTAGTTTCAGACGATACCCTAGCCCGTGGGAACCGCACGGTCTACCACTCTAGAGGGCTTCCAACGACATTTGGCCAATGAAATTTTATTGGCTTGTGTTTGGTTAGGTCTTAGGAACATGTAAATCCGAGTTGGGGCCCAAAGTTCTCACAAGGTTTCCTCTAGTAGAGCCGAAGTGGGAGGTTGCCGCTATAAGTCCAAAACCTTTCTAGCTGACAACACATGTATGCGAAGAAGGACACACTTGGGAGTTGTGTTTTGGCCTTTTAACATCATCACTATTATATACATATGTTGGGACCACATGCAAGTCTTTGGTGGGATTCCGATAGACCGAAGCGCAGTTTTGGGCGATGCCGTAGCCCATGGGGCATGCGTGGTCTACCCCTTTGACAATCTTCGAACAACGGTTGACTAATGAACTTTTCTCTTGGTTGTGTTTAGTTAGGTCATTAAAACATGGAAAACCAAGTCAGATCCCAAGCTCTCACAAGATTCCCTTGGTTGATACGAAGTGGAGGCTCCTGCTTTAAGTCCAAAACATTTCTAAGTGACAATGCAAGTCCTTTCTCCTTCCCGGCCGGAGAGCTCACAGGTCCATCATGATCAGGGGCCACGTACGGCGTCGATCGACGTATCATCCCCACCAGAAATTCCGGTCTTGTCCGATTGGATGTTTCCTCTCGAGAATACTACTGCTACTAATCACCTGCTCATCGGGAGTACGCACGCACAGGTGTATAACAACTGGAATATCGCACTCCAAAAAGCTAGGCGCCTCTCTCGCGCGCCAATCTGCTGTTCATGTCTCCCACGAAATCGAACACACGATTGGTCGATCGCGACCCTGCCTTGCCATGGATCTACACGAGCATCGTCGGGCCGGCAAAAGCTCGCGGCCACCAACGGCCACGGCCGGCGCGCGCGTCTTTCCTGGCGGCTGGCGCTTGTCGTGACGCCCTTTCTTCCGCTATTCCAAGAGAAAGCATACACGCTCGCATCCAGCTTTGCAAACGAAGCAACACTGCAACATACGCCGGCGTGCATGTTCGTGGAGCCGGCAGCAGAAATCGAAACGAGCGCTTCGTCCGAGAAGATCGGCATCTTGGCCACCGCGCTCTGGCAAATGCATGTACGACAGCAAAATGGCATTAGCAATGGTCAGAGAGAGAGGATGAAGATTGATCGGTGCGGCCATGGCCCGCCGCGCGCGTACGTCGCCGACCGGCCGGCATCGGAAAAAGCGCAGGGCAGGACGACAGGGACGGGCACTTTGCAGCGTGTTTTCGCCTCAATGCTGGACATAAAACAAGGGCATCGACGAACGCAAGGACAAATGTCGTTACAAAAGCTAGTACCTGCTAGCTCCTCTGTCCCTTCAACCACATGCTATGCAACAACAATTCCGGCCCTGCACCACGGAAATCAGTGGCAATATGGCCGGTTAATTTGGGCACCGATGTATGACACCCGAATCAAAGATAGGACATGACAGTCGTCTACTTCACCCATATGGTGTACTCATGGGCCATACGGCTAATATTAATACTAATGGTGTTTTTATCTTATATTTAAGATAACTGATGATTCCATAATATCAATGAGAGTATGATTTTATTTGTTGTTATTGTTGTTGTTGTTGTTGTTGTTGTTGTTGTTGTTGTCAAACTTCTAGTTGCTTTATATGTGATGCATCAATTTGTTACCCGTATATGGTATGCACAACCACTCAAATATTCCAGACCCGATTGATGTGCATGGCTACTTTATGTGTATGTGCATGAGTCAAATTCCACCGCCACCGTCCCGTCCTTCACAGCGGCGCAAGGAAGATCCGAATGGCAACCTCAACCGCCAGCTCGACCATGACCTCGACTGGAACGCATCATCGACATCCCCTGCAGCTCTGCCTCGCTTTGTCCTCGGTTGCTCATCAATGGCAGTAAGCCCTACTCTGAGCTTAGCCATTGTAGATCTACATGTACAAGACGTGTGGATGGGTTGTGGATTTTGTGCACTGTAGATCTGATTAGGTAACCGTGATGCTAGGGTTCGAAATTTTGGTTAGTACCATTGGAGTCAGATTGGGGCCATTGCAAGACGGGTTTTAGTTGTATACCTATCAGATCATGCATTTACCGTTAGAAAACATTTTCATCGTGTGGGATTTTTCAGGGAGGAGTTTATGAACCTGGTGCAATGTACAAAAACCTAGGTTCTGCTTGGTCCTTGGTTCACTCATTCCGTACCTAAATAAATTATGAGGCCCCTAATTGATTCTACAGTTATCATCTGCATCTGACCTATGAATTTAACATTGCACTCTCAACCTAGATGTGGTAATTTGCATATAGCTTGTGTTTGTACAACCACATAGGTTGGGCATTGAACAAGCTATATCACTACAGGAAAAAAGCTCGTTGCCGTGAGGCTCACCTTTGTCGTGAGCCACCACACGGCAAACGAACCTTTGCCGTGAGCAGACCAAAAGGGCTCACGACAAAGAAAACAAACACGGCACAACGAAAGTAAGACTCACGGCAATGACAAGCCTCACGGCAATGGCCAGAAAGAACTCACGGCAAAGAAGCAGCGCTCGGCAAAGACAAACAAAACGCATGGAAAAGATAGGCCACACTGAAGCACGGGATATTCGGCCCCTCCGTGAGAATATTCCCATGTGGAAGGGCCCACCACTCCGCTGTTCACGGAGGGGTGACGGAGGGGGCTAACGGCACGACTTTGCCGTGTAGCCTACAAGTGGAACCCACAACAAAGGTCCCTTGTTGTGAGCCCATGCTTTGCCGTATGTTTTTTTCTTTTACATTTTGTTCTATCGGTTGTATTTCTTTGGTTAAAGTTACTTTTATTTATTCATTAAATTAATATGATGGCTCTGATTAAATAAATATTCCTACGGTTCCCTACGGAACCCTGACCCGCAGCCCTCGGGTCATCTATCCCCCTAGACTTTCTTCTGACAGGGGTAGCCCGGTGTAGGTCACTCTTGTTTTGTGTTTGTTTAGGTCATAGGATGATGTAAAACCATGTTGGGTCACAAGGGGAGTGACAATATCCTATTCTCTAGTGCCAGAACGGGGACTTTCTCCCTTAGACGAGTTCGGAACCCTCGCCTTTAGGTTACAGTGCGTGCCTGCGAAGGGGGACACATGCACCTGCGGACTAGGTTTTGTATGTTTCAACATAGCACCACACTTTCATGCATGTGCTAGGGCCACATGCAAGTCCTTGAGGTGTTTCGGTGCCCCGGAGCGCGGTTCCCTACGGAACCCTAACCCACGGGCCTCAGGTCATCTACCCCCCTAGACTTTCTTCTCACAGGGGTAGCCCGGTGTAGCTCACGCTTGTTTTGTGTTTGTTTAGGTCATAGGATGATGTAAAACAGGGTAGCAGCAGCTTAAGGAGCACCAGCAGTAGCAGGCGCAGATGCAGATGCAGCAGCAGCAAACGATGAGCTGGTTTGTGAACCAGTAGTTTTTGACTACTGCACCGGGGAGTATTCCTACTCCTCCTTTCGCCTTCTCGTGGGTAAGTGGTTAACTTAATATCTCCATCTTATGTTATCTTGTCTCATTGTTTAATGGTCGCAATATATTCCCCATGTTGTAGTTGCCCGGGTACTTACCAGGTGGGTCGACGAGTGGATCGAACGTGCCGCCCTTCCAGGAACAGCCTAGTTAGAGCCCGATGACTCCTCATACCATCGCCAATCCGAACATCATCCGGAGCCTGACGCAGTTTCCAGGTGAGTTCTCCTAAAAACATGTCACTTGTAGAATTTCAACTTGAAGATGCAAAATTGTAGCCATGCCACTTGTAAAAAATGTAGCAATCTCATGATTTTTCTTTTGACCGTGTATAGGAGAAGGACACGGAGGAGACGGAGAAGGACACAGAGGAGACGGAGAAGGACATGGTTAGCTACCATCAAGTTTAGTTCTCCTAATTTTGGGTTCAAAATATAGCCATGCCACGAGACTTGTAGATTATTGAGCCATGCCATGTCACTTAGCCAAACTTGGCCATAGAGAAAACTTAGCCAAACTTAGCCATAGAGAAATATAGCCATAGAGGAAAACATGAACTTTTCCATAGAAGTAGAGCTTATAACTTGTATATTGAATTTACTTTCATGTGAGCCACTTGTAGAGGTTTCTATGTTTCTCGTTTGATCATATCTAGTGTGGCATGTGAATCTCATGTATTTGCTTTCTATTTTGTAGGAGGAATCACTCCGGAGGTTGATCTTTGCCGTTTGTGGCCTACATGTTGACTATATGTTCCTATGGAGTGAGGACTTGTGGTTGGAGCTACATGATCTTGTAAGGTATCTTGGTGAACTTGTAATATTGCTAGATCAACTTGTGAACTCTATGTGAACATGTGGAGCTATTTTGTGGTGTGTTTGATCTATTTGTGGTGTGTTTGATGTATTTGGGAAAAACTTTGGTTATATGCATGCATATATGCTGTTGTGGTGCCAAAAATGTTGGTCTTATATATATATATATATTTGTGTTTGAAATTTGCAAATGCAGGAAATGTAGCGAAAAGAAACCAAAAAATGCAACAGATCCTTTGCCGTGTGTATGCGCACGGCAAAGTGACAAAATGTCCTTTGCCGTGCGCATACACACGGCAAAGGCCACCACGTGGCGCGAGCCTGTAGTTCCTGACACGGTTGGGTGGTGGCTCTAGGCATTTTGCCATGTGTTCCTAGGAAAAGTGCACGGCAAAGGCAGCGCACAACACCGTTTAGGGCCCACGGCAACGAACCGCGCATGACACAACCACATGCACACGGCAAAACAATACGCACGGCAACGCTACTTTGCTGCGTGTTTCTGGCACATGCACACGGCAAAGCGATACGCATGGCACAACGACATGCGCACGGCAAAGGGAGACACACGACAACGCTAGTACGCACGACAACAAGGTGCTCACGGCAAAGGCTACCGACGCCGTCCCACCATCTCCTCCTCGTTATCTACTTTTCGTTGCCTAGTGTCATGCGTGACCAACGTCAAAGACCATTGCCGCGCGTATACCAGAGGGCTCATGGCAAAGCAGCTTTGTCGTCGAGTGCTTTGCCGTCATTTCTTTGCTGTGCGGCGGCTCACGGCAAAGACATTGTCATGCGTTTCTGGTCCTTTGTCGTGCGTTTCTAGTACACGACAAAGAGGTAAAATCATGTAGTGTATGTTGGATTATCTCATCAACGAGTTGTGTGTGTTCTATATGTATGAGGCCTCCCATATGGTTGCACTCTTTTTTTGCTGCCAATTACAATGTGCCACTAGGACTATTAACGAGGTCATATGCTTCTAACTATGGCTGTACACTCATATCTTGCATTGCTTTTTTTTGTAGCATATTTAGCTACGCGTCCCTATCGATGTTCTTGAAGAGCAACCAAACAAGAAGGTGAAAGGAAGGGTACCCACTATTGGGCATTTCAGTAAGCAGGTGTCCCCAACCGACCTCATCAAGGTGCTGGTGGCACTAGGGATAGGGTATCTTCCTATCCCTAAGGCCTTTAGGACATATCTAGGGTCGGTGCCGGCAAAGATCACCCCCAGGACCTCCATTGGATGCCAATGGTATATGAACCTGAAGGATGTGAATGTGAAAGTAGTCCTTGAGGAGGGCTGGCCACTGTTTGCAATTGTGCATGGCCTACAGCTTGGCTTCTTCAAGAAGCTGAGCGATACGAAGTATAGAGTAGTCATCTATGACCACTCTTGCTGTGAGGTGGTCAAGAAGTTCCCTAAGCACCCTGATGACATGGCAAAGGTCATCGAACTGGATAAGGAATTACCGATTGGTGCTTAAGGTGCAAGATTTCAAGAACCTCCTAATATGATGGTACTATGTGTCGTTGTTAAACTGTGTGTCTTTGATATTATGTATCGTACTCCTGTTAATTATGTCTATGTATCTAGTGGTGTTCATGTTCTGATTGTGATGTTCGCCATGTTCATGTTCATGTTCATGTTGTTCATGCTTTGGTGTGCCTGGTTATCTCACCATACTATAGAAGAGGTTACCGCAGTGGCTATTGGTAGACAACCAAATAGACCAAGCCTTGCACGCTGGTGGCCAATGTGTGCAACCAAATACCCGTACACTTTCTCTAACGATCCCAACCACTTGTGTTCACATACAACCAAACAAACTCAATAACATGGTTTTCCTCCTATTTTTGCGTGGCCATGCTCCTAGGGGATGCCTCCTGGGAGCTCAAAATTTGAGCCAGGCAGCCAAACGCGCCCATAATGGTTGACCCGAGTACCACCTTTGCACATGTGTGTAAGTTACTCCGTACTCATCTATGGACCTGAACTCCCCTATGTATATACATATATTCAAAACATAGACAAGTTCAACTCTCCAAGTAATGTATTACGGTTCACCTATGTCTTCTCGTGACCTAGATGTCTTATTCACATATACGTGATGAACACTACAGGAAAATGGCATTTTAACGGTGACATTTTTTATGCCAACGACTATTTAATGGGCACTACTAGGAAACCCCTTATCAGTGGCGCATCTTTTTCACTATCCGTGGCGCATATGTTAGTCGCCACTGATATGTCGCCACTGATAATTATCTTTAGTGGCGCATTTCAAAATGCACCAGAGAAGTCTCAAACTTCAGTGGCACATATGGCCAATATGCGCCACAGAAGTTTTTTTTCCAAAATTCAAAAAAAAGGCGGCCCAGATCTCAAACTTCAGTGCCGCATATGGCCAATATGCGCCATAGAAGTTATTTTCAAATTTCAAAAAAAACCGGGCCAGATCTAGATCTGGCTGGAGTTGGTGGTGGTGGTGGTGGTGGTGGCGGCTGGAGGGGGGCTAGGAGGAGGTTGCCGGAGTTGGTGGTGGAGGAGGAGGAGGTTACCGGAGTTGGTGGTGGAGGAGGAGGAGGAGGAGGTCGCCGGAGTTGGTGGTGGAAGAGGAGGAGAAGGAGGAGGAGGAGGAGGTTGCCGGAGTTGGTGGTGGTGGAGGAGGAGGAGGAGGTCGCCGGAGTTGGTGGTGGAGGAGGAGGAGGAGGTGGTCACCGGAGATGGTCGCCGGAGTTGATCGTCGGAGTTGGTGGTGGTGGAGGAGGAGGAGGAGGTCGCCGGAGAGTGGAGAAGGAGGAGGGAGGAGAAGGGGAGAAGTGTGGAGGGGAGGAGAAGTGGGGAGGGGAGAAGAAGTGGGGAGGGGGAGAAAAGGGAAAAAGGGAGGAAGAAGGGCGCTGGTGGGATTCAAATTTCGAATCCCGCCCAAGACTTCTGTGGCGCATATGGGGGAAATGCGCCACAGAATTTTCTCCCCTTTTTTATTTTTTTCAGTAAAAAATCTTCTACCCCAAATTAATTTTTACTCTTTTCGAATTTGGGGATTCTGTAAAATCCAGAATGACCATAGGTCGTTGAATTCGAGTAGGGAATTTCGAGACGATCATTTTGATAGGTTAAAGATTTGTTTTCGACATTGTATGCAAAAGTTATAGCCGTTTTACCGTGCCATGACCTATTTTTGCAAAATACATCGAAATTCATGTTTTTCAATTTTTTCTAGATCTATACCCTAAAATCTAACTACAACTCAAAGGAATTATTTTTTTGAAGTTTCTATCATTTTTGTTTATTTTTTACAAAACTAAAAAGGCGATCCAGGGGGGGGGGGGGGGTGGGATATGTTTTCCCCCCTATATGCTTGTTCTGTGGCGCATACACCTATATATGCGCCACAGAAACATCACTTTGTGTGGCGCATCTGGACATATGAGCCACAGAAGTTTCTCCCCCCTTTGTTTGCTGCTTGGTCCTATAGAAGTTTGGCACTTCAGTGGCGCACACGAAAATATGCGCCACAAAAATATGGACTTCTGTGGCGCATATTGGTTTCGTGCGCCACTGAAGTGCCAAACTTCTGTGGCGCAATTTTTCTAGTGCGCCACTGATACATATCTGTGGCGCATGGTTTTACATATGCGCCACTAAATATCTTGTCTACCTATAAGTTGTTTCCTAGTAGTGGGGGCAATCGACATCACTACAGGAAAAAGACATTTTGGCAACGACTTTTTTATATGATGACGGATATTTATCAGGGTCATCGACATATATCGCCCTATTCCAAGGGCCTAAACGGACCCGCTGGCGAAGTCACGCCGTCGGCTTGTAGAGTGTTATGCTGATAGTTTGCCCCTGACTGGCCATCGGCAAACACTGGCATCGGCAAATAGGTATCTACATCGAGGGTTGTCATTGGCAAATATGTCATTGTCGGCAAAGTCCCCAACAACATGTTATTTGGTTGACGAACCTCGTAGCATACTTGTCGATGCGGTCAGATGGACAACTCCTTTTCTTTTTCTTCTGCCGACCATCTGTCTTGTGCCGATGGCTGCCAAAAACCCTCGATGCAGACTTTTACGGTGTTGGCCTAGCGGATGCTGATGGCCACGTGATGTATGATGATGCTGAGGTTGCTATCGACTATAGCATGTATTCAAACGGGCGTCATTGGCATAGTCAGTTGCTGGCGGCATCCTCGACATCGGCCGATGTCATCTAGAGGTCTTCTGCGGCCTACTTTGCATCATGAGGATGCCCGGGGCGGAGGCCCTGGGTTTCGTGGAGGTAGTCATCTTCTCCGTCCAAGGTGGCCGGTCTGCGGCTGGATTGGCAGATCTCACGATCCGTCTTCTAGTCCCAGCAGCAACACGGGGACCTAGGTGCTGGTAACAATCGAGCCATTGGCAGGCGATGGCGGCGCTCCTGTGTCGTTACCTTGATGAAGGCATCACCGTGCACCTTGTGTCGACCTCACTTGTGCTACTCCGGGGGAAACCCTAAAATCTTCGGGTCGGGCGATGGCGGTGTCGCGGTGTCAGTATCGCGTTCTCTCCTGGGAGCATCGTCTATGGAGCAGCATTGGATGAAAGAGGCAGGAGGGGTGGAGCGGCTAGCGCGGGGGGAGGGGTGTTGTTTGGCACCACGGTGGTGTCGGTGACTGGTGTGGCGAGAGTTTGCACATCGATCTACATGCTGACAACGGGTTGGCGAAAGCTATTGAAGGTCGCGACATCTGGAGCGTGTGCGTGGGCGTCGGTCCGTGGATATGTTGTGCGGTTCTAGGGCTCCTTCTGCTTGAGTTGGAGCCTCCGCGCCAAGACACTCCTGCTTCTCTTGGCGAGTGGCAATAGTGTGAGTGACCATGGGGCGGGGTCGAAACAGGTAGATAGGTGTTTGATAGATATCGTTGGGGAGCTGGCGATACGTTATCGTTTTTGCTCGGTGTTTTGTTTTGGCGGTTCCGGTTTGTATGACAATTGTAATAGCTTTTGCCAAACAATGTGGTTCTAAAAATAAATAAAGGATGTGTGCATCGCTTGATGCAGAGGATGGGGCTCCGCTCCCCATTTCGGAAAAAAGTTGATGGCGGCTGATACGTCGTAAACGTATCTATAATTTTTGATGCTCTATGCTTGTTTTATATCAACTTTCTTATGTTTTGTTCACACTTTGAGGTATTATTATACATTTTATGGAACTAACCTATTAACAAGATGCCACAGTGCCAGTTGCCTGTTTTCTGTTGTTTTTGGTTTCAGAAAAGCTAGTAAGGAAATATTCTCGGAATTGGACGGGACAAAAGCCAAAGTCAATATTTTACCCGACACAAGACGAAGTCTAAAGCAGAGACAGAGGAGGGCGCCGAGGCGGCCACACCCTAGGATGGCGCGCCCCCTGGGCGCGGCACCACCTAGTGTGCTCCCCTCGGGCCGCCATCGACCTTGCCCTTTCGCCTATAAAAGCTTCTAGATGCGAAAAACCTAAGTACCCGATCAGAAAGCTACGAAAGAGTCTGTAGCCGCCGCCATCCCCATCCCTAGATCGGGGGATTCGAAGCTCTTCTTGGCACCGTGCCGAAGGAGAGAGATCATCTTGGAGGTCTTCTTCATCACCATGCCTGCCTCCGGTGTGATGCGTGAGTAGTTCACCCTTGGACTATGAGTCCATGTAGTAGCTAGATGGTTGGTTCTCCAACTTTGTGTTATTATGTTTAGATCTTGTGAGCTTCGTTCATGATCAAGATCATCTATTTGTAATCCTATATGTTGTGTTTGCGGGGATCCGATGGATATTGAGATACTATGTCAGATTGATTATTATTTTATCATGTCTATGTTATTTGTGATCTTGCATGCTCTCCGTTGTTAGTAACTATCTTGGCCAAGTAGATGCTTGCAACTCCAAGAGGGAGTATTTATGCTCGATAGTAGGTTCATGCCTCTAGTAATCTGGGGAAGTGACAAAAATCTCTAAGGTTGTAGATGTGTTGTTGCTACTAGGGAGAAAACAGCAATCCTTTGTCCATGGGGAAATTTTATTGTTTACTTTACACACTTTGCTTAATGCAATCATCCGTTGCTTGCAACTTAATACTGAAAGGGGTTCGGACAATAACCGGAAGGTGGATTATTAGTCATAGATGCAGTTGGATTACGGTCTATGTATTATGGTGTAATGCCCAATCAAATCTCATAGGAGTCAAGATGTCTAGTATATGCATTGTTATGCTTTCTCAATCTGTCAATTGCCCCAGTGTAATTTGTTCACCCAACATGCTATTTATCTTAAGGAGAAACACCTCTAGTGAATTGTGGATCTCGGTCCATTCCTTTACCATTGATATACCATCTATTCTTTACCGTTTAATGTTTACTTTCTGCAAGCAATTACTATCTTCCACACTGTATGTTTTATCCTTTGTTTTCAGCAAAACCAGTGAGATTGACAACCTCACTGTAAGTTTGGGCAAAGTTCTGTGGTTGTGTTGTGCAGGATTCCAAGTTGTTAGCAACACATTGGAGTTGTTTCCTTACTCCTACTGGTTTGATAACCTTGGTTTCATAACTGAGGGAAAACTTGCTACTATGCTCATCATACCTTCCTCTTAGGATTCCCAACGAGCTCTACATTTTGAGCCATCAAGCACTTTTTCTGGTGCCATTGCCGGGGAGTTAAGAACAGCTTCAATCTCTTCCTCCTCGTCAATCACTTTTCAGGGAGAAAGAAGATTCTTGCAAGGGGAGTCCCTCACAACCAATCTCTTTACTTTGTTTTTGTTTTTCTTAGTTTATTTTGCTTTGTTTGCTTGTTTCTTTTTATCAAAAACACACACAAAGTTAGTTATACTAGTTTTCTTTTCTTTAAAAAAACACAAAAAAAATTACTTCTTTCTGTAGTTATCACCTCGTTCTTAGCTCATCATGTTGATCCCTAAGTTCACCCTGAAAGACCTTTCAATAGGTAGTGGCTCTATAATTGGGAAAGATAATATTGAAGAATTCTTTAGTCATGTTAGCAAGCATGAGGATATTGAGGATATATCCTTAGAAGACTTGCTCCTGTTGGGAATATGCCCTAGAGGCAATCATGTATGATGTTATTCCCAGTGTATTCATAAGCTTATGGTCCATGTATGAACTGCTGATATGTATCATCAAATATGTGATTTGATTGTGGAACTATATATTCATGTTGTTCGTACTAATTGTCCTTGGTCATTGAGGTTGTGCTGGACACACAACTTAGACCAATGTGAAAGTCGGCAGATGACTAGGTTCCACTTGTCATGGGCATAGAGATGCTATTACGACTTACATGGATTCGGCTAAAGAGTTTAGCGAGTCAGACTGACGCATATTGAGATGCAACCAACAAGTCGTCATTTGCATATCTCAATCAATGTAATCCTTAGACCTGAGGTTATTGCACAATCCGAGTTGAGGATCATCGACTTAGGTTCTGTCAAACGTTGTTCCGTCACTGGGCAGTTATAAAGGCGGAGTTCGGGTCGACTGAGAATCAAGCTACGTGATGTGAATAACCAAGATGGGATTTTGCCCCTCCGTCTAGAGAGATATTCTCTGGGCCCTCTTGGAAGATATGATTCGAAAAGCATGGCCATGCGTGACTGGGTTAAGTGTTAACCGAGGAAACCGACTAAGAGTTAGTCGAATGAATCACTTATCTCGGATCGAGAAAGAGAGTCGGACTATTTAAGGGATGACAATCATTCGCCTATAGTCCGACAAGGTATATCGTGAGGCAAAAGGGACTTAGACAAAAGTCACATTGAAAGGCATGTCGTCATGACTCTTTGGTACTTGGGAGTTGGCACGTTCTGCTAGGAGCCGCTACCAACTAATCGGTTACGAGTGAGACTCGGATCGTGTCCGGGTCACCATGAGCCTGTCGGGTCACACACTTAAGAGCGGGAGCAAGTTTGGGTTAGACCAAACAGGAAATCTATTTGGGTTGGACCAAAATAGAGACATGGACTTAGTCAGCAAGGGACTTGCAGTGGCTAATATAGGCCTTTTAGTGAATGGGCCACAAGTGAGTGGAGCCCATTTTCACTCCCTATATAAGCTGGGGTGCAGATGCTTAGAGCAAGAGGTTAGGTCACTCCATGTGTTGGAAACCCTAGCCCCAGTCCGTCCTGTCGCCACCGTACCGGACCTAGCAGTCCATCGCCGGCGCTTCTCCTCGTACGTGTGGATACCGGTGGAGGTGCTGTATGTTCAGCACTTCGACGATTGTGGAACCGGAACGGATCGTGAGGCGTGGAAGAGGAACGGATCGTGAGGACTGTACAATATCAAGTGACGTGCTTCATGGATTCCACAACTGCGCGTCTAGTGGTAATCCTCGTGGCCTTCTACCTGAGCTAGATCTTGGGATCACCACGTAGGCAAAAAGTTTTGTTTATCTCTGCGTGGCCCAACAGCTCCAGATTATGAAATTGATGCAGCTTCTTTAGTTCATATGTTGGAGGCTAGGTTTGTTAACCTTAACCCCATGATGCAGATAATTGTTTCTTAAACTTAAAGATATTCAGGATACTGAAAAGAGAGATTTAATTTTAGAAACGTTGCTTAAAGAATTCAATGATGTTGTTAAGGAAGCTAGAAAGTTCTTTGATTGTTTTAATATGCTAGGCTCATGTGTAGAAGTTACTGGTACACTAGAAAAGTTGGACAAAACCAAACCCAAAAATGGAGAGGAAATTAAGATAGCAATACCTTTTAAACTTCTAGGAATGCATGAAGCCTTAGAAAAGAATTTTGATTGGATTGTTCCTGAAAACCCGTTTGATGAAAGTAGTGACCCAAGAGTATTGAGACCCTCTAGAACTTATTTGGATGAGATACCTTGCCTCGTTGAGGATAGTTTTTGTATTGATCTTAATGCTTCTTCATTTGAAAATACTTGAATCTTGCTTCCTATGCCTAGCTGAAAGGCGTTAAAGAAAAGCACTATTGGGAGATAATCCAAATTATTTTTACTTTCCGTAAGTTTTTGTTTTGTTGAGTCTTGGAAGTTATTTCCTCAGTAATAACCTCTCATTATCCTTTTTGTGTGGTTTTTGTGCCAAGAATAACCTCTAATGAGAGAGAATTAAGACTTGGGAAAGTTGTTGTCCCGAAACAGATTTTTGTGCTTCACTGTAAAAAAATCATGAAAATTCCTGTACGTCGGATTGAGCTGTAATTGGCTGTGCTTATGCCCCAGGTTATTATCTAACTTTAGTTAGTTTAGCACTTTTCTATTTGAGCAACAAAAGGTCTTCAGAAAAATCTGTTTTTACCTACTAGTCTGTTTCGACAGATTTCTGCCATTATTTGCCTCTTAATCTCTTTCTCTTTGAGTTCTCTTTGATCACTTGAGCTTTTAGAAGGAATTGTTACAGTAGCTTGTGTTTTATTGGAAGTTTTACTTGTGTTGAAACTAAACCCAAAGACTTATTATCTTAAATACACTAATGTTGCTAATGAAGATTGTGTGAAGTTTTGTATGAGGGAAATTTTCAAGTGTAGGGAAGAATAATGTGATGATATGAAGAATGGACAAAAGCTCAAGCTTGGGGATGCCACCCGTGTCACTCCAATAAATATTCAAGAATTACAAGCATCAAAGATTGGGGATACCCAAGGCATCCCCTTCTTCATCTATAAAAATCTCACGTTTTCTTCCAAAACACTTCATTTTTATTGTTTCATGCACAATTGTGTAGTTCTTGGAGCGTCTTTGTTTTTGTTTTTAGTTTTATTTTGTTTGGTTTGCTTAAATAAATTGGCTGGACCCCCGCATTCATACATTGTTTCAAATAAGTTGATTGGTGTTGGAAAAGAGTAGGAAGCTTCGTGCTTATAAGTGGTACAAAAGGAGCTTGTTTTGACTGTGGTCTAGACTTTATCATGTCATGTTTGATGTTACTTTGACTTTATGCTTAGTGATTATTGTTGTAGCATGACTTGTTCCAAACAATTGAGATTTCCTAATGTTCCTTGAAAGAATCATGCGTTGTTTTAGCATACAAAAGCATAATATTGTGGTATTCTCCTTTGATGCTTTATTTGGGTTGACTTGGCACATGCTTACACCATGTTAAGACTATGAACCAGTCACCTTAGCTTCTATGATCATTTAGTTTTTGACTTGTAATATCACTTTATGCTTTAATTAATAATGTTTTGTCCCTTTGCATGATTATGGCCATTATTGCTCTCTTAGTTGGTCGCTCCAGTCTTTTGCTACCCTCCTCATGTATCAAGTGTGAGTTCCACTCATGCATCCAACCCCCAAGAAAACCAAGTTATTCCAAAGAATCCACTATAAATTCCTATGCATGGTGTGTTACACCATTTCAAGTATATTCATGTTTTTATCTACCTTCCGAATTAAACTAGTTATGTGAAAATTAGTGATTAAAGCTCTCACAAACTTGATGACACACTTTACTTTCTTGCACTTAATAAACTTGAACCATTGTGTCCATCTATGTTGCTTATATGCTTGCACTTTATAAGTTGTGAATTAGCAGAACCATGTACCATGGGGAACGCTTTCAACATCGCACTTATTATTCAGTTGATATCATGTTCTTTTGTTTATGGATCCCGGCGGTGTGAAATAAAAGGGGAGCTTGTAAGCTCATGGAGTTTGTGAAGGAGTTATGCCCTAGAGGCAAATAATAGAGTGTATTATTTGATATACCTCCTGTATGTTCATAATACGTTTCATACTGTGCTATAACTGTGTTAATACGAAACGTTAATACATGTGTGGTATGTAAACAAACCGTGTCTCTAGTTACCTCTAGTGAACTAGTTCATTGGTCATGAGGATGGTCCGTGTTTCAAGATCATGGGCATTTATGCCTACTGACAATGAGGTTATGTAATTAGTTGAATAACATGATAGACAAACATCCGACCGTTATATCTTAATGAGATCTAGTTACAAAGTTCACCATTGATGATAAAACACAGAGAACCTCGCAACCTGATCCTTTGACTGTGAGGTAATGCAAATCACCATTCAAGAAGAATCTTAGATGGTTATCAAGTATCATCTCATAACAGGGTGATCAAAAAGGTGCCACTCAGGTTTTCTGAAGGAATGCGTAGAGGAGTACATATCAAGACCAGGATTTGTCTAGTCCATGTAACGGACAGATACATGTGGCCATCTCGGTGACGTCGCATTAATGAAGCTTGCAAGCATGTGACTAGGTCACAGAATACAACGACATGAGAATGAGAAAACAAGTTCATCAGTAACGAGATCGAACTAAGGTATGGAGATACCGAAGATCAAGTCTCAGATGAATTAGGTATCGAATGACAAAGGGAATGGGGAACGACTATCTCATGGTTCGAGCGATTGTATTCGTGAAACGCACGAGGGTCACATGGCCATCCAGGTCCCTCTGTTGATCATTGATATGAGAGTGGTCGTTATCATGTCCGGAGTGTTTCCGAACCGAAGGATGTCATGCTTAAGGGTAGGGACACTTAGGGTAGATAAGGTATCGTATGAGAAATAGAGAGAGAGAAACCGGAATAGTTTCGGTAACATCCGATGGAGATCGGAAAGGGGTCCAGAAGTTGTTCCAGAGTGAAGAGATAATATAATATGTGTATTTGAATGTTAATTGGATAATTAATATTAAATATATTTTTTATTTTATTTTTAAAGGCTCCATATTGCTAATGGGCCTCACCCGAAGGGAGGCCCAAGAGGAAGGCGCCTAGGGAGTGGGGGCCGGCCTAGGGCTGGTGGGCCACCCTAGTGGGTCCCACCTAGGGTCGGCGGCTGCCCCAATGTGGCCGGCGGGTGTGGGGATTAGTGCCACACCGCCCGACCCCTGGGTGGTGCCCTCCTCCCTCTATATAAAGGGGTCTCCCTCCCCCTTTGGAATCATCCATTCCTCTCATTCTCTCTTTCTCATCTGCTGAGGACTTCCCCGTAATATTGGGGAGGACCTCGTAGTTGAGTTCTCCACCTTCACACTACCGTCGTGTGATCGGTGATTCGGCATCTACTTCTTCTATTGCTCGGCTGGATCAGAGTTCGGTTGACGTCTCCTACACCGGACGTGTGACGAACTTTGGAGGCACCACACTTGGGGTGCTGCTCATCTTCATCAATATACGCCTTCCTGCGTAAGGCGTGCCTCTTTCTGCAAAGGTATGAATACTGTATTCTTTCTCCGTTACTTATGTCTACATAGTATAGATTCTGGTATTAGTGTTCGAGTAGATAGAAATTTTTGTTTTCTGCTACGGAACCCTTTAGTGGTATCAGAGTAGGTCTATGGATAGACATGTTGTACGGATAGAACACATAGCAATATGTGGGCATTGATTCTCTAGTTGCTACCCTCTTTAGTATTATTGTTCATATCGCGGCACTGTTTGATGAAGCGACCCCCAACCGACCTCATGTGGTGATTCACGAGACTGGTCCACAAATCAAAGTGGCTTAGGGGGTGTCTGTCTCTCTACAGTAGTTGATATGGCATTGATACTAGAGGGCTCTGAAAAGGGAAGAAGAACGGCAATCATTGAATCCATGTTGTGGCTCGAAGTTCATAGGTAGGAAGGGGTTCTACTGCGAAAGCCCTAAAACCGCGTAAAACATGCAATAGTTAATATAGAAGCGTCTATCTTCATTATTGCATAGGGGCAAGTATTATAACATGGCAATGACAACTTTGTGAAACTTTAAAGCTGTTGATGATGATCATAAAGCTATAACCATGTCATAACACTCTACTTTTGAAGTATTACTTATTGTGCTAGTATACTTACTAGATGGTAACATAATAAGATAATCCCTCGTAGTATTCTAGTTATCATATTCCCCTTGTGTGTGCACCACCAAGAAAGTTCTTTGGTATGAGGTCAGCCGTGATGATCGGGGGTCAGACATATCTATGTTCGCATACAATGGGTGCAAGCCATGTTACACTGCGAATACACATAAGTTAGAACTAGCGAGCCTAGCATGTACAGACATGGCCTTGGAATACAAGAGACCGAAAGGTCGAGCATTAATCACATGGTTGATGTGATCGACATTAGGGAATGTCCACCTTTGATACTGCACTGATGGCCGTGATGATCGGGTGAGGTGCAGAGGATAGGGATCATGTGATCACTAAACGAGTAGAGGGATGTTCATTTAAGTGGGAGTTCCTTTATTAAAATATGAACTCATTATTATGAACATAGTCTAAACACTTTGCAAATCCTTTGTAGATGTCTCGCCCACCCACCTTCAACCTAAGCACTTTCCTTGAGAAGGACAAGCTGAAAACTGATGGAACCAACTTCACCGCATGGTTCCGCAATCTTAGGATCCTCCTAGTCCCCTACAAGTTGACTTATGTCATCGAGGCTGAGCTTCCGACTAAGCCTGCAGATTCCGCCTCCCAGGACGAAAAGAATGTCTGGCAGTCCAAGGCGGATGATTTCTCCCTCATCCAGAGTGGAATGCTCTATGCCATGGAGCCGGAGCTTCAAAAGCGTTTTGAGAAGATGAATGCTTTTGAGATCATTGAGGATCTCAAGGCTGTCTTTCCTCCGTAGGCTCATGCAGAGAGGTATGATGCTTCCGAGCTCTTCTTCTCTGCTAAGATGGGAGAGCACAGCAGTATTAGTGAGCACGTGGTCAAAATGGCTGGCTACATTAAGCGTCTAAACGCCCTGGATTGCAAAATCCCGGAGGAGCTCGCTATAGATAGGGTGATGCACTCGCTGCCCCTAGCTATAAGAGTTTTGTGATGAACTACAACATGCAAGGGATGACTAAGACCCTTGCTGAGGTGTTCGCCATGCTCAAAACAGCTGAGGTTGAAATCAAGAAGGAGCACATGGTGCTGATGGTCAACAAGACCACCAACTTTAAGAAACCGGGGCAAAAGGGAAAAGGCAAGGGTAAGAAGTCCAAGAGGGATGGCAGGTTTGTTCCCAGCACCTCAAAGACTGCCAAGCCTAGCCCTAAGCCCGGCACTTTGTGCTTCTACTGCAAAGGGGATGGGCACTGGAAACGCAACTTCCCTAAGTACCTTAAAGATAAGAGAGCTAGCAAGATAGCCAGCCCAGACAAAGGTATATATGATATACATGTTATTGATGTATTCCTTGTGAGCGCTAGGAGTAACACCTGGGTATTTGATACCGGATCTGTTGCTCACATTTGTAACTCTCAGCAGGATCTGTAGAGTAGGAGGCGCCTAAGGAAGGACAAGGTGACGATGCGCGTCGGCAATGGTTCCAGAGTCGAAGTGATGGCTGTCGGCACCCTGCATCTCCGTCTACCGTCAGGATTATTGTTGGTTTTGAATAAATGCTATTATGTACCCGCACTGAGTATGAATATTGTGAGTGGGTCTTGCTTGTTGCAAGACCTTTATTCGTTTAAATCAGGAACAAATGGTTGTTCAATTTATATGAATGATGTTTTCTATGTTCATGCTCCTGTATGTGATGGTTTATTCTTACTTGATCTTGATTGTGATACACACATCCATAGTGTTGATGCTAAACGTTGTAAGCATAGTGACAATAATTCCATGTGCATATGGCATTGCCGTCTTGGTCATATTGGCATAAAGCGCATGAAGAAGCTTCATTCAGAAGGGCCTCTTGGATCATTGGATTTTGAATCCCTTGATACATGTGAGCCATGCCTCATGGGCAAGATGACCATGACACCATTCTCCGAAATAGTTTATGTCTACACACTTCTATTCTTGTAGACAGTTGTTGGGCCTCCAAGTGCAGAGGTTTGTAGAACAGCAGCAAGTTTTCCCTTAAGTGGATCACCCAAGGTTTATCGAACTCAGGGAGGAAGTGGTCAAAGGTATCCCCTCTCAAGCAACCCTGCAATCAAGATACAAGAAGTCTCTTGTGTCCCCAACACACCCAATACACTTGTCAGGTGTATAGGTGCACTAGTTCGGCGAAGAGATAGTGAAATACAAGTGGTATGGATATAAGACAACGGTGCTAGAAAATAGCTTGATGGCGTGGAAGAGACTAAAGGAAAACTGAAATAAAGATGGAAGCAAGCAAACATGTAACAGATCTAATTGCAAACGGTGTTTCAATGCTTAGAAACAAGGCCTAGGGATCATACTTTCACTAGTGAACACTCTCATATAAATATCTTCTCTTTATGATACTACTCTTAACTACTCTCCGGTTAGACACTATAATCCATGGTAGGGCTATAACAGCACACCTCAAAGTAAGCCTTTCCCATCTAGATAACCCCACACTGTCACCTTGAGCACTAGATGGTTCCAACAAACACCACAATTTGATAAAGACATCCAACTCCAAATATAACTCATAACAAGTATTTGTAGTCTCTAGCCTAAGTGCCACCATGGTGTGCACGCTGTCACTTTCACACACATGAGGAGAGCAGAGATCTATTAAAGCACTTGAGTAGCAAGGTAGATCTATAGATTACAAGCTCATGATCTCGATAAGATCATGCATAGAGAGAGAGAGAGATGAACACATAGCTACCGGTAGAACCCTTAGCCTCGAGAGAGATCTACTCCCTCCTCATCATGGGAATCAGCAATGGTGATGGAGATGGTGGTGGAGATCAATGGAGATGGCTCCGGGGGCACTTCCCCATCCCGACAGGGTGCCCGAATAGAGACCTTTATGTCCCTCGAATCTCCCCTTCGGTGGCGGCGGTGCTGCGGAACTTTTCGTGGCTAGAGGCTTGATGATTTAGGGTTTTTGCGCCTGGGGGGTGTGGCCACCCTGTGGCCCCTCTCCGACTCTTCTTCTGGCTCCGCGAGTCTTCCGGGAAAATAGGCACTTTGGCTTTTCTCCCGTCCAATTCCGAGAATATTCATTTTCTGACTTTCCTGGAACCAAAAACAGCAGAAAACAGGCAACTGACACTGTGGCTCTTGTTAATAGGTTAGTGAAATCATATGAAAAGTACTCCAAAGTGTGGACAAAACATAAGAAAGTAGATAAAACCAAGCATGGAACATCAAAAATTATAGATACATTTGCAATGTATCAACATCCCCAAGCTTAACTCCTGCTCGTCCTCGAGTAGGTAAGTGATAAAAATAAAGAATAATTTATGAGGTGACATGCACCATCAAATACTTGATCAAGGTATTTGTAAAACATTCAAGGTTGGGGTCATAGTACTTCAATCGTAACATGAAAGACAAAGTTCTAGCAATAAGACAAAGAAACTATGATGCAACATGAAAAGGCACAAACAAAAGATTCATGAATAACAATGCTTTGCAAGACGTTTGTTTGTTTCACATAAAGAAAACATAGCATAGTAGTATTCAACTTGTCCCTCATAGAGTAGAAAATATAAATGCACAGGACACCTTCAAAGTTCATAAGGGTGACTAGATACAAATAGTTTAAAACAAGCAATATCAAAGCTATGCATCAATCAACAAGTCTTGGGACAATGCACATAGAACTAAGAATGGCCACTATGCTCTCAAAGTAGGTGTATAAAGATAGAAGGTGGAGACTCAATATAATGGTGGAAGAAAGGCCTTCATAGAAGGAAGCATAGATTCAAGTTTCATAAAGAGCTTCCAAAAATTACGGTACTTATAGCTTTCAGCTCTCATTGCCCCTATCATAAGCATCTTGAACTGATTAAGGTTAAAGTGAACAAACTATGGTGTACATGCTTGACGAAGTATAAGTTAGAAATCTCATGTCCCTTGTATACTAGGGCCGCTCCTCATGCTACTCAAGTTTAGTCACCGGTAAGTTCTTGTCATTGTAAGTATATGTGTATCATAGAGAACCGCCAATGGGGTACCCCTTGCCCGATGATACAGAAGAATCCCCATATCCAAATGACAAGGCAAGCAGACAACAAGCATCTCAGCAATCTTCTTATTTACCATGGGAATATGGTGCTTTTTTCTCTCTTCTTATTTACCATGGGAATATGGTGCTTTTTTCTCTCTTTCCTCTTTTCATAATATCTCTTTTTTTCTCTTTTTCTCTCAATATGGGACTCTTTTTTTATAAGAAGAATGCTTCATAGACAGCTCATTATGGTTATGCTGCAGGTTTCCTCCATGTTAGCATGGATTAGACCAGCGGCCTAGGCGTTTCTCTAACACATATACATAACTCCATGGACTTACAAGCTCCCCTTTCATTTCACACCGACGACATCCATATACAAAAGAGCATGATATCAACTAGGTACAAGTACCAAGTGTAATGTTGAAAGCGTTCCCCATGAAAGCATGGTTCTGCTAATTCCCAACAAATAAGTGCAAGCATATACAACATAGACGACACAATTGGTCAAGTTTATTAAGGGCAAAAAGTAAAGTGTTCCATCCAGTTCGTGAGAGCTTTAATCACTAGTTTTCTCATAACAAGTTTAATTTGGAAGATAAACAAAAGCATGAATATACTTGGAATAGCATATGCTAGTAGGTAGGTATGGTGGACTCTTTGGAATAACTTGGTTTAGGGAGTTGGATGCATGAGTGGAACTCATACTTGGTTGTGGAGGCTAGCAAAAGACTGGGAGCGACAAACTAAGAGAGCAATAATGGCCATAATCATGCAGAGCGACAAAACATCATTGATCAAAGCATAAAGTGATACTACAAGTTGAAAACTAAAGGATCATAAAGGCTATGGTGACTTGAGATAGTCATAAAATGGTGTGAGCATGTGCCAAGTCAACCCAAATAAAGCATGAAAGGAGAATACCACTATACTATGCTTTAATATGCTAGAACAACGCATGATTCATCCAAGGCACATTAAGCAATCTCAATTGTTTATGACAAGTCATGCTACAGGAAAGAATACTAACCATAAAGCCAAAACAATATCAAGCATGGCATGATAAAGCATAGGCCACAGTCAAAAACAAGCTCTCTTTAACAGTTAAGCATGAACTTTCCTACTCTTTTCCAAACCAAGCCACTATTTGAAAACCAATGTATGAAAGAGGGGGTCCAACCAATTTATTCAGCAAACTAAGAAAACCAAGCAAACGAAAACCAAAACGAAAATGAAAAAGAAGACGCTCATAACTGTGCATGAAACAATAAAAATGAAGCGTTTGGAAGAAACCTGGGATTTTTATTGATGAAGAGGGGGATGCCTTGGGCATCCCCAAGCTTTGACACTTGTACTTCTTGGATATTTCTTGGTGTGACGTGCATGGCATCCCCAAGCTTGAGCTTTATTCCATCCTTCATCTCATTACTCATTCCTTCCATACACCTGAAATTTTTCCTTCATACAAAATATCACACAATCTTTATTAGCAACATTAGTGTACTCAAGATAATATGTCTTTAGGTACAGTTCTAACACCAATAAAAGTTCCATTAAAACACTAGCTATTGTAGAATTTACCTCAAAAAGCTCAATTCCCCAAAAGAACTCAAAAAGGAACCAACAAGAAGCAAATGCAAATAATGGCAGAAATCTGTCAAAACAGACCAGCAGGTAAAGACGAATTTTTTCGAAGACTTTCTGTTGCTCAAATGAAAAAGTGTTGAACTAACGAAAGTTAGATAACAACCTGGGGCAGAAGCAAAAAAATTCACGCCTCAAAAGGACGTAGAGAGATTTTACACGAAGTTTTACGGTGAAGCACAGAAATCTGTTTCGGGACAGCAACTTTCCCAATCATTACTTCTGTCTCATTAGAGGTTACTCTAGGCACAAAAGGCAAATAAAAAGGATAAGGAGTGGTTATTACAGAGGTAATAACTTCCAAGACTCATCTAAAACTTTTGGGTTATCTCCCAATAAGTACTTTTCTTTGAAGCCTTTAAGTTAGGCATGATAGTTTGAGAAGATGCTCACATAAGAAATATGAATTGAAGTAAAAGAGAGCATCAAGAAGCAAATTCAAAACACATTTAAGTCTAACCCACTTCCTATGCATAGGAATCTTGTAAAGAAACAAGTCATAAAAGCACAAAGCAACAAGCATAAGAAAACAAAACAAGTGCAACTTCAAAACTTTCAACATAAAGAGGGGAAACCTAATATTATTGAGATGTATAAAACCATGTTTCCCTCTCTCATAATAACTTTCAGTAGCATCATGAGTAAAATTAACAATATAACTATAACATAAAACATTCTTATCATGAGCCACTAATGTCTACACACTTCTATTCTGGTAGACAGTTGTTGGGCCTCCAAGTGCAGAGGTTTGTAGAACAGTAGCAAGTTTTCCCTTAAGTGGATCACCCAAGGTTTATCGAACTCAGGGAGGAAGTGGTCAAAGGTATCCCTCTCAAGCAACCCGGCAATCAAGATACAAGAAGTCTCTTGTGTCCCAAACACACCCAATACACTTGTCAGGTGTATAGGTGCACTAGTTCGGCGAAGAGATAGTGAAATACAAGTGGTATGGATATAAAATAATGGTGCTAGAAAATAGCTTGATGGCGTGGAAGAGACTAAAGGCAAACGGAAATAAAGATGGAAGCAAGCAAACATATAACAGATCTAATAGAAAACAAAGTATCAATGCTTAGAAACAAGGCCTAGGGATCATACTTTCAGTAGTGAACACTCTCATATAAATATATTCTTCTTTATAATACTACTCTTAACTACTCTCCGGTTGGACACTCTAATCGTTGGTAGGGCTATAACAACACACCTCAAAGTAAGTCTTTCCCATCTAGAAAACCCCACACTGTCACCTTGAGCACTAGATGGTTCCAACAAACACCACAATTTCATAGAGACATCCAACTCCAAATATAACTCATAACAAGTATTTGTAATCTCTAGCCTAAGTGCCACCATGGTGAGCACGTTGTCACTTTCACACACATGGGGAGAGCAGAGATCTATTAAAGCACTTGAGTAGCAACGCAGATCTATAGATTACAAGCTCATGATCTCAATAAGATCACGCATATAGAGAGAAATGAACACATAGCTAGCGGTAGAACCCTTTGCCTCGAGAGAGAACTACTCCCTCCTCATCATGGGAATCAACAATGGTGATGGAGATGGTGGTGGAGATCGATGGAGATGGCTCCGGGCACTTCCCGGTCCCGGCAGGGTGCCAGAACAGAGACTTTCTGTCCCCCGAATCTCCCCTTCGGTGGCGGCGGCGCTGTGGAACTTTTCGTGGCTGGAGGCTTGACAATCTAGGGTTTTGGTATCGGGAGGCTCTTATAGGCGAAGGAGGCAAGGTCGATGGCCGGCCAGGGGGCCCACACCATGCCCTTCCGCGGCCTAGGTTGGCCCGCGCCAAGGGGGTGTCGCAACCCTGTGGCCCCTCTCCGACTCTCCTTCTGGCTCCGTGAGTCTTCCGGGAAAATAGTAACTTTGGCTTTTTTCCCGTCCAATTCCGAGAATATTCATTTTCTGACTTCCTGGAACCAAAAACAGCAGAAAACAGGCAACTGGCATAGTGGCATCTTGTTAATAGGTTAGTCCAAGAAATCATATGAAAAGTACTCCAAAGTTGGAACAAAACACAAGTAGATAAAACCAAGCATGCAACATCAAAAATTATAGATACATTTGCAATGTATCAGCCACATGCGTAAAAGAATTAATACTCTCCACATAAGCATAGTCATTCTTATTAATTGTGGTGGGAGAAAATTCAACAAAATAGCTATCATTATTATTCTCATCACCAGAATCATCAAATATCGGAGGCATATTGTAATCATAATTAATTTTCTCCTCAATAGTAGGTGGACTGAAAATATCATACTCATCATTGTAATCATCATATATTGGAGGTATAGTATCATCAAAGTAAATTTGCTCCTCCATGCTTGGGGGACTAAAAAGATCATTTTCATAAAAACTAGCTTCCCCAAGCTTAGACATTTCCATAGCATTAGCAATAATGGTGTCCAAAGAATTTATACTAACAACATTGCTATTAGCATGCAAATAAAGTTCCATAGGTTTTTTAATTTTCTCTTCAAACACTTCATGTCCTAACTCAAGATAAATACTATAAAGCTCTCTAATTTTTTTTGTTTTCCATTAAGCCTAACTAGTGAAAATAAGAAACAAAATGAAAAAATTGCAGAATCTAAAGGAAATAACTTCGAGCACTCACACTAGAGGATGTGAGTACCTTTTACCTTACCTCCCCGACAATGGCGCCAGAAAATAGGCGTTTGCCGTGGGAGGTTCTTCTTCTTTAATCCTCCGGTGTGAATACCTTTTACCTTACCTCCCTGGCAACGGCGCAGAAAATAGCTTGATGTCTACGCACTTCTATTCCTGTAGACAGTTGTTGGGCCTCCAAGTGCAGAGGTTTGTAGAACAGCAGCAAGTTTTCCCTTGAGTGAAACACCCAAGGTTTATCCAACTCAGGGAGGAAGTGGTCAAAGGTATCCCCTCTCAAGCAACCCTGCAATCAAGATACAAGAAGTCTCTTGTGTCCCCAACACACCCAATACACTTGTCAGGTGTATAGGTGCACTAGTTCGGCGAAGAGATAGTGAAATGCAAGTGGTATGGATATACGACAACGGTGCTAGAAAATAGCTTGATGGCGTGGAAGAGACTAAAGGAAAACTGAAATAAAGATGGAAGCAAGCAAACATGTAACAGATCTAATTGCAAACGGTGTTTCAATGCTTAGAAACAAGGCCTAGGGATCATACTTTCACTAGTGAACACTCTCATATAAATATCTTCTCTTTATGATACTACTCTTAACTACTCTCTGGTTAGACACTCTAATCCATGGTAGGGCTATAACAACACACCTCAAAGTAAGACTTTCCCATCTAGATAACCCCACACTGTCACCTTGAGCACTAGATGGTTCCAACAAACACCACAATTTGATAAAGACATCCAACTCCAAATATAGCTCATAACAAGTATTTGTAATCTCTAGCCTAAGTGCCACCATGGTGTGCACGCTGCCACTTTCACACACATGGGGAGACCAGAGATCTATTAAAGCACTTGAGTAGTAAGGTAGATCTATAGATTACAAGCTCATGATCTCGATAAGATCATGCATAGAGAGAGAGATGAACACATAGCTACCGGTAGAACCCTTAGCCTCGAGAGTGATCTACTCCCTCCTCATCATGGGAATCAACAATGGTGATGGAGATGGTGGTGGAGATCGATGGAGATGGCTCTAGGGGCACTTCCCTGTCCCGGCAGGGTGCCGGAACAGAGACTTTCTGTTCCCCGAATCTCCCCTTCGGTGGCGGCAGCGCTGTGGAACTTTTCGTGGCTGGAGGCTTGATGATTTAGAGTTTTTGCATAAGGAGGCATCTTATAGGTGAAGAGGCAAGGTCGGTGGGCGGCCAGGGGTCCCACACCATGCCCTGGCGCGACCTGGGGGTGTGGCCACCCTGTGGCCCCTCTCCGACTCTCCTTCTGGCTCCGTGAGTCTTCCGGGAAAATAGGCACTTTGGCTTTTTTCCCGTCCAATTCCGAGAATATTCATTTTCTGACTTTCCTGGAACCAAAAACAGCAGAAAATAGGCAACTGCCATTGTGGCTCTTGTTAATAGGTTAGTCCAAGAAATCATATGAAAAGTACTCCAAAGTGTGGACAAAACATAAGAAAGTAGATAAAACCAAGCATGGAACATCAAAAATTATAGATACATTTGCAATGTATGAATAGTGGAGAGAGCTGTAGACCTACTTGGGATCATACATATGGATGTATGTGGACCAATGAGTGTCTCAATATGCAATGTTTATCGTTACTTTGTTACCTTTACTGACGACTTAAGCAGATATGGATATATCTACTTGATGAAGCACAAGTCTGAAACCTTTGAAAAGTTCAAGGAATTTCAGAAAGAGGTAGAGAATCAACTTAACAAGAAAACCAAGCACCTTCGATCGGATCTAGGAGGCGAGTATTTGAGTTATGAGTTTAACATGCACTTGAAGGACTGTGGGATTATCCCACAGCTTACGCCAGCCGGAACACCACAGCGTAATGGTGTGTCAGAACGTCGTAACCGAACCCTATTGGATAGTGTACGCTCCATGATGTCTTTAACTGATTGTCTGTGTCTTTTTGGGGATACGCGTTAGAAACCACCGCTTTTATTTTAAACCGAGCACCATCCAAATCCGTGGAGACAACCCCATATGAGATATGGTATGGGCAGAAGCCGAAGTTGTCTTTTCTGAAAGTTGAAGGGAATATGCCCGAGAGGCAATAATAAAGTGGTTATTATCTTATTCCATGTTTATCATAAATGTTTATTTTGCATGATATAATTGTATTAATTGGAAATGTTAATACATGTGTGTTTAATAAACAAAATACAAAGTTCCTAGTAATGCCTCTCATACAAACTAGCTCATTGATTAACAAGATGATCAAGGTTTCCATATCATGGACATTGGATGTTGTTAATAACGAGGTCACAACATTGGTGGAATGATGTGATGAACATTCATCCGAAGTATAGCATTACGATCAAATTCATTATGTTTATATTTCTATAACATCATACAAAGTAATCTTAGTCCGTAGACCATGAGATCATGTTAATTGCTAACACCAGAAGAGTATCTTGATAACACCAAACGCCACACTGTAACAGGGTGACTATAAAGGTGGGTTCAATACTACGAAGGTATTATGTTGAGGCTCATGGATCAAGAGTGGAATTTGTCAATCCCGATGATGGATAGATATACTCTGGGCCCTCTCGGTGATATCACATTAAGATAGCTTGCAAGCAAGTGATGTGATCACTAGAATGTTATATCACGGGAATGAGAAAAGAGTGCAAGTCGGTAACGAGATCAAACTAGGTATTTGGATACCGATGATCGAATCTCGGACATGTATTATATCATGAGACAAAGGGATTAAGTTACTAGCATTAAAGGTTCTCACGATCACATAAGTCATCGTTGAATGTGCAGGAGTCAGTATGGATCTCTAGGTCCTGCTTCTGATTATTGATCCGAGAGGAGTCTCAATCATGTCTGCATTATTCGCGAACCGTTGGTTGACACACGAGGTAAGGGATACCGACATCATTTGGAGCAAATATGTTTCAGATAAAGATTTAAGAAAGCGCTGGAATTATTTCAATATACACCGAAACTGTTTCGGGTGAAATTGCTGAAATTGGTTATGCATGTAATATTGAAATGTTGCAGGGGGTTTTATGTGAAAATTCTGAATAAAATTAATAAAATAGTTTTATAAATGAGAGAGTATTAAATTTGGAGAAATTTAATGCATTTAAAGTGGAGACTTTAAAAGAGAATGTGAAGGGGCAAATTTATGTGGAGGGAGTTACCACCACATGAATGAGGAGGTGAGGGGTACCCTCCCCTCCTCCTATAAACCCCCCTCTCACACCTTCACACACACACACCTCCTCGTGAAGGATCTCTCTCCCCCTCTAGTATTATTCCCCATGGTCTCGGATTAGCGAGATACATGTTCCCGGTGGTTTTATCTAGAAAGGAGTTGCTGCTTCCGCTGCTTTGTTGGAGCGAGGGACGGAGGTTGTTAGGGTACCGGACGTGTGTGTGATCAAGGATGCACCGATGCTTTGTGGTGCTAGACTTGGTGGTGTTGGACTTGCTGGAGCTGGATCTGAAGGGCGTGCTGGAGCCGGACCTGCTAGACTTCATCATGATCTTGAGATCGGCAAGTGTACGACTACATCATCCATGAGTTCCAACTCATTAACCAAGCTTTGTTGTCTTCGAGGGTAAGTTCTCTATGGATGTATATCCACCCGTTGCTTGTATCTAGTAGATAGATCTTGGCGTATAGTACCCATCGTAGGAAATTTTTTGTTTTCTATGCTACGAACCCAACAGTGGTATCGGAGCAAGATCTATGCGTAGGTGCTTTGCACGGGTAGAACACATAAGAGTATGTGGGCGGTGATGATCATGTTATTGCTTCTTATATGTACTTTGGATATTGGTGGCATAGTGGGATGAAGCGGCCCGGACCAACCTTACATGTCATCGCACATGAGACCGGTTCCACAACTGACATGCAATTAGTTTTGCATAAGTGGCTGGCGGGTGTCTGTCTCTCCTACTATAGTCAATATCTAATTTACAATGAGTTGCTAATAACTTAGTTATGATCGTTGTGGTTCCATGTTCATAGGTAAGACCGGTTCTATCTTCGAAAGCCCTAAGCCACGTAAAAACTTGCAATTGATAAATTAGAGGCGTCTAGTTTAGATTGTTGTTGGGCTAGTGTCATGATATGGTAATGTTGTAAGTTGATGTATAGTTGATACTCTTAAAACACACCTAACGTGTAAGTTCCATAGACCTTGGCCTTACACACAAAGGAATGATAGAGATCATACCACGATGCATATGATGGTGATCAAATGCATGGACCATATCATTCTACTTTACACATATGACGTTCGCATCTTATATTGCTTGTTTGGAGTTTTAGTAGCATTATAAGATGATCCCTCATTTAAATATCAAGATAAAAAAAATGTGTTCTTCCTTAAGTATGCACCGTTGTATGGATCGTGTTTCGAGACATCACGTGATGATCGGGTGTACTCGACTCCGCGCTTTCATACAACGGGTGTAAGGCAGTTTTACACACGCGAGTACTAAAGTTCTTACTTGGCGAGCCTAGCATGTACAGACATGGCCTCGGAACACGGACCGAAAGGTTAAGCATGAGTCATATAGTTGATATGATGCCCATATTGATGCTCGCCTTTGAAGCTACACCGACTCACGTGATGATCGGACTTGGTGTAGTGGATTTGGTTCATGTAATCACCAAAAAGGCACGAGGGATGTCGTTTTTGAGTGGGAGTCCATTTCTAATTTGGATTAGTCGAACTCAATTTGTCATAAACTAAATCAAAGTTAATTTGCATAATTTGTTGTAGTCATTGGCGTCTGTTCACTACCTTATGCTTAGTTTTAATGGAGATAATAGAACTATAGAATTCTGGATATTTACTTTACGAACTGGTATCGTATTGTTTTGAATGTCAATTTAAAGTTTATAAGTCCTATTGCAAAATTTCAGCAAACTCTATTTACTCCATGAAGTTTAATAAGTAGTATTAAATCAAGAGTAATAATTCCAATGTTAGTATCTAAAGTATCATGTTTGCCTCCATGATTATTGATATTCAAATATTGTTTTAATATCAAGATTATATAGGAGCTGAAAATTGTTTCAGAAACCATCATGTGTGAAAGATATTGTGATATCTGAAACAATGTTTTTGGTTGCATTATGATAGAGTATAATATAGCAAAATACATGTTCTCATATTGTATGAGAATTTGTGAAGGATGGAGATGCTACGCATCCGGATCTCCCAAAAAGGTTTTGGGAACTAACATTATACTCACGATTCTTCCTTACAGGCTATAGTAGCTTGATCATGAAAGTTGTCATGATAAGGATGAATAGAATATGTAAGTAAAATGTTTACTACACTAATAGATTACTAAAGAATGGATTTTTGAAAGAACACCAAACATTTGATGATGGTGATCCACTTCAAAGTGCAAGTTCAAAGGTATTAGTATTTGACTATATACACTTTGTACTATGTGTCATGTGAATGACACCACTATTGATGTTGATAGATTCTTTTAAAAGAAAAGGAATTGTTGAAAGAGAATCTATAAAATATTTGGCAGAAAAGAAAAGGTTGGAGATGTCCAACTTAGGTATATAGAAGATATACATGTTATGGTTGTATTCCTTGCTTGTTAAACAATGTGGTTCTTAGGTACTGGATACCAGTATTGGATACCGAATTGGTTGGTATGAAGTGTCATACAGGACAACGCAATTCATGAACTACAATGGCCTAAGTAACTAGCAAGAGAATAAGTGATGATGTTCATCGAAACAAATAAAGTGTTATTGTGTTTTTCATTGTCGTCAAACCTAGCCTTCAAGATTTGTTTTAATAATTGTTATTTTGTTCCGGTATTATGAGAACAATGGTTGTTCAAATAATTACCGTATTCCATAAAGGATGGATGAACTTTTACAAATCTAGTGGGAGAAATCACATCCATAAACACTATTGCTAAAATGTCGCAAGACAAATGATTGAAAGATCACTTATGAAGTGACATCGCTGTTTAAAATATATTGGAAAGAAAACATGAAGAAACTCCATATTGATGGATTTTTGGAGTCTTTGATTTTGATCAACTGACGCTTGTGAGACTTTCCTTGAGATAACTGAAACTCCGTCCATAGGCCAAAGAGGAACGGGTGACTAACTTATCGGATATTATACATATTGATGTATATAGTCCATTATATGTAGCCATATGCGATGGATCTTTTTGCTTCATATGCTTTCTCTAGAAATTTGAGTGAATATATTTATATATTTACTTAATAAGGAAGAAGTATGAAACATTTGAAAATTGTTCAAAGATTTTTAAGATGAAGTGAAAATCATTCTAACAAGAAAATAAAAGAGTTTATGATTTGATCATAAAGTAATATATTTGAGTTACAGGTTTAGCAAAACACCTAAGATTTCAGGAATTGTTCCATGAATTTGCATTTCCCGATAAACCACGGGGGTATGGTATGTTCGAGAGATCAAATCAAACCTTGTTTGACATGGTAAGATCAAAGGTGTCATTTATAAAACTGCCATTATGTTTTAAGGATTAAAGCTTTAGAGACTACCGCTTTTACACGGAAAAGAGCACCATCGTGATCCGTTGAAATGACACCATATGAGTTATTGTTTGGGATAAAACCCGAATTGTCTTTTCTTAAATTTTGGTAAGTTATGCATAAGTAAAATGTTTACAACCAAAGTCGGATAAGCACGTTTTTGTAGGTTATCCCAGAGAATTTGATGGGAATTCCTCCATAACACCGAGGATAAAAGAGTTTGTTGCTTGGAACGTCAAGTTTCTTGAGAAGGAATTTTTCATGAAAAGTAAGTGGGAGGACAATAGAACTTTGATAAGGTTGTTGAACCTTAGCCATATGTGCTAAGTAGCGCAGCGCCGGAAAGTGTCCCGGTGGCGGCCACAATGCTCATGGCTCCCGTGATTACAAATGGTGTGATCTTGGAGATTAGAGTTCCTATTGAACCATTTGGGTCGGTAAGAATCAAATAGTAAGATTTGAAACAGAAGTCGTTATTGTTTTGACAATGATGAACCGGCTGCATGCAAAGAAGCGATGATGGGCCCTAACTCCATAAAATGACTAGAAGTCATAGAATCTGTGATAGTATCCATAGACGAGAAATCAAGTTTCTGAACTTGGAAGACCCTCCGGAAAGGTGTGAAGCCTATCAGTCGTGTTTCGATCTATAAAGAAATATACATGGATGTTTAACATCTATGAAATAGTCGACATGTCGGAAATAAGTTTACGACAATGTTCAAGGAGTTGACTATGACAAGATTTGATCTTTCATAGCGATATTTAGTCTTGACGGATTAATGTAGCAACCACTACATATAATTTGGTATATGGTAGTTGAATAAACAAAACAATGTTCTTCTAATAGAATGGTTACCTAGGACGTGTGCATGACACGGTCTGAAGAGTTTTGTTAATTCAAAGGGTGCTAAAATGGCATGCAAACTTCAATAGTTGAAGTAAGCATAGCGGAGTTGGAATCTTCACCATGATGAAACTGTTAAAAGAGTTTAAATTTATCGGAGATGATGAAGATGCATGAATTTACAAAAATTAAATGGGAGCGTTGAGACATATTTCTAATACATTATGTAGAGAACATATTCTTGATTGGAAATGATGTATCTTTTATTGACACAAGTTAAGAATTTCATTAAAATATGGTTTCGATGAAAGACTTGGGCAAAACCAGAATATTTGGCATCAATGTCTATATGGATAGATTGAGGCGCTAATATGGTTATGCCAGACGTACATATATGAGATATTGAAAGGGTTCAATATGGAAACAACAAGAAAGGTTCTTGCTGCATGGAAAGGATTGTATGAAAATTCAAGTGTGTCAACACTTGGTGAGTAAAATCACATGAAGATTTTGATCGATTATACCATGATCTGTATATATCCAGATATGTCCTATGCTCTAAATGTTATGAACACATACTAGAATGATTCATAAGATGATCATTGGACGATAGTAAAGATATTCTTATGAGCTTTGGAAGAACTAAGAATATATCATGTTTAAGTGACAAATAGTTAAAAGTAGTTCATTGTAAAGTGTTACATTGATACTAATTTTGTCACAAGATACAAATTAAATTTATCTCAATTTAGACTATGGGTGGCACAATGTAATGGAAAGGATGTTCCATGATGGATCTAGATAAGTTCCAAAGTTGAAACATTGTGACGGATACTACAAAAAAAGGCTAAGTATATGACTGCTATAGTAGCAATAAAGGAGGGCATTTGTGTTAAGAAGTTTGCTATCAAAATAGGTGTGGTTCAAAGTGGGCTAATACTATGAAGATATATTGTATGAAAATAATATCAACATATTTTAACCCGAACGAACTAAAAGTCTCACCAAAGGACCAAATTTATACAATGCCATCTCATTTGAGAATGAGTGATGCGTAGAGACACAAAGACATGCAAATACACACGGATCTGAAAGTGCCAGATCCCGAGATTATGCTAACCACTAGCAAACGCGTATATTCAACACCTAGGTGTTGGATATACAAGTTTACAAACTAGATTATTGACTCTAGTGCAAGTGAGAGACTGAAGGGAATATGCCCGAGAGGCAATAATAAAGTGGTTATTATCTTATTCCATGTTTATGATAAATGTTTATTTTGCATGCTATAATTGTATTAATTAGAAACGTTAATACATGTGTGTTTAGTAAACAAAATACAAAGTTCCTAGTAATGCCTCTCATATAAACTAGCTCGTTGATTAACAAGATGATCAAGGTTTCCATATCATGGACATTGGATGTTGTTAATAACGAGGTCACAACATTGGTGGAATGATGTGATGAACATTCATCTAAAGTATAGCATTACGATCAAAGTCATTATGTTTATATTTCTATAAGATCATACGAAGTAATCTTAGTCCTTAGACCATGAGATCATGTTAATTGCTAACACCGGAAGAGTATCTTGATAACATCAAACGTCACATCGTATCAGGGTGACTATAAAGGTGGGTTCAGTGCTATGAAGCTGTTATGTTGAGGCTCATGGATCAAGAGTGGGATTTGTCCATCCCGATGACGAATAGATATACTCTGGGCCCTCATGGTGATATCACATTGAAATAGCTTGCAAGCAAGTGATGTGATCACTAGAATGTTATATCACGAGAACGAGAAAAGAGTACATGTCGGTAACGAGATCAAACTAGGTATTTGGATGCCGATGATCGAATCTAGGACATGTAATATATCGCGAGACAAAGGGATTTAGTTACTAGCGTTAAAGGTTCTCACGATCACAGAAATCATCATTGAATGTGTAGGAGTCAGTATCGATCTCTAGGTCCCGCTTCTGATTATTGATCTGAGAGGCGTCTCGATCATGTCTGCATTATTCGCAAACCGTTGGGTGACACACTTAAGGGATACCGACACCATTTTGAGCAAATATGTTTCAGATAAAGATTTAAGAAAGTGCTGGAATTATTTCAATAGACACCGAAATTGTTTCGGGTGAAATTGCTGAAATTGGTTCTGCATGTAATATTGAAATGTTGCAGGGGGTTTGAAGTGAATGTTTGTTAATTAAAGTAATTAACAAAATTCTGAATAAAATTAATAAAATAGTTTTATTAAATGAGAGAGTATTAAATTTGGAGAAATTTAATGCATTTAAAGTGGAGACTTTAAAAGAGAATGTGAAGGGGCAAATTTATGTGGAGGGAGTTACCACCACATGAATGAGGAGGTGAGGGGTACCCTCCCCTCCTCCTAAAAAGACCCCCTTCTCACACCTTCACACACACACCTCCTCGTGAAGGATCTCTCTCCCCTCTAGTATTATTTCCCCATGGTCTCGGATTAGCGAGATACTGATACATTGCAAATGTATCTATAATTTTTGATGTTCCATGCTTGGTTTTATCCACTTTCTTGTGTTTTGTTCCAACTTTGGAGTACTTTTCATATGATTTCTTGGACTAACCTATTAACAAGAGCCACAGTGCCAGCTGCCTGTTTTCTGCTATTTTTGGTTCTAGGAAAGTCAGAAAATGAATATTCTCGGAATTGGACGGGACAAAAGCCAAAGTGCCTATTTTTCTGGATGTCATCAAGTGCCAGAATACGAGACGGAGAGGGGCCAGAGGGTGGCCACACCACCTGGCCACGCAACCAGGCTTGGCCCGCGCAAGGGGGTGGTGTGTTGGCCCCTGGCACCCCCTCGGCCTCCCCTTCCGACTATAAGATTCCCTCGGGACGTAAACCCTAAGTACCCGATCAAAAATCCATGAAAAAGTCTGTAGCCGCCGTTGTCTCCATCCCTAGATTGGGAGGGATCTGAAGCTCTTCCCGGCACCCTGCCGGAGAGGGGATTTCACCCTGGAGGCCTTCTTCATCACCATGCAAGCCTCTGGTGTGATGCGTGAGTATCTCATCCTTGGACTACGGATCCATGTAGTAGCTAGATGGCTGGTTCTCCTCCTTTGTGCTTTCATGTCTAGATGTTGTGAGCTCCGTTCATGATCAAGATCATCTATTTGTAATTCTGCATGTTGTGTTTGCGGGGATCCGATAGATATTGAGATGCTATTTCAGATTGATTATTGATTCTCTCATGTCTTTGTTATTTGTGATCTTGCATGATTTCCGTTGTTAGTAGCTATCTTGGCCAAGTAGATGCTAGCAACTCCAAGAGTTAGTATTTATGCTCGATAGTGGGTTCATGCCTCTAGTAATCTGGGGAAGTGACAGAAATCTCTAAGGTACTAGATGTGATTGTTCTATTAGGGAGAAAACAACAATCATTTGTTCATAGAACAATCGTATTGTTTACTTTACACGTAGTTCGTAAAGCAATAATATGTTGCTTGCAACTTAATACTGGAGGGGGTTCGGATGATAACCTGAAGGTGGATTATTAGTCATATATGCAGTTGGATGGCGGTCTATGTATAATGTTGTAATGCCCAATCAAGTCTCAAAGTAATCAAGATGCTTAGTATATGCATGTATTGCTTTCTCGATTTTTGTCAATTGCCCCGTTGTAATTTGTTCACCCAACATGTTATCTATCTAAGGAGAGCCACTTCTAGTGAACTATGGATCCCGGTCCTTGTCTTTTACATTCAATCTACAATCTTTTACTGCTTTGTGTTTACTTTCTGCAAACTTTTACTTCTTTCCATTCGATACATTTAATCCTTTTTTTTCCGCAAAACACGGTGAGATTGACAACCTCATCGCAAGTTGGGGACAAAGTTCTGTGGTTGTATTGTGCAGGTCTCCACGTTGCTACTAGCACCGGTAGTGCGCCATGACAAAGCTCAGCTAGTAACACCTTTGAGGTGTTTCCTTGCTCCTACTGGTTCGATTAAACCTTGGTTTCATAACTGAGAGAAACTTGCTGCTGTGCTCATCATACCTTCCTCTTGGGGTTCAACAACGAGCTCTACATCATCATTGCTTCAGCATTTTTCTGGGCGCCATACTCAGAGCCATCAAGCATTTTTCTGGTGCCGTTGCCGGGGAGTCAAGAACATCTTCATAAGGGGAGCCCCTCATAACCAATCTCTTTACTTTGTTATTTTTGTTTTGCTTAGTTTTCTTTTTGCTTTGTTTGCTTGTTTCTTATTCAAAAACACACACAAAATAGTTCTACTAGTTTGCTTTCTTTATTGAAAACACACAAAAATTAAGTCTCATATAATTGTTGGGCTATTATTGCCTTGCTTTGTCATGCTTCCTATCAATGGTTGGTTTCTTTGAAACTGAATCTTATTGGCATGGTGGGTTCACGAAAGAACAAAAATATTATTATAAGAAACACCGCTTGTCACAAAACGGGAAACACTTATGGGAATAAATTGATAAATTGAATACCATTGCTAGAAACGTGTGCTCTACTTACAATGTTACTTATTGCTTTGATAAATCTTGTTGTTGTAGGAGGTATAAACACCTCCCTTTTCAATGTGAGTATAATGATAATGTTACCATATCTTCTTATATTAAAGGAAATTATGACTTTTATGTGTGGAACAAATTGAAGAATTTATTGCTTGGAAGGGTGCATTCGAACTAGCTTATTTGCTTGAAAATACTGATGATGCACCTTATAAATATGAGGTTTATGATATACTTCAATTTTGCTTTGATAATTACAAGGAATAAAATGGCTATATTCTTGAATATCTTAATAGATGCTCTCCACCTATGGAAGAGACTAATGCCTTGCAGGAGCCTATGGAAGAAGAAATTGCTGAACCTGGAAGCTTATTGGACGAAAAAGAGGAGGAGAGTGATGATCAAGGGGAGGAAGAATGGATCTACCCATCCCTACCTTCTAATGAAAGTAACTCTTTACCCCTTACATTATTTGATTGTCCCCCATGCTTATCAAAGGAGGACGAATGTCATGTTCCTGAGGATTCTTTTGAAAATGTTTATAATAAAGCTCTAGTGTTTGTAGATCATGAAAAGCATGCTTTATGTGATAGCTATATTATTGAGTTTATTCATGAGGTACTGAAAATTATTACGAGAGAGGGAAATATGGTTGTAGAAGTTTTCATGGTATTGAAACACCTCTCTATGTGCTGAAACTTTTGAAGTTATTCTCGTTTTATATTCCTATGCATGTCACTTTGTTCTTTGTGAATTTTTTTGCATACGAGATTCCTATGCATAGGAAGTGGGTTAGACTTAAATGTGTTTTGAATTTGCTTCTTGATGCTCTCTTTTACTTCAGTTCATATTTTTTATGTGAGCATCTTCTCAAACTATCATGCCTAACTTAAAGGCGTTAAATAAAAGTACTTATTGGGAGATAACCCAAAAGTTTTAGATGAGTCTTGGAAGTTATTACCTCTGTAATAACCACTCCTTATCCTTTTTATTTTCTTTTTGTGCCAAGAGTAACCTCTAATGATTGGGAAAGTTGCTGTCCCGAAACAGATTTTTGTGCTTCACCGTAAAAATTCGTGTAAAATCTCATAACGTATTTCTGAGGCGTGAATTTTTGTGCTTCTGCCCCAGGTTGTTATCTAACTTTCATTAGTTCAACACTCTTTGATTTGAGCAACAGAAGGTCTTCGAAAAAATTCGTCTTTACCTGCTGGTCTGTTTTGACAGATTTCTGCCATTTTCTGCATTTGCTTCTTGTTGGTTCCTTCTTGAGTTCTTTTTGGGAATTGAGCTTTTTGAGGAAAGTGCTACAGTAGCTAGTGTTCTAATGGAAGTTTATTTGGTTTTATAACTGAACCTTAAGACTTATTTATCTTGAGTGCACTAATGTTGCTAATAAAGATTGTGTGAAGTTTTGTATGAAGGAAAAATTTCAGGTGTATGGAACGAATAAGTAATGAGATGAAGGATGGACTAAAGCTCAAGCTTGGGAATGCCACGCGTGTCATGCCAAGAAATATCCAAGAATTACAAACGTCAAAGCTTGGGGATGCCCAAGGCATCCCCTTCTTCATCAATAAAAATCTCAGGTTTCTTCCAAACGCTTTATTTTTATTGTTTCATGCACAGTTGTGTTGTTCTTGGAGCGTCTTCTTTTTCACTTCCGTTTTGGTTTTTCGTTTGATTGGTTTGCTTAGTTTTCTGAATAAATTGGTTGTACCCCCTCTTTCATACATTGGTTTGCAAATAGTTTGGTTTGGTTTGGAAAAGAGTAGGAAAGTTCATGCTTTTGTGGTAAAAAGAGCTTGTTTTTTACTGTGGCCTATGCTTTGTCATGCCATGCTTGATATTGTTTTGGCTTTATTCTTAGTATTCTTTTCTGTAGCATGACTTGTTATAAACAATTGATATTGTTTAATGTGCCTTGGATGAATCATGTGTTGGTTTAGCATATTAAAGCATAGTATAGTGGTATTCTCCTTTGATGCTTTATTTGGGTTGACTTGGCGCATGCTCACACCATGTTATGACTATCCCAAGTCACCATAGCCTTTCTGATCCTTTAGTTTTGAACTTGTAGTATCACTTTATGCTTTGATCAATGATTTTTTGTCGCTCTGCATGATTATGGCCATTATTGCTCTCTTAGTTTGTCGCTCCCAGTCTTTTGCTAGCCTCCACAACCAAGTATGAGTTCCACTCATGCATCCAACTCCCTAAACCAAGTTATTCCAAAGAATCCACCATACCTACCTACTATCTTATGCTATTCCAAGTACATTCATGCTTTTGTTTTGTTGGGTCCCTAGCATAGAAAACAAAAAAGCAGGTCCAGCAGGTCCGGCTCAAGATCTATCTACTAGGTACAAAGCAACGGGTGGACATACATCCATCGAGAACTTACCCTCGAAGACAACGAGTTTTGTTAACGAGTAGGAACTCGTGGTTGATGTAGTCGTACACTTGCCGATCTCAAGATCGTGATGAAGTCCAGCAGGTCCGGCTCCAGCACGTCCATCAGATCCAGCTCCAGCACCACCAAGTCCAGCACTGCAAAGCAGCGGTGCATCCGTGATCGCACACACGTCCGGTACCCCGACAACCTCCGTCCCTCGCTCCAGCAAAGCAACGGAAGCAGCAACTCCTTTCCAGATAAATCCACCGAGAACATGTATCTCGCTAATCCGAGACCATGGGGAAATAATACTAGAGGGGGAGAGAGATCCTTCACAAGGAGGTGTGTTTGAGAAGTGAGGAGAGGGTGGCATTTTATAGGAGGAGGGGGGGTGCCCCTACTTCATGGCCAGCGCATGGAGGAGTTGTCTCTTCACCTCCTCCATTCATGTGGTGGTAACCCCTCCACATTAAAATGCCTCTTCAGATTCCCTTTTAAAGTCTCCACTTTAAATGCATTAAATTTCTCCAAATTTAATGCTCTCTCATTTAATAAAACTCTTTTATTATTTTTATTCAGAATTTTGTTAATTACTTTAATTAACAAACATTCACTTCAAACCCCCTGCAACATTTCAATATTACATGATACCAATTTCAGCAATTTCACCCGAAACAGTTTCGGTGTCTATTGAAATAATTCTAGCGCTTTCTTAAATCTTTATCTGAAACATATTTGCTCCAAATGGTGTCGGTATCCCTTAAGTGTGTCACCCTACGGTTCGCGAATAATGCAGACATGATCGAGACCCTCTCCGATCAATAATCAGCAGCGGGACCTGGAGATCCGTACTGACTCCTACACATTCAACGATGACTTCTGTGATCGTGAGAACCTTTCACGCTTGTAACTAAATCCCTTTGTCTCGTGATATATTACATGTCTGAGATTCGATCATCGGTATCTCCATACCTAGTTTGATCTCGTTACCGACATGCACTCTTTTCTCGTTCCCGTGATATAACATTCTAGTGATCACATCACTTGCTTGCAAGCTATTTCAATGTGATATCACCGAGAGGGCCCAGAGTATATCTATCCATCATCGGGATTGAAAAATTCCACTCTTGATCCATGAGCCTCAACATAACACCTTCGTAGCACTGAACCCATATTTATAGTCACCCTGTTACGGTGTGATGTCTGATGTTATCAAGATACTCTTCCGGTGTTAGCAATTAACATGATCTCATGGTCTAAGGATAAAGATTACTTCGTATGATGTTATAGCAATATAAACATAATGACTTTGATCGTAATGCTATACTTCGGATGAATGTTCATCACATCATTCCACCAATGTTGTGACCTCGTTATTAACAACATACAATGTCCATGATCAGGAAACCTTGATCATCTTGTTAATCAACGAGCTAGTCTATAAGAGAGGCATAACTAGGAACCCTTTTTGTTTATTAAACACACATGTATTGACGTTTCCGATCAATACAATTATAGCATGTAAAATAAACATTTATCATAAACATGGAATAAGATAATAACCACTTTATTATTGCCTCTCGGGCATATTCCCTTTAGTCTCCCACTTGCACTAGAGTCAATAATCTAGTTTGAAAAACTTTGTGTATTGAACACCTATGGCTTTCTGGTGTTGCATATACGCGATTGCTAGTGGTTAACATAATCTCCGGATCTGACAGTTTCAGGTCCGTGTGTATTTGCATGTCTTTGCGTCTCTACGCATCACTCATTCTCAAATGAGATGGCATTGTATAAATTTGGTCCTTTGGTGAGACCTTTAGTTCGTTCCGGTTAAAATATGTTGATATTATTGTCACACAATATATCTTCATAGTATTAGCCCACTTGGAACCACACCTAGTTTGATAACTAACTACTTAACACAAATGCCCTCCTATGCTGCTACTATAGCAGTCATATACTTAGCCTTTTTGTTGTAGTATCCATCACAATGTCTCAACTTTGGAACTCATCCAAATCCATCATGGAACATCCTTTCCATTACATTGTGCCACCCATAGTCTAAATTGAGATAAATTTAATTTTTATCTTGTGACAAAACTAGTATCAATGTAACACTTTACAATGAACTACCTTTAATTATTTGTGACTTATACATTATATATTCTTAGTTCTTCCAAAGCTCATAAGAATATCTTTACTATCGTCCAATGATCATCTCATGAATCATTCCGGTATGTCCTCATAACATTTAGAGCATAGGACATTCTGGATATATACATATCATGGTATAATCGATCAAAATCTTCATGTGATTTTACTCAGCAAGTGTTGAAACACTTGAATTTTGATACAATCCTTTCCATGCAGCAAGAACCTTTCTTGTTGTTTCCATATTGAACCCTTTCAATATCGCATATATGTATGTCTGGCACAACCATATTAGCGCCTTAATCTATCCATATATATATTGATGCCTAATATTCCGGTTTTGCCCAAGTCTTTCATCGAAATCTTATTTTAATGAAATTCTTAACTTGTGTCAATACAAGATACATCATTTCCAATCAACAATATTTCATCTACATAATGTATTAGAAATATGTCTCAGTGCTCCCACTTAATTTCTTGCAAATGCAAGCATCTTCATCATCTCCGATGAATTTAAACTCTTTTAACAGTTTCATCATGGTGAAGATTCTAAGTCCGCTATGCTTACTTCAACTATTGAAGTTTGCATGCCCTTTTAGCACCCTTTGAATTAACAAAACCCTTTGGACCATGTCATGTACACGTCCTAGGTAACCGTTCTATTAGAAGAACATTGTTTTGTTTATTCAATTACCATATACCAAATTATATGTAGTGGTTGCTACATTAATCCGTCAAGACTAAATATCGCTATGAAAGATCAAATCTTGTCATAGTCAACTCCTTGAACATTGTCGTAAACTTCTTTCCGACATGTCGAATATTTCTTAGATGTTAAACATCCATGTCTTATTTCTTTATAGATCCAAACACGACCGATAGGCTTCACGCCTTTCCGGAGGGTCTTCCAAGTTTAGAAACTTGATTTCTCGTGTATGGATACTATCACGGATTCTATGACTTCTAGTCATTTTATGGAGTCAGGGCCCATCATCGCTTCTTTGCATGTAGTCGGTTCATCATTGTCAAAACAATAACGACTTGCTTATCAAATCTTACTATTTGATTCTTACCGACCCACACGGTTCTATAGGAACTCTAATCTCCGAGATCACACCTTTTGTAATCGCGAGAGCCATGAGCATTGTGGCCACCACCGGGACACTTTCCAGCGCTGCGCTACTTAGCACATATAGCTAAGGTTCAACAACCTTACCAAAGTTCTATTGTCCTCCCACTTAACTTTTCATGAAAAATTCCTTCTCAAGAAACTTGATGTTCAAAGTAACAAACTCTTTTGTCCTCGGTGTTATGGAGAAATTACCAACAAATTCTTTGGGATAACCTACAATGACGTGCCTATCCGACTTTGGTTGTAAACATTTTACTTATGCATAGCATACCAAAATTTAAGAAAAGACAATTCGGGTTTTATCCCAAACCATAATTCATATGGTGTCATTTCAATGGATCACGATGGTGCTCTTTTAAGTGTAAAAGCGGTAGTCTCTAAAGCTTCAATCCTTAAAATATAATGGCAGTTTTATAAATGACACCCTTGATCTTACCATGTCAAACATGGTTTGATTTCATCTTTCGAATATGCCATACTCCTATGGTTTACCGGGAAATCCAAATTCATGGAACAATTCCTCAAATCTTAGGTGTTTTGCTAAACATGTAACTCAAATATCTTCCTTTACGATCAAATCATAAACTCTTTTATTTTCTTGTTACACTGATTTTTCACTTCATCTTGAAAGTCTTTGAACAACTTTCAAATGTTTCATACTTCTTCCTTATTAAGTAAATATACAGATATATTCACTCAAATTTTTGAAGAAAGCATATGAAGCAAAAAAGATCCATCGCATATGGCTACACATAATGGACTATGCACATCAGCATGCACAATTTCCAATAAGCTAGTCATCCGTTCCTCTCTGGCCTATGGACGGAGTTTCAATTATCTCGAGGAAAATCTCACAAGCGTCAATTGATCAAAATCAAAAGACTCCAAAAATCCATCAACATGGAGTTTCTTCATGTTTTCTTTCCAATATAATTTAAACAGCGTTTTCACTTCATAAGTGATTTTTCAATCATTTGTCTTGCGACATTTTAGCAATAGTGTTTATGGATGTGATTTCTCCCACTAGACTTGTAAAAGTTCATCCATCCTTTATGGAATACGGTAATTATTTGAACAACCATTGTTCTCGTAATACCGGAACAAAATAACAATTATTACAACAAATCTTGAAGGCTAGGTTTAACGACAACGAAAAGCACAATAACACTTTATTTGTTTTCGATGATCATCATCACTTATTCTCTTGCTAGTTACTTAGGCCATTGCAGTTCATGAATTGCGTTGTCATGTATAAAACTTCATACCAACCAATTCGGTATCCAATACCAGTATCCAATACCTAAGAACCACATTGTTTAATGAGCAAGGAATACAACCATAACATGTATATCTTCTATATACCCAAGTTGGACATCTCCAACCTTTTATTTTCTGCCAAATATTTTATAGATTCTCTTTCAACAATTCCTTTTCTTTTAAAAGAATCTATCAACATCAATAGTGGTGTCATCAACATGACACATGGTACAAAGCTTGTATATAGTCAAATACTAATACCTTTGGACTTGCACTTTGAAGTGGATCACCATCATCAAATGTTTGGCATTCTTTCAAAAATCCATTCTTTAGTAATCTATTAGTGTAGTAAACATTTTACTTACATCTTCTATTCATCCTTATCATGGCAACTTTCATGATCAAGCTACTATAGCCTATAAGTAAGAATCACGAGTATAATATCAGTTCCCAAAACCTTTTTAGTAGATTAGGATGCCTAGCGTCTCCAACCTTCACAAATTCTCATACAATATGAGAACATGTATTTTGCTAAATTATACTCTATCATAATGCAACCAAAAAAATTGTTTCAGATATCACAATATCTTTCACACATGATGGTTTCTGAAACAATTTTCAGCTCCAATATAATCTTGATATTAAAACAACTTTTGGATATCAATAATCATGGAGGCAAACATGATACTTTAGATACTAACATTGGAATTCTTACTCTTGATTTAATACTACTTATTAAACTTCATGGAGTAAATAGAGTTTGCTGAAAGTTTGCAATAGGACTTATAAACTTAAAATTGACATTCAAAACAATACGATACCAGTTCGTAAAGTAAATATCCAGAATTCTATAGTTCTACTATCTCAAATAAAAACTAAGCATAAGGTAGAAAACGAATGCCAATGACTACAACAAACTATGCAAATTCACTTTGATTTAATTTATGACAAATTTGGTTCGACTAATCCAAATTAGAAATGAACTCCCACTCAAAAACGACATCCCTTGTGTCTTTTTGGTGATTACATGAACCAAATCCACTACACCAAGTCCGATCATCACGTGAGTTGATGTAGCTTCAAAGGCGAGCATCTATATGGGCATCATATCAACTATATGACTCATGCTTAACCTTTCGGTCTGTATTCCGAGGTCATGTCTGTATATGCTAGGCTTGCCAAGTAAGAACCTTAGTACTCGCATGTGTAAAACTGTCTTACACCTGTTTGTACGAAAGCGTAGAGTCGAGTACACCTGATCATCACGTGATGTCTCGAAATACGATCCACAAAACGATGCATACTTAAGGAAGAACACATTTTTATCTTGATATCTAAATGAGGGATCATCTTACAATGCTACAGAAAGCGCCAAACTAGTAGTATAAGATGCTAACATCTAATGTGTAAAGTGAGATGATATGGTCCATGCATTTGATCTCTATCATTTGCATCGTGGTATGATCTCTATCATTCCTTTGTGTGTAAGGCCAAGGTCTTTGGAACTTACACGTTGAGTGTGTTGTAAGAGTATCTATCATACCTCTACTTACAACAATACCATATCAAGACACTTAGCCCAGCAACGATCTAAACTAGACGCCTCTAATTTATCAATTGCAAGTTTTACGTGGCTTAGGGCTTTTGGAGATAGAACCGTTCTTACCTACGAACATGAACCACAACAAGGATAACCAAGTTATTAGAAACTCGTTGTAAATCAGATATTGACTATAGTAGGAGAGACAGACACCCACCAGCCACTTATGCAAAACAAGTTGCATGTCAGTCGTGGAACCGGTCTCATGTACGATGACATGTAAGGTTGGTCCGGGCTGCTTCATCCCACTATGCCACCAATATCCAAAATACATAGAAGATGCAATAAGATGATCATCATCGCCCACATATAAACATACGTGTACTACCCGTGAAAAGCACCTACGCATAGATCAGGCTCTGATACCACTGTTGGGTCCGCAGCATAGAAAACAAAAAAATTCCTACGATGTGAACTACACGCCAAGATCTATCAACTAGGTACAAAGCAACGGGTGGACATACATCCATCGAGAACTTACCCTCAAAGACAACGAGTTTTGTTAACGAGTAGGAACTCGTGGTTGATGTAGTCGTACACTTGCCAATCTCAAGATCGTGATGAGGTCCAACAGGTCCGGCTCCAGCACGTCCATCAGCTCCAGCTCCAGCACCACCAAGTCCAACACCGCAAAGCAGCGGTGCATCCGTGATCACACACACGTCCGGTACCCTGACAACCTCCATCCCTCGCTCCAGCAAAGCAGCGGAAGCAGCAACTCCTTTCCAGATAAAGCCACCGGGAACATGTATCTCGCTAATCCGAGACCATGGGGAAATAATACTAGAGGGGGAGAGAGATCCTTCACAAGGAGGTGTGTTTGAGAAGTGAGGAGGGCCTTTTATAGGAGGAGGGGGTGCCCCTCCTTCATGGACGGCGCATGGAGGAGGTGTCCCTTCACCTCCTCCATTCATGTGGTGGTAACCCCTCCACATTAAAATGCCTCTTCACATTCCCTTTTAAAGTCTCCACTTTAAAGAAATTTAATGCTCTCTCATTTAATAAAACTCTTTTATTATTTTTATTCAGAATTTTGTTAATTACTTTAAATTTACAAACATTCACATAAAACCCCTGCAACATTTCAATATTACATGCAGAAGCAATTTCAGCAATTTCACCCGAAACAGTTTCGGTGTCTATTGAAATAATTCCAGCGCTTTCTTAAATATTTATCTGAATCATATTTGCTCCAAATGGTGTCGGTATCCCTTAAGTGTGTCACCCTACGGTTCGCGAATAATGCAGACATGATCGAGACCCCTCTCCGATCAATAATCAGCAGCGGGACCTGGAGATCCGTACTGACTCCTACACATTCAACGATGACTTCTGTGATCGTGAGAACCTTTAACGCTTGTAACTAAATCCCTTTGTCTCGTGATATATTACATGTCCGAGATTCGATCATCGGTATCTCCATACCTAGTTTGATCTCGTTACCGACATGCACTCTTTTCTCGTTCCCGTGATATAACATTCTAGTGATCACATCACTTGCTTGCAAGCTATTTCAATGTGATATCACCGAGAGGGCCCAGAGTATATCTATCCTTCATTGGGATTGACAAATTCCACTCTTGATCCATGAGACTCAACATAACACCTTCGTAGCACTGAACCCATCTTTATAGTCACCCTGTTACGGTGTGACGTTTGATGTTATCAAGATACTCTTCCGGTGCTAGCAATTAACATGATCTCATGGTCTAAGGATAAAGATTACTTTGTATGATGTTATAGCAATATAAACATAATGACTTTGATCGTAATGCTATACTTCGGATGAATGTTCATCACATCATTCCACCAATGTTGTGACCTCGTTATTAACAACATCCAATGTCCATGATCAGGAAACCTTGATCATCTTGTTAATCAACGAGCTAGTCTATAAGAGAGGCATAACTAGGAACCCTTTTTGTTTATTAAACACACATGTATTGACGTTTCCGATCAATACAATTATAGCATGTAAAATAAACATTTATCATAAACATGGAATAAGATAATAACCACTTTATTATTGCCTCTCGGGCATATTCCCTTCATGTTTACCTTCCAAATTAAACTTGTTATGAGAAAACTAGTGATTAAAGCTCTCACGAACTTGATGGCACACTTTACTTTTTTGCCCTTAATAAACTTGAACCATTGTGTCTTCTATGTTGTATATGCTTGCACTTATTTGTTGGGAATTAGCAGAACCATGCTTTCATGGGGAACGCTTTCAACATTGCACTTGGTACTTGTACCTAGTTGATATCATGCTCTTTTGTATATGGATGTCGTCGGTGTGAAATGAAAGGGGAGCTTGTAAGTCCATGGAGTTATGTATATGTGTTAGAGAAACGCCTGGGCCGCTGGTCTAATCCATGCTGACAAGGTGGAAACCTGCAACGTAACCATAATGAGCTGTCTATGAAGCATTCTTCTTATAAAAAAAGAGTCCTATATAGAAAAAAATAGAAAAAAAAGATACTATGAAAAGAGGAAAGAGAGAAAAAAGCACCATATTCCCATGGTAAATAAGAAGAATGCTGAGATGCTCGTTGTCTGCTTGCCTTGTCATTTTGATATGGGGATTCTTCCGTATCATCGGGAAAGGGGTACCCTGTTGGCGGTTCTCAATGATACACATGTACTTACAATGACAAGAACTTACTGGTGACTAAACTTGAGTAGCATGAGGAGCGACCCTCGTATACAAGGGACATGAGATTTCTGACTTATACTTCGTCAAGCATGTACACCATAGTTTGTTCACTTTAACCTTAATCACTTCAAGATTCTTATGATAGGGGCAATGAGATCTGAAAGCTATAAGTACCATAATTTTTGGAAGCTCTTTTTGAGACTTGAATCCCTACTTCCTTTTACAAAGGCCTTTCTTCCACCATTATATTGAGTCTCCACCTTCTATCCTTATGCACTTACTTTGAGAGCATAGTGGCCATTCTTAGTTCTATGTGCATTGTCCCAAGACTAGTTGATTGATGCATACTTTGATATTGCTTGTTTTAAACTATTGTATCTAGTCACTCTTTTGAACTTTGAAGGTGTCCTATGCATTTATATTTGCTACTCTATTGAGGGACAAGCTGAATACTATTATGCTATATTTTCTTTATGTGAAACAAACAAATGTCTTGCAAAGCATTGTTATTCATGAATCTTTTGTTTGTGCCTTTTCATGTTGCATCATAGTTTCTTTGTCTTATTGCTAGAACTTTGTCTTTCATGTTATGATTGAAGTACTATGATCCCAGCTTTGAAAGTTTTGCAAATACTTTGATCAAGTATTTGATGGTGCATGTCACCTCAAAAATTATTCTTTCTTTTTATCACTTACCTACTCGAGGACGAGCAGGAGTTAAGCTTGGGGATGTTGATTTATTGCAAATTTATCTATAATTTTTGATGTTACATGCTTGCTTTTATCCACTTTCTTGTGTTTTGTTCCAACTTTGGAGTACTTTTCATATGATTTCTTGGACTAACCTATTAACAAGAGCCATAGTGCCAGCTGCCTGCTTTCTGCTGTTTTTGGTTCCAGGAAAGTCAGAAAATGAATATTCTCGGAATTGGAATGGACAAAAGCCAAAGTGCATATTTTTCCGGATGTCATCAAGTGCCAGAATAAGAGACGGAGAGGGGCCAGAGGGCGGCCACACCACCTGGCCACGCGGCCAGGCTTGGCCCGTGCCAGGGGGTGGTGTGGTGGCCCCTGGCACCCCCTCGGCCTCCCCTTCCGACTATAAGATGCCCTCGAGACGTAAAACCTAAGTACCCGATCAAAAATCCACGAAAGAGTCTGTAGTTGCCGTCGTCTCCATCCCTAGATCAGGAAGGATCTGAAGCTCTTCTCGGCACCCTGCCAGAGAGGGGATTTCACCCTGGAGGCCTTCTTCATCACCATGCAAGCCTCCGGTGTGATGCGTGAGTAGTTCATCCTTGGACTACGGATCCATGTAGTAGCTAGATGGCTGGTTCTCCTCCTTTGTGCTTTCATGTCTATATCTTGTGAGCTCCGTTCATGATCAAGATCATCTATTTGTAATTCTGCATGTTGTGTTTGCGGGGATCCGATGGATATTGAGATGCTATTTCAGATTGATTATTGATTCTATCATGTCTTTGTTATTTGTGATCTTGCATGCTTTCCGATGTTAGTAGCTATCTTGGCCAAGTAGATGCTAGCAACTCCAAGATTTAGTATTTATGCTCGATAGTGGGTTCATGCCTCTGGTAATCTGGGGAAGTGATAGAACTCTCTAAGGTACTAGATGTGCTGTTGATACTAGGGAGAAAACAACAATCTTTTGTTCATAGAACAATAGTATTGTTTACTTTACACACAGTTCGTAAAGCAATAATCTGTTGCTTGCAACTTAATACTGGAGGGGGTTCGGATGATAACCTGAAGGTGGATTATTAGTCATAGATGTAGTTGGATGGCGGTCTATGTATAATGTTGTAATGCACAATCAAGTCTCAAAGGAGTCAAGATGATTAGTATATGCATGTATTGCTTTCTCGATGCTTGTCAATTGCCCCGCTGTAATTTGTTCACCCAGCATGTTATCTATCTAAGGAGAGCCACCTCTAGTGAACTATGGATCCTGGTCCTTGTCTTTTACATTCAATCTACAATCTTTTACTGCTTTGTGTTTACTTTCTACAAACTTTTACTTCTTTCCATTCGATACGTTTAATCCTTTGTTTTCCGCAAAACACGGTGAGATTGACAACCTCATCGCAAGTTGGGGACAAAGTTATGTAGTTGTGTTGTGCAGGTCTCCACGTTGCTACTAGCACCGGTATTGCGCCCTGCCAAAGCTCAGCTAGTAACACCTTTGAGGTGTTTCCTTGCTCCTACTGGTTTGATTAAACCTTGGTTTCATAATTGAGGGAAACTTGCTGCTATGCTCATCATACCTTCCTCTTGGGGTTCCCAACGAGCTCTACATCATCATTGCTCCAGCATTTTTCTGGGCGCCATACTCAGAGCCATCAGATACATGTTCCCGGTGGCTTTATCTGGAAAGGAGTTGCTGCTTGTGCTGCTTTGCTGGAGCGAGGGACGGAGGTTGTCGGGGTACCGGACGTGTGTGTGATCACGGATGCACCGCTGCTTTGCGGTGCTAGACTTGGTGGTGCTGGACTTGCTGGAGATGGATCTGAAGGACGTGTTGGAGCCGGACCTGCTGGACTTCATCACGATCTTGAGATCGGCAAGTGTACGACTACATCATCCACGAGTTCCAACTCATTACCAAAGCTTTGTTGTCTTCGAGGGTAAGTTCTCTATGGATGTATATCCACCCGTTGCTTGTATCTAGTAGAAAGATCTTGGCGTATAGTTCCCATCGTAGGAATTTTTTGTTTTCTATGCTGCGAACCCAACAAAAGTTTGGGGATGTGAGGTGTATGTTAAGAAACTGTAGCCTGACAAACTCGAACCCAAATCGGAAAAATGTATCTTTGTAGGATATCCAAGGGAAACCATTGGATATACCTTCTACAATCAAGTCGAAGGCAATACGCTTCTCGCAAAAACCGGCACCTTTCTCGAGAAAGAGTTTCTTACAAAAGGGGTGAGTGGAAGGAAAATTGAGTTAGATGAAATTGTTGACCCTTCTCTCCGTGTTCCGAGTAGCGCAACGGAAGCTGTTCCGAAACCACTCTCCAACATGGAGGAATAGCCCATTGATAATGATCAAAACAATGACATCGAGACTCCTGAGGTTCGCAGGTCTACAAGGGTTCGTGCCACTCTAGAGGTACAGTAGCCTTCTAATGTCTATCATCCTAGATGAACAAGATGAACCTGCAAACTACAAACAAGCTATGGATAGTGCTGACTCCGAGAAATGGCTGGAAGCCATGAAATCCAAAATAGGATCCATGCATGAAAACCAAGTTTGGACCTTGGTGGATCTTCTAGAGGGTCGCAAGGCCGTGGAAAATAAATGGATCTTTAAGAAAAAGACAGATGAGAATGGTAATGTGACCATTCACAAAGCTCGACTTGTCGCAAAGGGGTTTTGACAAATTCAAGGAGTTGACTACGACGAGACTTACTCTCCCGTAGTAATGCTTAAGGCTGTCAGGATTTTAATAGCAATTGCTGCACATTTCGATTATGAAATTTGGCAGATGGATGTCAAGACCGCATTCCTCAATGGTCACATTGATGAAGAGTTGTATATGATGCAACCGGAAGGTTTTGTTGATTCTAAGGATGCTAGAAAGGTATGCAAGCTCCAACAGTCCATTTATGGGTTGAAGCAAGCATCTCGAAGCTGGAACCAACGTTTTGATCAAGTGATCAAGAGTTTTGGATTTGTACAAAAACCAACAAGAGTTCTATGTTTACAAGAAAGCGAGTGGGAGCTCAGTTGTTTTCTTAGTAGTATATGTGGATGACATATTGCTCATAGGAAACGATGTGGATCTTATGAATAGCGTGAAAGCGTATTTAAGCAACCAATTTTCCATGAAGGATCTAGGTGAAGCTGCATACATATTAGGAATCAAGATCTATAGAGATAGATCAAGGCACCTGATAGCATTAAGTCAGAGTACTTACATAGATAAGATTTTGAAGAGGTTCAAAATGGAAAACACCAAGAGGGGTTTTACACCTATGATGAAGAATTGCAACTTGAGTATGACTCAATGTCCTGTAACGGACGATGATAGAGATAAGATGTCTTACATCCCCTATGCTTCAGCGATAGGGTCTATCATGTATGCAATGCTTACTACCCGACCTAATGTGGCATTGGCTCTTAGTTTGACGAGCCGATATCAGAGTAATCTAGGACCGAATCACTGGACAGCTATGAAAAATATCCTAAAGTATCTAAGAAGAACAAAGGATATGTTCCTAATCTATGGAGGAAATGATGAATCTCTAAACGTAACAGGTTACGTAGATGCGAGCTGGAATTCATATCATGATGACTCGAAGTCTCAGACAGGATTTCTTTTGGTGAATGGTGGGGCGGTAAGCTGGAAGAGCAAGAAGCAGCCGGTGGTGGCACAATCTTCAATGGAGTTTGAATACATTGCTGCAGCTGATGCAACGAATGAAGTTGTTTGGCTAAGGAATTTCGTCATCAAACTGGGAGTTTTTCCCAATGCGTAAGACCCCGTGATGATCTATTGTGATAACACGGGAGCTATTGCAAATGCAAGGGAACCGAGAACTCATTCCACAGCCAAACACATCAAGCTTAGATTTCACGTCATCCGGCAGATTGTTGACAAAGGTGAAGTCAAGATTTGGAAAGTAGATATGAAACTGAATGTGGCAGATCCTCTGACTAAAGCTCTCCAACTAGATAAGCACGAACAACACCGAGATTCCATTGGTGTTAGGTTCCTGCCTATTATAAACTAGTTTTCTATACTCTAGTGCAAGTGGGAGACTGAAGGAGTTATGCCCTAGAGGCAAATAATAAAGTGTATTATTTGATATACCTCTTGTATGTTCATAATATGTTTCATACTGTGCTATAACTGTGTTAATACGAAACGTTAATACACGTATGGTATGTAAACAAACTGTGTCTCTAGTTACCTCTAGTGAACTAGTTCATTGGGCATGAGGATGGTGTGTGTTTCAAGATCATGGGCATTTATCCCAACTGACAATGAGGTCATGTTATTAGTTGAATAACATGATAGACAAACATCCGACCGTTATATCTTAATGAGATCTAGTTACAAAGTTCACCATTGATGATAAAACACAGAGAACCTCGCAACATGATCCTTTGACTATGAGGTAATGCAAATCACCATTCTGGAAGAAGCTTAGATGGTTATCAAGTATCATCTCGTAACAGGGTGATCAAAAAGGTGCCATTCCGGTTTTCCGAAGGGAATGCGTAGAGGAGTACATATCAAGACCAGGATTTGTCTAGTCCATGTAACGGACAGATACATGTGGCCATCTCGGTGACGTCACATTAATGAAGCTTGCAAGCATGTGACTAGGTCACGGAATGCAACGACATGAGAACGAGAAAACAAGTTCATCAGTAACGAGATCGAACTAAGGTATGGAGATATCGAAGATCAAGTCTCGGATGAATTAGGTATCGAATGACAAAGGGAATGGGGAACGACTATATCATGGTTTGAGCGATTGTATTCGTGAAACGCACGGAGGTCACATGGCCATATGATGGCTCGGTGTTGATGTAGAGCTCGTTGGGAACCCCAAGAGGAATGTATGATGAGCACAACAGCAAGTTTCCCTCAGTTATGAAACCAAGGTTTAATCAAACCAGTAGGAGCAAGGAAACACCCCAAAGGTGTTGCTAGCTGAGCCTTGGCAGGGCGCACTACCGGTGCTAGTAGCAACGTGGAGACTTGCACAACACAACCACATTACTTTGTCCCCAACTTGCGATGAGGTTGTCAATCTCACCGTGTTTTGCGGAAAACAAAGGATTAAACATATCGAATGGAAGGAAGTAATAGTTTGCAGAAAGTAACACAAAGTAGTAAACAGTTTATAGATTGTATGTAAAGAAAAGAACCGAGATCCATAGTTCACTAGAGGTGGCTCTCCTTAAGATAGATAACATGTTGGGTGAACAAATTACAGCGGGGCAATTGACAAACATCGAGAAAGCAATACATGCATATACTAATCATCTTGACTCCTTTGGAAATTGATTGGGCATTACAACATTATACATAGACCGCCATCCAACTACATCTATGACTAATAATCCACCTTCAGGTTATCATCCGAACCCCCTCTAGTATTAAGTTGCAAGCAACATATTATTGCTTTACGAATTGCGTGTAAAGTAAACAATATGATTGTTCTATGAAAAAGGATTGTTGTTTTCTCCCTAGTAGCAACAGCACATCTAGTACCTTAGAGATTTTTGTCACTTCCCCAGATTACCAGAGGCATGAACCCACTATCGAGCATAAATACTAACTCTTGGAGTTGCTAGCATCTACTTGGCCAAGATAGCTACTAACAACGGAAAGCATGCAAGATCACAAATAACAAAGACATGATAGAATCAATAATCAATCTGAAATAGCATCTCAATATCCATCGGATCCCCGCAAACACAACATGCAAAATTACAAATAGATGATCTTGATCATGAACGGAGCTCACAAGATCTAGACATGAAAGCACAAAGGAGGAGAACTAGCCATCTAGCTACTACATGGATCCGTAGTCCAAGGATGAACTACTCACGCATCACACCGGAAGCTTGCATGATGATGAAGAAGGCCTCTAGGGTGAATTCCCCTCTCCGGCAAGGTGCCGGGAAGAGGTTCAGACCCCTCCTGATCTAGGGATGCAGATGACGGCGTCTACAGACTCTTTCGTTGTTTTTTGATCGGGTACATAGGGTTTTCGTCCCGAGGGCAATATATAGGCGGAAGGAGAGGCCGAGCGGGTGCTGGGGTTAGCCAAACCACCCCCTGGCGCGGGCCAGGCCTGGCCGTGCGGCCAGGTGGTGTGGCTGGCCCCCAGCCCTTCTCCGTCTCGTATTCTGGCATCTGATGACTTCTGGAAAAATATGCACTTTGGCTTTTGTCCCGTCCAATTCCGAGAATATTCATTTTCTGACTTTCCTGGAACCAAAAACAGCAGAAAACAGGCAGCTGGCACTGTGGCTCTTTTTAATAGGTTAGTCCAAGAAATCATATGAAAATTACTCCAAAGTGTGGACAAAACACAAGAAAATGGATAAAACCAAGCATGGAACATCAACAATTATAGATACATTTGCAATGTATCAACATCCCCAAGCTTAACTCCTCCTCGTCCTCGAGTAGGTAAGTGATAAAAAGAAAGAATAGTTTTTGAGGTGACATGCACCATCAAAGACTTGATCAAAGTATTTGTAAAACATTCAAAGCTGGGATCATAGTACTTAAATCATATCATGAAAGACAAAGTTCTAGCAATAAGACAAAGAAACTATGATGCAACATGAAAAGGCACAAACAAAAGATTCATGAATAACAATGCTATGCAAGACGTTTGTTTGTTTCACATAAAGAAAACATAGCATAATAGTATTCAGCTTGTCCCTCATAGAGTAGCAAATATAAATGCATAAGACACCTTCAAAGTTCATAAGAGTGACTAGATACAATAGTTTAAAACAAGCAATATCAAGTTATGCATCAATCAACTAGTCTTGGGACAATGCTCATAGAACTAAGAATGGCCACTATGCTCTCAAAGTAGGTGCATAAAGGTAGAAGGTGGAGACTCAATATAATGGTGGAAGAAAGGCCTTTATAAAAGGAAGTAAGGATTCAAGTCTCATAAAGAGCTTCCAAAAATTATGGTACTTATAGCTTTCAGCTCTCATTGCCCCTATCATAAGCATCTTGAAGGTGATTAAGGTTAAAGTGACACAACTAAGAGGATATGCTTGACAAGTTATAAACCGAAATCTCATGCCCCTTACTTACGAAGACCGAACCTCATGCTACTCAACTTTAGTCATGAGTAAGCTCTTGTCATTGTAAGTACATGTGTGTCATAAAGAACCGCCAACGGGGTACCCCTTGCACATGATACAGGAGCTATCCCATAATCAAAATGACAAGGCAAGCAGACAATGAGCATCTCAGTGATCTTTTTATTTGCTATTTGCATAGGTTTGTATTGAGGATGCTTCATAGAGTGCTCATTATGGTGGTGCTGCAAGTTTCCACCATGATTAGGCAAGGCTTAGGCTAGTGGCCCAGGCGTTTCTCTAACACACATACAAACTCCATGATCTTACAAGTTACACTTTTATTTCACACCGACGGGATCCATAAGCAAAAGAACATGATATCAACGGGGTACAAAGTACAAGTGCAATGTTGAAAGTGTTCCCCATGATACATGGTTCTGCTAATTTCAACTTATAAAGCGCAAGCATATACGCAACAAAGAAGGACCCAATGGTTCAAGTTTATTAGATGCAAAAAAGTAAAGTGTACCATCAAGTTCGTGAGAGCTTTAATCACTAGTTTTCTCATAACAAGTTTAATTTGGAAGGTAACAAAAGCATGAATATAATTGGAATAGCATAAGCTAGTAGGTAGGTATGGTGGACTCTTTGGAATAAATTGGTTTAGGGAGTTGGATGCATGAGTGGAACTCATACTTGGTTGTGGAGGCTAGCAAAAGACTGGGAGCGACAAACTAAGAGAGCAATAATGGCCATAATCATGCAGAGCGACAAAACATCATTGATAAAAGCATAATGTGATACTACAACTTGAAAACTAAAGTATCATAAAGGCTATGGTGACTTGAGATAGTCATAACATGGTGTGAGCATGCGCCAAGTCAATCCAAATAAAGCATCAAAGGAGAACACCACTATATTATGCTTTAATATGCTAAAACAACGCATGATTCATCCAAGGCATATTAAGCAATCTCAATTGTTTATAACAAGTCATGCTACAGCAAAGAAGACTAAGCATAAAGCCAAAACAATATCAAGCATGGCATGACAAAGCATAGGCCATAGTCAAAAACGAGCTCTTTTTACCACATAAGCATGAACATTCCTACTCTTTTCCAAACCACACCAAACTATTTACAAACCAATGGATGAAAGAGGGGGTCCAACCAATTTATTCAGAAAACTACACAAACAAAAGCAAATGAAAAACCAAAACGAAAACTAAAAAGAAGATGCTCCAAGAAAAACACAACTGTGCATGAAACAATAAAAATGAAGCGTTTGGAAGAAACCTGGGATTTTTATTGATGAAGAGGGGGATGCCTTGGGCATCCCCAAGATTTGACGCTTGTACTTCTTGGATATTTCTTGCGGTGTACGCGTGGCATCCCCAAGCTTGAGATTTAGTCCAACCTTCATCTCATTACTCATTCCGTCCATACACCTAAAATTTTTCCTTCATACAAAACTTCACACAATCTTTATTACCAACATTAGTGCACTCAAGATAAAAGGTCTTAAGGTTCAGTTCTAACACCAATAAACATCCATTAGAACACTATCTTCTATAGCACTTCCCTCAAAAATCTCAATTCCCGAAAAGAACTCAAAAAGGAACCAACAAGAAGCAAATGCAGAAAATGGCAGAAATCTGTCAAAACAGACCAGCAGGTAAATACGATTTTTTTTGAAGATCTTCTGTTGCTCAAATCAAAAAGTGATGAACTAACGTAAGTTAGAAAACAACCTGGGGCAGAAGCACACAAATTCACGCCTCAAAAAGACGTTCAGAGATTTTACACGAATTTTTATGGTGAAGCACAGAAATCTGTTTCGGGACAGCAACTTTCCCAATCATTACTTCTCTCTTATTAGAGGTTATTCTTGGCACAAAAAGCAAATAAAAAGGATAAGGAGCGGTTATTACTGAAGTAATAACTTCCAAGACTCATCTAAAAAATTTGGGTTATCTCCCAATAAGTACTTTTCTTTAACGCCTTTAAGTTAGGCATAAGAAGCAAGAAAAAGGATCAAGTGTTCTCAAATGAAGAAGCATTAAGACCAAATTTTGTTTTCATAGGAGAAGCAAAAGAAATCTTCTCTCTCTTCTTAGGTAAGTGTTCTATACCTTTCTTGAGTGGAAGTAGATATTTAATGGTGCCTTCTTTCATATCAATAATGGCACCAACAGTTTTAAGAAAAGGTCTTCCCAAAGTAATAGGACAAGAAGCATTGCCTTCAACATCCAAAACATAGAAATCAACAGGGGCATAGGCATTGTTAACCATAATAAGAACATCATTAAGACTCCCCATGATTTTATTTTTAGCATTATCATCAAGTGGGACATTCAAATAACAATCTTCAAGTGGAGGCAAATCAAGCATATCATAACTCCTTCTAGGCATAATAGAAACACTACTATCAAGATCACATAAAGCTTTGAAATCAAAGTCATTTACTTTCATGTTAATGATGGGTTCCCGACCATCTTCTTGTTTTATAGGAATAGATGCTTTATGTTTCATCTTTTCTTCTTTAATCTTTATGAGAGCATTAGTAATGTGTTTTGTAAAAGCCATGTCCATAGCACTAGCATTAGGACTTTTAGCAAGATTTTGTAGGAACTTAATAACTTTAGAGATATAGCAACCATCAAGATCAAAATCAAAATTATCATCTAAAGTAGTAGAACTATTACTAGCCTCAACACTAGTGGTGGTAATAGTAGAAACACTAATGTTTCTAGCAATTTCATCTTCTCTTTCCCACTTAGCATGTAATTCAGCTAATAGTCTAACATTTTCACCTATTCTTACATGTATGGCACTAGTGGTTGCAAAGGGATTATCATTAGTTTCAGGTTTAGCAGCCATTTTATTCAAAGAAGATTGAGCTTCAGCCAAAGATGTTATATTTCTTTTAGCATTAGAGAGTTTTTCCTCAATAGTTTTATTGAAAGCAGTTTGTTTACTAATAAAGTCTTTAAGCATAACTTCAAGTTCAGAGGGAGCACTCCTATTATTGTTGTAAGAATTTCCATAAGCATTACCATTGTTGGGAGGATATGGCTTATAATTGTTGTTACCAAAATTGTTCCTGTAGGCATTGTTGCTAAAATTGTTATTTCTTATAAAGTTCACATCAACTTGCTCTTCTTGAGCAACCAAAAAAGCTAAAGGAACATTATTTGGATCAATATGAGCTCTCCCATTCACAAGCATATACATGATAATATCAATCTTATCACTCAAGGAGGAAGTTTCCTCAACATAATTTACCTTCCTACCTTGTGGAGCTCTCTCAGTATGCCATTCAGAATAGTTAACCATCATATTATCCAGAAGCTTTGTTGCAGGACCCAAAGTGATGGTCATGAAGGTACCTCCAGCAGCAGAATCCAATAGGTTCCTTGAAGAATAGTTTAATCATGCATAAAAAGTTTGGATGATCATCCAAGCAGTCAGTCCATGAGTGGGACAATTCTTAACCAAAGATTTCATTCTTTCCCAAGCTTGAGCAACATGCTCATTATCAGATTGTTTAAACTTCATTATTTCACTTCTCATAGATATAATCTTAGCAGGAGGATAGTATTTTCCAATAAAAGCATCTTTGCATTTAGTCCAAGAATCAATACTATTCTTAGTTAAGGAATTCAACCATTCTTTAGCTTTTCCTCTCATGGAGAAAGGAAACAATTTCAGCTTAATAATATCACCATCTACATACCTATGCTTTTGCATCTCACAAAGTTCAACAAAGTTATTTAGATAGGCAACAACATCTTCATTACCAATACGAGAAAATTGTTCTCTCATAAAAAGATTGAGCAAAGCAGGTTTTATCTCAAAGAAAGTATCTTCAGGCACAGGTGGAGCAACATGTGTGCTCATAAAATCATTGTTGTTGGTGCTAGTGAAGTCACACAACTTAGTGTTTCCAAGGGTAGTCATTTTTTGTGTTTTTGAATAAGGAAGCAAACTTGTAAAACTATTTTTTTTTGTTTTTGATAACAAAACAAGCAAACAAAACAAAAAGAAACTAAGCAAAACAAAAATAAAAAAGTAAAGAGATTGGTTATGAGAGACTCCCCTTGTGAAGATGTCCTTGTCTCCCTGGCAACAGCGTCAGAAAAATGCTTGATGGCTCAGTGTTGATGTAGAGCTCGTTGGGAACCCCAAGAGAAAGGTATGATGAGCACATCAGCAAGTTTCCCTCAGTTATGAAACCAAGGTTTAATCGAACCAGTAGGAGCAAGGAAACACCCCAAAGGTGTTGCTAGCTGAGCCTTGGCAGGGCGCACTACCGGTGCTAGTAGCAACGTGGAGACCTACATAACACAACCACAGAACTTTGTCCCAACCTTGCGATGAGGTTGTCAATCTCACCATGTTTTGCTGAAAACAAAGGGTTAAACGTATCGAATGGAAGGAAGTAATAGTTTGGAGAAAGTAAACACAAAGCAGTAAACAGTTTATAGATTGTATGTAAAAGAAAAGAACCGAGATCCATAGTTCACTAGAGGTGGCTCTCCTTAAGATAGATAACATGCTGGGTGAACAAATTACAGCGGGGCAATTGACAAACATCGAGAAAGCAATACATGCATATACTAATCATCTTGACTCCTTTGGAACTTGATTGGGCATTACAACATTATACATAGACCGCCATCCAACTGCATCTATGACTAATAATCCACCTTCAGGTTATCATCCGAACCCCCTCCAGTATTAAGTTGCAAGCAACAGATTATTGCTTTATGAATTGCATGTAAAGTAAACAATACGATTGTTATATGAACAAAGGATTGTTGTTTTCTTCCTAGTAGCAATAGCACATCTAGTACCTTAGAGATTTCTGTCACTTTCCCAGATTACCAGAGGCATGAACCCACTATCGAGCATAAATACTAACTCTTGGAGTTGCTAGCATCTACTTGGCCAAGATAGCTACTAACAACGGAAAGCATGCAAGATCACAAATAACAAAGACATGATAGAATCAATAATCAATCTGAAATAGCATCTCAATATCCATCGGATCCCCGCAAACACAACATGCAGAATTACAAATAGATGATCTTGATCATGAACGGAGCTCACAAGATCTAGACATGAAAGCACAAAGGAGGAGAACTAGCCATCTAGCTACTACATGGATCCATAGTCCAAGGATGAACTACTCACACATCACACCGGAGGCTTGCATGATGATGAAGAAGGCCTCTAGGGTGAATTCCCCTCTCTGGCAAGGTGCCAGGAAGAGGTTCAGACCCCTCCCGATCTAGGCATGTAGATGATGGCGGCTACAGACTCTTTCGTGGATTTTTGATCGGCTACTTAGGGTTTTCATCCCAAGGGAAATATATAGGTGGAAGGAGAGGCCGAGGGGGTGTTGGGGTCGGCCAGACCACCCCCTGGCGCGGGCCAGGCCTGGACGCGCGGCCAGGTGGTGTGGCTGGCCCCCAGCCCTTCTCCGTCTCGTATTCTGGCATCTGATGACTTGCGGAAAAAATAGGCACTTTGGCTTTTGTCCCGTCCAATTCCAAGAATATTCATTTTCTGACTTTTGTAGAACCAAAAACAGCAGAAAACAGGCAGTTGGCACTGTGGCTCTTGTTAATAGGTTAGTCCAAGAAATCATATGAAAAGTATTCCAAAGTGTGGACAAAACACAAGAAAGTGGATAAAACCAAGCATGGAACATCAAAATTATAGATACATTTGTAATGTATCACCATCCAGGTCCCTCTGTTGATCATTGATATGAGAGTGGTTTCTATCATGTCCAGAGTGTTTCCGAACCGAAGGATGTCACGCTTAATGGTAGGGACGCTTAGGGTAGATAAGGTATCGTATGAGAAATAGAGAGAGAGAAACCGGAATAGTTTCGGTAACATCCGATGGAGATCGGAAAGGGGTCCGGAAGTTATTCCGGAGTGAAGTGATAATATAATATGTGTATTTGAATGTTAATTGGAGACTTAATATTAAATATATATTTTCTATTTTATTTTTAAAGGCTCCATATTGCTAATGGGCCTCACCCGAAGGGAGGCCCAAGAGGGCAAGGCGCCTAGGGAGTGGGGCCCGGCCGGCCTAGGCCTGGTTGGCCGCCCTAGTGGGGCCCACCTAGGGTCAGCGGCTGCCCCAAGGTGGCCGGCGGGTGTGGGGATTAGTCCCACACCGCCTGGCCCCTGGGTGGTGCCCCCCTCCCACTATATAAAGGGGCCCCCTCCCCCTTTGGAATCACCCATTCCTCTCATTCTCTCTTTCTCATCTGCTGAGGACTTCCCCGTAATATTGGGGAGGACCTCATAGTTGAGTTCTCTACCTTCACACTACCATCGTGTGATCGGCGATCCGACATCTACTTCTTCCGCTGCTCGGCTGGATTGGAGTCCGATTGACGTCTCCTACACCGGACATGTGACGAACTTCGGAGGCGCCACCCTTGGGGTGCTGCTCGTGTTCATCAATATACGCCTTCCTGCGTAAGGCGTGCCTCTTTCTACAAAGGTATGAATACTGTATTATTTCTCCGTTACTTATGTCTACATATTATAGATCCTGGTATTAGTGTTCGAGTAGATAGAAATTTTTGTTTTCTGCTACGGAACCCTTCAGTTTGTATGTGTGTTAGAAAAACACCTGGGCGGCTAGCCTAAGCCATGCCTAATCATGGTGGAAACTTGCAGCATAACCATAGTGAGCATTATGTGAAGCATCCTCAATAAAAACCTATGCAAATAGCAAATAAAAAGATTGTTGAGATGCTCATTGTCTATTGCCTTGTCATTTTGATATGGGATAGCTCGTGTGTCATGGGGCAAGGGGTACCCCGTTGGCGGTTCTCTATCATACACATGTAATTACAATGACAAGAACTTACTTGTGACTAAAGTTGAGTAGCATGAGGTTCGGTACTCGTAAGCAAGGGGCATGCGATTTTCAACTTATAACTTGTAAATCATATCCTCATATTTGTGTCACTTTAACCTTAATCACCTCAAGATGCTTATGATAGGGGTAATGAGAACTGAAAGCTAATAAGTACCATAATTTTTGGAAGCTCTTTATGAAACTTGAAATCCCTGCTTCCCTCTGTGAAGGGCCTTTCTTTTTACTTTTATGTTGCTTCTCCATCTTCTATCTTTATGCACCAATTGAGAGATCGTAGTGGTCATTCTTGGTTTAATGTGCATTGTCCCAAAACTTGTCGATTGATTCATAACTTTGATATTGCTTGTTCTTAAATTATTTGTATCTAGTCACCCTTATGAACTTTGAAGGTGTCCTATGCATTTATGTTTTGCTATACCATGAGGGACAAGATGAATACCACTCTTATTATGTTTTCTATATGTGAAACAAACAAACATCTTTCAATGCATTGTTATTTATGATCTTTTGTTTGTACCTTTTCATGTTACAACATAGTTGCTATGTCTTATTGTTAGAGCTATATCTTTCATGTTCATGTTTAGAGTACTTTGATCCCAGCTATCAATGCTTGTCAAATACCTTGATCAAGATTGTGATGGTGCATGTCACCTCAAAAATTATTCTTTTTATCACTTACCTACTCGAGGACGAGTAGGAGTTAAGCTTGGGGATGCTTGATACGTCGTAAACGTATCTATAATTTTTGATGCTCCATGCTTGTTTTATGTCAACTTTCTTATGTTTTGTTCACACTTTGAGGTATTTTTATACATTTTCTGGAACTAACCTATTAACAAGATGCTACAGTGCCAGTTGCATGTTTTTTGTTGTTTTTGGTTTCATAAAATCTAGTAAGGAAATATTCTCGGAATTGGACGGGACAAAAGCCAAAGTCAATATTTACCCGACACAAGACGGAGTCCAAAGCAGAGACGAAGGAGGACACCGAGGCGGCCACACCCTAGGGTGGCACGGCCCCCTGGGCGCGCCACCACCTGGTGTGGGCCCCTCGGGCCGCCACCGATCTTGCCCTTTCGCCTATAAAAGTGTACCGATGCGAAAACCCTAAGTACCCGATCAGAAATCCACGAAAGAGTCTCTAGCCACTGCCATCTCCATCCCTAGATCAGGGGGAATCTAAAGCTCTTCCAGGCACCCTGCCGGAGGCGAGAGATGATCTTGGAGGCCTTCTTCATCATCATGCAAGCCTCCGGTGTGATGCGTGAGTAGTTCATCTCTGGACTATGGGTCCATGTAGTAGCTAGATGGCTGGTTCTCCTCCTTTATGCTTTCATGTCTAGATCTTGTGAGCTCCGTTCATGATCAAGATCATCTATTTGTAACCCTATATGTTGTGTTTGCGGGGATCCGATGGATATTGAGATACTATGTCAGATTGATTATTGATTCTATTATGTCTATGTTATTTGTGATCTTTCATCTCTCCGTTGTTAGTAACTATCGTGGCCAAGTAGATGCTTGCAACTCCAAGAGGGAGTATTTATGCTCGATAGTAGGTTCATGCCTCTAGTAATCTGGGGAAGTGAAAGAAATCTCTAAGGTTGTAGATGTGTTGTTGCTACTAGGGAGAAAACAACAATCCTTTGTCCATGGGGCAATTGTATTGTTTACATTACACACTTTGCTTAATGCAATTATCCGTTGCTTGCAACTTAATACTGAAAGGGGTTTGGACGATAACCAGAAGGTGGATTATTAGTCATAGATGTAGTTGGATTACGGTCTATGTATTATGTTGTAATGCCCAATCAAATCTCATAGGAGTCAAGATGTCTAGTATATGCATTGTTATGCTTTCTCAATCTGTCAACTGCCCCGCTGTAATTTGTTCACCTAACATGCTATTTATCTTAAGGAGAAACACCTCAAGTGAACTGTGGACCCTAGTCCATTCCTTTACCATTGATATACCATCTACTATTTACCATTTATTGTTTACTTTCTGCAAGAAATTACTATCTTCTACACTATACGTTTAATCCTTTGTTTTCAGCAAAACCAGTGAGATTGACAATCTCACTATAAGTTAGGGCAAAGTTCTGTGGTTGTGTTGTGCAGGATTTTTAGTTGTTAGCAACACCTTGGAGTTGTTTCCTTGGTCCTACTGGTTCGATAACCTTGGTTTCATAACTGAGGGAAAACTTGTTACTGTGCTCATCATATCTTCCTCTTGGGGTTTCCAACGAGCTCTACATTTTGAGCCATCAGCGTCCTACCTGTTTCCTATAGTGGAAGGTGTAGGTTAGTTTTGAATGGCTTAAAAGAAGACACAATTATTAGGATTGGGTTGCATCTATAATTTATGCAAATTTGTGACCAAATCAACAAAATATCTCCTACACATAGTGTACAGTGACCGTAGATTATGTGTGGTAGATACTTTTGGTGTTTTAAATGATATCTTGCTCATAATGTATACAGAGCATGCATCTGTTTCAAATAGATTATTATCTAACGAGAAAGGAATAAAAGACAAGTAATGCAGACAATTCATGGAAAAACAACACAACTCAAACTCTAGAATTTCAACTTATTTTCTGGAAATATGGACATCCATATGATGCACAAGTCTTTATTTAGGTGCATATGTTGTTAAGTTTCAGAATATTCAAGAACGATAAAATGGAAATATCAGATAGAAATACATTGAATCTGAGGGCACAAAATATAATATATGGAAGAACACATGTAATTAAGTTTCATATAAGTGCACAGCCTCAACTAAACTCATAAGGGGAAATAATAACATAACCTTGATTGCAAAAATATGTTCTCACTTCAATTACTACAAGCATATTTACAACGGTAGAATTCAAATGATATAAAAAAAGAGGTCTACATACAAAATCATATTTATGTTGCTTTGGTTTGCTTGCAAATATAACTGTGCATATTTATTATTCATAAATATATAATAGATTTACAAAAGAAGTCAATAAAAGGTAAACATGTTTAATATAAATTTGATAGAGGTCAAAAAGGACACGGAAACTTAGACAAACTTAATATACATGGTATGTTTACGAAACAAGTCAACTCAACAAATTATAATCATCAATTATCAACAATGATATATCACTAAGTGTATACCGATTTATATCTAACATAATCTATTCTTGTAGAATGTATGAACTGCATGACTAAGAAATATAACAAAAAAGCAATATATATGATTCCATCTCAATTTCCATGAAGAGCCAAACTATCTTTACATCTATTGATATATCAACTAAAAAATAGATGCATTCTAGCACATGCTTTCAATTTATATAAAAGAATATTTAGTTGCATATTTTGCATTGTACTCCACGTTTCGTCGAAATGGGAGTATTCTTTCGATATGAACTTGTTTAATGCGAAAATGGATGAGATCCAAGATAAAAATGGAACGTGGGAAAATCGGCCACAAAAGATGCAAATTAGTTATGTCATATTTGAATTTAAGTATGCCCCATGTTGAGTAAATATGTGTAGCTAGACTAAGTGTGTATTTGTACATGCACAAACGTGTACATGATTTATCTTATCCCTAGATTTAAGTTTTCAGGCTTTCACATATGTGCAACATTAAGCAGTTTTTTTTCGAATTTTTCATTATGTCAAATAGTTACATACTTCATCCGTTCTAAAATATAAGTGTTTTACTAGTATTTTTCTGAAACATATATATTTAGACTCCTTTCATCTCTACTTTTCCGGGCCACCATTACCTAGCGCATCATAGCCTTTCTGACAGCTGGACCATTATGATTAGTCTCTCGCTGTAATTATGCGTACATTGATTTGAATCACCAAGGAAATTGAGATTTTACAACTTCAGAAATAGGATTAGCTGTTGGGAACTTGGACCAGAAAAAAGAGCCACGAAATGCCCTGCTGCTTTCTTTTAATAATGGGCCAATGCTAGCCCATGAGGAAAAGGTACGCATACTCCGCACTTTTTTCCAACATCACCGTGACCATTCCCTGAACGGAATATTATGAAGATGAGATCTGAGCCGTTTGCTGAGACAAAAATCTGAACATTCTTTTTTTTAGAATGTTATAAGCAATACATAAAAATACAAAACAAATATGCTAGGGTGTTAAGCAATACTCTCTCCGTTCATAAATATAAGACGTTTTAGCTTTGTGAATCAAATGTATCTAGACGTCAGTGTATAGGTTCGTAGAGGTTAGGAGTGAACACTAAAAATCATCTAGATACATTCATTTGACAAACCTAAAATGTCTTATATTTCTAAACCGAGGGAGTACGTAAAAATACAAAACAAATACGTACCAACATTTCACCATTCATACCGGACAAGAAAACCAGAAACGGGATAAATGTACCCACGGACGAGAATAAACCCTAACAATGAGGAAAATACAAAAATAAACATAAGTCTCAAATTTCTATCCAAAGTCATAGCCAAACTCGTTATCATTGCACCATCATCTAAAAAGTATAATAGGGGCACCCGTGGGAGGCACCCAGTGATTAATGCACTTGGTCCGTCGGATCAAGCTCTTATAGTGCATATGAACCGTCTGATCGAGTTAAGTCTTTTTTACCCCCATGCGTGTCTTTGCTTCACGTACTTAACTTTGTCCCCGTACGTGAGCATCTCTCAGGCGATACCTTGTTATTTTGACTCTGGGTCCCTCGTCCGCCTCAGATGAATCAATTTTACTTAATTTTAGTGGAGTGCGCGAGGATTAGAGAGGCCAACACTGCCCTTCCGCAGCGACCCAATCTCCACCAACGCTTGTCTCATCAGGTCACCAAACCCTAGCTCCCACCAATCCTCGCCACCACCCACCAGTCGCCCCTACTCTTCCTCGTCCATCCCTGTTAAGCCCTGCCTCCTCCAGCCATGGCACCGCCGCTGCTCTCCGCCTCTCTCTCTCTCCCTCTCCACAGGCTCGCGTCGTTGCCCCTAACACCCACGCCTCTGCCCGCCTCGTCCACCTCCTCACGCCCGCCGTACAGGAGGCAGAGGACCGGTGGGTCAACCGTCGGAGAAGGAGTTGGCGGCGCTACTGTGAGCAGAGGCATGGTGAGGGGCTCCAAATCGACGATGGTTGGACAGTGCCCCTCTCCTTGACCCTCCTGTGTAACATATGGCAAAACAAAGATGGATTTGACTACACGGGTCTGAGCTCTCTCTCTCTCTCTCTCTCTCTCTCTCTCTCTCCTGATGATCCAATTGGTTCGGAAGGGAGATGCAGGGGAAGGTTTTGATTTTGCACATACTTGGCTCTACCATTCATGTTGATTGGCCATGTCTAATTGGGCATCACCATGCTAGGAGCGAGTTGTCAAATTTGTTCCTATAGATTTGTCTCTTCCACTACCCCTTTTATTGTAATCCCCTAATATTTCATCTTTTTTTCTCCAGATTCTTTTTTATTTATGCCTACAGGTTGTTTGATGAAAAGACAACTGTGTTGCAGAGGGAGATCAAGATATGAACTATTCGTTCTACTCAACAGATTTATTTTCTGAAATTTAGCTAAGATATGTGACTTCCTTTTAATCCTATATCTCACGGTCACCTGAGATCATCTATTATGATTTAGGACATGTCTATTATTTATGTTCTATGGCTCTTTCCACACAGGTTGTTTTCCTAGGTTGTTTGGGAAAACTATGTCTTTCTATGCAAACGACTGAAAAATCATGCCACTTGTTTTTGAGGAGCTCATTTTTGCTTATTAGATACACTGCCTACTAGGTTCATTACATTTGTTTGACCATAACTTACACTAGATTTGGAACAAGCAGCATATTTTATGCAAGTTTGTCTATTGTTATATGAAATCATATGATCCAAACCATTTAGTCCAGTCAAGAACAGGTACGAGTATATAGTGGTATGTGGTATCTTTGTCGTTTTTTCCATTTGCACTACTGTAATCTGAAGTCATAATTCTACCGTTTTACATATGCAATATCGTGAGCCTCGTACGACTGATTAAAGGAAGATACAATGGTTATCCAATATCTGCGTGGAAAGACAACTATCACCAGGCCATTGTGGTGAATATATTAGCAATGTAATTAGCTTGAATTGTTTTATTGTCATTGCGTGTCTGCAATTTCTATATTGGGGGTGGGTAATGGTACTAAGATGTTGTAAAAGAAGATTTGATAATGTCCAAACCAAAATTAGTCATGCTAGAAGCTAATACCAGGCTTGTATGATGATGTAGAGATGGGACCTCCAAGGCTGATTTATTTAAAGTGTAAACACTATGTGGAACAAATATATATGTTCTAGTCCTATTGATTGTATACAAATTTAATGGAGCTCTGGAACAATCTTGCTAATTTGTAAGAGTTCCCGGCATGAAGATCTTGTCCTTAATTATTACATGCTCGTTGGGTATACTGCATAGTTTTCGGCATGGCAGGATAATATCCATGGGTTAATATTTAGTCCAAATTTGTCTTCCATCTTTGTGATTTTGTTTCAAGCTTATTTAAGATAATCGGCTGCCCGTGTTATCTTTATTGGCTTACATTTCACCGCGGGGCCATGGGTTCTAGCATGAGGGACATAGAGGAATGGATGAACTGAGGTTGCAGAAGATGCTAATCTGAATGATAAGATGATAATATTTTTTTAATCATTATTTTAGCCATGATATCTAACAGCTAAGCAACTGACACAACATTATGCTATTTTGTGATTAGTGTGTTTAACGGTAGAATTGCTAGTACCTTTTTTCTTTAAAACCATTGTTCATCCGATTCTCTGCATTTCTATTCAGAACTGTGTAGGGGCATAGTGTAAACACTATGTGGAACAAATATACATGTTCCAGTCCGATTGATTGTATACAAATTTAATGGAGCTCTAGAACAATCTTGCTAATTTGTAAGAGTTCCCGACATGAAGATCTTGTCCTTAATTATTACATGCTCGTTGGGTATATTGCATAGTTTTTGGCATGGCACGATATTATCCTTGGGTTAATATTTTGTCCAAATTTATCTTCCATCTTTGTGATTTTTTTTCAAGCTTGTTTAAGATAACTTGCTCGTGTTATCTTTATTGGCTTACATTTCACCGCGGGACCATGGGTTCTAGCATGAGGGACATAGATGAATGGATGGACTGAGGTTGCAGAAGATGCTAATTTGAATGATAAGATGATGATATTTTTTTAATCATTGTTTCAGCCATGATATCTAACAGCTAAGCAACTGACACAACATTATGCTATTTTGTGATCATTGTGTTTAATGGTAGAATTACGAGTACCTTTTTTCTTTAAAACCATTGTTCATCTAATTCTCTGCATTTCTATTCAGAACTGTGTAGGGGCATATGCAACGAGATGTTGATCAAGGGCTAATATATACATCAGACGACGAAGTTTGGTATCAGACGGAGCAGAGGAAATCCTCGCTAGCGCCTGAATTCGCACTCTTCATCGCCTGGAGTCGCGTCGCCAACGTCCAGATGCATTCCTAAATTGCTAAATCCCAATCCCTACTCTATTTATGGTTGCTTGTTGCCTGGTGCGTTGCTTTTAGTTCTTATAACAGATCCCTACATCCATCTCCATGTCTACTATTTTGTTACCCGAGATAATCTTGGATCCTCACTTGGATTTAGTTAAGTAATTGAACGAGTCATGCATGTATATCTATACACAATCAATTGGTATTTTATACCCACCTAATGAACTCTGAATCTTTCATACTTAAACTCATGTAAACTCTGAAACTTTTGGAACGTGTAGCAGTTGGGTCAGTTGGAAACGAGGTTACATGCTCTGCTGTTGGACTAATCAGATAGAGTTCCTCCCAATATATATCATCTCTGTTGGACTGCTTTCATATTGTAGCAATTAGTTTTGCTTGACGAATTGAAACTTTAGTGATAGCTATGGAGTAAATCTGATGTTTATTAAGAAGAGCAGCTCTTGCAATTTCTAATTTTAATTTTGTATGCTACAAATTGTCCAAGTTAGATAATGTTAATGCTATGCTTGGCTGCAGGCCTGCCTGAGTGCTTAGCTGCCAATCCTACATCAAGCAAATTCTGAAATTCAGATATGATTAGATATTTGCTCTTTATCTTATTGTCATTTTTTCCGTTCCTTTGGAAGGGAAAATTGGGTTTTATTTTGTATCTTGTAGAAATTCTTAATCAGTTAATAAATGAATTTGTTAGCATTTATTGTATGGCTCAAGAAAGGAGAAGACAACCTTGATAAATGAGAGGCAATTAAAAAAGCAGGACAGAGCCTAAATTTAAAAAAGGAGGATGCTTTCAGAAAAGAGTTGGTGCATCATAACTAGATAATTGTTGGCACTTTCAAGGAATCATTGGACCTCCCTGGAATTACTTGATATGTTTGTGCATCATTAGATTTTCATACTAAGATGGGATGCATATTGTGTTGTGAGACTTCTTAGTGACCTGTATTTTAGTTCATATAGACATTTCATTATAGAATATTCAATGTGCTATATTTTGCATTCTGGCAAATTCAAAATATTTTATTACTCTTGTACCGATCATATTGTTGGTTTCTAATCATGGTATTTGGAATCCTCTTGCACAAGGGATGATGTGGTAGTTATTTTTTATGGACTGGCAATGGGTAGTCCTACTTCCGTGTGTTTGGTGATGATTCAATGTAGGTGAGGTAAAATTATTGTCATGGTAGCAGCTGCAACAAAGTAGGAGTTTTATGTTTAATCATATTGCTTACATAATGGGAGCAGGTTAGACTTAAGTACTATTTCCAGTCCCTTTATTTTGGAGAGTGGCTATTTATTTGTGGCCCAAATCACCATATTGATTCTCTGAAAGTAGTGCAGAATACAATTTAGCTCACACTTTCAGTTTGGTTTTAAATAATTGGATCTATATCAGGTTATTCATAAAGTTTTGGTACTATTTATCGTAGTTCAGAACTGTCTTAAAAGTGTAGATCTAATTTTGTTGTCGATTCTCTCTACCTATATATGGTTGTTCTATCAACCCGATATACCTGTTTTTTATCTGGATCCTTTTTGGCTTCGTCATCTTATTGGAAAAGTGGTGGTTATTTTATACCTAATGTTTTATGGTGAATGTTCAATTTTATCTTAAAAACTGCATGTCAAGCTAATTCTTATGGCTGTTCCGTGAACTACAAATAATGTTCATCCTTAACTTGAGACATGGCTTGAGCTAATTCTTTGGTGTTTTTCATTTCTGCGGTTTTACTTGGGACGAGTTGATCTCTAACCGTGTGGTTATTTTCCCTCTCTGTGATATGTTTATCTAGGAGCAATGGAGTATATATATATATGTGCTTTGGTGCACACAGAGGCAGAGCCTCTGTTTGAGGCTTGCACATCGGCACGACGTTAGCGATAGAGACCATGGCATACAAATCGAATCATGTGGGCATCCGTGGTCTCAATCGCTGAACCAATGGTGTGGTGAGTTACTTCTCTTTTCTCTGGAAATTTCGGTGGTATATGATTTTAAAGTCTCATGTAGGCTGTTTTTCTTCAGGCCATGGTGACTTTGCTGATTCAGTGTCACTCGCTAGCTATCGTGGTGTCATGCAGCCGTTGGTTTCCTGGTTGTGTTGTTCTCCTCCTACATGCTGCCAATCCAGGTATGTAATCCTTCATTCTTTGGTCATTTTCTGCACGCCTCCATGGGTAATAGAGACACTATTTCATCAGTGTGTATGGATGTACCACCATATGGACAAAACTGTTTAAACAACGACCATGAGTTCTATGGATAGAGTGCTTGGTTAACTAATGATGCTAGCAAGTCGGCATGCTTTGCTGCCCTAGAGTACCTAACAAACATAGCTATTTAAGTGTAGATTACTAGGTAATTAATTAATCCACTATGCTGTTTTTTCCTAATGGATGATTGATTTGTTGGTTTTTTCTTTGCGTACGTGACATTTTTTGGCAGTTACTACCAACAGAGAGAGTAACTATTAGAATAGATCGGATTAGATTTGCTGGCAGTTTAACTATTAGAATGGATTTGATACTAGTTAGGTGAATTTTGTTTTGAGCTGACCTGAATACAGATTTATCAGAAAGTATATACAAACCTCTTTGTTTGAATGTCAAATGCATTGCTGAAAAATGCAAAAGCTTTGTTTTCTGAAAGTAGAGGCCGAAATCATTCACACGAGAGGTATATGGCCAAATAATCTCGAGTCTTCTAACTATGTTGTTCATTGGAGTCTTATGTTATTATTTTTACCTAAGCTTCGGTACTGCGTTGCCCCATTGATACGTCCAAAATGTATCTACTTTCTCGAACACTTTTGCTATTATTTCTCCTCTAAACTTGTGTGATTTGGATGCAACTAATGCGGACTCAAGCTGTTTTCAGCAGAATTGCCTTGGTGTCTACTTTTTGTGCAGAAAACAAACTATCAGGAAAAATCCCGGAAAATATGCCAAAAATCCTATTTCACCCAAAGACTCCAGGAGCCAGAATACGAGACGGAGAAGAGCCAGGGGGTGGCCACACCACCTGGTGGCGTGGGCCAGGCCAGGCCGCGCCAGGGGGTGGTGTGGGCCCCCGAGGCACCCCCTCGGCCTCTCTCTTCGCCTATAAGGAGCCTTCTGACCTAAAAACTCCGAGGGGTTCGATGTTTTTCTAGAAGGAGTTCCGCTCCGCTGCCACCACCAGATTCCACGAAACAGCACCAGAAACTCTGTTCTGGCACCCTGCCGGGACGGGGAATTGGAGGAGATCATCACCATCGCTTCTCCATCGACCATCCATGTTTCCCCCATCTATGAGTGAGTAATCCCCCGCTGTAGGCTATGGGGATGGTAGGGATTGGATGAGATCGTTCATGTAATGGCATCAGATTGCTAGGGCATGGTGCCTAGTATCTTTTATTAGTGCTTTATGACTTTGTTGCGACTTGTTGTGCTTAATGCTTGTCACTAGGGCCCGAGTGCCATGATTTCAGATCTGAATATGTTATTGATTCATTATGATAGTATTGTTCTTGGTCTTATCTGCAAGTTGTATACACACGTTGTTCTCCGGAACCTATGGCCCCGAAGTGACAGAAATCGGGATAACCGGAAGGAAATGGCTTTGATGTGAGGATCACATGTGTTCACGGAGTGTTAATGCTTTGCTCTGGTGCTCTATTAAAAGGAGCACCTTAATTGCCAGTAGTTCCCTAGAGGCCCCGCTGCAAACGGGCTGGCAGGACAAAAGATGTTGTGCAAGTTCTCATTACGAGCACGTATGACTATATATGGAACACATGCCTAGGATTGTCTAGTACTTGGATGCTTTATCTTATTTATCTGCAATTGCCCTATGTTCTGATTGCTATGTGAATTATCTTGTCCACGCAACGCCCGCCCATCCATCCCTATGCCTACCGCACTCGAATCCCACTGTTTACTGCTTCTGTTACTACTGTCTTTGCTTTACTACTGTTGTTACTTCACTATTCCTACTACAAAATTGTTGCTACTGATAAACTGCTGTGAGCAAGATTGTTTCCAGGTGCAGCTGAATTGACAACTCAGTTGTTAAGGCTTATAAATATTCTTTGACTCCCCTTGTGTTGAATCAATAAATTGGGTTTCACTTCCCTCGAAAATACTGCGATACACCACCTATACTTGTGGGTCATCAAGACTATTTTCTGGCGCCGTTGCCGGGGAGCATAGCTTTATTTATCAAGTTCACTTGGATTCTCTATTGTTCGCTGCTATCCATCCATCATGGGTAAGTCTCGTGATGGCAAGGTTCCTATTTTACCATCCACTACAAGAAGAGGTACGGTTCTGAACACCTCTGCTGCTCTTGATTCACCGTCTGTTTTGAGTAAGTTCCTTACACCACCACATACACATGCTACACACACTGCTACTACTGTTGAATCTGAAACTTCTGATGCTTATGATGTTGCTTCTATTGTGCTCGATAAGAGTGGTTCATTAGGTCATTTCCTAGATGCTACGATTGCTAGAACTATAGCTGGAAATACTGAAACTCCTAATGAATACACTACCACGCCTGTTAGCTCACCTGAGTCTAGTGAGAGTTATGATATTGAAGATGGTTATGTTGAGATGACCGATGAGTTTATTAAAGAATGTAAGAACACCCATGATAGGAGCGCTGCTAAGAGTCTCCTTGAGAGGCGTACTATTAGACCGAAATTATATCCTACTGCTAAGTTTGCTGCTTCTCCCATAAACATTATAGATGAAGATTATGATTTCTCTCTCGATCTATCTTACATAGCTATTGTCGAGAAAGAACCTTTTTTGGGACTAAGAATGAAAGTGCGGTAGCACATATGAATGAACTTTCTACCATGAGTGGCTTGTTTTCTGATGATATTAAGATGCGTACTTACTTTGTTGCTAAGATTTTTCCCTTTTCACTGAAAGGAGAAGCTAAAACTTGGTTTAGTAATTTACCTCCTGGATCTATTGATAGCCCTGAGTGCTTGATTAGTACTTTCCTGCAGAAATATTTTCCTCCCAGTGCTAGACATGCTATTTTGCAGGAACTTTTTGATTTTAAACAGGGAGAAAAAGAGGTATTGCCCGAATCTTGGGCAAGGTTTTGTGCTTTGATTCATGCACAGGCTGGAAGTCCTTTACCTAAGAATGAGCTTCTTGATATATTTTATAATGGACTAACTGAAGAATCTAGGACATACCTAGATAGTTGTGCTGATTGTGTTTTCAGGAATAGGACTCCAAAGGAAGCTGAGGAATTAATGGCTAAAATAAGCAAGAATTATGAAGATTGGACTCCTCCTAAACAAGCTATACCTGAAGTAATTGTACATGAACCATCTATTCCGGTGCCTATTCCAACATCAAAGAAGAGGGGAGTTATTGAATTAAATGATGAAGTGATGAAGGAAGCTAAGAAATGTCTTAAGGAGAAGGGAATTAAAGCTGCAGATGTCAAGAATTTACCTCCTATAGAAGAATTATGTAAGCCTATTCCCTACTCATCCACTATTGAGGTACACTCTATCCAACACTTTGATGAAGGTGATATCCCTTACTCGAAACCTCCTGATCAATGCTTAGAAGAATTTGATATCTTTATGGTTAAGCAAGATAACTTTAATAAAAGGGTGCAAAATCATCTAATGGAAAACACTAGAACTATTGTTGAGTTGAAAGAGATTGTAGAAAGAACCTTTAATGATGTTAAAATGATTGTTAAACACTTTCAAATGGTTCAAACTCAAATATATCAACTCGTTAAAGTGCAAAACGACTTGCTAGTTAATGCTGCTAAAGAAAAACATGCTTATGAAATTAGAACTAGAAGTGGAGCTGCTACCCAGGATCCTCTATATCCTGAGGGGCATCCCAAAAGAATTGAGCATGATTCTCAACAAGCTGAAAATGGTGGTTCTACTCGTAAGAAAAGGAAAAAGAAACATAAAATTGTTGTAGAACCCTCCGTACCTGCTATAGATCCTAATAGTATATCTATCTCTGATGCTGAAACTGAAAGTGGTAATGAAGAAAATGAAGTTCCTAATGAAGAAAAAGTTGAAGAAGAACCTGAAAACCACACTAAGACTACTAAATACACTAAAGAAGATTTTATTGCTAAGAAACATGGTAGTGAAAGAGAACCTTGGGTCCAAAAACCTATACCTTTCCCTGATAAGAAACACAAGTCAAAGGAAGATGAACACTATAATAAGTTTTGTGAGTGGATGAAGCCTTTATTCTTGCAAATTCCTTTGACTGATGCTATTAAATTGCCTCCTTACTCAAAGTATATGAAGGACATTGTCTCGAATAAAAGGAAAATCCCTAATGAAGAAATTTCTACTTTGCTTGCTAATTATTCCTTCAATGGTAAGGTTCCTAAGAAACTTGGGGACCCAGGGATTCCAACTATCCCTTGCTCTATTAAGAACAGTTATGTTAGAACTGCTCTGTGTGATTTGGGAGCTGGAGTTAGTGTTATGCCTTTCTCTCTCTATAAGAGGCTTCAACTTGAAAAATTAATCCCAACTGATATATCTTTGCAAATGGCTGATAAATCTACCACTATTCCTGTGGGTATATGTGAGGATGTACCTGTTCAAGTGGCTCACAATCGCTTGATATTAACTGATTTTGTTGTGCTTGAAATGCCTGAAGATGATAATATGTCTATTCTTCTTGGGAGAACTTTTCTTAATACTGCAGGAGCTGTTATTAATTGTAATCAAGTAAAGGTGACCTTCAATGTTAATGACAAGGAACATACTGTCTATTTCCCCAAGAAGATTGAAAGGACTTATGGTTTGAATTCAATTGAACATGTTGAAGGCATTCAAGTTGGAGAAATATATTGTCCCATACCAAGAGAAAAATTTGAAACTATTATGATTGGGACCATTACTATCAAGGTTAAGGTAACATAATCATTAGTGGAGTACAAAGTTTTTTCTCATATGCAATTGTTTTGGTAGCAAGACTTGATCAACCTTGCTAATAAAAGGATTCCATTGAACAAAACAATGTTTTCATTATGATTATCTCCATTTATTTCTATCCTTTGCATTTTAGTTTTTGCTTTTGTTTAGTTTTATTTTTGTTGTTAGTTGCTTGCATGTTAGAACTTCTGTAGTTCTACCCTTGTTTTGTCCTTGCATCATGTTTCCAAAAGAAAAAAATCTGTCTGTCAGAAAATCATTCTTCTATTTCTGAAAAATGCCAAAAAATAAAGTGTCTCGAAAAATTCCAGAAAATTCATATTAAATTTTTACGTGAAAAAAGGGGCAGAGGAGTACCTGGTAGGTACCAGGGGGGCCCACCAGGCAAGCACACCACATGGTGGCGCGGCCAGCCTTGGGTGGCGCCATGCCCTGTTGTGGGCCACCCCTGGCCCCCCACTAACTCTCTCACCTGCCACTTTCTTCTCTCTCCCGAGTAAGCTCCAGTTCATAGCTCAAAATCGCGTTCTTGCTATGCTTGCTCTCGATTTTTTCGATCTCCTTGCTCAGCCCATCTTTCTTGCTGAAATTTGGAGCATTTGTTCCCTAGTATGTGACTCCTCCCCTTGTCCAAGTAGATTTGTGTTTAGTGGATTATATGGTGAGTATTTTGCTGCTGTAGGTGACTGGTTGTGAGAGCTTGTAAGCTTATTTGATGCTTAGAGATATAGTTTTGATACGTGTTTAGGCCTCTTGTAAGTCCCTATGAGTAGAATCCTTCATTATATTTACTTTGCAATCACTTGTTTAATAGGTGTTTAAATTTCAGAATACCAAGCATGAACGACCATACTTTTGGAGAGATATTTGAGAGTGATGCACCTAGGAGGTCGAGGCCCTCAAGAACAGCCTCTCAAGCTAGGCCATCATACAATGAAGACCTCATTGCAACCCGTATTGGCAGTGAAAGGGATGATGGGGATGCTCACCCATCCTCTTTCCTTGTTTTACTTTCTTGCAAGCTGCAGGTATTCTTGATGATTTCTTGCTACTGATTGAGAGGGTTGGTTTGACCTCATATATGCAAGATGAGAGTGCACAATACGCTATGCTCACCAAAACTTTTGTTGAGAGCTTCACGTTTACTAACACACCCTATCAATCTACTGTCTCTTTTAAAATCTATGATCTGCCCTTCACCATTCCTTTGGAGAGATTTTGTAGTATTGTAGGTGTGCGTATGACAGGGACCGTGAATAAAATTCAAGGGCGACCCGCTGATTTGTTGGAGCTTTACCGAGGGGTGACCAATGATGATGACCGCGTAGCGCAGCGCGGAAAGATAAGAAATATCCAACTCCATGCTCTTAGATACTTTGCATATTATCTTGCCACTAGTGTATTGGGTAGGGAGAACACTAGTAATATCTCCAACTATCATTTAGCATTCCTTGCTGCTGCACTTAACAATGATACTCGGTATAATCTTGGCTCGCTTATTGCTCGCCGCCTAGCGGCTAGGGGGCCTATCTATGGGGGCATCATTGCATCGCGCATAGTCAATGCATTAGGTCTTTCAGTGAATCCCTTTGATGCTATGCTGGCACCACAGAGGCTTGACCTTGTTGCCATGAAAACTCATCACTTTTTCACTGCTACCTCTGATTTGAACAATCTAGTATATAGGATGCTTTTCACTGACGGGGATGAAAGGGAGATCCTTTTGCCACAGCCTGCTTTGTTTAGTGTTCACAGGAGACCGTGGTCGTGCTCCAAGGAGGAGGTGGACGAGCAGCTTCGCTTGCTGGGTTTCCACGAGCAGCACCAGGAGGATGTGCCCTCCTATGATTACTCCGCGCATTACGGAGGGACGTAATTGAGTTCGCACCAGGATGAGGGGACCTCTTCGTCGTACCAGGGTGACACTTCATCCTGGCCAGCTTGGGATTGATACCCACTTAGGCCAAAAGCCTAAGCTTGGGGGGAGTTACACCGACACCGCACTCATCTCCATATCATGTTACATCGGTACTTTGTATATTCATGTTTTCATTCTCTTTTTAGTTTTCGTTTTTCTTTGCTTTTGCTTCCTAAAACACAAAAAGACCAAAAATATTTCTGTTGTTTCTCTTTGGTTTGCTTCTTCTTTTTGCCTTGGTTTGCTTTTCCCTTTTTGCTTTGTTTGAACTATTCGAAAAACCCCAAAAGATTTTGCTTTGTTTGTTTTTCCCTTTTGGTTCTTGTTTAAAAATCGAAAACACCAAAAATATTTGTCATTCTTCTTTGGTTTTTGCGAGTTTGCTACAGGGTTTGGCAGTCCTCAGTGGATATTGGTTTCATATTATTATTCAAGTTACACAAGTGAAGAGCAATAATGAGGATCAATGACAACTTGAGGCGTGGTAAGAGGCTGGTAACGAACTCTATTTGTCTTCATTTTTGTGCATATACTCATCATTGTGAGTTTACTTAGCCCGTTCAAGTAGGGTGTATGTTATCTTTGGATGCTTAGTAGTTCTTGCTTTCTTATGATTAGCTCCAGCTCGCTAATAGTTTGTAGCATGTCTTATGAATGTTTGCTTGCATTTCTCTATTCATAAATTGGTATGACACCGTGGTATCCTCCTCTGAATGTTTTCATTTGATTGACTTGGCACATGCACACGCATGCACATGACTGTAATAGACAGTTAAGCCTCGATGAATTATTTTTCCTTGAGGATCTTGAATCACTTTCATGCCATGAGTAGTCCTGTTTTGTTGCAAGCATGATAATGACAGCTATTGCTCTCTTGTTTGTCGCTCCCTTACTATTACTAGCCTTCACTTCCACTGAGTGTTTTACTCATGTTTTCAACTCCCTAAACCCAGTATTTCCAAAGTGTCCACCATACCTACCCATTAGCATCATTTGCTACCTCCGTGCATATTCAATATGCCTTGTTTTCTTCCGAATAAAATGTTTGCTTGTTATGAGAAAGTTAGTTAGTAAAGCTCTCACGAACTTGATGGCACACTTTATTTTCTTGCACTTAATAAACCTGAACCATTGCGTCCTTCTTTGTTGTGCATATGCTTGCGCTTTACGAGTTGAAGTTAGCAGAACCATGTATCATGGGGACCGCTTTCAACACTTCATAGGTACTTTGTACCTAGTTGATATCATGTTCTTTTGCTTATGGATCCCGACGGTGTGAAATAAAAGTGGAACTTGTAAGATCATGGAGTTTGTATGTATGTTAGAGAAACGCCTGGGCCGCTAGCCTAAGCCATGCCTAATCATGGTGGAAACTTGCAGCATAACCATAATGAGCATTCTATGAAGCATCCTCAATAAAAATCTATGCACATAGTAAATAAAAAGATCGCCGAGATGCTCATTGTCTACTTGCCTTGTATTTTGATTATGGGATAGCTCCCGTGTCATGTGTAAGGGGTACCCCGTTGGCGGTTCTCTATGATACGTATATACTTACAATGATAAGAGCTTACTTGTGACTGAAGTTGAGTAGCAGGAGGATCGGTCTTCGTAAGTAAGGGGCATGAGGCTTCAATTTATATCTTGTCAAGCATATCCTCTTAGTTGTGTCACTTTCACCTTAACCACATTAAAGATGCTTATGATAGGGGCAATGAGAGCTCAAAGCTAATGAGTACCATACTTTCAGCATTTGGAAGCTTTTCAAAATTATTCAAAACCTTTTTCTTCTACTTGTTGAGTCTCCACATATTCTTTGAGCACCTTCTTGAGAGCATAGTTGTCATTCTTTATGTTTGTTCCATTACTTGATTATTTGTGTTATGACTTTGACGCTTGTATCCTTGATATCTTTACTTCTAGTCATCACTTGAACTTCAGAGGTGCCTTGATATTCATAATCAAAGGCAAGCGAGATACCACTCTATCATACCTTTCTATGAGCATTGCAATGTTGCTTATGTTTGTGCCTCATGCTACTTATTATTCTTGAGTTGGAATCTCTTCATAGCTTGCAGAGACTATTAAGTAGACTTGGTTGCATACTCTTTATTATGAATTGTCCAAGTAGTTGATCACATTGCTGAGAATATTTACATCATATGAAGCAAATGTGTTCGTGAAAGTTCTTTTATCACACTCAGTTTTCAACTGAATTGCTTGAGGACAAGAAATAAGCTAAGCTTGGGGAGAGTTGATACGTCCAAAACGTATCTACTTTCCCGAACACTTTTGCTATTGTTTCTCCTCTAAACTTGTGTGATTTGGATGCAACTAATGCGGACTGATGTTGTTTTCGGCAGAATTGCCTTGGTGTCTACTTTTTGTGCAGAAAACCAACTATCAGGAAAAATCCCGGAAAATATGCCAAAAATCCTATTTCACCCGAAGACTCCAGGAGCCAGAATACGAGACGGAGAAGAGCCAGGGGTGGCCACACTACCAGGTGGCGCGGGCCAGGCCAGGCCGCGCCAGGGGGTGGTGTGGGCCCCCCAGGCACCCCCTCGGCCTCTCTCTTCACCTATAAGGAGCCTTCTTACCTAAAAACTTCGGGTGGGTTCGACGTTTTTCCAAAAGGAGTTCCGCTCCGCCGCCACCACCAGATTCCATGAAACAACACCAAAAACTCTGTTATGGCACCCTGCCGGGACGGGGAATTGGAGGAGATCATCTCCATCATCATCACCATCGCTTCTCCATCGACCATCCATGTTTCCCCTATCTATGAGTGAGTAATCCCCCGCTGTAGGCTATGAGGATGGTAGGGATTGGATGAGATCGTTCATGTAATGGCATCAGATTGTTAGGGCATGGTGCCTAGTATCTTTTATTAGTGCTTTATGACTTTGTTGTGACTTGTTGTGCTTAATGCTTGTCACTAGGGCCCGAGTGCCATGATTTCAGATCTGAACACGTTATTGATTCATTATGATAGTATTGTTCTTGGTCTTATCTGCAAGTTGTATACACACGTTGTTGTCCGGAACCTATGGCCCCGAAGTGACAGAAATCGGGATAACCGGAAGGGAATGGCTTTGATGTGAGGATCACATGTTTTCACGGAGTGTTAATGCTTTGCTCCGGTGCTCTATTAAAAGTAGCACCTTAATTGCCAGTAGTTCCCTAGAGGCCTCGCTGCAAACGGGCTGACAGGACAAAAGATGTTGTCCAAGTTCTCATTGCGAGCACGTATGACTATATATGGAATACATGCCTAGGATTGTCTAGTACTTGGATGCTTTATCTTATTTATCTATAATTGTCCTATGTTCTGATTGTTATGTGAATTGTCTTGTCCATACAACGCCCGTGCATCCATCCCTATGCCTACCGCACTCGAATCCCACTGTTTACTGCTTCTGTTACTACTGTCTTTGCTTTACTACTGCTGTTACTTTACTATTCCAATATTGTTGCTACTGATAAACTGCTGTGAGCAAGATTGTTTCCAGGTGCAGCTGAATTGACAACTCAGTTGTTAAGGCTTATAAATATTCTTTGGCTTCCCTTGTGTCGAATCAATAAATTGGGTTTCACTTCCCTCGAAAATACTGCGTTACACCCTCAATACTTGTGGGTCATCACCCATGTCTTACATTTTTTTCCCATATGATTTTGCATGTAAGGAAGCATCCCCTTTTGTTATGAACTCTGTTAATGCTTGATGCTATCCATTATTTGTTGTCAGATAATTGAGATTAAATAGTTGACTATGGTTGAATAAAAGATGCAAAAGAAGACACGTTTTGGAAGCTAAAAATGATGAATATTTAAAAATCCATTTGATCCATGCAGCGTGTTTTCAATAGGAATGTAGAGAACTTATGATGCGGAGTAGTTTTTGTCAAAAAAATCATATTTTAGATTTTAAATGCCAATGTGACATATGCTGAAGTCCTCAGCTGGTACGCATCAGTATGACTTAATGGTAGTTCAAGTGAAGTATATAGGTGCATTCCAGTTCTGGATATCTTTATAGTCTGAATGACCTGCAATTACTTTGACCAAAATAAGGCTGTATGCTATTGTGAATTTGTGACTTGATTAGCTAAAAGGATAATGTTAATTGGGAGGGTGAAACAAGTACGTACCAAGTGAAGGTCAAGATTGATACCTCACTTACTAAAATAGTTAATGTGCTACTTTGGTTACCATTCTTAGTATAAGCCGTCTCAGAATGATTGGGTGTTAGTGCAGGTTGTGAGCGTTGCTACTCGCTAGATGTGGAATCTGAGGTACGGAAGTTTTCCAGTCTTAGTTTTTTGCTTTATATTTCGATTCTGAAAATTTTTGTCACTTTGCAGTTCCCAGTTTCAATGTTCATGGCAGAACTGAGGTTGGTGCAATACCTTGGCATTATCTGGGAGTCATCACTTCACAAGGGCTAGATGATTGGTGGGAGCCATTCATCGTGGGCTCGTCATCTGCATCACAATTATGAACCTGTTTTTGTAGTTGGATCAACTTGGCACTGGGTTGTTGTTTTTCGATTGTATGGGTTGAAGTAGGGTGGAGTTACTTATTTGTGCAGACAAATAAAAATCTTGCAAGATATAATGTGTATGTTAAACGAGTAATGAACTTTCTGTGTGTACATATGCACCATTTTTTACTTAAGTCTCTGACCTTGCATTTTATATTTGTAATGTCACTGTTATAGAGGACTGGACTGGACAATTTGGCTATGTGCATTCAGTAAAAACATCCCCTTCATTCACAAAGTATTGAGGGGAAATGCACTTTTTATAGACATATACACTTACATTCTAATTGTACAAAACAATATAAGATAAATTCGCATGGGCAGTGAGATCACTCCAAGATTTGCAAGTTCTTAGGAATACATCGTACCAAATTGTGAATAGCGAGTTGTGTTGTTTGGCTAAAAAAGGTTGATCTAGGAGGCACTCTCTTTTGTACCTGCACTATGAAAAACTGGCTTTCCTACAACCCAATAATTTTGACTTTATTTATTGAGGGTTGAACGAGTTTTACAATGACTTACAAGAGATGCAAGCACAGAGCTGCACAGTTTGGCGAACAACCTAACAGGGATTTAGACACGCATGTCTTTATCATATGGTGATTTGGTTACAAATCCTATAGTTACAGTGAAGGTGCGAGGAACAACTCTTGATTTTTAGTGTTGTTTTCGCTATCATACAATGATCTTGTAGCTACTGACCAGGCCTAAAAATCTATTACTTCAGTCGCATTATTTTCTAAGTATTATGTTTACTTTTATTCTAAAATTTCATTTTAGGTAACCTAATGGGGTTTTAGACTTAACACTCAAAGTCTTGCTCAAGACAATAGGACGCATACCCATATGAGACCGAGTCTTAGTCTGGATTAACCGAAACTGAGAAGTTTCTTTGGCACTATGGGTAGGTGAAGGTGAATCGGTACATTGGGACTCTGAGGTCCACAACTATGACTATGACGCACTGAATATGTATAATTAAGAACATACTATTTTTATGCTAGCTTATTCTGCTGTTCCATTCTAGGTAGTCATCTCTTGATCATCGTGTCCTCAAGTTTGATGTTTCGCCTGATTGGTTAGCCTAATGTGTGTGGCTGAATGAGCAGCTATGTGGCCACCCAGCTGCGCGGGTGGGGAAGTAGGCACCATCTATGATACTCGGGGTTATTTGTGCTGTAAGCAGGTTAGGGCCTCGGTTGTTGCACCCGACATGGAAAAGAAATGGTTTACCCTACTTTTGTTTATATACCACTCAAAGGTTTAGCATATAGCCCACAAAAGGATTTATTTCATCGCGACACACAATGTAAGTTGCCGCGACTCAAAGATTTAGCCTATAACCCTTAAAAGGATTTATCCTATTTTTATATACCGTTGCAACACATAATGTAAATTACCACATCAATCATGCTTCAGGTTTAGGTTTTAGCATCGTTCTCGAAAAATTTGTGATCATCCCATTACAATGTTTCTCTTTGTACTTTTTTCCTTGCAATTACACAATAAATGTTTTCCCCGCTCGGTATTTATCATCGAAACACACAATTAAATTCACACGGAAATCACGGGGTCGTGCGCCAAGACGCACCCCTAAATCTAGTAGCTCTTATAGATGGACAACGCCGAATAATTCACCCACGGAAGTACCTGCAGAGGATAACTCGAATCACCACAATAGTAGACCATCGTGTATGATAGAGACTAGCAATCACGACAAGCATATCGTCAGGGGCACCACCCCGACCTTGGGAGGTATCCTCCCTAGCATTTCTAGATCATGACGACGATCTTGATAGCAAATGCTTGAAAGAATCTAGATCAGGCTGACGATCTTGCTCGCAAATGCTTGAAAGAAGCCCAATCAGACCGACGATCTTTGCTCATAAATGCTTGAAAGTGTTGGGGGAGGAAGAGACACACAATCTCCCCACTCCAGCCTGCGGTGAACCTTCGAGGGTAGTTTCAATCAACAGATATGCAACGGAAATAAAACAATGAGCACATGCACAGGTGACACGAGGATTTACGTGGAAAAAACCTCCTCAAGGTGAGGAGGAAAAAACCACGGGTGCAGACCAATGGGTCCACGCGAGCTTCACTATGAGCAACATGGGTATAGAGTCTTCTCTAGAAAATTTAGAGATATACAACACACTCAGCATGTTGCCAACCGGCAACAACAACAACAACCACTTGAGAGAAAGATTACAGCAAAGCAGAGTATCTTAGTTTCTGTCCCCTTCGGTAATCAGCAAACTGCTCTTAAACCGCAGATCCAATCAGCACCAAACTTGGTAGACAAGCTGACATATGAGTACCCAACATACACAACAAATTTCAAGTTAATCGGACATTGTTTCCCTGCCCAAACTGTTTGTCTACCAAAACTACTAAGTGCTGAAACTACATCAGTCTAACTAAATAAACCGCTTCCAAATCTGAAACTACACTGACCCAAATCTCAAACCAGCTAACCAGATTAAAGTACTCAAAGGAAGGACCGAGCTCACCAAGTTTGGAGCCAATCCAAGCACCTTTAAGCCTCCAAACACCATCTTGAAGACAGACCGGTCAGATCTCAAAAATCTGGACAGAAATCACCTCTCCTTCTTCTTCCTCTCTTCTCACTAGGTTGTGGTGTTCTTGTGTGTTCTCTCATCCTCTCACAGCAGCCACGATGGCTTGCTTGCTCAGCTCTCACACTCACTAGGGTTTTCTTTTCTACTCCTCTCCCAAGCAGCACCTCAGCCATTGGATATGAACCTCGAGCAATGGTTGAAACGTGTTGGACTTCACGGGCTGATGTTGGGCTGCCAACACACCTCCACGTGGAGGGACCTGGCCCAACAGAAAGAAGAGGTTATTGAAGACACCATTGTCTGACAGAGGCAACAAGAACAAATTGTCGTCCTTGAAAGCCGATAGGGACATAAAAATTAAAGCTCCCTGGCAACACCAAACCAAGTGTCACTGAGACAGGATTGAAGTTAGAGGAAATTTATTCCAGACAACACTGTCGTCACTGTCATCATCGTCTGAGTGACATCATCATAAGACCAACACCAAACAAAGAAAATATTACGGCACCCGATGAGTGGGAGAATATCTCGTGCACCCGCACATCTTGTGCATCGGTGCACCCACTTTTCGTTGAAATATTGGGAATATAAAAAAAATCAGGAAAAATAGACGACATGGATAATACTTGCATCTAACATGCCACAAAATTTCAAATCCAAATTTATAATACATGTTAAGTAAACTAATAGAGAAATTTAGCACTAAATCTATCACTATTGATAGTAAATTTATCTTTTTTGTTTTTTGAATTGTGCTAAGAATTCTGGTTTAAAAGTTTATGACATGCTAGATACAACTGGTATCTATGTTGCAGGCTTTTTTAACTTTAAACTCTAACAATCTTTACTTGGTGCTCCGGGTGCATGACAAGCCTTGGTGCACCAGATACATTCCTGGGTGAGAGACAAAACTCCTCTCCCCTCCATCCCACGGTCACCTGAACCGTGGCCAGAGGCGGAGTGAATCAGATATTGGATCTATGTGGCAGTTAGAGTTCTATCACTTCCTCAACATAGGCTTTCGCCCAGCTATATTAATATAGCAACCACAATACAGACATGGTAGTCTCGAAACGGATAAAAATGTTGGGACAACAGCACACACACGCCCCAAATTAAAAAGAAGAAAAACAATTGAGATAGAGGCGGATCAACTAAATGAAGAAAGCCCGCAACTGTTGCGCCCTCCGAAGAAGTTCCACCACACTCCTAGCATCGACACGCCAATACAAAGCAGCACGTTCAAGAAGGAAAGCCCATGCTGCTGCCCGGACGAGAGACTGGTCCTAGGGTTTCCCTAGACACACATAGGGAAATGGACGTATGGTAGCCATGCCGCCCTATAGATGGTGCCACCCGAGGACGACACATCGTCGGCATCGATCGAGCCGACAAGGATTTCTCCCCCAAAAAATACCTATCCACACCCCCGGACGATCCTTTGCACAGGAGTCCCATAAGGTCAAGGCCTCGGCACCACCTAGCTTATCGTCCACAAGCTTGCGCAACTAAGCTCACAAAGCCACCAACATATTCTTACTGAGGATACCGTCGCGAGGTCTACAAGAAAGAGGAGAAAAGATGATTGAATCGGTGCCAGCGGTGCCACGACAACGTGAAGGGAACTGCCTCCACCACCAAAGGCGGTAGTCAACCGGGCGCGGCCGCAGGCACACCAGTTCCACTTGGATTTGTCTGGGCCCAGCGGGCCTGTAAAGCCTTCGTGGGGGCACACTAGTCCCAAGAGGGTTGGTCGGGCCTATAAAGCCCGCAACCATGTTGTAATAGGCTGACCGCAGTCACCACTGAACCTGCATGATCTACCTCACCGTCGTCTGCAAATCATGCGGGGCCAGGGCAGGCATGCCCACCCATAACCCTTATGGGTCCCAAAGGGCCCCGATCTGGGTCAATAGGGCATGGCCAGCATCGCCCACCTCTGCCTGCCGATGGCCGCCCCGCGATGCCTCGCAGCTCATAGCCGCACCACCGCGCCAGCACCCCCCCGCTGCAGTCGAACCTTCGTCGCCCAAAACGCACCGTCGCCAGAAGGGATGGGTCCTCGACCCCGCCTCTAAGCCGTGGGGAAAGGCCTTTCGCTGCCGCCGTCGCTTCCCAGGCCGCACCCGACAGCCCCTGCCGGCAGTGGCGACAAGGGGAGAGAGAGTGTGGCTTGTCCTGGTCAGGGTGGCGGCGCGTTGTCACCCTCGGGGGGAGGGGAGGCGAATAACTGTTTTTCGTACTCGCTCCGGTCCATATTGATGGCCTCAACTTTATCTAGATATGTATGTATCTAGTTAAGTATTTAGGTTAGATGCGTTCGTATCTAGATAGAGTATGCCATTAATATGGACCGGATGGAGTACGTGTGTTTCTATCAATTGAAAAACCACATACTCGTCTGAAAAAGGGAACTCGTATCTGGCTGAATTAGCTGACAAGAAATATCTTAGTACAATAATAAAATGCTACTGCAGATAAACAAATTCTATCCACGATCAAGAGTCAACATAAAAACATTGCAGCTTCAATTCGAATCTGAAAGGGAGCCAGTATCATGAACGAAATTTCATTTCATGGGCAACTACAAACAAAAGGTGAAATCTAGATCAAACTCCACAATTTGAAAAAAAAAAAATCAAACTCCGCAACTTGAACGAAGAAGCAAACAGGGAGGTGAGGATGGAAATCTCACGGTCCATGGGCACCTGCGGACAAAAAACTGGAGTCTTCCGGCCCAATGAGCTTCCCATCTCGAGCACCAAGGCCAGGTGCACGGTCGCCTGAACCAGCGCGATGGCAAATGGGCTGGACGAACATCCTGAAGAACCTTGTGCGGTCGGCGAGCGATCGGTGCACCCGCACACCACCAGAACACCATCACTATCGTCATGCATAGTGGAATGGTTGCGTGCCTCAACAGTGCGCACTGTCGGGCGTCGGCGGCCCTCGCGCCGTCAAGATGGGCTGCACACCATGGCGTTACAGACTTACAGCAGTAGAATTCCTAGAAATAAATACAGTGGCTGTTATTATTTCGGATCTGTTCTTCTCAAAAAAAATATACTTCCAATATAGTGTTCACATCTACCCATGTCACCGTGCACGGCTCGATCTTTATGTTTTGTGTTGGTCAAGAAGTAAGATACCCGTAATTGTAATCCTGGATCACACTTGAATTTTATGTTTTTGCGTTGGTTGAAATTGATCACTCGGTGTGTTAGAGTGCATAGCGGTTTGGTGCAGCTCGACACTACACGAAAGTCAATCGGTGCTCACAACCAAATAAGGCCACCGGTATAACTCAACGCAAAAAACTAGCTGATGGATAACGTGTTGCCCCTGCCATATAACCACCCTAACATGCTCCCCGTCATGGAGACGTTAATTTTTTTCTTTTTCTAACCATGAAGACGTTGAGTTGGGTTTCAGCACCCGTCCGTCACTAGGAGATCAATTTTTACATGGCTCGCCACTACACGAGCCAGAACTATACCAGTCCAGGCCCATCCAAGCCCACAAATAAACAAGGCCTAGGGCCTAACTCAACCCAAAAGACCAGCTGATAGGTAAGGTTTATCCCACCTTATAATTTGGGTTCTACCACATCTAATTCTGTCACCGGGGAGACCCAAACAATCATGCCATGCTTGTTTGTATCCAAAAGACCCACAACCCATTCTTGTGTTTTCAAATAAGAAAGCAAACAAGTAAAACTATTTTTTGTGTTTTTATAAATAATAAAACAAGCAAACAAAGAAAAAAGAAAACTAAGCAAAACAAAAACAACAAAGTAAAGAGATTGGTTATGAGGGACTCCCCTTGTGAAGATGTCCTTGACTCCCCGGCAACGGCGCCAGAAAAATGCTTGATGACTCAATGCACGGCGCCTAGAAAAATGCTTGATGGCGGTGTTGAGCTAGAGCTCGTTGGGAACCCCAAGAGGAAGGTATGATGAGCACAGCAGCAACTTTCCCTCAGTTATGAAACCAAGGTTTAATTGAACCAGTAGGAGCAAGGAAACACCCCAAAGGTGTTACTAGCTGAGCTTTGGCAGGGCGCACTATCGGTGCTAGTAGCAACGTGGAGACCTGCACAACACAACCACAGAACTTTGTCCCCAACTTGCGATGAGGTTGTCAATCTCACTATGTTTTACGGAAAACAAAGGATTAAACGTATCGAATGGAAAAAAGTAAAAGTTTGCAGAAAGTAAACATAAACCAGTAAAAGATTGTAGATTGTATGTAAAGAAAAAGGACCGGGATCCATAGTTCACTAGAGGTGGCTCTCCTTAAGATAGATAACATGCTAGATGAACAAATTACAGTGGGGCAATTGACAAATACCAAGAAAGCAATACATGCATATACTAATCATCTTGACTCCTCTGAGACTTGATTGGGCATTACAATATAATACATAGACCGCCATCCAACTGCATCTATGACTAATAATCCACCTTCAGGTTATCATCCGAACCCCCTCCAGTATTAAGTTGCAAGCAACAGATTATTGCTTTACGAACTGCGTCTAAAGTAAACAATACGATTGTTATATGAACAAAGGATTGTTGTTTTCTCCCTAGTAGCAACAACACATCTAGTACCTTAGAGATTTCTGTCACTTTCCCAGATTACCAGAGGCATGAACCCACTATCGAGCATAAATAATAACTCTTGGAGTTGCTACCATCTACTTGGCCAAGATAGCTACTAACAACGGAAAGTATGCAAGATCTCAAATAACAAAGATATGATAGAATCAATAATCAATCTGAAATAGCATCTCAATATCCATCGGATCCCCACAAACACAACATGTATGAATTACAAATAGATGATCTTGATCATGAACGGAGCTCACAAGATCTAAACATGAAAGCACAAAGGAGGAGAACCAGCCATCTAGCTACTACATGGATCCGTAGTCCAAGGATGAACTACTCACGCATCACACCGGAGGCTTACATGGTGATGAAGAAGGCCTCCAGGGTGAATTCCCCTCTCCGACAGGGTGCCGAGAAGAGCTTCAGATCCCTCCCGATCTAAGGATAGAGATGACGGCGGCTACAGACTCTTTCGTGGATTTTTGATCGGGTACTTAGGATTTTCGTCCCGAGGGCAATATATAGGCGGAAGGAGAGACCGAGGTGGTGCCGGGAGCGGCCACACCACCCCCTGGCGTGGGCCAGGCCTGGCCGCGCGGCCAGGTGGTGTGGTGGCTCCCTGGCCCTTCTCCGTCTCGTATTCTGGCACTTGATTACTTCCGAAAAAATAGGCACTTTGGCTTTTGTCCCGTCCAATTCCGAGAATATTCATTTTCTGACTTTCCTGGAACCAAAAACAGCAGAAAACATGCAGCTGGCACTGTGGCTCTTGTTAATAGGTGAGTCCAAGAAATCATATGAAAAGTACTCCAAAGTTGGAACAAAACACAAGAAAGTGGATAAAACCAAGCATGGAACATCAAAAATTATAGATACATTTGCAATGTATCAACATTCTCTAGCTTAACTCCTGCTCGTCCTCAAGTAGGTAAGTGATAAAAAGAAAGAATAATTTTTGAGGTGACATGCACCATCAAAGACTTGATCAAAGTATTTACAAAACATTCAAAGATGGGATCATAGTACTTCAATCATAACATGAAAGACAATGTTCTAGCAATAAGCAAGGAAACTATGATGCAACATGAAAAGGCACAAACAAAAGATTCATGAATAACAATGCTTTGCGTTTGTTTGTTTTACATAAAGAAAACATAGCATAATAGTATTCAGCTTGTCCCTCAATAGAGTAGCAAATATAAATGCATAGGACACCTTCAAAGTTCATAAGAGTGACTAGATACAACCGTTTAAAACAAGCAATAACAAGTTATTCATCAATCAACTAGTCTTGGGACAATGCACATAGAACTAAGAATGGCCACTATGCTCTCAAAGTAGGTGCATAAAGATAGAAGGTGGAGACTCAATATAATGGTGGAAGAAAAACCTTTTGTAAAAGGAAGTAGGGATTCAAGTCTCATAAAGATCTTTTAAAAATTATGGTACTTATAGCTTTCAGCTCTCATTGCCCCTATCATAAGCATCTTGAAGTGATTAAGGTTAAAGTGAACAAACTATGGTGTACATGCTTGACGAAGTATAAGTCAGAAATCTCATGTCCCTTGTATACGAGGGCCGCTCCTCATACTACTCAAGTTTATTCACCGGTAAGTTCTTGTCATCGTAAGTACATGTGTATCATTGAGAACCGCCAACGGGGTACCCCTTGGCCGATGATACGGAAGGATCCCCATATCAAAATGACAAGGCAAGCAGACAACGAGCATCTCAGCATTCTTCTTATTTACCATGGGAATATGGTGCTTTTTTCTCTATTTCCTCTTTTCATAGTATCTCTTTTTTTTCATTTTCTTCTCTTTTTTTTCTCAATATAGGACTCTTTTTTATAAGAAGAATGCTTCGTAGACAGCTTATTATAGTTACGCTGCAGGTTTCCATCATGTCAGCATGGATTAAACCAGCGGCCCAGGCGTTTCTCTAACACATATACATAACTCCATGGGCATACAAGCTCCCCTTTCATTTCACACCGATGACATCCATATACAAAAGAGCATGATATCAACTAGGTACAAGTACCAACTGCAATGTTGAAAGCGTTCCCCATGAAAGCATGGTTCTGCTAATTCTCGACAAATAAGTGCAAGCATATACAACATAGAAGACACAATGGTTCAAGTTTATTATGGGCAAGTAAAGTAAAGTGTGCCATCAAGTTCGTGAGAGCTTTAATCACTAGTTTTCTCATAACAAGTGGAAGGTAAACAAAAGCATGAATGTACTTGGAATAGCATAAGCTAGTAGGTAGGTATGGTGGACTCTTTGGAATAACTTGGTTTAGGGAGTTGGATGCATGAGTGGAACTCATACTTTGTTGTGGAGGCTATCAAAAGACTGGGAGCGACAAACTAAGAGAGCAATAATGGCAATAATTATGCAGAGCGACAAAACATCATTGATCAAAGCATAAAGTGATACTACAAGTTGAAAACTAAAGGATCATATAGGCTATGGTGACTTGAGATAGTCATAACATGGTATGAGCATGTGCCAAGTCAACCCAAATAAAGCATTAAAGGAGAATACCACTATACTATCCTTTAATATGCTAAAACAACGCATGATTCATTCAACGCACATTAAGCAATTTCAATTGTTTATAACAAGCCATGCTACAGCAAAGAATACTAAGTATAAAGCCAAAACAATATCAAGCATGGCATGACAAAGCATAGGCCACAGTCAAAAACAAGCTCTTTTTACCACATAAGTATGAACTTTCCTACTCTTTTCCAAATCAAACCAAACTATTTACAAACTAAAGTATGAGAGAGAGGGTCCAACCAATTTATTCAGAAAACTAAGCAAACCAAGCAAACTAAAAACCAAAACGAAAACGAAAAAGAAGACGCTCCAAGAAAAACACAACCGTGCATGAACCAATAAAAATGAAGCGTTTGGAAGAAACCTGGGATTTTTATTGATAAAGAAGGGGATGCCATGGGCATCCCCAAGCTTTGACGCTTGTACTTCTTGCATGTTTCTTGGGGTGACACGCGTGGCATCCCCAAACTTGAGCTTTAGTCCATCCTTCATCTCATTACTCACTCCTTCCATACACCTAAAAAATTTCCTTCATACAAAACTTTACACAATCTTATTAGCAACATTAGTGCACTTAAGATAAATAAGTCTTAAGGTTCAGTTGTAACACCAAATAAACTTCCATTAGAACACTAGCTACTGTAGCACTTACCTCAAAAAGCACAATTCCCCGAAAGAACTCAAGAAGGAACCAACAAGAAGCAAATGCAGAAAATGGCAGAAATCTGTCAAAACAGACCAGGGGGTAAAGACGAATTTTTCGAAGACCTTCTATTGCTCAAATCAGAAAGTGTCGAACTAACGGAAGTTAGATAAAAACCTAGGGCAGAAGCACAAAACATTACAGCTCAATCCGACATACAGAGCTCTCTCACGAATTTTTACGGTGAAGCACAGAAATCTGTTTCGGGACAGCAACTTTCCCAATCATTACTTCACTCTCATTAGAGGTAACTCTTGGCACAAAAAGCAAATAAAAAGGATAAGGAGAGGTTATTACAGAGGTAATAACTTCTAAGACTCATCTAAAACTTTTGGGTTATCTCTCAATAAGTACTTTTCTTTAACGCCTTTAAGTTAGGCATAAGAAGTAAAGAAAGAATCAAGTGTTCTCAAATGAAGAAGCATTAAGACTAAATTTTGTTTTCATAGGAGAAGCAAAAGAAATCTTTTCTCTCTTTTTAGGGAAGTGTTCTATACCTTTCGTGAGTGGGAGTTGATATTTAATGGTGCCTTCTTTCATATCAATGATGGCACCAATAGTTTTAGGAAAAGGTCTTCCCAAAGTAATAGGACAAGAAGCATTGTATTCAACATCTAAAACATAAAAATCAACGGGGACATAGGAATTGCTAACCATAATAACAACATCATTAAGACTCCCCATGAGTTTATTTTTAGCATTGGCATCAAGTGGGACATTCAAATAACATTCTTCAAGAGGAGGCAAATCAATCATATCATAAATCCTTCTAGGCATAATAGAAACACTACTATCAAGATCACACAAAGCTTTGAAATCAAAGTCATTCACTTTCATATTAATGATGGGTTCCCGACCATCTTCTTGCTTTATAGGAATAGAAGCTTTATGTTTCATCTTCTCTTCTTTAATCTTTATGAGAGCATCAGTAATGTGTTTTGTAAAAGCCATGTTCATAGCACTAGCATTAGGACTTTTAGCAAGCTTTTGTAGGAACTTAATAACTTCAGAGATGTTGCAACCATCAAGATCAAAATCAATTTTATCATCTAAAGTAGTAGAACTATTACTAGCCTCAACACTAGTGGTGGTAATAGTAGAAACACTAATGTTCCTAGCAATTTCATCTTCTCTTTCCCACTTAGCATGTAATTCAGCTAATAGTCTAACATTTTCATCAATTCTTACTTGTATAGCATTAGTAGCTGCAAAGGGATTCTCATTAGTTTCAGGTTTAGCAGCCATTTTATTCAAAGTAGATTGAGCTTCAGCCAAAGATGCTATATTTCTTTCAGCATTAGAGAGTTTTTCCTCAATAGTTTTATTAAAAGCAGTTTGCTTACTAATAAACTCTTTAAGCATAACTTCAAGTTCAGAGGAGCACTCTTATTATTGTTTTAATAATTTCCATAAGCATTACCATTGTTGGGAGGATAAGGCTTATGATTGTTGTTACCAAAATTGTTCCTATAAGCATTATTACCATAAGCGTTGTTGCCAAAATTGTTATTTCTTATGAAGTTCACATCAACTTGCTCTTCTTGAGCAACCAAAGAAGCTAAAGGAAAATTATTTGGATCAATATGGGCTTTCCCATTAACAAGCATGGACATAATAATATCAATTTTATCACTCAAGGAGGAGGTTTCCTCAACAGAATTTACCTTCTTACCTTGTGGAGCTCTCTCAGTATGCCATTCAGAATAGTTAACCATCATATTATCCAGAAGCTTTGTTGCAGCACCCAAAGTGATGGTCATGAAGGTACCTCCAGCAGCAGAATCCAATAGGTTCCTTGAAGAATAGTTTAATCATGCATAAAAAGTTTGGATGATCATCCAAGCAGTCAGTCCATGAGTGGGACAATTCTTAACCAAATATTTCATTCTTTCCCAAGCTTGAGCAACATGCTCATTATCAGATTGTTTAAACTTCATTATTTCACTTCTCATAGATATAATCTTAGCAGGAGGATAGTATTTTCCAATAAAAGCATCTTTGCACTTAGTCCAAGAATCAATACTATTCCTAGTTAAGGAATTCAACCATTCTTTAGCTTTTCCTCTCAAAGAGAAAGGAAACAATTTCAGCTTAATAATATCACCATCTATATCCCTATGCTTTTGCATTTCATAAAGTTCAACAAAGTTATTTAGATGGGAAGCGGCATCTTCACTACCAATACCAGAAAATTGCTCTCTCATAACAAGATTGAGTAAAGCAGGTTTTATCTTAAAGAAAGTATTTTCAGCCATAGGTGGAGCAATATGTGTGCTCATAAAATCATTGTTGTTGGTGCTAGTGAAGTCACACAACTTAGTGTTTTTAAGAGTAGTCATTTTTTTGGGTTTTCAAATAAGAAAGCAAACAAGTAAAACTATTTTTTGTGTTTTTTTCAATAACAAAACAAGCAAACAAAGCAAAAAAGAAAACTAAGCAAAACAAAAACAACAAAGTAAAGAGATTGGTTATGAGGGACTCCCCTTGTGAAGATGTCCTTGACTCCCCGGCAACGGCACCATAAAAATGTTTGATGACTCAATGCACGGCGCCTAGAAAAATGCTTGATGGCGGTGTTGATGTAGAGCTCGTTGGGAACCCCAAGAGGAAGGTATGATGAGCACAGCAGCAAGTTTCCCTAAGTTATGAAACCAAGGTTTAATCGAACCAGTAGGAGCAAGGAAACACCCCAAAGGTGTTACTAGCTGAGCTTTAGCAGGGCGCACTACCGGTTCTAGTAGCAACGTGGAGACCTGCACAACACAACCACAAAACTTTGTCCCCAACTTGCGATGAGGTTGTCAATCTCACCGTGTTTTGCGGAAAACAAAGAATTAAACATATCGAACGGAAAGAAGTAAAAGTTTGCAGAAAGTAAACATAAAGCAGTAAAAGATTGTAGATTGTATGTAAAGAAAAAGGACTGGGATCCATAGTTCACTAGAGGTGGCTCTCCTTAAGATAGATAACATGCTAGGTGAACAAATTACAGCGGGGCCATTGACAAACACCAAGAAAGCAATACATGCATATACTAATCATCTTGACTCCTTTGGAACTTGATTGGACATTACAACATTCTACATGGACCGCCATCCAACTGCATCTATGACTAATAATCCACCTTCAGGTTATCATCCGAACCCCCTCCAGTATTAAGTTGCAAGCAACAGATTATTGCTTTACGAACTGCGTGTAAAGTAAACAATACGATTGTTCTATGAACAAAGGATTGTTGTTTTCTCCCTAGTAGCAACAGGACATCTAGTACCTTAGAGATTTCTGTCACTTCCCCAGATTACCAGAGGCATGAACCCACTATCGAGCATAAATACTAACTATTGGAGTTGCTAGCATCTACTTGGCCAAGATAGCTACTAACAACGGAAAGCATGCAAGATCTCAAATAACAAAGACATGATAGAATCAATAATCAATCTGAAATAGCATCTCAATATCCATCGGATCCCCACAAACACAACATGTATAAATTACAAATAGATGATCTTGATCATGAACGGAGCTCACAAGATCTAAACATGAAAGCATAAAGGAGGAGAACCAGCCATCTAGCTACTACATGGATCCGTAGTCCAAGGATGAACTACTCACGCATCACACCGGAGGCTTGCATGGCGATGAAGAAGGCCTCCAGGGTGAATTCCCCTCTCCGGCAGGGTGCCGGGAAGAGCTTCAGATCCCTCCCGATCTAGGGATGGAGATGACGGCGGCTACTGACCCTTTCGTGGATTTTTGATCAGGTACTTAGGGTTTTCGTCCTGAGGGCAATATATAGACGGAAGGAGAGGCCGAGGGGGTGTCGGGAGCGGCCACACCACCCCCTGGCGCGGGTCAGGCCTGGCCGCGCGGCCAGGTGGTGTGGTGGCTCCCTAGCCCTTCTCCGTCTCGTATTCTGGCACTTGATCACTTCCGGAAAAATAGGCACTTTAGCTTTTGTCCCGTCCAATTCCAAGAATATTCATTTTCGGACTTTCCTGGAACCAAAAACAGCAGAAAACAGGCAGCTGGCACTGTGGCTCTTGTTAATGGGTTAGTCCAAGAAATCATATGAAAAGTACTCCAAAGTTGGAACAAAACACAAGAAAGTGGATAAAACCAAGCATGGAACGTCAAAAATTATAGATACATCTGCAATGTATCAGTGGGGCGCGGCCAGGTGACCCCAAGGCGGAACACCAGTGCGCAGGGGCATCTTGCCAGCGACGACGGTGTGGGACAGGGTGGAGGTGATTTCAAACTACCTCACCGTGTCTAGGGAAAAATGGGTCGTCCCGCTAGAGCACTACCTGGACAGTTGCTAAATGGACATCTTTGTGTCCGCAGGTAGACTCGCACAAAATAGACACCTTTTGTGTATAAAATGGGTCTTCCCACTAGAGATGCCCTAAACCTAACACGAAGGAGAAATCCTGGTTATTCATCCATGTGCTCCACTGGAGTCACAGGGCGTGTTTGGTTGGGCCAACGCCGTTTCTCGTACGGCGCGGGAAGAAATAAGCCCATTTGAAGAGTTGGGTTGCATGCAATCGCTGCATCGCATGGGTCTTAAAGCAGGCCAAAACTTGACCCACTGGGAACGCCGACCTACACATGCTGGCGATCCCGCCCGCGTTCCAGTTCGGCCTAAGGACCTGGATCTAGCAACCACCGCCGTGTGTCGTGCAGGTCACAGCCTGCCAGTGGTGGTGGTGCGCTCAGTGGGTGCAGGTGGATTGGTACGCTGGCCAGGTTGCCTTCAGAAAGAACTGGTCGGAGCTGGTCTACAAGTACGACCTGAAGCGCGACGACGTCATGAAGTTCAAGCTGAAGACCTCGTCATCAAGATGAAGATCTACAAGGTCAGTACGACCTGAAGCGCGACGACGTCATGAAGTTCAAGCTGAAGACCTCGTCATCAAGATGAAGATCTACAAGGTCGGTTCCTCCAGCGTCAGGCAGTACACCTACACATACCATAGCTAGCCGGCAGCGGCCTTCATGTTGATGCTTCTATAATTTGTAAGTAGTAGTAGTAGTAGTTGCTGATGGACAACTTGTGATGCTGAACTAAGTAGGTTGATGGTACTTTTGATTAGGGGTGAAAACCCCTGGTGGCGGTTCAGGGTATCTTGCCCCTGTTAATGGTTTGTTTCATCAGGGGTTAAAGCCCCTAGTGCTTGACAGCTTGAGGGACAAGTGATGTCCCTGCTGATGGTTCTTTTCATCAGAGATGAAGTTTAGAGCCCCAGATTGCTACCTGCGAGTGACTGTAAGACTGTTCTTGTGTAGCTAGTAATGTTTATGTCTACATGTGGATGTTATGGTGATCATCTAAGCTCGCGATGTGTTGTGTGTGCATATGACTGTTCTTTGTGATCATGTGTTCTGTGTGTGTTGGGTGGTTAGATCACCAAATTTGAAATGGATGATCATAACTCATGTGATCAGATATAAAGCACCACACCAAATACCTGTAAAGCATCACAAGGAAAAACACAAAAATCTAGGCAACCAAACAACTGGACATATTTGCAGGAAATAAAGATATAGAAGTCCAAACAACTTGCTCAACTTAGTCCAAGCCCAATATCGTCGCATGCAGCACCCAACAGTCCAAATGACAAAAAAAAAAATCTTGAGTCGAGAAACCAAACACGCCCACAGTTGTTCAGACGGGCTCCAAAACTTGTCCTGGAGCTGTGCTTGTAGAGGCAACCCAGCAACCAGCATATCCACACAACTCTTTCAGACCATTGGAGCTGTGCTTGTAGAGGCAACCCAGCAACCAGCATATCCACACAACTCTTTCAGACCATTGGAGCTGTGCTTGTAGAGGCAACCCAGCAACCAGCATATCCACACAACTCTTTCAGACCATCGGCTCAGCTCTGGATTTTCTCGGAATTTTTTTGCTATAGAACACCGTTATTTTCTGTCATTTGCTGAAGCACACTATCCGATTATATCTTTTCTACGCTCAGATTTTTCTCGGAAAATTTGCTATAGGACTTCATTATTTTCTGTCATTTGAAACACACTATCCGATTATGTCTTTGCTAGGTATCATTATAATTTTGTGGCACGTTTGTCAGAACACACCACGTGACAAAAATTGGAAGTTTTACCACTTTTGCTTGGATAACCATGTTATTGGCCGGGTTTGAAAAAAATGTGCCAAACTCCAAACTTTCCTTTTTGTCATGCGGTGTGTTCTGGCAAAATGTGCCAAAATTGTAATGATACGTAGCTAATTGTGCTGTGTGTTTTAGGGAACGGCAAAAAATAAAAATAACAGTGTCATGTAGTAGTAGCAAATTTTACCGAGACCGCCAAAACACGCGAACTTTGTAGACATTCGTGCCGGTGCCGGGGCCGCGGCAAAGGGCACCGGCCCGGAGCGCCCAATCCCGTCCTCGCATCTGTCCGCGGCGCGGCTGGTCCCGTCGCGAGTGTGCGCGCGTCTTCCGAAGAGATCAGACATCGAATCGTGGTCTCGTGAGCCTTTGCTGTGCCGGTGTCGGCGTGTTCCGCTCCAGATGCCGCGCTGCCAAACCCAGACAAGAGTCCAGATCAAAGTGGACCCTGCGCTCTCGATCGGCGCGATATCTTTCCCACCCCTCGGCCAGACATCCGTCCAAGAACCCATGTGCTCGAGCAGAGCGGCGCGCACCGAGAGCTCCCAAGCGTCCAACGTGCACGCAGCGCAAACGGAGGAGAATGGGTATGATCTGATGATACCGAGCTTGACGCCTTGACGGCGGGCAAAGTGTGGCAATAGTTCACCCTCAAGATCATCATCAACCTTAAGCTACATGACGGTATAGACTTTTAAGCAAAAAAGGTTGCTACTGGCTGTAACAGCATGCTGAACAGACGAAGAACAACCAACACATGATGATATATGTCCGAGAGCACTACTACGAGAAAGAAAGAATCCCCTAGATCTCATCTCCTACCACGGACTCCCGTACGAGACACCACATGGGGTGCGTAGATAGATGTCAGTTCAATAGTAGAGTACGTAATAATAGACACTAGTACTACTAGCACCGATCCAACGATCAAAACGCCGGGACAAAAAGCCACAGCGTGCCCACCGAATCCGGCGTCGTCGTCACCTCCCTTTCTGCACGCCAGCCCAGCGGACGCCAGCGCGAGCGTGCACGACGACCTCATCATCAGGCTCGCTCGCTCAGAAGAGGTGGAAGAGGAGCGGCACGGCCGCAGCCGCGAGGGCGCCGGTGGCGGCAGCGGAGGCTACGTGGCGACCGACGGCGTGGTTGTAGTCCGGGCTCATGTTGCCTGACGGGCCGTACGCGCCGCCGAACGGACTTCCCGGCATCCCCGTGGTGGTCGAGCCTGGAGGAGCCATCCCCACGCCGGTTCCGGTGCCCATCCCGGTGCCTACGCCGGTGCCAGCTCCGGTCCCGGTGCCTGTGCCAGTGCCCATGCCCGCGCCAGGGGTCGTTCCTGTGCCCATCCCGGTGCCTGTGCCGGTGCCGACGCCTGTTCCGGTGCCGACGGCGCTGCACAAAAGAATACGGCAAGTTCAGACAATGCACAGCGGAACATTTGACATTCTTCAAATCTTTAAAAGTGCATGCTTAGACTGGGGAAAGTGCTCTGATTCTATCTCGTATATAATGCAGATACGTCGTGAACGCAGATGTTCAATGCACTTTGAACGTGTGGCGCGGCGTTCATTCAGAAAAGACGGTTCCTTTAAAGCTCGGACTAGGACAGACACCTTTTATTTCACATGGGCTGGCAAGCAATCAAGCAAGAACTCGAGCAGCAGTACTGTACTGTACTGCGCGAGAACATCCAGCTACCGGAGGGGACAACTACTATTGCTGGAATATTTATTTTGTTTGTAATAAAGATGCAGATGTGTAATATTCGTCCATCATCAGTGGGGAGAGCATATATTCCGGTCGAATATACTTTTGACAGCTTTTGCTAATGATTTTTTTCCATATGAACTCTGCGACTACTAGCTGTGAACTGAGACGAGCTGGTGCGCTTCGGAATGAGCATACTGAGCTTTCAATGAGCAATGCCTCGGTGAGCTAAAAGCATGAGATGTGCAAGTGGCCCCTATGTACGGCTGTGCGTGCTCGTGTAGAGAATATAGATTACTACCGCAGAGTAATAGCCCTAGTGAACTAGTACTCATGACAGCAGTCAGGGGCAGTCAGGCCAAATGAGTACTATACTAGTGCATCTTGCTTAGGACACTCTAATATTCCCCAGATTCAAGTATACCCAAGTCACGAACACTAAAATGTCCTAAGCAAGAGGCATGTGACGGACGGAGGTAGATGGGTTTACCTGGCGGAGGCCGGGTACTTGCAGGATCCGACGCTAGGGTCAGCGCCGGTGAGCGTGGCGACGCCGGTGAAGTCGCAGGTAGCGCCCATGCCCGCGTACTTCTGGTAGTAGCTGTTGCATGCGTAGGAGCAGTGGGCGACGACGGAGACCGGGTTGAAGCAGGGCCCGCTGGAGGTGATCTGGGTGCAGTCGGCGCCCTTGCCGCAGGCGTAGTCGATGGCCTTCTGCATCGCCGCCGGGCTCGCGTCCGACTTGCACACGCAGAACGCCGCGTCTGCTGGCCCGCCGAGAAAGGGAGGAACGAAACACACAGATGGGGTTAGTAGCTCCTTAATCTAGATACCAACTGAAGTGGCAAAGGACCCCTGACATCTGATCTAGATTCTAGAGCAGAAATGTTAGAAGAAGATGCAACGGAAGCTAGCTCCTTAATCTTCGACAAGGACATTCAAGATACTGAAAAAGGGAGAAGCTCGATCTACGGAATGCTATTTTTGCGGAGAGTGAGTTTGGGGGAGGACTGGGAGGGGGGCTATGTTACCTGAGCCGGTGAACATGGCGAGCAAGAGCATCAGCAGCAGAGGGACCGCCATGGCAGCAGCAAGAGGAGCTCGAGCGAGGACGCAAGCTGGTGATGTGGGGGGAAGAAGAAGCTAGTCGGCGTGGCGTGGGAGAGTGGAGAGTGGAGAGTGGAGAGTGGAGTGGTGCTGTGCAGTGCGGTCCAGTTCCCCGGTGCGGCCCTTTTTAACGCCGAGCACCGAGCCACCGACCACACAGTAGTCCCACATCGAGCCGTTCGTTCCCTCCAGAAAAATAAACGCCCCGGCCTCCCTTTTTTCCCTGGAGTGGTCTGGAGACATCGGGCGTGGCCGTGTGCGACCGCGCCGCTGGTAGCCCGTCCGTCCGTTCCCTGGGGCGACGAGCCAGGCAGGACAGGGCAGGCCCGTGTCCGCATGCCAACGGCTTTATTTTCCTTCGCAGGCGGTGATGACTCGTCGTCCTGTGCCGCTGTGCGTCTCGTGCAAAGGCGTGCAGCAGCTAGCTCGCTCTGGGCCGCGCTGTCCCGCTTTGGCGCGGCATGGCGTGGGTGGGTACACGGGATGGGAGCAAGCCGATGCGCGCGCCGGCACTGTGCTGGGTTCTCGGGGCCGGCTCGCTGGCTCCATGGCTTTATCGGTCCTGGTGATTTTCTGCGCCAACCTGCTACTAGTACGTGGTGAGTGGTGACGCCCAGTCGGCAGTGCCGGAAGTGTGCGTGGATTAACGGTCGGATGGTACTTTCTCCTCTTTTCTTTTTCCCCTTTCTACCTCCAATCGCTAGATTTCGCACTTCTCCAGCGTGGCTTGACGTCGGTCGATCTTGCTGTTGCGGCGCCAATTTCTTTATGGCTTTTGTTTCCCCGTACGCTGACGATGCACTCACATGGTTTGCACTTTGTTTATTGGTCTTCTTTCAAGGGGTTATTATCTAGTGTCACCGTAAGAAGAAAGCCGAAATATTTTCCGTATATTCATCTTGTTTCGTCCACGTGTGATGCCGCGCCGGGCGTGCAGACGGCAAGAATGTCCTCTTCCTTTTCCACTCGCACGAGACATAATGTCCATATTTACAAAGCCACGCTGGATTTCATATGTCGTTATACCAGTCGATCTGTATTTTTCCACTTCTTTGTGTCTTATATATAAATGATAAGAAGCTGGAGCGGCGTCACATGTGTTCCACCCATTTCATTGGCTTGTAGCCATAGTACATATACTTGCTCTTTGAATCTTGTTGTCGGAATTTTAGCTGTAAGTTGTTTCGACTCGAGTGCCCGACTCGTGCGCATGGTACAACGACGGAAGGAGAGGTGAAGAAGGTACGTGTGGGGCGACCTCGATGACGCCATTATTCTCCGGTTGTGTGTTGTTTCCTTACGAGCTACGACATCTATAGACGATCCTTAAAAAGATTGAGGAGAACATTTTTGAGAAAACAGCGTCTAGCCGATCTCTAAAATGATTAGAGGAGTAAAAATTATAAAAGTTGGTCCTAAAAGCGAGGTCAACTCATAAATATACTAGACCAGGGCCTCCACAAAGAATAATTTTGGCCACTCCAACCCAAGTGCCTCCACTTCCCACCTTCTCGCCTTCTAGTCGGCACCGATGGCGATGATTCTGGCCGGAATGGAACCACAACTCGCTTCCACATCCATGCTTGCTCCATTGGCTCGACGCCGCTAGAATTGACCATCGTGACCCTACCATTGACAAGGAAGAGTTTGGGGTCAACCAATTTAGTGTGGGTTGTCGTCAAGGGATCTAGCAAGGACACAATGGTTCCAAAGATGGAAGCTGGCCCTCCACTTGTTCCGGCTAGCGCTAGTCGGGAGAGAAATCTGATGGCGAATTGCGACGAAGAAGACGCTTGCAGAGGAGGTGGAAAACAAGAAGAGGAGGAAGACGGTCGTAGCAGCACCACCGAAGGCTATTCCTAGTCTAGCAGCTCGTACCTCGTCTGAGGTCTCCTCTATGCCTCGTGGTACCGCACACCCAGCCTCAGTTACAACCACCACCACTGACCATGGTTGCCAAGTGCTCCATAGAAAGATGGAGAGGTAAAGAAGTTCCCATTTTTCCTTTTAGCACCAAGGACCATGGTCTCCAAGTGACTCGGATTCAGCGCCCCCCACCACCGTGGGGTTTAAGGTATCCCTCTTGAGCTAGAGTCGGGGCTATCACAACTTCCCCTAGACTCTCGCTAGGATTTTTGGCTGATAGATTGGATGGCGGCTTCATCGGAAAATTCCAGAAATTGGCATGGGGGTGTCTGGAACAAATAAAGCAGAGGCAATCGATGACCTACTACATCGTTTGGGAATAGAGGACGAGGAGTTTGATGATCCGGTGTTTGAGGATGTAGAAGGAGTGCCAAAGGGGAGCATCAAGTGGATGGCCCTAGCAAGAGTTCACATAACAAAAAAAATCAATCCAACGATGTTTGAACAACATATGAAAGTGGCATGGAGTCCAGCACGTGATGTGGTATTCCAGCACGTTGAAGGTAATATTTTTACTATTTGGTGTTTCTGTCTCGGAGATTGGCTGAAAGTGGAGAAGGTAGGGCCATGGTTGTTTCGACAGTCAATTTTTTATATCGAGTCGTATGATGGATTCTCAGACATTGACACTATTGATCTAAACCACTTCTCAACCTGGATCCAAATCCTGAAGGTACCTGTGGGATATCGAAACAATGCTCTACTAACTAATCTAGTGGAGAAGAAGGTAGGCAAAGTTGTGGAGATGTAGAAAGATGTTCAGGGAGCTGGTAATTTTGTACAGGAAAAAGTCAGATTGGATGTTGGAACAGTCTTAGAAAGCTAGGTTTCGATGAGCAGAGGGGGTAAACGTGAGGTTTTTAGCTGAAATATGAGAAGATGCCGAACTTTTGTGCGGCATGTGGGTTCATTGGGCACTCACACCTGGAATGTGGTTCTAGAGAATGTGACGAGGAGAAATTAAAGTGGGGTGATTACCTCAAAGCCGATTGGTATACTTGGCACGGAAGAGATGCTGCTAGTATGCGCGGCAGAGGACATGGTGGTCGTGGTGGCAGAGCCAGCGATGATTTCTCGGGAAGGAGAGGAAGGGGACCAGGTGGTCGTGTGGATCCTAACCAAGCTAACTAGAGACTCAATGCTCTAGCGGATGTAGATGGAAAGGCGGTTACTGATGAGATTAAGGACACGGCTACTAGCCCTCTCAAGCCAATAGATGTTGATATGGAGGATAAATATGTCTCAAACTCTGTGTCAGAAAGGAACCTCCTAGACAATTTTGGAGGTGAGATTGATGGGATAAACAACGCTACTGATAATGGGGATATAATACCAATGGTAATGGATACGACTGGAACAGATGTAGATGGAAAGGAGAAGGAAAGGAATAAGAGATCGAAGACTGGAGCAGACTCCTCTTCACTAGGATCGGCGGGCTCTTTTGAGGAGCATGTCCGGTCACGATGAGTGAAAGGGAAATGGGCGTCACCTAGAGGGGGTGGATAGACGTTTTAAAAATATTATAATTTAGGCTCTAATAAATGCGGAATAAAACTAACGTTTAATGTATCAAGCCAAAACCTATAACGACTAGGTTCACTAAGTGCACCAACAACCTATGCTAAGCAAGACAAGCAACAAGGTGGAAACAAGATATAATACTTCAAGCACGATGGCTATCATAATGTAAATTGTATAAGTAAAGGGCTCGGTTGAGAGATAACCGATGGACGCGAAGACGATGATTTATGATCCTGAAGTTCACTTCTAAAGAAGGTACGTCTCTGTTGGAGAGGTGCGATGATGCAATGGTCTCCGAACGTCACAAATGGCTCACCTTGAGGTGTGGTGGCTCGATGCTCACCCAACGCCACACAAGGCCTTAGCTGAAGATGTGAAGGCACGCAACTCACCGACGCCACAATAGGCTCACCCTATCCCGTGAGCTCGCCACAAAGGCCTACTCACATTCCACTATGGGACACTTGAGGGCGGTCACCAAACCCGTACAAGGCTTGGGGCAATCTTCACAACTCAATTAGAGGGCTCCCAAGAAATGTCACAAAGGCTCGACAATGCCACAACAGGCCACAAGCTTGAGGAATCTCCACAACTCAATTGGAAGCCTCAAGAACACACCACAACTCCACACAGCCATCTAGGGTTCCAAGAACCCAAGAAAAACAAGCCCAAGAGCTTGAACTCGCCGAATCTCCGAGGAGAACTCTGACCTATGTAGCAAATGCAAGAGGCAAGTCCTTCACTCTTAAATTTCACCAAATCTACAAAAGCTATTGGGGAATAAGAGAGGAAGAACAGAAGAGGAGAACACAAAACTCTCCAAGATCTATATCCCAAGGATCACTTAACAAAGAAGGGATTTGGTTTGGTGGGGGGTGTAGATCTAGATCTCCTCTTTGAAAACCCTCAAAAAGATGCAATAATCATAGGAGGAGGAAGGGAGAGGTCAAGCTATTCAAGGTCAACAATGGGAGAGAGGGAGAAAGCTAAGGACCAAGAAAAGCAAGTTCCTCACGAAGGGGAAGAGGAGCTCCCCGATCTATCTGTTATGCACAGATTCATGCACAACCGGTAGTACCGCTGGGTGGGTGTACTACCGCTGGCACCCAGCCAATGGTCAGAAATAGCGGCACGAAAGAGGAAAACACAATCCTAGACGGAACATCCACTAGTACTACCGGCGTCAAAGTGCCCGAGCGGTACTACCGCCTGAAGTTTCGATTGAAGTTTCGACAAATACAACAAGGCCAAATAGAGAGGGTACTGAACCGAAATCGGGGTGACCGGAAGTTGGTCCGGAGTTTACACAGGTACTACCGACGACAAAAATACCCTAGCGGTACTACCGCCTGAACTTCCGACTGAAGTTCCGTCAAATAGAACACACGAAAACAGAGCCCTGCTGAACCGAAACTAGGATGATCGGAAGTGGCCCCGGTACTTCCACCGGTACTACCGGTGGCAAACATGCCCTAGCGGTACTACCTGTGGAGAGCCGGAACTTCTGGTCACGAAAACTTCAAAAACCAAAACTGCGATAACTTTCGCATCCGAACTCCAAACGAGATGAAACCAATTTTGTCGAAATATTGGGTATCACCAAGGGAGAAAATACCATGAATATATATGTGAGATATGTCCCAAGGCATGGAGCCGGAAAACCCGCAAGATCAAAGACGCAATAAGATATTCAAGGGAAATCTGTTTTTGACGAACTAGATCTTGTTATGAAGATAACCACAAGCTCTAGATCCTCTCATGGACAAGATCTAAACAACAACCAAGAAATATGATGCTATGCATGCAAAGTTTTGAGCTCTCTCCGAAATATACGATCGAGTTACTCACTCGAGATCCCCTCTTGATCGTACGGCTATGTATCCTAAACCCGGTTTCCCAACACTACAAGAGACCGGTAAAATAGAAACCCTATCAAGATCATACCTTTCCCTTGAGCAACTGATGGCTCGTGATTGGTGAGCTCGTTGGGAACCCCAAGAGGAAGGTATGATGAGCACAGAAGTAAGTTTCCCTCAGTTATGAAACCAAGGTTATCGAACCAGTAGGAGCAAGGAAACACCCCAAAGGTGTTGCTAGCTGAGCCTTGGCAGGGCGCACTACCGGTGCTAGTAGCAACGTGGAGACCTGCACAACACAACCACAGAACTCTGTCCCCAACTTGCGATGAGGTTGTCAATCTCACCGATTTTGCTGAAAAGAAAAGATTAAACGTATCGAATGGAAGGAAGTAATAGTTTGCAGAAAGTAAACACAAAGCAGTAAACAGTTTGTAGATTGTATGTAAAAGAAAGGACCATGGTCCATAGTTCACTAGAGGTGGCTCTCCTTAAGATAGATAACATGCTGGGTGAAAAAATTACAGCGGGGCAATTGACAAACATCGAGAAAGCAATACATGCATATACTAATCATCTTGACTCCTTTGGAACTTGATTGGGCATTACAACATTATACATAGACCGCCATCCAACTACATCTATGACTAATAATCCACCTTCAGGTTATCATCCGAACCCCCTCCAGTATTAAGTTGCAAGCAACAGATTATTGCTTTACGAATTGCGTGTAAAGTAAACAATACGATTGTTCTATGAACAAAGATTGTTGTTTTCTCCCTAGTAGCAACAACACATCTAGTACCTTAGAGATTTCTGTCACTTTCCCAGATTACCAGAGGCATGAACCCACTATCGAGCATAAATACTAACTCTTGGAGTTGCTAGCATCTACTTGGCCAAGATAGCTACTAACAACGGAAAGCATGCAAGATCACAAATAACAAAGACATGATAGAATCAATAATCAATCTGAAATAGCATCTCAATATCCATCGGATCCCCGCAAACACAACATGCAGAATTACAAATAGATGATCTTGATCATGAACGGAGCTCACAAGATCTAGACATGAAAGCACAAAGGAGGAGAACCAACCATCTAGCTACTACATGGACCCGTAGTCCAGAGATGAACTACTCACACATCACACCGGAGGCTTGCATGATGATGAAGAAGGCCTCCAGGGTGAATTCCCCTCTCCGGTAGGGTGCTGGGAAGAGCTTCAGATCCCTCTCGATCTAGGGATGGAGATGACGGTGGCTATAGACTCTTTCGTGGATTTTTGATCGGGTACTTAGGGTTTTGGTCTCGACGGCAATATATAGGCGGAAGGAGAGGCCGAGGGGGTGCTGGGGTCAGACAGACCACCCCCTGGCACGGGCCAGATCTGGCCGCGCGGCCAGGTGGTGTGGCCCGTACCACAATACTATGCTTTAATATGCTAAAATAACGCATGATTCATCCAAGGCACATTAAGCAATCTCAATTGTTTATAACAAGTCATGCTACAGCAAATAATACTAAGCATAAAGCCAAAACAATATCAAGCATGGCATGACGAAGCATAGGCCACAATCAAAAATAAGCTCTTTTTACCACATAAGCATGAACTTTCCTACTCTTTTCCAAACCAAACCAAACTATTTGAAAACCAATGTATGAAAGAGGGAGGCCAACCAATTTATTCAACAAACTAAGAAAATCAAGCAAACGAAAAACCAAAACAAAAACGAAAAAGAAGACGCTCCAAGAACAACACAACTGTGTATGAAACAATAAAAATAAAGCGTTTGAAAGAAACCTGGGATTTTTATTGGGCATCCCCAAGCTTTGACGCATGTACTTCTTGGATATTTCTTGGGGTGACACGTGTGGCATCCCCAAGCTTGAGCTTTAGTCCATCTTTCATCTCATTACTCATTCCTTCCATACACCTAAAAAATTTCCTTCACACAAAACTTCACACAATCTTTATTAGCAACATTAGTGCACTCAAGATAATAGGTCTTAAGGTTACGTTCTAACACCAATAAACTTCCATTAGAACACTAGCTATTAAAGTACTTCCCTCAAAAAGCTCAATTTCCCAAAAGAACTCAAAAAGGAACCAACAAGAAGCAAATGCAGAAAATGGCAGAAATCTGTTAAAACAGACCAGCAGGTAAAGACGAATTTTTTCGAAGACCTTCCATTGCTCAAATCAAAGGTGTTGAATGAACGAAAGTTAGATAACAACCTTGGGCAGAAGCACAAAAATTCATGCCTCAAAAGAACGTTTAGAGATTTTACATGAATTTTTACGGTGAAGCACAGAAATCTATTTCGGGACATCAACTTTCCCAATCATTACTTCTCTCTCATTAGAGGTTTGTCTTGCACAAAAAGCAAATAAAAAGGATAAGGAGCGGTTATTACTAAAGTAATAACTTCCAAGACTCATCTAAAACTTTTGGGTTATCTCCCAATAAGTACTTTTCTTTAAAGCCTTTAAGTTAGGCATAAGAAGCAAGAAAGAATCAAGTGTTCTCAAATGAATAAGCATTAAAACCAAACTTTGTTTTCATAGGAGAGGCAAAAGAAATCTTCTCTTTCTTCTTAGGGAAGTGTTCTATACCTTTCTTGAGTGGGAGTTGATATTTAATGGTGCCTTCTTTCATATCAATAATGGCACCAACAGTTCTAAGAAAAGGTCTTCCCAAAGTAATAGGACAAGAAGCATTGCATTCAATATCCAAAACATAGAAATCATTGGGGACATAGATATTGTTAACCATAATAAGAACATCATTAATACTCCCTATGAGTTTATTTTTAGCATAATCATCAAGTGGGACATTCAAATAACAATCTTCAAGTGGAGGCAAATCAAGCATATCATAAATCCTTCTAGGCATAATAGAAACACTACTATCAAGATCACATAAAGCTTTGAAGTAAAAGTCATTCACTTCCATATTAATGATGGATTCCCAACCATCTTCTTGTTTTATTGGAATATAAGTTTTATGTTTCATCTTTTCTTCTTTAATCTTTATGAGAGCATCAGTAATGTGTTTTGTAAAGGCCATGTTCATAGCACTAGCATTAGGACTTTTAGCAAGCTTTTGTAGGAACTTAATAACTTTAGAGATGTTGCAACCATCAAGATCAAAATCAAAATTATCATCTAAGGTGGTAGAACTATTACTAGCCTCAACACTAGTGGTGGTGATAGTAGAAACACTAATGTTTCTAGCAATTTCATCTTCTCTTTCCCACTTAGCATGTAATTCAACTAATAGTCTAACATTTTCATCAATTCTTACTTGTATAGCATTAGTAGCTGCAAAGGGATTATCATTAGTTTCAGGTTTAGCAGCCATTTTATTCAAAGAAGTTTGAGCTTCAGCAAGTGATGCTATATTTTTCTTTCAGCATTAGAGAGTGACATGGGTATACCCTACAGGTACTCGAGCTTGGTATATACGGTCCAAATACGTACAGGTGTCGCCAAAGCCCAAAACAAGGGACTCGAGTGGCCTACGGACTCTCGATTGCTTGAAGAACAAGAAGAAGTTAAAGATAGAAAGTTTGAAGGGGAAAACCCTAACTTGTAACCGACTCGACCTGCTACCCGAGACCTAGCCTATCTATATAAAGGCTAGGAGGGGCGGCGAGGAGGACACACATAACCCTAGTTTCCACAACCCTCGCCAGATTGCATCTACGCACCATTGTAAATTTCGACTCCTTCGATAATTCCACGAGCAGACAAGCAGGAGTAGGGACCTCTACGAGGCCTGAACCTGGGTAAATCCTTTGTTCCCTGTGTGCTTGTTTGCTAGCCGATAGATGTCTCCAACGCTCCCTCCTCCAAAACCCAAGTCCATAACAATGGGCATTGATGAGTTAAACCCTCGTCAATTGGCGCCATCTGTGGGAATTGGGAGTGCTGATGTTGCGGCTTCTTCGGCCCCATCAACTGCGATCTACAACTCCGCAACAGCGGAGATTCGCCAGCTCTTCGGCGCCTTCGACTTCACCGTCCACACGTCGGCCACCCGCCCGGCCTTCGAGTCCGTGGGCGACGGAATCAGCCTGGCGATTGGGAGCTTCCGCTTCCAAGTTGGTCAGATGGGCACGCTTCACATGCCTAATCAGCCGACAGCACCGGCGATTGCCCCGGCGTCATGGTTCCCTCCATCGATCGGCACCCTCAGCGAGCTCAACGCCCCGGTGGCAGTCGAGAATACGGTCAGCGACAACAGTCGCGATTCTGATCTAAGCGATCTGGCCACTGAAGATGGAACCTACGGTTCCGGATCTGAGAGTTGCGGAAGCAACAGCTTCCCCAATCACTTCATGTGCGCCATCATCAACGCAGGCGACACCTCTGCCAATCGCGACAACGGTGGCAACCCTGGCAACGGCACCGATCCACCCAACGCCGGCAATGGTGGCAACGGTGGTAATGGCGGCAATCGCGCTACCGTCAACAATGGAGGGGCAGTCGAACCTCCCAGCATAATCAATAAGCAAACCGCCGAACGCATCGTAATCAAGCTCAACGAGCAAGAGTGGGCTCGCTGCCGCAAGGCTCTACCCTTTGGATCCCCGCAAGAACTGATGATGGGCTACCGCTGGCTCTTGAAGGAAGAATTCAAGCGCGAGGTGCAAACAATCACGCAACTTGAGGCGCCTAAAAAGGCAGCAGATGAATCGAGCCTTCGTCGCGCCAGGCTCTCCTCCTACGGAGGTCCTCCTCAAAGGCCAATGAATACCTCGCCAAGAAGAGGCAGTCGCGGATGGCTCACCTCACCGAACAAGAGTGCATAGAGGCCGCGAAAGTCCTCGACTTTGGCTCTATGACAGTCGACACGAGAGGCAACGTGGTTCCCAGAACGCCGTAGGCTGCGGAGACGGCAGCCACCATGTACCTCCTCAACAACCAACCGTCGGCTGGAGATCCCCGAACTGCCATGCACCGATCTACGACCGCGGGCTTGGGATTAATCAAAGCCGCCCTCGACAAGGAGCCAACACCAGACCCAAAAAAGGGCAAAGCGCTAGCAAAGCGCCACTCCTCGCCCTCATCCAGCGACGACAGTCACGACCTGCCTCGGCACTGCCGCTCACAGCGACATGATCGTGACTACGATGCGCGTGACGACCTCACGCAGCGCAAGATCGACAAGTCAAGGGCACGACGTGCTCGGTCGACGGACACGGAAGAGGAAGATGGGGAGCTCTGCGGCGCCAGATGCTTCAGCAGATCCATTAGGCAGAAGCGGATGCCTAAAGGGTTTAAACTCCCGTCGGAGAACCCGAAATTCGACGGTCTGCAGGACCCCAAGATCTGGCTAGAGGATCACATCTCCTCCGTCAGGCTCCACGGAGGCAGTCGAAGTACTGCCATGCAATGCTTGCAGCTACAGCTGCAGGGCGCCGCCCGAGCATGGCTCAATAACCTCCCACGTGGATCCATTCGCAGTTGGGATGAGCTGGTTTATAGCTTCGTGCGCAAATTTAAGGGCACATACAAACGGCCCGCATCAATCGAAGAGCTGAGATGCTACCAGCAAAGATCTGGCGAATCGCTGCGATCATACATCCAAAGGTGGTCCATCATCAAGAACTCCGCGGAAAACATCTCGGAAGACCGCGCGATTGATGCATTCCACGGTGGCGTCTGCCGCTAGAGCTCAGGGAGGAGCTAGGCCGCTCAAAGCCCCAGACCTCGACCACCTGATGGAGATCGCGAATCGGTGGGCCGATGGAGAAGATTCGGTGAAGAATCGCGCTCACTCCGACGAGGAGGCGGAACTCAAACGTAGACGCGACCGCCGAGGCAAGCATCGCATGCGCATCTACGACGATCGCGACGACGTCAACATGGTCGCAGCCGGCTACGCCGATAGACGCGACGATAACTGCAACAACGGATACCGCGACTCCGGGAAAACCACGCAAGTATGGCAACGCCGCACTCGCGATGAGGCACTGGCGACCTCCATCGAGGATAAACTGTCCGGGCCATGCACGGTACACTTCTACATCGACAAGCATGACGGCAAGAGAAAGTCCAGCCACCTCCTCAAAGACTGCCGCGAGTTCCTCAAGCTACACGAGGGATTGGTTCGGATGAACCGCAATGCAGTCGAAAGAGGCTACGGAGCCGCTCCAGGCGCCGTGGCACACGGCGCACCACCACCACCACCTGGGCCACCCCTGAACGGAGCCGCACCGGACCAGCACCACGGAGGAGAACCGTACCCACGGGCCATGGGTACCATGATGATCCAAAAAGGGCGCCCCTCCAACAGGGTGCAGAAGGCCATCACTCGCCAAGTCAACTTGGCCACGCACTCGCCACCATCCACCACTGAGTACCTCAGTGGCAGCGAGTCGTGCATCACCTTCGACAAACGCGACCACCCGCCTCAGATACCTCGCCCAGGTCATTGCCCCCTTGTACTCGAGGCGCAAATTGGAGGATTCGACATGAGTCGCGTCTTCATGGACGGCGGAAGCGGCATCAACCTCATATTCGCGAGTACCTTGCGAGCGATGAGGATCCCTCTAACCTGCCTGGAGGCATCGGACACAACGTTCCACGGCATCGTCCTAGGGAAAGGCATATACCCCCTAGGCAAAACCAACCTCGACGTCATCTTCGGCACGCCGAAGAACTTCCGGCGCGAGCGCATTGACTTTGAGGTCGTCGACTGGCCCTCACAATACCACTGCATCCTCGGGCGCGTCGCGTTCGCTAGGTTCATGGCAGTGCCCCACTACGCCTACCTGCAGATGAAAATGCCAGGTCCCAACGGCGTCATCACGATCAACGGGAGCTTTGAACGATCTGACAGTTGTGACAGGGAATTCAACAGAATCTCCCAGTCCTTCGGCATGCAGGAGGAACTCGCAAGACTGAAAGAGACGACAGACAACAGTCTGCCTCCCCTGAGTAGGCCAAGCTCGCCTGACCTCTCCTTCGACTCATCTGTGCACACAAAGAAAGTGCAGGTCCATCCATCAGATCCCGCCAAGACGACCCTCATCGCCAACAACTTGAGTCCCGCATAGGAACTCGCGCTCGTCGAATTCCTCCGTGAGCACTAGGAAATCTTTGCCTAGTGTCCTGCGGACATGCTAGGAGTTCCCAGGGAATTCGCCGAGCACGCACTCAACGTCAACCCCGACGCAAGGCCAGTCAAGCAAACAATCAGGCGACTGTCTGAGCCACGAGCGCAGGCAGTCGGAATGGAGATCAACAGACTCCTTGAGGCCAAGTTCATACGCGAGATCAAGGAAAGCACTTGGATCGCCAATACGGTGCTGGTACCAAAAAAGGACACGGATATCCTGCGGATGTGCGTGGACTTCACTTCTCTAAACAAGCACTGCCCAAAGGATCACTTCCCGCTGCCACGAATCGACCAGATCATCGACTCCACCACGGGATGCGAGCGTCTCTGCTTCCTCGACGCCTACTCAGGCTACAATCAAATTCGAATGAAGGAGGAAGATCAAGAGAAAACAGCGTTTACAACGCCCTTTGGTGTGTTCTGCTACAACACAATGCCCTTCGGGCTAAAAAACGCTGGAGCCACCTACCAGCGGTGCATGCAGGCTTGCCTCAAGGACCAACTGGGTCGCAACATCCAAGTCTATGTCGACGACATAGTAATCAAGACCAAGGAGGAAGCCTCTCTAATCGACGACTTGCGCGAAACCTTCGCCAACCTCGACCGCTACCGGATCAAGCTCAATCCAGACAAATGCGCCTTCGGCGTACCATCTGGCAGCTACTTGGGTATCTCATCTCCGCGAGGGGAATCGAGGCAAACCCGAAGAAGATAAAAGCCATACTGGCCATGGAGAAGCCGAAGAACATAAGAGGCATCCAACAACTGGTCGGACGAATCGTGGCCCTCAGTCGATTTATCAGTCGGATGGGTGAAAAGGCACTGCCCTTCTACCAGCTCCTCGGCAAAGCTGAAAAATTCGAGTGGACCAATGAAGCACAAGAAGCATTCGAAGATCTCAAGCGCCTGCTATCCACTTCGCCAGTGCTGGTGACTCCACGAGAAAGGGAACCACTATTGCTGTACATCTCCGCCACCAACCAGGTGGTCAGCACAGTGCTCGTCGTCGAGCGGGCTGAGGAAAACAAGGTCCATGGTGTACAACGCCTGGTATACTACCTCAGCGAGGTCCTCACGCCAACAAAACAGCGGTACCCGCACTACCAGAAGCTGGCCGACGTCTTTATGACCGCCCGGCGACTACGCCACTACTTCCAGGAACACCCAATCGTGGTAGTCAACGACGCCCCGTTGGGACATGTCCTCAATAACCCCAACGCCACGGGGCGATGCGCGCTTTGGGGAATAGAACTGTCTCCACGAGACATCACATACGAAAAGCGCGACGCAATCAAGTCACAAGTCCTCCCTGACTTCCTCGTGCACTGGATAGAGAACCATCTCCCGGACAAGCCAGATATGTCCTACCTCTGGACAATGCACTTCGATGGGTCCAAGCGGAAAGACGGAGCAGGCGCAGGTGTCATACTTACGTCACCTCAAGGGGACAAGCTGAAATATATCTTGCGAATGCAGTTCACAGCCTCAAACAACGAGGATGAATACGAGACCATGTTGCACGGGATGAGGATGGCAAAAGCTTGCGGCGCTAAGAGGCTCATCATATATGGCGACTCCAAATTGGTCGTCAACCAAACAATGCATGAGTGCAACGCACTGAACGACAACATGATCGCGTACCGCGACCTCTACGATACACTCGAAGGAGACTTTGATGGTTGCGAGCTGTGACATGTAGGTCGCGAAAGCAACGAAGAGGCGGACGCACTCGCCAACATAGACTCTACCTGCGCCCCCTGATGGGTTCGTAGCAGGCAAAACAAAAAAATTCTACCGCAAGGACGAACAAAACCCAGATCTAATCTAGATAAAAGCCAAGATCTAATCTATTAGACATGTGCAACGAGATAGATCTGTACTAACCCTTGTAGATCCGAAAGCGTTACGAGATTGGATCTCGTGGTTGATGTAGTCGATCACTTGCCGATCTCAAGATCGAGTGGACGATCCTTCCGGCGGCGCGTTCCGGCAGCGCTTCCGCAATCGGTCACACGTGCGGAGTCGAAGCAGACCTTCCTCTCCTCATTCCAGCGAGCAGCGGAGGTAGTAGATCTTCTTCACGGAATCCCAGCAGCACGACGGCGTGGTGGTGGTGGTGGAGTAGAGAATTCTGCAGGGCTTCGCCTAAGCCTGAGCAGAAGAAAGGAGGAGGAGAGAGGCGGCTAGGGCAAGAGTGGGAGGGGGCCAGGGGGTGGCGCCTCCACCCCCTCTATTTATGGGAGGGAGGTGCCATGGGGAGGTGGAGTCCTTGTAGGACTCCCCTCTGCCTTGGCCGGCAGATCAAGGAGGTGGGGGGAGAGTCCTACTCCCCCACGAATCCTTGTCTTACCCCACAAGGATTCCTTGATCCTTTCTTGGTTTTCAATCAAACTCCAAGAAACCTTCCAGAGCCTTCCGGAACATTCCGAAACCTTCTAGAATCCCCATACAAATACTCCGGAACATTTCCTAACTTAGAAAATGATCCCCAATATATGAATCTTATTCTCCGGACAATTTCGGATCTCCTCGTGATGTCCCGGATCCAATCCGAGACTCCGAACAACATTCGGTCTCCAACGCACATTCCATATCTACTTAAAACAACTTCGAACCTTAAGTGTGTCACCCTACGGTTCGTGAATATGTAGACATGATGGAGACACCTCTCCGATCAATAACCATCAGCGGGATCTGGAGATCCATAACGGCTCCCACATACTCAACGATGACTTCGTGATCGATAGAACCATTAACATACGAAACCAATTCCCTTTGTCATGCGATACTCTACTTATCCGAGGTTTGATCGTCGGTATCTCCATACCTAGTTCTACCTCGTTACTGATAAGTACTCTTTGCTCGTTCCATGATATGTCATCCCTTGTGACCTAGTCACATGCTTGCAAGCTAACTAGATGACATTCCACCGAGAGGGCCCAGAGCATATCTATGCGTCATATGGATGGACAAATCCCAATCTTGGTCCATGTGCTTCAACACATACTTTCAGAATACCCAATGACACCTTTATGACCACCCAGTTACGAAGCGGTGTTTGATGTCATCAAAGTACCCATCCAGTGATGGTGATCAACATAACCTCATGGTCGAAGGATTAGGTTACTATGTATTTTAAAGCTTATAGCAAACGAACTTAATGACTTGATCTTATGCTATGCTTACTACGGGTGTGTGTCCATCCCATCATTCTCCTAATGATATGATCTTGTTATTGACGACATCCAATGTCCATGATTAGGAAACCATGATCATCCATTAATCAACAAGCTAGTTTAACAAGAGGCTTACTAGGTACTCTTTTACGTTTACAAAACACACAAGTATTAATGTTTCCGGTTAATACAATTATAGCATGGGATGTAAACATTTATCATAAAAATAAAGATATAATGATAACCACTTTATTATTGCCTCTTGGGCATATCTCCAACAGTCTTCCACTTGCACTAGAGTCAATAATCTAGTTAAAAAACTTGTGTATTCAACACCTATGGCTTTCTGGTGTTGTATAGACACTATTGCTAGTGGTAAACATAATCTTCGGATCTGACACTTCCAGGTCCGTGTGTATTTGCATGTCCTTGCGTCTCCACGCATTACTCATTCTCCAATGAGATGGCATTGTATAAATTTGGTCCTTTGGTGAGACCTTTAGTTCCTTGGGATTAAATCATGTTGATACAATTGTCGTACAATGTATCTTCATAGTATTATCTCGCTATGAACCACGCCTTGCTAGTGGTAAACATAATCTTTGGATTTGACACTTCCAGGTCCGTGTGTATTTGCATGTCCTTGCGTCTCTACGCATTACTCATTCTCCAATGAGATGGCATTGTATAAATTTGGTCCTTTGGTGAGACCTTTAGTTCCTTGGGATTAAATCATGTTGATACAATTGGCGTACAATGTATCTTCATAGTATTATCCCGCTATGAACCACGCATAGTTTGATAACAAACTACTTAACACAAATGCCCTCCTTTGCTGCTACTATAGCAGTTATATACTTAGCCTTTTGTTGTAGTATCCCTCACAATATCTCAACTTTGGAACTCATCCAAATCCATCATGGAACATCCTTTCCATTATATTGTGCCACCCATAGTCTAAATTGAGATAAATTTAATTTGTATCTTGTGACAAAACTAGTATCAATGTAACACTTTACAATGAACTACCTTTAACTATTTGTCACTTATACATGATATATTCTTAGTTCTTCCAAAGCTCATAAGAATATCTTTACTATTGTCCAATGATCATCTTATGAATCATTATGGTATATGCTCATAACATTTAGAGCATAGGACATATCTGGATGTGTACATCTCAAAGAATGATTGATCAAAATATTCTTGTGATTTCACCAAGTTTCATAACACTTGAATCTCGTGTCAACACACTTGAATCTTGATTTAGTCCTTTCCGTGCGTTAAGAACCTTTCTTGTTTGTTTCCATATTGAACTTATTCAACATCTTATCTATGTACATTTGGCAAAACCATATTAGCGCCTCAATCTATTCATATAGACATTTATGCTAAGTCTTTCATCGAAATGAAATTCTTAACCTGTGTCAATAAAAGATACATTATTTCTAATCAACAATATGTCTTTCACATAATGTATTAGAAATATGTCATAGTGCTCCCACTTAATTTCTTGCAAAATGCAAACATCTTCATCGTCTCTGATGAAATTAAACCTTTTAACGGTTTCATCACGGTGAAAATTCCAACTCCGCGATGCTCACTTCAACCATTGAAGTTTTGCATACTCTTTTAGCATCCTTTGAATTAACAAAACCCTTTGGATCGTGTCATGTACACGTCCTAGGTAACCATTCTTTTAGAAGAACTTGTTTTGTTTGTTCAACTACCATATACCAAAATATATGTAGTGGTTGCTACATTAATCCGCCCAGACTAAATATCGCTATGAAAGATCAAATCTTATCATAGTCAATTCCTGGAACATTGTCGTAAACTCTTTCCGACATGTCGACTATTTCATAGATTTGAAACATCCATGTCTATTTCTTTATAGATCCAAACACGACCGATAGGCTTCACGCCTTTCCGGAGGGTCTTCTAAGTTCAGAAACTTGATTTCTCGTGTATGGATACTATCACGGATTCCTTGACTTCTAGTCATTTTATGGAGTCAGGGCCCATCATCGCTTCTTTGCATGTAGTCGGTTCATCATTGTCAAAACAATAACGACTTGCTTATCAAATCTTACTATTTGATTCTTACCGACCCACGCGGTTCTATAGGAACTCTAATCTCCGAGATCACACCTTTTGTAATCACGAGAGCCATGAGCATTGTGGCTGCCACCAGGACACTTTCCAGCGCTGCGCTACTTAGCACATATAGCTAAGGTTCAACAACTTATCAAAGTTCTATTGTCCTCCCACTTAACTTTTCACAAAAAATTCCTTCTCAAGAAATTTGACGTTCCAAGCGACAAACTCTTTTGTCCTCGGCGTTATGGAGAAATTCCCAACAAATTCTTTGGAATAATCTACAAAGACGTGCTTATCCGACTTTGGTTGTAAACATTTTACTTATGCCTAGCATACCAAAAATTTAAGAAAGGACAACCTGGGTTTTATCCCAAACCATAACTCATATGGTGTCATTTCAGCGGATCACGATGGAGCTCTTTTCAGTGTAAAAGCGGTAGTCACTAAAGCTTTAATCTTTAACATATAATGGCAGTTTTATAAATGACACCTTTGATCTTACCATGTAAAACAAGGTTTCATTACATATCTCGAACACGCCATACTCCTATGGTGTTTTGGGAAATGCAAATCCATGGAACGATTCCTCAAATCTTAGGTGTTTTGCTAAACTTGTAACTCAAACATCTTTCTTTATGATCCAATCATAAACTCTTTTATTTTCTTGTTACAATGATTTTCCACTTCATCTTGAAAGTCTTTGAACATTTTTCAAATGTTTCATACTTCTTCCTTATTGAGAAAGTATATACATATACTCACTCAAATCTTCGGAGAAAGCATATGAAGTTGAAATCCATCGCCCACGACCACACATAATGGACTATATACATCAATATGTACAAATTCCAATCAGTTAGTCGTCCGTTCCTCTTTTGGCCTACGAACGGAGTTTTAATTATCTCTAGGAAAGTATCACAAGCGTCATTTGATCCAAATCAAAAACTCCAAAAATCCATCAACATGGAGTTTCTTCATATATCCTTTCAATATAATTTAAACGGCGATGTCACTTTGCAAGTGATCTTTCAATCATTTGTCTTGCGACATTTTAGCATTAGTTTTATGGTTGTTATTTCTCCTACCAGACTTGTATATTATCCATCTATTATGGAATACGGTAATTATTTGAACAACCTTTTGTCGTCATAATACCTGATCAAAATAACAATTATTGAAACAAATCTTGAAGGCAAGCTTTGATGTTAACGAGCAACATAACAACCCTTTGTTTGTTTTCGATGAACATCATCACATTTTCTCTTGCTAGTTACTTAGGCCATTGTAGTTCATGAATTGTGTTGTCCTGTATGACACTTCATACCAACCAATTTGGTATCCAATACCGGAGAACCACATTGTTTAACAAGCAAGGAATACAACCATAATATGTATATCTTCTATATGCCTAAGTTGGACATCTCCAACCTTTTATTTTCTGCCAAATATTTTATAGATTCTCTTTCAGCAATTCCTTTTCTTTTAAAAGAATCTACCAACATCAATAGTGGTGTCATCAACATGACACATGGTACAAAGCGTATATAGTCAACTACTAATACCCTTGGACTTGCACTTTGAGGTGGATCACCATCATCAAATGTTTGGTGTTCTTTCAAAAATCCATTCTTTAGTAATCTTTTAGTGTAGTAAAAAACATTTTACTTACATCTTCTATTCATCCTTATCATGACAACTTTCATGATCAAGCTGCTATAGCTTATAAGGAAGAATCGCGAATATAATATCAGTTCCCAAAACCTTTTTGGTAGATTCGGATGCCTAGCATCTCCATCCTTCACAAATTCTCATACAATATGAGAACATGTATTTTGCTAAATTATACTCTATCATAATGCAACCAAAAACATTGTTTCAGATATCACAATATCTTTCACACATGATGGTTTCTGAAACAATTTTCAGCTCCAATATAACCTTGATATTAAAACAACCTTTTGAATATCAATAATCATGGAGGCAAACATGATACTTTAGATACTAACATTGGAATTCTTACTCTTGATTTAATACTAGTTATTAAACTTCATGGAGTAAATAGAGTTTGCTGAAAGTTTGCAATAGGACTTATAAACTTTAAATTGACATTCAAAACAATACGATACCAGTTCGTAAAGTAAATATCTAGAATTTCTATAGTTCCACTATCTCAACTATAACTAAGCGTAAGGTGGTGAACGGATGCCAATGACTACAACAAACTATGCAAATTCACTCTGATTGTGTTTATGATAAATTGAGTTCGACTAATCATAATTACAAATGAACTCCCACTCAAAACAACATCCCTCGAGTTGTTTTAGTGATTACACGAACCAAATCCACTACACCAAGTCCGATCATCACGTGAGATGATGTAGCTTTAAAGGCGAACAATCAACATGTTCATCATATCATCCATATGACTCATGCTTTACCTTTCGGTATTCCGTGTTCCGAGACCATGTTTGTACATGCTAGGCTCGTCAAGGTTAACCTTAGTTTCCGCATGTGCAAATCTAGCTTGCACCCGTTGTATGCACACGTAGAGTCTATCACACCCGATCATCACGAGATGCTTTGAAACGACGAGTCTTACCAACGGTGCCAACTAAGGACGAACACTTTATTACTTGATATTTAGAGAGAGGGATCACCTTATAATGCTACCGTCGCGATCTAAGCAATACAAGATGCATAAAGGATTAACATCACATGCAATTCATAATTAGTGTGATATGATATGGCCCTTTCTTCTTGTGCCTTTGATCTCCATCTCCAAAGCACGGACATGATCTCCATCATCACCAGCATGGCGTCAAGGTCAGTGGCGCCGCTTCATGGTTGTCCATCATCACTAGCAACTATTACAACTACTTGGAACAAAGCTATTACAAGATGAATAGACACGCAAGTCTTAACAGAATTAAAGACAACCATTAGGCTCCTGCCGGTTGCCATATTACAACAAGGATCATTGCATACATCAAATATAATCACAATCACATGATGGCCATATCACATCACAAAACCCCTGCAAAAACAAGTTAGACGCCTCTAATTTTCTTTGCATGTTTTACGTGGCTTGAGGCTTTCGAATAAGAACGGATCTTACCTACGAAACTGAACCACAACATTGATACAAGTGCTATCAAGTTGCAAAGTGTAAATTGGATCTATACTATGGTGAGAGAGACAGACACCCGCAAAGCCACTTGTGCAAAGCAAGTTACACGTCAAGCGTGGAGCAAGTCTCATGTGCGATGACATGTAAGGTTAGCCTGAGCCGCTTCATCCCACCATACCGCAAGATGCAAAGTACACAAAGCAAAAGACGGCACGAGCACCAACGCCCACAAAACCATTGTGTTCTACTCGTGCAACAAATCTACGCATAGACACGGCTCTGATACCACTGATGGGTTCGTAGCAGGGAAAACAAAAAATTTCTACCGCAAGAACGAACAAAACCCAGATCTAATCTAGATAAAAGCCAAGATCTGATCTATTAGACATGTGCAACGAGATAGATCTGTACTAACCCTTGTAGATCCGAAAGTGTTACGAGATTGGATCTCGTGGTTGATGTAGTCGATCACTTGCCGATCTCAAGATCGAGTGGACGATCCTTCCGGCGCCGCGTTCCGGCAGCGCTTCCACAGTCGGTCACACGTGCGGAGTCGAAGCAGACCTTCCTCTCCTCGTTCCAGCGAGCATCGGAGGTAGTAGATCTCGTTCACGGAATCCCAGCAGCACGACGGCGTGGTGGTGGTGGTGGAGTAGAGAATTCTGCAGGGCTTCGCCTAAGCCTGAGCAGAAGAAAGGAGGAGGAGAGAGGCGGCTAGGGCAAGAGTGGGAGGGGGCCAGGGGGTGGCGCCTCCACCCCCTCTATTTATGGGAGGGAGGCGCCATGGGAAGGTGGAGTCCTTGTAGGACTCCCCTCTCCCTTGGCCGGCGGATCAAGGAGGTGGGGGGAGAGTCCTACTCCCCCACGAATCCTTGTCTTACCCCACAAGGATTCCTTGATCCTTTCTTGGTTTTCAATCAAACTCCAAGAAATCTTCTAGAGCCTTCCGGAACATTCCGAAACCTTCTAGAATCCCCATACAAATACTCCGGAACATTTCCTAACTTAGAAAATGATCCCCAATATATGAATCTTATTCTCCGGACAATTTCGGATCTCCTCGTGATGTCCCGGATCCAATCCGAGACTCCGAACAACATTCGGTCTCCAACGCACATTCCATATCTACTTAAAACAACTTCGAACCTTAAGTGTGTCACCCTACGGTTCGTGAATATGTAGACATGATGGAGACACCTCTCCGATCAATAACCATCAGCGGGATCTGGAGATCCATAACGGCTCCCACATACTCAACGATGACTTCGTGATCGATAGAACCATTAACATACGAAACCAATTCCCTTTGTCATGCGATACTCTACTTATCCGAGGTTTGATCGTCGGTATCTCCATACCTAGTTCTACCTCGTTACTGATAAGTACTCTTTGCTTGTTCCATGATATGTCATCCCTTGTGACCTAGTCACATGCTTGTAAGCTAACTAGATGACATTCCACCGAGAGGGCCCAGAGCATATCTATCCGTCATATGGATGGACAAATCCCAATCTTGGTCCATGCGCTTCAACACATACTTTCAGAATACCCAATGACACCTTTATGACCACCCAGTTACGAAGCGGTGTTTGATGTCATCAAAGTACCCATCCGGTGATGGTGATTAACATAACCTCATGGTCGAAGGATTAGGTTACTATGTATTTTAAAGCTTATAGCAAACGAACTTAATGACTTGATCTTATGCTATGCTTACTACGGGTGTGTGTCCATCACATCATTCTCCTAATGATATGATCTTGTTATTAACGACATCCAATGTCCATGATTAGGAAACCATGATCATCCATTAATCAACAAGCTAGTTTAACAAGAGGCTTACTAGGGACTCTTTTACGTTTACAAAACACACAAGTATTAATGTTTCCGGTTAATACAATTATAGCATGGGATGTAAACATTTATTATAAACATAAAGATATAATAATAACCACTTTATTATTGCCTCTTGGGCATATCTCCAACACCCCCATACCACCTGGGGTATTTCTCGAGCGCATATGTGAACGCTCCATCAAGCCAAAGGCCGCAGATAAGAAAACAAGCGCAGCAACGGACTCGGGGGCTACGCCACCCAATGAGCCCATGACACTCGATGACTTGGAGCTGGACACCATACTCGAAGGACCACTGAGCGTCATGCTGATTGAGCAATCATGGACGCAGCCGTACATCACGTACCTCCTCAACAAGAGGCTACCGGACGATCCGACAGATGCACGGCACATCGCGCGGTGCTCTAAGGCATTCGCCGTTATCAACGGCGAACTGTATAAACGTAGCATCACGGGAGTGCTACAACGATGCATCTCCATGGCCGATGGAAGAGCAGTTCTCCTCGACATCCATGAAGGGACCTGCGGGCACCACGCTGGCAGTCGCGCCCTCGTTGCCAAAGCTCTACGAAATGGATTCTACTGGCCTGCGGCCATGCGCGACGCCAAGGACATCGTCCAAAAATACAACGCTTGCCAGCGATTCGCGGACAAGCCGCATGCACCAGGCGCAGAGCTACGGCCAATCCCATTGGCCTGGCCCTTCGCGCAATGGGGGCTCGACATGGTCGGCAAGCTTCCAAGGTCCTCGCGAGGAGGCTACGTCTACCTCTTGGTCGCAGTTGACAAATTCACCAAGTGGATTGAGGCCATGCCAGTAACCAACCAATCCGCGCACAGCGCAGTCAAATTCTTTGAGTCCATCGTCTACCGCTTCGGAGTGCCACATAGCATCATCACCGACAACGGGACGAACTTCACATCTAAGGAGTTCCAAGAATTCTGCGAGAACCTAGGATCAACATCAGCTACGCCTCAGTAGCGCATCCACAGACCAACGGTCAGGTGGAAAAGGCAAACTGGCTCGTTTGCAGAGGCATCAAGAAGCGACTCCTCCGACCACTCGAACAAGCCACGGGCTGCTGGCCGGATGAACTGCAATCCGTACTCTGGAGCCTACGTACAACTCCAAACAACGCCACGGGCTACACGCCATTATTTATGGTGCACGGAGCAAAGGCAGTGCTACCCGCCGAAGTACGGTACAAAGCGCCACGCGTGGTCGCCTACAGCGAACAGGAATCATCTCTCGCACTCGAAGACTCCGTCGACCTCCTTGACGAAGCAAGAGAAATCGCCGCAGAAAGATCCACGATCTACCAGTAGAACCTGCGCAACTACCACAGTAGGAGGCTTCGCCCAGATCCTTCGTCGAAGGTGACCTGGTCTTACGACTGAAGCAGCAGGGGCATCTCAAGCTCGAGTCCCCCTGGGAAGGACCGTACGTGATTACAGAAGTAATCCCAGGTGGCGCCTATCGCCTTAAAGATTTAGAGATAGGAGTCGCATACTCCAACCCCTGGAACATCGCACAGTTGCGACGCTTCTACCCTTAGTTCGTTTTTACTTTTACATTGCAAATAAGACTACTCAGCCAAGGCTACTTAGCCACACATTGTACCTCGCACTGTTCTTCGAATAAATAAAATCTAAGTGCCCCAAAACTCTATGTTCTCCTTTGCTTTTTCAATTTATATACTCGGGGGCTGCGCCACCCTACGCACATTTGTTCTTCGAACCGATATTCTGAGTAGCTGGTACATCAATCGAAACCCTTAAAACACGACCTCAACTCAGCTGCAATGCACCTGACAGGTTGACAAGGGACCGAGATAAAAGATGGCCAGGCTAACGAAAAGGACTCGCATAGTGCAACGCACCTCACGCTCACAGAGCTCTTTATACACATTCGACAATTAATTATCTACAACATCTATACGAACTTTACAACACAAGTACGCTTATGTGCAGGATACAAATTTGGCTACTCTTACAACAGATGAACGTTGGTTTGTTCCTCAAAGAAGTCGACGATCTCCTCTGCTGGACGGTCCACTGCCTGATAGTGCGGTACCATATTCCAGGTAGATCCTGCTGGTGGCGCTGGCGGCCTAGAGGCAATGGCGGCAATATCCACGTCATGCCTGTGCAATCGCACCATTGAGAGGGTAGCCTTGGAGGCATGTTCTTCAAGACCGGCAATATCAAGTCAAGATAGAAGCAAATAAGACGACCAAATCAACACAAAGACAAAAGGGTCAGGTGCATTCAAGACCGGCATAAGTATCAACAGACACACTCGCCAGCAGGCATGTTCTTAAACAAAAGGACAATTAATCAACTATTACAAAAAGCTAACTACGGAGCAACTGGCTTCTTTGACTTCGACGGCTTCGGGGGCTTCATCAAATCCATGGCAGTGTCAGATGCCACTGACTTTCCGCCAGCCCCTGAGGCCAAAGCCTTCGCCGCTTTCTTAGCACGTTGGAGCTCCTCCGAGTACTTCGCGACAGTATTTATCAAGTGTTGTCCATATTTGCCATAGGTAGTCGTAAAAGGAGCAAAGACTACCTGCTGACCATCTCCTCCAATAGGCATCGCCTTTGACACCATGGACGGATCGATCTCAACTCCGTGGGCCTACACCATGGCGAGTGACATGGTCGCGCCAGCCGCGCGGAGGGAGTTCTTGTAGGTGGAAGGCACACCCCCGGCGAGTGACTCTGCCAGCTCGTCCATATTATCGACCAACTCCGCCTTCAGCATCAACTCCTCCCGGAGGCGACTGAGGGCGACCTTGGCCTTGGAAAGTGTATCTTGGACGGCGGCGCTACGGTCCTCGACTGGAGCCACGACACCTGCCAGAGCGTCATCGCGACGAAGGGCCTGCGGGTCAAAGCTCAAATCGCCAGCATCTGTACATGAACCCACACATGGATCAAAACTTCAATGTCACCAACAAAAACATTCGATGCGGAGAAGGACAACAATATTCACAAGCAAAAGTACCTGAGAGAGCCTTGGCGACTGAGAACAGTTATTCTTCGAACAACTTTTCCCTGGCAGCAAAGGAGGCACGCAGATCATCTTCACGTTTCCGCGCCTCGTCACGCGCTGTGATTGCCTCGTCACGACCCTTCACAGCCGCGGCCAGTGTCTTCTCCAAGGTGGCGGCGTCACGCAACAGAGCATTATGCTCAGCTACACGACAAACAAAAGTTGACTATCAGTCGACTACACCAAAAAGACAAGACGAAGAAGAGTAAGTGTAGAACACTCACTTTCAACCACGCGGTGACGCGTCTCCAGCATTGCATGCTGGCGGCCCATCGCCATCACTTGCTCTGCCAAGTGCGCGGCTTCCTTTACAAGGAGTTGTCGCACAAACAAAGAACCATCAGAGGAAATATATAACATCGACTGCAACACTACAAAGAAGGAAACAACTACACTTACATGGTCCTCCAACGACTCCGAAGATGTTTGATGTGCCGTCATCCGGGCAACCATTCGATGCCCCCCTACGTGAGGAGAGTTGGAAGAATTGTGCCCGGAGTGGGCCGCCATTGGAGGAGAAGGAGCGCGCTCGACCTCTTTCTTGGCCTTTGAGGTCGCGACTCCAGATTCCTTCAAAAATTCGACGTCGCCAGAAGACGACGACGCCTCTTGACTATAAGACAAAACTCACCTTGAGAAAAAGCAAACTCCCAGGGCAAGTCAACAAGAAGAAAACAGAGAAGAGCAAATGAACTCGAAAACTTACCAGTCAAACTTGTCAAGATCAAACGTGGCCTCCGCCGACTCCGACGAGGACTCCTTAGGCAATCACATCTTCTTGCGAGAAGACGGTGCCACAGCCCTCGCAGGGACGGTAGGAATTGGCGACTCCGCGCCAACGACTGTACCTTCTGGAGTCGAAGGAGACGACGCGTCAGAATCCTCGCTGCACGAACGCTTGCGAGTGTCCGGACTCTTGGACTCGAGGGCTTCCTCCTTCACATCAGAAGGGACAGTCGACTCAGACTCGTCCTCTTCCAAAGCTTCTCGAGGAATAACCCCCTCAGGGAGAGGGGCATACAAGGCGACACCGCCCAATCCTGCATACAGACAACAAAAATCAGCAAGAATCAAGTAAGCAACAGAAAAGCAATCGAGAAAATAAGCTACTACGTAGCACAACGGTACCTCAGGAGGAGGATTCGAAGCATCAAAAGGAGGAACAACTGGCTCATTCGGAAGCACATCCTTGCCGATGTACTTCGTGACCAGTCGAACCCTCTTATCCACCTCACTCACGGACATGCCATCGGCAGACACGCGAGTGGCATCATCGGCGCCAACCCATTGAAACATGGGATGAACTCTAGCTTGAAGGGGTTGGACGCGACGGCGCAGCCAGGTTCGGATAAGGGCACAACCTCCCTCTTCTGCGCCTATGCGACTCTTGAGGTCGCAGACGCGTTGATACAGCACGTTTGTCTCCGCGAGCTCGCCAGGCATAACTACGTTCTTCCAGGAACGCATCTTCTTGCAGGAAGTCACGGGATCGAAGGGCGCGAGTCCAAAGTGCTCATCTTTGGACTTCTGATCGCGGACATAGAACCATCTGTCCCTCCATCCCTGGACGGACTTGGTGAGCTTGATGTTGAAGTAGGTGGCGGATGGGTCGACGTGGATTCCACAACCACCTACGTCATAAACTAAAGAGCCAGATGCGGACTGACGCTTCAATTTAAAAATGCGCTTGAAAAGACCAAAGTGTGGCTCGATTCTGAGCCAACACTCGCAAAGAGTGATGAAGCAGGTGATGTGGAGGATCGAATTTGGGGACAGCTGATGGAGCTGGAGCCCGTAGAAACAAAGAAGACCCCTAAGAAAGGGGTGGAGAGGCAAGGAAAGACCGCGAATGACGAATGCAATAAACATCACTCGAAAACCAGCGGGAGGAGCAGGAATGGTCTCACCGCTGGGGACGCGCGTATCGGTGACTGCTGCGGAGATAACTCCGTCTTGGCGAAGAAGACGGAGATCTGACGCCTTGATGATGGAAGGACACCACGCACCATTTGTCACGCGGGTACCCGCGACCTTCTTCTTCCCGCCGGCGGCGGTGCTGGTGCCCGCAGCAGCGGAGCCACCCTTCTTCTTTGTCGCAGCAACGATGGCCGCAGAATCAACAGCAGCGCCTCCCTTCCTCTTCCCCATTGCGTGATGCCGGTGTGAACGGAGGAAGTAGCTGGGGAAGATGCGGAGTTGGTCCAGCGCCACAGCAAGAAAGAGCGTAAGGAAGCAGAGAGCAACAGCAATGGCGATGGCAGCAAGGAAGAAAGAGCGCAGATGGGAAAATTACCGTCGTAGCGCCGCTACTTAACCCCTGGAAGATGCAATCCAACAGCTCAGAAAAACCCTACCGGACGCGTAGCACACATCGCGTTGGACACGTGGAGAAGGCGAAGCACGAACCGTCCCTCCACTACTCCCATTACGCACGGAAATCGAGGAGGCGCGGTTAAAATAAAGATTACGCACGCCCAGTCAAATCAAAGTCAGGAAGTGGGGCCCACCACTCGTCACGTCCCGTCAAACTTGCTCACGCGGGCAACTGAGGTCATACAAACGTCAGCATTGACGTCATCAAAGCTATGTAGTGGAAAAATTCGACTACTTTAGTCCTTGCTGGAGTCTTCGACTCCACCAAGCACTCAGGGGCTACTCTCATAGGGAGCGTTGGCCGCACACCCTACGATTTTCTTTTCTTTTTGCAGGAACATGGACAATCAAAAGTAAACCCAACCACTCAAAATACGGTTCGACTATGGACATGGGTTACTCCCATAGGGAGCGCCGGAAACAAATTCGGCTGAAACAAGCAAGCAAAAGACGACATCAGTCGCAAAGGCTATTTAGTCCCTGCCTGAGTCTTCGACTCAACAAGGCACTCAGGGGCTACTCCCATAGGGAGCGCTGGTCGCGCACCCTATGATTATTTATACAGAAAGTTGTGTGTTGATAACATCCGCACTCGAAGCTCATGGCGACACCGCCTCATAATTTTCCCTACAAAGAGACTGCGTCTCCTGGGTCACCCGAATCGTCTCCGCGATGATAAAATTCGGATACCGCGCTTACAGCGTGAAGGTAAGACCTGAATAAGGCCTGGCAACGCATTTAGCTACGCACTACCATAAATGTATCCGTGCCTACAGGTACGATGAACATGCCTTGACGGACGCGTCGAGTGCTCACATCCATATAACTGGAATTCGACTCCTGTAAGACCTCCGCGGCCTAAGTCGAATTACACCAGCACTTTTCCGGATTCGAGTCCAGGGACTCGAGTTCAAGTAGATTGCGTTGTTTCACCCTAAGGTGGTTAACTGATACCGATACGTCGGTTATATCAGGCACGTATATCAACAATCCCTATGACACAAATAAAAGCAGTCGAAATGCACTCAGGCACTCGAAGACTTCAAAAGTCCCCAGTCTAATCTGCGATTCCACAGGACACTCGGGGGCTACTGACATGGGTATACCCTACAGGTACTCGAGCTTGGTATATACGGTCCAAATACGTACAGGCCCACGGTGTCGCCAAGGCCCAAAACAAGGGACTCGAGTGGCCTACGGACTCTCGATTGCTTGAAGAACAAGAAGAAGTTAAAGATAGAAAGTTTGAAGGGGAAAACCCTAACTTGTAACCGACTCGACCTGCTACCCGAGACCTAGCCTATCTATATAAAGTCTAGGAGGGGGCGGAGAGGAGGACACACACAACCCTAGTTTCCACAACCCTCGCCAGATTGCATCTGCGCACCATTGTAACTTTCGACTCCTTCGATAATTCCACGAGTAGACAAGCAGGAGTAGGGACCTCTACGAGGCCTGGACCTGGGTAAATCCTTTGTCCCCTGTGTGCTTGTTTGCTAGCCGATAGATGTCTCCAGCGCTCCCTCCTTCTCCAAAACCCAAGTCCATAACAATGGGCATTGATGAGTTAAACCCTCGTCAGAGAGTTTTTCCTCAATAGTTTTATTAAAAGCAGTTTGTTTACTAATAAAGTCCTTAAGCATAACTTCAAGTTCAGAGGGAGCACTCCTATTATTGTTGTAGGAACTTCCATAAGCATTACCATTGTTGGGAGGATATGGCTTATAATTGTTGTTACCAAAATTACTCCTATAAGCATTATTGCCAAAATTATTATTTCTTATGAAGTTCACATCAACTTGATCTTCTTGAGCAACCAAAGAAGCTAAAGGAACATTATTAGGATCAATATGGGCTTTCCCATTAGAGAGCATAGACATAATACCATCAATCTTATCACTCAAGGAGGAGGTTTCCTCAACAGAATTTACCTTCTTACCTTGTGGAGCTCTCTCAGTATGCCATTCAGAATAGTTAACCATCATATTATCCAGAAGCTTTGTTGCAGCACCCAAAGTGATGGTCATAAAGGTACCTCCAGCAGCAGAATCCAATAAGTTCCTTGAAGAATAGTTCAAACCTGCATAAAAAGTTTGGATGATCATCCAAGCAGTCAGTCCATGAGTGGGACAATTCTTTACCAAAGATTTCATTCTTTCCCAAGCTTGAGCAACATGTTCATTACCGGATTGTTTAAACTTCATTATTTCACTTGTCATAACAAGATTGAGTAAAGCAGGTTTTATCTCAAAGAAAGTAGCTTCATGCATAGGTGGAGCAATAGGTGTGCTCATAAAATCATTGTTGTTGGTGCTAGTGAAGTCACACAACTTAGTGTTTTCAAGTAGTCATTTTTTGTGTGTTTTTGATAAAGAAAGCAAACTTGTAAAACTATTTTTTGTGTGTTTTTGATAAAGAAACAAGCAAACAAAGCAAACCAAAAATAACAAAGTAAAGAGATTGGTTATGAGGGACTCCCCTTGTGAAGATGTACTTGTCTCCGCGGCAACGGCGCCAGAAAAATACTTTGATGGCTCGTGATTGGTGAGCTCATTGGGAACCCCAAGAGGAAGGTATGATATGCACAAAAGTAAGTTTCCCTCAGTTATGAAACCAAGGTTATCGAACCAGTAGGAGCAGGGAAACACCCCAAAGGTGTTGCTAGCTGAGCCTTGGCAGGGCGCACTACCGGTGCTAGTAGCAATGTGGAGACCTGCACAACACAACCACAGAACTCTGTCCCCAACTCGCGATGAGGTTGTCAATATCACAGGTTTTGCTGAAAACAAAGGATTAAACGTATCGAATGGAAGGAAGTAATAGTTTGCAGATAGTAAACCCAAAGTAGTAAACAATTTGTAGATTGTATGTAAAAGAAAGGACCGGGGTCCATAGTTCACTAGAGGTGGCTCTCCTTAAGGTAGATAAGATGCTGGGTGAACAAATTACAGCGGGGTAATTGACAAACATCGAGAAAGCAATACATGCATATACTAATCATCTTGACTCCTTTGGAACTTGATTGGGCATTACAACATTATACATAGACCGCCATCCAACTGCATCTATGACTAATAATCCACCTTCAGGTTATCATCCTAACCCCCTAGTATTAAGTTGCAAGCAACATATTATTGCTTTACGAATTGCGTGTAAAGTAAACAATATGATTGTTCTATGAACAAAGGATTGTTGTTTTCTCCCTAGTAGCAACATCACATCTAGTACCTTAGAGATTTTTGTCGCTTCCCCAGATTACCAGAGGCATGAACCCACTATTAAGCATAAATACTAAATCTTGGAGTTGCTAGCATCTACTTGGCCAAGATAGCTACTAACAACGGAAAGCATGCAAGATTACAAATAACAAAGACATGATAGAATCAATAATCAATCTAAAATAACATCTCAATATCCATTGGATCCCCACAAACAGAACATGCAGAATTACAAATAGATGATCTTGATCATGAACGGAGCTCACAAGATCTAGACATGAAAGCATAAAGGAGGAGAACCAGCCATCTAGCTACTACATGGACCCATAGTCCAGAGATGAACTACTCACGCATCACACCGGAGGCTTGCATGATGATGAAGAAGGCCTCCAGGGTGAATTGCCCTCTCCGACAGGGTGCCGGGAAGAGCTTCAGATCCCTCCCGATCTAGGGATGGAGATGACGGCGGCTACAAACTCTTTCGTGGATTTTTGATCGGGTACTTAGGATTTTGGTCCCGAGGGCAATATATAGGCGGAAGGTGAGGCCGAGGGGGTGGTGGGGTCGGCCAGACCACCCCCTGGCGTGGGCCAGGCCTGGCCGCGCGGCCAGGTGGTGTGGCCGGCCCCAGCCCTTCTCCATCTCGTATTCTGGCTTCAGATGTCTTCCAGAAAAATAGGCACTTTGGCTTTTGTCCCGTCCAATTCCGAGAATATTCATTTTCTGACTTTCCTGGAACCAAAAACAGCAGAAAACAGGCAGCTGGCACTGTGGCTCTTGTTAATAGGTTAGTCCAAAAAATCATATGAAAAGTACTCCAAAGTGAGGACAAAACACAAGAAAGTAGATAAAACCAAGCATAGAACATCAAAAATTATAGATACATTTGCAATGTATCAGCAACCCGAATGAGCTTGATGTAGATGATCTTGTGTTCTTCTAGATGAAACCTCTTTCTTGATCGCTCGTGCTTGCGCTTGCTTGATGAAGACTTGTTACTCGCTCCCCATACTCCATGGGGAACCCTCTTCTTTGAACTTGTCTTCATCATTCCATGATTGCCGAGGATGGCAAGCTTCAAACATGAGATCTTCTAGAGATGACGCATCTTGAGCTTGCACTTCAATTCTTGATGATGTCTTGAAGATATCCATGAGGAACTCCATCTTCTTCTTCTTCTTCAAGACAAACTTGATCTTCTTCTTCTACTTGATTCCAATAGGAACAAAGTCCTTGGACACTGCTTCTTATTTTTCAACCCTGAGACCAACATATGGTCCAAGCGATGTGAATGGACAAACCTACAAGTGAATATCAGTTTACACATTATTCCATAGAGATTGTCATTAATTACCAAAACTACACATGGGGGCATACATGCCCTTGCAATGAGGACCTTAGTTTGGAATTGCCACGGCTTGGGTAATGACGCGGCAATTCGAGCGCTGGTGGATGTCTTGAGGCGTCACAAACCTGATGTTATTTTCCTCTCGGAAACGCATTTGGATAGTTACCCAGCTGAATGCCTTCGACGCCAAATGGGTATGGACTTCCTAATTGTTCAGGATAGTGATGGTAGGCATGGAGGTGTTTTGTTAGTTTGGAGAAAAGAAGTACAACTACACCAAATTGATGCATGTCCGAATTACATTGACGTTCAGATTAATGAGGATCCCACAAGAGAGTGGAGATTTACAAGAATGTATGGAGAGTTTAAATGGGAAGAAAAATACAAAATCTGGGATCAGATCAAAAATTTACATCAGCAGAATTCTCTGCCTTGGATCATTATGCGTGACCTAAACATGATTCTGTTCGATAGTGAAAAGGAGGGAGGAAGAGTTAGACCTCCGAGGTTCATGAAAGCTTTTTAGGACACGCTTGATGATTGTAATCTCACTAATGTGGGGTATATTGGTGATCCCTTTACTTGGCACAGGGAAATGATGAGAGAACAACTAGATATAGGATTGTCAAATCCTATTTGGAGTCAAATGCAAAGTAACGCTACCATTTTGCACTTGGAGTAGAACCACTCAGACCATATGCCTCTTTTACTCGACACGGAATACTATGTGGCAGCACCTTTTGATCGTGGGAAAAAACAGAAAAAGTTTGAGGCAAATGGTTCAAACAGGAAGGTTTCATGGAAATAGTAGAGAAAAAATGGAATGCCGTGGCAAATGGATCGACGTTGCTGGCTGTTCTTGACCGGTTGAAGGCCATGCATGATGGGCTGCGTGCATGGGATTCTACTATCATGTAGAAGCCCAAGAAGAGACAAAGAAAGGCCCAACGTGATTTGGAGCAATTGATGATAGGCCCTCTCTCACCGAGTTCTGAACAGGAGAAAGCTGATTTGGCATGTCTTATCAAAAATTTGCTTGAATAGGAAGAGATAAAATGGTTCCAATCCCCCTGCGCAAATTGGATTCAAAATGAAGATAAGAAACACTACTTTCTTTCATAGTTACGCCTCTGCAAGAATGAAGGGGAATTTTATAAAAAAGTTGAAGGACAACTCATGGGGTTTTGTGGAAGGCACAGATGGTGGTGCTAGGATATTTTGAAGCTCTTTTCAAATGGGATAATAATGTTATTGATCCTTGTTTTCTAGATAGAATTGCCCCTGGAGTAACTTCTGATATGAATGAGAAATTATGACTCCCTATACAGCGAAAGAGGTGAAAAATGTTGTGTACAGTATTGGAGACCTTAAGACCCCAGGATTTTTATCAGAGATTCTGGCATCTAGTGGGGAATGATATTACGCAGGCAATTCTGAAATCTATCAATGAAAGAAAGATCCTTGCTGGTTGGAATGAGACAGTGATTGTTGTAATCCCTGAAGTGGATGCTCCGAAGGAGGTGTCCTAGTTCAGACCAATTTATCTTTGTAACGTGGTCTACAAGATCATCTTAAAGATGTTGGCGACAAGATTGAAACTCGTGCTTCCTGACATTATTTCACCTACTTAAAGTACGTTTGTTCCGGAAAGATCGATCACGGACAATGACTGAAATGAGGCAATGGTCGCGTTATTTGTTTTCTGGGTTTGGAACAAGTTTATCTTAGCGGAATGGACGTGTCCTGTCCTGTCGCAAAGCTGTTCTTGACCTTGTGGTTTATTAGTATGGGCTGTCGCAAAATAGCAGAGAAGGGCTATATTGAGCAAGTGAGCAACCATGGGCTCTTAGCAGGCCACCATCATTCTTTGCCTCTCCGGGCCGGCCGCAGATCGGCTTACGGGGCACTCTCCGCCGCACCGTGCCTCCTTCCCCCGGGCTCCCAAGTCTGGTGGCGCAGGCGAAAATTTCGGACATGGAGGCGGCCGCCGACGAGGAGCAGGAGGGGCTGTCCGCGCAGTCGCCGGCGCAGGCGCCCCCATCATCAGCTTCCTCCCTTCCCAAGGTCCCTTGCCGTTGCCCCTACCTCACCCCTCCCTCCCCGTTTTTCCACCTCCGAAGATGCCACCTGGCCTCGGGGCCTGATGTGTTCTCCTGTTGTCGCAGGAGCAATCGCAGGTGGAGCTGGAGCTGAGGCTGCTCCAGGCTCTCGAGTTCTACCCTCCGTCCAAACTGAAAGGTGGGATTATTTGGTTTGTGCGCTGTTATGACTTATGAACACTGGTTGGTCAGGTTTCCCTGCTGTGCTGAAATGTTTTTTTAGAGGGAATATCTGTACCATGCACACGCCTGAGTTTTGAAAAAATTCAGTAACGCGTGGTCAGTTCTAGTGAGCGTGACTTGATTGTTTTATATGGTAAGTACATGAGAAGTTAGTGTTGCAACCCCAAATGTTAGTTTTGTCAATAACCATGCTAAGGGTCCATACTCCATAGTAGGGTAAGAGCATATCTTTGCTTACATATGACGAAAAACTTCATTGCCGCTCTTGAGATCTCCAAACAAATTTTTCTACAACGTGCTATACCATTATCGACTGAATTTATGTACATGTTATGGATTTTATGGTTAAGGTTTCAACTAAAGTAGGCTGAATGGTGTTCCTTTTTCATACTCTCTCCGTCCCACACTATAAGACGTTTTTACAAGGACAAAAAAGCTTATAAAAACTTCTTATATTGTGGGACGGAGTGAGCAGTATGTAAAAAAGATGGGCCTCTGTCTGAATACATGAGGATGCAAGACTGCAGAGTGAATGCAATATACAAAATTTCAGTACCTGTGTGTAGGGCCTTTCATGTTGTTCCCGTCCTGAGAAACGGGGAAACCACAATACCCATGTGCTTCCATTTTGTGGAAAAACTGATCCCAACCTGCATTTAGCTGAGAAGATTTTGAGTGTGCCGTAGCCTTGGTTGGTTAGGCTTAAGAGCCGACCATATCCTGTGATTTAGTTACTTGGTGATTCTAGCATGGAAATAAGTTTAGGTCAACTGCTTGACATTAGGCTCTTGATGTGATGAATGGTGAAGATCCAGTGACTAGCAACTGAAATGTGTACCGGTATACCACCAGTTACCAAGTTTGACAGAAAAAAGGAAAACACCTGGAACATGGTAAGGCGGAGGCCTTTGCACAAATCCTTTCTGTAGCTAGATGCCGCAAAGGGCTAAATTTTATTCACCTTTAGGCCTTGTTTACTTCTCTCATATTCACCAGTGTATTTACGGGGATCGGAGGATATTATCCCAAATCCTGCAAAATCTCCGTAGTCCGTTTACCATGCCGGTTTTAGACGGGATAATCCCGAGATATCCCTGCAAATCCTCTTAATTTTGTCTAGATTAAAAACTCTCCACCATAGTAGTGTATATTTGGGGAAGAGTATTTGAGAGGATTGGAGGGGATTGGGTGAACACCAAATCCCCTCCCATCCCTAAACCTCCTGGGAAGAAAAATACGAGAGAAGTAAACAAGGCCTTAGTCAATTACATAATGGATTCAACTACATCACGTCTTACTGCTTACTGATTATATTTGTATTAAATATGGTACACGCAAAGCTGTACTGTCCCCATTTAATAAAGTTACTACATTTAGAAGATCTTATTTCACAAATTGAAACGAGTACATGATTATTCAGGAATAGCATGTTACAGACTTACAATATTGTCTAGTGTGGAAAATTGAAGTACCTAAGAAGATTCCGACACCTCTTTTCTTTAGTGTGTTTGGTCTTGATTGCTCTTTGCTGGATTTGATGGGGTCTTTAGAAGTGGCTAGTCATTAATTTGGCTTTTTGCTGCACTTTGTCATGGGGCCAGCAACCATGGATGGAGATTGAAGACAGACGTCCCTCCATATATGATGGGGTACGGCTGTATGCATAAGCTGTTTTTCCCGGAAAGACATCCAAGTATCTGCTGAAAGCTGTATGCAGCTAGCTCTAGTTGGCTTGGATAATCAGTCTTTTTGTGTTACTATGTTGTGCTTCAGTGCTTTGAAATAGTACGCAGCTGGCTCTAGTTGGCTTATATAATCAGTTTTTTTTCCGTCTTACTATGTCATGCTTGAGTGCTTTGAAATAGTACACGGGTAGCTCTAGTTGGCTTAGATGATCATTTTTTTGTTACTATGTTATGCTTGGGTGCTCTGAAATAGTATATATTGAGAATGGACCTTTTGTGAGTGCAATAAGATTTTTCATGAAAATATAAGTCCTACAGAGTAGAGCCCAGAAAGAAAATTTTCTCCTAGAGTGTAAGCGGGGGCCAAATATTGAGTGTGGTCAATGCTAATGCTTATTCAAGGTGAATAAAGCATAAGAGCTTCAGCGGAAAAAAAAAAACATAAGCAAAACTGATCCTGCCTCCTGCCTTGGCTCAGGTAATTTTGACAAACGTTGTTTTGAAAACACGCTGCTACATACATCTTTTTGAAATGCTGATGATGGATTTTGTTTGTTTGTGTTAAATCTATGCCCTCTGAATCTTGTGTGTTTGTGTGCATATGTAGGCATTCATCGTCACTTTGTTCTTTACGGCCTGATGGAGTACCTGAGAAAAAGGTGACCGTATGAGAACTCTTCAGTTTGTGTTACCATGAAATCTGTGGCATCCGGGCTGACACAAGCTACGAATTCTTTCAGCCTGGACAGACAGTTCTCCGCCGACGAAGTTCTGCAGCTTCTGGACCGCTTCTTCAACCTGGAAATGCTGGTGATTTGAGACGCTCGTCAATTTGGACTGCTTCATTACTTTGCCTTTTTTTGTTAGTAGTACCTGAAGTCTGGATGAGATTCTTACGCGTTGGTTACGAATTGGCAGAAACAAGACGACGAGGAGAAGGATAACTTCGGCCAGGCGGAAGAATTCGCCTTGCCAGACAACTTCTTCAACAAGGAAGAATGATTGCAAGCAGCCAGCCCTTTTCGCAATCGGGGAACGCGAGTTGGCTGTTTCCCTCTAAAGCTTAGAACCATGAGAAAACTTTGTGTTCGGCTGCGTTTAGCGTTGACTGAGACTGACCTGTACAGCTTATGTTCAGGGAACCATGTGTGTCTCTTGGATCATTTCCCGTATAGCAGTTCGTCAATCCGTGGTCTCTCGACGTGCCTGGGGCGTGAATCATAGAGCCCTCCATTCCTGCATTTGGTACCTGTGGCTGTGGCGCCTGATGGCTGTACCTGTGTGAATGTGAATGAATGAACTGCTGGATCCCGATGGTGTGGTGGGCTCGTGGCACGACACGCCACGCGATACCCCAAAACCCCACGTCTCGTGTCAGCCCGTGCAAATCCACGGGTTTGTGTTTTGATACTAGCAAAATCCATGGATAAACCCCGGGACGCCAGAGCACGGCCCACCAGTCAGCGACCCACTCCGCGGCGCCACGGCCGGCACTTGTGACAGGCCGGTGAGGGCGGCACATGGGGTTTGGTCGCACGCACTTACGCTCCCAAAGCGCAACCCCCCCTTTCTTCCCCTTGCCGATGCCGATGTGATTCCGCGCCGCCTCCTCCGCCCTCGCCGATCTCGTCGTCTCTTGATCCGTCCCCGCGACGCCCGCGGCCACCCAGAAATGTCTCGCCACCACCACCACCACCACGAGCCGCCCCCGCCGGCCTGCTGCTCCTGCGGCTGCGGCTGCGGCTGCTCCGCGCCGGCGCCGTGCGGCGCCTACTACCCCGCGCCTCCCCTGCCGGCACCCGCCTCCGACCAGCTCCTACACGCCATCGCCGCCCACCTGCTCCTCAACTCCGCGCCCCCGCCTACCCCGCAGCCTCAATCCCAGCCCCAGCAGCACCCGCACCCGCAGCAGCAGCCTCCTCCCGCCGCGCACCACGCGAATCTCTACTCCGCGTACCAGCACCAGCAGGGACCCAACCCCCACGCCTATCCCCAGCCGCCGCCGCCACAGCATCAGCAGCACCAGGTACCCCAACCCCACGCCTACCCACAACCGCCCGCGCCGCTGCAGCCGCCGCAGAATCACCAGCCGTACCCGTCCGACCACGGCCAGCTCCTACTCCACTCGCTCCTGCGCCGCGTGGCCGCGCTCGAGACCACCCTCCCGCACTGCTTCCCCTCTCCTCCCCCGCTTCCCCAACGCCACCCAAACCACCATCGCCCGCACCACCGGGCCGCCGCGCGCCAGGAGGAGGATGAGGACCCGCCCTCGCCCCCGCCTCGGCGCGCCCGCGCGCGCGGGGGCCATCCGCCGCCCTCCGAGAGGGAGCTCGCGGCGCGCACGATCCAGGGGCACTTCCGCCGCTTCCTGGCGCGCCGCTCCCGCACGCTGCGCCAGCTCAAGGAGCTCGCCATCCTCCGTTCCAAGGCCGCCTCGCTCCGCGGCTCCCTCTCCGGCTCCGGCAGCCGCCGGTGCAAGGACCCGGTCGCCGTCTCCGAGGCCGCAATGGGCCTACTCCTCCACCTCGACGGGATCCAGGTGATGCAATGATAATCTCTGTTCGATCCGACAGTTATTATATGCCAGTCCCGCTGGGTTCTGATGTGGGTTTCAATGGGATCAGGGAGGGGACCCGATGATCCGGGAGGGGAAGCGTGCCGTTAGCCGGGAACTCAGCCGGATACTGGAGTTCGTCGACAAGGTGCTGGTCAAAGACCATGAGGAGATGGCCTTGGACAACGGCGAGTATCCTGAAGGTTGCCATGGTCATGCACCCGTGGCGAATCGCCCAACCGTGACCAGGAAGGTAAGCTTCCATAACGAGCCTCAGAATGAGTCCGATGATAGTTCTGAGAGCTCAAGTTCCGTTGAGGCTGCTGAGACAAAGGGCACGAATACCAAGAACACTGCCAGTGGCAAGCCTGGGCTTGCGGCGCCAGCGCCTGTGCACATGGAGTCAAGGAGGACTCCCAGGGAAATGAGATAACTCAGCTCGCATCTTTGTATTGCGACCCTCATATTTAGAATCCTGTGGATTGTGCTGCTCTTACAATTACCACGGTTTATTTTGCACTGATGTTTCTTGAAACAAGATTGGAATGTTTTTAGTTGGTAGTGTTTGTGCTGCAACTACGACCTTTAGACTGCTTTATGCTCCTGTTACCCTTTGTTACTGCATTGTACTACTGATAGTTTAAACACTGGGGTTCTAGCCTGGATCATTTAGTTGCACTAAACATGTCATGGTTCTTCTCCTGTCTTGGGCAAGCGTGTTTGTAGTTATGCTCATTTTGATCAATGTATTGAAGTGCTGCTACAGAACTGTATCGATTCTGAATTCTCATTAATAGTTGAAGAGAATTGTTTCTTGTGCTCTCGACAAACTGAAGATTTAGCTTTATTCTTTGGCAAATCTTGTCAATCATCGACAGGGTTTGGGTGCATTTATGCTGCTTTCATGTATATTTGTATAAGTGTTTCTTCAGAAATTGGGCTGGCCATGTGATGAAGCTTTTGGTCGTAACTTGCGACGAGTGCATTCGTGTTTCCTTGTTAGGTTGATGTGTCTGCCTCCGTTGAATGAAATCAGCTTTGCACATTTCAACCTGGAAATAGAATTTGGGTTGGGAGCTAACTAACATGTCTCTGTTTTTGTTAAATCACTGAGCCTGGTCTGCTCCACAGGGTTGATCGTTTTAGCAGAACCATGAAAAGAGCATGTAAACCATATCTGGGCTTGAGTCTCTTCAGTGTTCAGTATAAACTATGTCTGCTAGGCCTTTGCAGCATGAATATAAGACATTATATGGACTTAAGGTGACTTAATTGGATCGAGGTGATTGTCTTGGCGTGATTTTTGTATGCTCAAAAGGAAAATGATGCATATTGGTTTCATGTTGTTTTATTGGGCCAACTGGGGATAATCAGACCAGTATGATATATGTATTCGTTTTGCTTAAATTTTCTAAAATAGATGAGGTAGCCTCTCAATCTTACGACTCTTCACACAAATAAAATGGTGAAGTTTGTTGCTGGCCAGCGCCAGTGCACAATCTTACGACTCTTCACACAAATAAAATGGTGAAGTTTGTTGCTGGCCAGCGCCAGTGTACATGTAGTCGATGATGACTCCCAGGGAAATGAGATAGCTCGGCTTGCATCTTGTATTGTGACCTCATATTTAGAATCATGTGGATTGTGCTACTCTTACGTTAGCACAGTTTTATTTTGCACTGATGTTTCTTGAGACAAGATTGAAACCTTTTTAGTTGGTAGAGTTTGTGCTGCAACTACGATCTTTAGACTGTTGTATGCTCCAGTCACCCCTTTGTTACTGCATTGTACTACTGATAGTTTAAACACTGGGATTCTAGCTTTGGATCAATTTTTTTGCACTAAACTCGCCATGGTTCTTCTCTGGTCTTGGCAAGCATGTGTGTAGGATGTTCATTTTGACCAATGTATTGAAACGCTGCTACAGAGCTGTACCAATTCTGAATTGTCATTAATAGCTGAAGAGGATTGTTTTCTTGTGATCTCGACGAACTGAAGATGTAGCTTTATTCTTTGGCCCACTCGTTGATCATCGACCGGGTTTGGTTGCATTTATGCTGCTTTCATGCATTTGTGCAAGTGTTTCTTCAGAAATTGGGCCAGCCCCATGTGATGAAGCTTTCGGTCATAGCTCGTGATGAGTGTCTTGGTGTTTCCTTGTTAGGTTGAAATGTCTGACTCTTTTGAGTGAGATCAGCTTTGCACATTTGAACCTGGAAATAGAATTTCGGTTGGGAGCTTGCTAACACGTCTCGTTTTCTTAAATCACCGAGCCTGGTTTGCTCTACAGGGTCGATCGTTTTAGCAGAAGCAATGAAAAGAGCATGTGAACCGTAACTGGACTTGAGTCTCTTCAGTGTTTAGTATTAGTATACACTATGTCTGGTAGGCCTTTGCAGCTTGACTGTAAGACCTTTTATGGACTTATTAAGGTAATTGTCTCGGCGCAATTTTTGTATGCTGAGATGGAAAATGATGCAGGTTGGTTTCATGTTGTTTTACTGGGCCGACTGTGGATAATCAGACCCAGTTTGATATATGTATGGTTTTGGTTAAATTCTTGGTTAATTTTCTCAGATAGATGAGGCAGCCTCTCATTGTCGCACGAGCGAGTCTTGGGAGCAGTCGCACTGATACACGGTGAAGTTTGTTGCTGGGAAGAGCGTTGAACGCTGAACTGTGTGCGTGCATACATGATGGATTGGGCAAGCGTGGCATGCCTGTTTTCGTCTCGGTTTCCAGAGTTGCTTTGTTTCCTCCAAATGGAAGGCCAAGGCAATAGACCTTTCGGAGCTGTTTTGTTTGTGCAGCAGCTAAATGAAGATTGGCTGTGTCACCCTTCGGATTTTGCTGTACAGCAGAAACGAAGGATCATAGCCAGCAGCAACGAGCATCCTCGGATTTTGCTGTCCTTTTACCATCCTCGCCGTCTCTTCTCTTGTGTGCCCTGATCTTTAGTGCATAAGCACATCCTCTGTTTCTAGCCGAGTTCATCCGATCATCTCTTCTGAAGCCATTTTCTTTTTTTTAGAATAACAGGGGTACAGTCCCCGGTTCCATTGATGACTTTCTCGGAAGCCATAATATGTGCCATTGTTTGTTGACATCATCACCTCACCGCGTGTCCGGACTCCTGACCTGCACGATGATCCACTTTGTGAGGGAGCCACAGCATGTACATTGCGTACATCAACGCGGCATTCTGCTGGGATCACGTTCGCGCGTCACCGGCCGGTGCAGTGGCCCGAGCCGAGCGTTTGAGGGGGGCGTTTCTTGGCGCAGCAGTGCACGCGGGCCCGGTTGCTTCACGGAAACTGGCTGGAGAACGGCAATCTTGAGCCAATTGTGCGTGGCAGGTGGCTGCCCCTGTGCTTCCCGTACGTAGTGGGGTCTTCCAACCAACCAAAGGGAAACGGCGGTGCTGGGAGGTTTTAGACGAGCCAGGACGCATATAGGCGAATCTGGGGGTTTTCATGCTGTATATCTCATGGTGGTCTCAGAGATATACTCCTACTTACATGTAAGATCCTCCCATATGCTAGTTTTTATTTCTACTCTGGCTGCGTAATTGTCTCGGAGAAATTTTGAAACCACTGGTTGGAATATTTGTGTTGTTCGAAAATGTATTGGGGCCTAACCCTATCACTCTTTCTTTCTTCATCTCGACGCGCAGCTGCCACCTAATCCCACCACCTCGTCTACGCCATGTCTTGTCTCTCGTCGTCATACGTCGCACTAGCCTTCCACCTTTTTTATGTTGCCGCTTATAGCCATTGAATTAACACCAGCTCACGACTATAGTCTCTCGGTGCCATATCCTTGTTCTTAGCATCAATCCGTGCGCCACCTTAGGACGCGCACACCGACCTATTTGAACAACCTCCTCAATAGTCTTTCACTTATGCCAACCCATCCTTCTAAACACATGTGGCACATATGAACCGTATGCTTGATCCCAAAGAACCCTAAAATCAACCACAACAACCATCAACGAAGATTCCACCGCTTCTTGGCGGTGATAAAGGAGAGACCCTCTACCCATAACATAGATCACGCCAATCCAAAACACGATAGCTTTCGTGGCATTTGGAGGTTTTCTGGTCGCTCCCTGACAATCCATTTTCAACATGAATGATGCCATCTCTCTTTCGTCATCCGCCGCACCGGCCTTCTCTCTTCATGTCGCCACTTGTAGACGCTGAATCCGCGCCACCTCGTGGTCATAAGTATCCGCTATCATCTCCATATTCTTTGCCTTACTATGTGCACTAGCTTGGAACCCTTGCGTCGTCCTATTCCAGCAACCACCCCAACAATTAGCCCCCTTTAATAACCGTCCTTCTTCTGAGCTTTGGTGGCGCATGTGAACCTTGCTACACTTGAACCCTTAACCTAAACCCCACACATCACCAATGAAGATTCACCGCTTCTTGGCCGAAACAATGGCTGAACCGTTAGCCCATAGTACGTGTCACGACAATCCAAAAATATGATAATTTGACTAGCATTTGGCGAATTTACCACTGGATATGGAGAAACATTGTGTCGAAAGCCGACGGTGTCATGCCAAGAAATAATTGGTAGTGTCCCATCGGACGGCGGCCATAAATCCGGGTTGAGATGATGACAAGTAACATTTTATTTTTGGCTTTTAATTAAGAAGGAAATCTTTCCTTATATTGAGCAATGTAACCCTTTTTTCCCATAACTTGCTCTTTGTCTCTTTCTGAGAAATCAGTTGGATAGTCGAGATCCCCAGATAGATTGACTTGTGCTTTCGCCCGTCTCTGTTTTCCAGCTCCTCATGCACCTCACGCCACTGCTTTTAAAGCCAACCGCACCCTCCTGAATTTCCCCCCTCCGTCGCGTCCCTCTCAAATCAAAGCCTCTCTCATCACGCACCGCTTCCTCCTCCCGCCGCCCCTCGCCGCGTGCGTACGCGCTCTCCGAGCTAGCAGCATTCCGCCGTCGTCCCCCGACGCTCCAAGAACCACCGGAGCAAGAAGAGACCGGCGGGCCAGCGGATCGCGCGCGCGCAGCCTCAGCCATGGGGCGTTCTTGGTCTCGGACCCTCCGCCTCGTCTTCTTGGCGTCCCTGCTCCTCCTCTGCTCGGCCCTGCCGCCGCCTCCGCCGCCGGGCCGCGGGAGCACGGCGGCCGACGACGAGGCGACCCTCGCCCGGGTGTGCGACCCGCGCGGCCCGCGCCCGGCCTGGTGCGACGAGCTGCACCTCCGGCGGCGATTCCTCAGGGGAGGCGCGCGCCACCGCCACAGCCACCACCACCAGCACGAGCACCGCGTGCCGGTGCCGCAGCCCCCGCCGGGCCGCGACGAGATCGACCCGCGCTACGGCGTCTCCAAGCGGCGCGTCCCCACGGGGCCCAACCCGCTGCACAACTGAGGCGCGCTCGGACGGCGACGGCGGCGTGTTCAGTTCTTGCTTTCTTGGACCGATCGTCGGCGGCCGGGTTCTCGAGCGAGTCCGGCGTGGAAGGGGGTCAGTCGATCGCCCTCTCTTGTTCCTGCTTTCCGACGGTACACCTCTCGATTGCCCGGCCGGAAAGGACTTACAATGGAGGATCGATCGATCGAAGCTTTGTCCCACATCGGTCTCCGCATGCGAGCCAGTAACGTAGATAGCAGCAGCATATGTGTGTAATGTATATTTTGCAATTTCTTGGTTCTTCCCCCCCAATTCTTGGTTCTTCCATGTCATTTTTGCAACTACTACTCTAGCAAGCACAGTATCTCGCCATCTCTTGGCGTTCTTGTAGTAGCTTAATTTGTCGGCTCGGCATCGTCCAATGCAATGAAAACTCGCAAGATTTTGTTGCCCGCCGTACGTGACGCCTGTATGTAGAACTGTCACCTGCAGTCTGTTCCGTGGATGACGACCCGGCCGGCCATGTATTTCTCCGCTCTCCACTGTATCTTGACGAGAAAATGAGGTCATGCGTGCCAGCGACTGCACTCTCTTTCCGCCGTGGTCGGCGTCGTCGGCGGCCGCGCCGCTGGAGCTTTAATGCGCTCTGCCCCTCCGTGTGACGGCGAAACGAGGTTGAGGAAATTAATGGCGCCCCACCGTCGGGATCGCACTTGGCATTAACATCGTGGTTTATTACAGTGGGGCACTCCGGCTAGTGAAGGGAAATCGCCGGAGGTCGGTGCGTTTACTTTACTTCTGACGTCTGACCGTGGTAACTAACTTAACTGACTACCTAGTCGACAGGGGCGTACTGTCAGGTCTCTGACTTTGTGAGTAGGACAAGTACTGTGAGTCGATCGGTGACCTCGTGTAACCTGGTATGCTTCTTCAACATTGGGACATCCCACCCATTCACCGTCGGCTGTCCGAGCTGGCTATTTCGGACAGGGAGGCAGGGCCCAGCGCTGCGATCCAAACGGATCGAGCATCCGGGACAGGTCCGGGACAATCCATTTCGAGTGCAAATTTGGGATGACTTTGGGTCGGCCGGACAACGCGTGTCCGGCCCGTGGCGTTCTCCTGTCTGGTTGTTTTCTTCCTCTAACCCGCCAGCCAGCAGGCAGTTTCCCCCAAATCCTTGTCCACCCTTGGTGCGCCGCCACTCTCCAACGATGTCGTCGCTGTCCGTCCCCACAGTCGAGCCGTCCCTCTCACCACGACATTGCCACATTGTCGAGGTTCTTGTGTTGCTCTAGCTTGCTTCTAGGCGCTCGCCAGTGACATGTCCATTTCGCAGAGCCTACGGCCTGGATCTTGGCCGCGCCGCACCGCCCGAGACCTATTTGTCCAATTGCACGGCCGATGCTGATGACAACTAGCTCGAACTCCATCAAGTTCTTACTCAAGCATGTGGTGGACACATCGTCCAACGACGACGACTCCGATGCTGATACGGAGATGCAGATGGTCGCGGCCAACATCATCCATGACCACGCTGAGAGCATGCAGCCAATCCCTCAGGGCTCGGTGATGCGGCGCAAGGCGAACTTGAAGCGTGTTTGAGAAGGTGGCCATGAACAATTGTACAAGGACTACTTCCATTCCGGCGCACATATTTCATCGTCGCTTCCAGATTTCAAGGAGTTTGTTCTTGACAATTCTCGATGGCATGAGAGATTTCGATTCTTACTTTGAATTCAAGAAAAAATGCACTGGTAAGATTGGCTTCTCCTTCTTTTCAGAAATATTCCACAACTATTCACATGCTTGCATATGGAGTCTCTGATGATCTCGTGGATGAGTAGAACTTTACTTGAGTCAATGTACAAGTTCGGCAAAGCGGTGATTGTCATTTTTGGTGAAGTTTACCTAAGAGACCCAAATGTTGAAGACACTGCTTGTCTTTTGTCCATCAATGAGAAAAGGGGTTTTCCTGGGATGATGGGAATCATATATTACATGCATTAGAAGTGGAAGAACTGTCATTTTTCTTGGCAGGGACATTATTATGTCCATGCCGAATCATGTTTAGTGATACTTGAGGTCATTGCATCACAATATTTTTGATTCGACACTCTTTTTTCGATATGGTAGGTTCTAACAATGACATCAACGTGCTCCAACGCTCCCAGGTATTATCAAGGCTTGCAGAAGGCAATGCTCTAGTCCCTTACTATGTGGTCAATGGCCATGCATATGCCTAAGGGTATTATATAGGTGATGGCATCTATCCTGATAGGAAAACACTTGTGAAGACAATTGGTGATCCTGGTGATGAGAAATGTGCGATGTTTGCCAAAACCAAGAGGCTTGTAGGAAGGACGTGGAACGGGTATTTGGTGTGCTTCAATCTCGGTGGGCTACTGTTAGGCACCCTGCTAGAACATGGGATAATGAGACTATGTGGGATGCGATGACCGCTTGTGTGATCATGCACAATATGATCGTTGGGGTTGAACATGATGATGTGCTCTATGACCAAGGGTGTGAATTTGAGAGTCAACTAGTTGAGCTGACGCTAGGGCCAACATCTTCAATGAGTTCCTCCATGTACACCATGAGATCCATGATCGCAACACTCCTCAATCGACTTCAAATGGATTTGATCGACCATATGTGGGCTCACATAGGAAGCTGTTAGGCATCACCTCGTAAATTAATTTATGTTGTTTATTTGCTTGTGAACAGTGTTTGCTCGTGAACTATGTTGTTTTTTCTTTCAAACTATCTAACTTATTTGATTATGAACTATATCATTATTTTGTATTTAATAAATGGTTGAATTGGTCCGAATTGTGGCCAAAACTACCTAGAGTGGGCGTGTTTGGACAAAATTGATCGAAGCCGCTGGGGCACCCCCACTGAAACCTGTCCTAGGCCGCACAGAAGTCAATTCCTGTTCATGGACTAAGGCCAACTCCAACGGCTCACTCCAATTTAGACACTGAATATGTCCGATTCGGTCCATTTGTGGGTTGGGTGGACAAAAAGACGGACATGTTCGGCCCAATTTCGTAGGTGCCCCCAATGGGGTCATCCCCGCATCTCGTCGGAGCCACCCCGAACTCTCCAGAGCCCACCGGAGAGGAGCACGACCGCTGCTCGCGTGCCTGCGCTAGAGCTGGAGAGGAGCACGACTGCCACTCGTGTGCCCGCGCCACGCCCTCCTCTCATGCCCGCGCCACGCCGCGCTGTGCTCGTGTGCCCGCGGTCGGGGCAGAGCTCAGGGACATGCGATAGGTCGCGGGCCAGAGCTCGGGACACGCGGGGCGAGAGCTCAGGGCGGGAGCTCGGGGTGGAGCTGGGGAGGGGCGCGCGGGGCAGGAGCTCGGGGCGGAGGCGGGAGTTCGGAGCCATGGATGGTGAAGTGCGGAGATGGGAAAGGGAGGCGGTCGGGGCACGGGGTCGAGTCGGAGGTAGAGGACGGCGGCGGCGCGGAGCAGAGGCAACACGGGCGCCCATGAGCTCGGGGCGGCCGGTGATGGGGAAGGGTCGCGAGATGGGTGGCTGTCAAGTGGGGCAGGGGTGGGTCACGGGAAGGCAGACCGGACGTGGTTGGACGCTCGAACTATCCGTCTCGCCGCAAATCGGTCTCAAAGTTGAAAAAAAGGACAAATAAAAATACGGGATAGCCCGTTGATAGACGGGATTTGTCTGACCGGATAGAAGCGGACCGGATTTGTCCGCTTGGGACGCCGTGGCATAACCCAACAGACCTTTGCAAACACCTTCCGTGTCCGAAGTATGCCCTTACAGTACATCATCGTCATTTACCAGGGACCAAGATTTTAACCACATCTCCCGTGTCTTCCTTCGGTTGAGCAATGAGCAGCAGTTCTTCACTGAAGTTTAATTTGGAATGGGATACACATACATACCCCTGTTTCTGCGGATAACAAACTGACATCCATGGAACTAGCACTATTTGGTTTTGAGACAAATATCCCTGGTAGAGTACTAATTCAGTTACAAAGTTAAGTTTACACGAGAGTTGCTCCAAGCAACGGATAGTAGTACTAGTGGTACCAAAAGAACCGTAGGAGCTAGTAGTGCGTATGATAAGGTACTCCAGGAAGCAAGGGACGTGTTGGTTAATGAGGTTACGGTCTGACGCGTGAAGATGATGAGATAGATAATGCAGGTCTCGTGTACTAGTGTACTACTTTGGGCGTGTGACGGCTCATGGAGGCAGTCCTCGTGCATTTACTCAACAGAACGGGATCGATCGATCGATCGATCAGGCCAAGGAGTAACTCCACGGCGACCGTGCATATCATTCCAACCGTGTGCCCTCTGCACAATTAACACACCCATGCCCTCCCTCCACGGGCCGGCAAGAAACTTTGTAGGGTGGAGTCTTTATGGTGTAGAATTGGAGGGATAATAACTAGTCCCTCCATCCAGGTTTATTGGGCTTAATTACTAGGATTAGTGAAGAAAAATGATGTAGACGCGTTGTAATCCCTGACTTTTCTCATTAACTATGGGAATTAATTACTAGGAGCAGATCTTCCGTTACATGCAATATCATGTATAGGGTAGTCTCTCGGAGGTATGCAAAAAAGGTTGCCACGAGACTGGTTTCCAGGTATCGAGGCAGTTAAACCATGTAGTATTAGGTAGCAAATCTTGTCTAATTTTTTGAAATTTTTCTAATTTTACTAGTATCCTAATAAACCTGGATGGAGGGAGTAGTGAAAACCCTGTTCAAGATCTAAACCCAATACCACGCAGTAAATTTCATCACTGTCCTAAGCCCGAATTTACTTACTGTACTTGCATAGCTTTCTGGGTCTTAATAACTACGTACATAAAATTCTGAAACTTAGGGTTCCTTCTTAGCGTTCATTTGGAACTTTGTCAGTTTTGCTTGAGCTACATAGTTTTAAGTTTCGGCACGCTAAAAACCACACGCATACACACGTCTAGCCTCTACATGTTGCAAACATTTATTTGGAATTTTTCGACTTCACTTACTAGTATTTTTCCGATTTTATTGTTCCGGGCAGGTTCATGAGTACCCCTAGTTCCATTGTCTAAACCCTAGTTTACTTACTGTACGACTAAATTACATAGCGTTCTGAGACACAAGTTAAGCAAGAGTCTGAAACTTAGGGGCAACTTCTTAATGTTTCGAGTTTCGGTACGCCACGCACATACATACGTGCGGCCTCTACATGCAAACTTTTATTTCGCATTTTTTCACTTCATTCACTAATTTTTCCAATTTTACTGTTCAAGGCAAGTTAATGAGTACCATGGTTTCGTTGTGTAATTTCGGTAAAAAAAACATCTGTATCTTGGTAGAATGCAACAAGGTGTGCGTGAGAGAAATGTTTGATTATAATCTGATTCTAGCTTTCGATAACAAGAGTTTCCATTTGAAAAAGCGTCTACTTGTCATTTCATCATTACGTTTTTTGTAATTTGTATGTATGTTCAACATAATGTTTCCGTTCCACGGTAAAAATGCTTCCAAGAGGATCAGAGTAAATCATGCTTCCAAGAGGATCAGAGTAAATCAGACGTCCGATCCATAGCAATTGCTACACAGTACATAATCTAAGTACTATCTAACTACATAGTATACATATCTGAAGTCTGAACATTGCAAACCATGCAGTACAGCAACAAACCATTGCCACTCTCCTTAACAAAACTACGGACAGCAAATCAGTGTTTCTCTGCACATCATCGCTTTCTCCCCGAGACGGTCTTCTTGACGGCGCCGACGGAGACCAGGAAGTCGTCGAGGGAGGAGAGCGTCTTCATGTCGTCCGGCGGAAAGTAACTCGCCGCCTTACCCATGAACGAGGTGAATAGGAGAGAGAGGCCGGGTGATACAGCGGGGCGCTCTGGGAGGAACTCGTCAAGGAAGGCGAAGGCGGCCAAGAAGTCGGACCGGCTCGCATTGATTGGCGCTTGGAAGTGGGCGGGGATGATTCGCCGGAATGGCCAGTCCGCGGCGATCCTGTCCACCCAGTCTCTCACCTGCAGAAGAGGCAGATGGTGTTAGCAGGAAGGAATGAGTGAAGTGTAAACATGTTTTGCTAGTTTGGGAGGCGTTCAGTGCGTCGACGGTAATACCTTTTCTGGAACTTTGCTGAAGACGAGTGTCTTGACGATTGGTGACACGATCAACTTCTGCGACATTTGAGCGAAGCTTGTGTTTGGCTCTAGAAGATTTGAGGGGCCAAGAAACAATATTTGAAGTACCATCCTCTCCCATCCTGTTGGAACATAGAGAAGGTCACTACAATTCTGCCGATCTTTTTTCGGTGCCGGCGATTTATTCTGTCAGTATCAACGATGCATATATTTGTGCATTGCTATTGTTTTGATATATATGACACATCAATCCTCAAACAGAAAATTAAATATCTGAGGACACTACTTTAGTGATTAACAATGTCGAAACATAGAAAAGATAAGTGTCGAACAGTTTGTTGATAATACATAGAGCAGCAGAGCATGCAGGACATGGTTACACTGGAACTGAAGTGATAATGGAATCGCTAACTGATGAGTGATGACACAAAGTTTATGATATAACAACAGTCAAATACAGAAAGGCCAAACAATAGGATCAACAGAGATACTGGCAAAATAACTTCCTACTGAATGCTGCTGCTTTTCAAAATGTGGGAAATCTAACTGAAATAAGTTAACATGGACAATTTTATGAAGACATCTCTCTGGGCCTGGGGGCCTATCTACGATAGGAAACAATCTGGTAGTATGGTATGTACTAATACTACACTAGCTGAATTAAAAGACGAACTTCAGATTTCACTAATTCCAGATAATTCTTGTATCATTGCAGTGAAAAATGGCTCAGAAATGGAGTGTTTAGATAGTATATGCAGTCGCATTCAGCACTAAAGTGCAGTTACCTTTCTGCCGGGTGAGCTTATTGTCCACAACCGGATCATCAGGAACATCCCTCCCTTTGCTCAGTATCTTCACCGCCAAGCCGTTCTTTGCAGCTGCCAACAACGACTCTTTGCCGATACACTCGGGCGGCTGCCGGGGGACAAAAATGACAGCATCGGTCACTAGCAGTGTCCTGGAAGGCTTGTGGTAGAATGCCACCTCCACATAAGGCCCAATCCCTGAACGCAACCCAGATATTATGAGTGCATCAGTGCATTCAGAATAGCAGTAGTCTGAATGTGCAGTGAGGAACTGCTTGGGAGTACCAACTTCCGGCGAGCTGAGCACCTTCTGCTCGATCTCGGCGGCCCAGGGGGTGCCGTCGTCCTCGTCTTCCAGGGGCTTGGACCGGAACACGCCGAAGAACTCGAGCGGCAGGTTGACGGGCCAGCTCCACTGCCGCGGCGCCACCCACACCTGCGCCTTGGGGAACTTCCTGGAGAATGGGCCGAGGAAGACCTTGTGCTCGTAGGCGAAGGTTGGCAGCAGGATGTGCTCCACCGGCGCGCCCAGCTCCTTGATCAGCTGCGCGCAACAGATTATTAAAGGCTGCTCTGTGAGCTGCGCCGTAGCTGGGTCGCGGCAGTGTTGATTTGCTTGTAGAAACTGAAACTGAAACTGAAAGTGTGTACTTGGATGCATTCTTTGGTGGGGGCGATGGGGGCGTGCACCCAGAGGCCGCCGGAGCGGAGCTTGACGACGGTCATGCGGGTGTTGGTGGAGACGCTGCTGAAGCCCAGCGCCTGCTCCTGCTCGAACAGCCACACGCTGCCCTTCACGGCCTGCATCACACACGACACATTCAGACTTCCAGAGAAGAGAAGAGTTCATAGAGCAAGCTGACCGAGGCGAGTTTCTCGATCGGGTGACTGTTATCACCTCGGTACGGATGGTGCGGCGGTTGAGAAAGGGGCCGAGCGGGAAGGGGAAGCCGGTGATGTTGAAGTAGAACCGGGACGACGAGGAGGCGCTGCCGGTGCTGGTTTCCTCGGCGGCGGAGGCCGAGACTGAGAGGCGCGGCCTGCCTCGGAGGGCGTGGATCGGCGGGGCATAGTGGTGGTGGTGCTGGGCCGCGTGCCCGTGGGAGAGCTTCGTGCGGAGCGGGCGCGGGGCGGAGGCGACGGATGTGGCTGCCATTGTTTTGTTTCGCTTGGGTGTGGGCCGGCGGCCGATTTCGTGGCTCGCGGCTGGGGGAAGTTGGGGTCAGGTGGTTGTAGCGGCGGGGAGGTTGTGGTGATCCGGATTTGGGCGTGGGTTTAGATGGATGGCTGGATTGGGTGACACGTAGAGGTGGTGAGTGGCTGGACATGGTCGGTGACTGTCATGCAGTTTTACAATTTGGATGGGTCAGGGATGGTTCTGGAAGTGTTTTTTTTAGAGAGATGGTTCTGGAAGTTGGAAACTGCGTCTGAGATCATCTAGGCCGGTGCATTTTCTAAGACAAAGTGTGATTTATTAAACTCGCATTATGGTGACCTAAACTAAGAGTCAAATTGTTAGCAACACTCTAGTACAAAGATCAAGTGCTCATCCAGTTTACAAGCCAAGGGAATGCGGAAAATGCAATCCCGTAGGAGGGGGCCAGCACCACCTCTGCTCTCCATTTATTGGAGATTCGTGATACACATTTTACAAAATAACCCTCCCACCTCAATTCTTTAGTCCATGTTTCATACACAATTCATACCAGTTTTAGTCATTTCAGGTTTCATACCAAAGCACTCTTTTAATCATAGAATCACAGATACATCTCTGTTTTATTTAATTAGCCAATCTCTGTTTTAGTTAGCCAATCTTTTCACAGAATCACATATACAAATGAAACACATAGAGGTGTCAATATATGCGTAGCAATATTCACACAGATTCTTAAAAATCACACAAGATTCACATAATTTTTCCGCTCCGATATTCATATATTTTTTCATAGAATATTCTTATAATTTCTACACACGTTTCTACCAAGAATCATACATGATTCATATAGTGTTTTCAAAGATTATCAAATCCGGTAAGTTTGACAACAAATCCATACAGGATGCATAATTTTTTTTTGAGAATACATAGAAGATTCAGAGTGGTTTCATACACTATCCGATTTTGAAAAGATTCATACCGAAGATACATAGAACACGTTGCTGGACTTGTAATCAACACGTTGCAGGACTTGTAATCAACACATTTCGAAAAGATACATAGAACACGTTGCTGGACTTGTAATCAACACGAGATACAAGATCGACAGAAGATTCATGCCGAATTAGTAGCATAATCACAGAAAAAATCTACCTAAATCAGACTTCACAAAAAAATCAACCTAAAGAAAATACAAGTAGAAGTAGATACATATTACTTTTGTTTCCAAGATTCACTAAGGATCTACATACACAGAAGTATCATCCATGTTTGTGCAAGATCAGGGATAATAATATATACACCGCAAATTTATTCACATGGAAGCAAAATAAATCACAGAGAATCATGTCAGTTTCATACATATCTCATCACAAGTAGTACTGATTCTGAATATGTATCATCATAGATTCAAATAAAAATACAAGATCCAAACTAATTTCAGGAATTTTGATATAACTTCACAGGAATTAGAATGAAACAAGAAAATCTCCACATTCGGCTCTGTAAAGAAATCAAATCAAAAGCAAGAATTGATTTCTCTGCACCAAATCAAATCCAGGCCTAGGTCTACGGGCCAGATCCATTGGAGGTCGTCGGCTCATCTCCGGGGATGGGAGGTCTGCGGGCCAGATCCGTTGGAGGTCGTCGGCTCATCTCCGAGGATGGGAGGTCTGCGGGCCAGATCCGTTGGAGGTCGCCGGCTCAACTTGGATGCTGGAGGAGGCATCCTCCCCTCCCGCCGTCTAGCGCATATCCATGGCGTCACTCGGGGGTGGGGGTGCTCATATCCATGGCGTCGCTCGGGGGGGGGGGGGTTTCGTCTGGTCGACGGGGTAAGGCGAGCTCCTGGATACCGAAACAACGAAAGAGGAGATGTGGTGCGCGGTGGCTGATGTATAAGGAAGGCTTAAGGGCGCTGGTTAATTTTAACGTTTGGGAAGGGTGGAATTGAAAAACACTTTGAGGGTTTGACTGAAAGACTTTTGCATGAATACCATCACCAAAACGCACTATCAAAAGAATCTACTACAACAAAGTGGTACATACCCGCGCCTCCAAGGAGAGAAGACATGAGGGAGAGAAAACCCATCTAGGGTTCCATGCCCCTCGTCGGTGACGTCGTGATCCGCTCCATCTCCGCCTTGGAGGTGTGGCGGACCACGACCTCTAGCTGGCCGGAGGTTTTTCATTCTATGTTTAGTCTTTTTATTGTCTTTTCCTGGATGTTGAGACGACCTACATCCTGAAGTCAGAATAAGGTCATCCCCGCTCTATCCTCGCTTCGTTGGTGCATCTAGCATCGACATAGGGCGTGTGGAGTCGTTTGTTCGGCGTATCTCCTGGGATTCTGTCCGTTTTCATGTTCCTTGGTTTGTTTTTAGGTCAGTCTCTTCCGATCTACGGTTGTCATCATTGGCGATGGTTGATGCTCTAGTGCGTTGGTCCTTTGTGGTCTTAGCACGACGACTTCTGGTCTGTCTACTACAACAAGCTCTACTACGACAACCTTTGTCCGGCTCTGGTGCTGGAGGGGCGAGGATGGTGGCGCACCTTCAGCTCGCGTTAGTGTTTGTAGTCGTCGTTAGGTGGTCCAGTGACCTATTTATAATATTTATTACTTTTAGGCCTCTTTGTATGGTTGTTGATGATTATTAATAAATTGGTAGAATTTCGTAAAAAAAAATTGTTCATATCAGGTTTCCTTGTATTTGTAGTTGGTGCCTTCCATGGGTCCTGAGCAGCCCAAGCCCACTAGTCGCAGACCATGGACCATCCGAGAAGAGAGTAAGAGAGGTCGCTAACATTCCCTCCTCCTTAATTTTTGGCTTGTCCTCAAGTTGATGCCCTGCCAAGGCACCCGGATCCCACGGTACTTGCAGATTCACGACTTCAACGAGGTCGTGGCGGGTGACATATTCGAGGCAGATGTGTACTAGGTCATGGAAGACACCGAGGTAGTAGACTTGGTTGGCACAGAGCTTGTCAAAGTAGTAAGCATGGTCGAGACACTTGCCGTAGTTGAAGGTTGGAACTGCAGCATTCCTCCCGCCCTTTGCTTCAGCTTGTGTGAAAAATCCGAAGATACAGTTGAGGTACAGTTGCAAAGGCAAGATGTGTAAGAACACAAAATGCCATCATTACGAACATGTAAATATTTGCAAGCTAGAATCAGAAAAGATATAAAAATACCAGTATAGAAGTACTAGTGCACCCTGAAATTGTATCATGGGAATGAATGGCTACGAATAGATGTTCATTATGTGCTCCCCGCATAATTTAACACTACCGAACTAAGACTATGGAGACAAGACGAGGGATGAGAGGTCTCACAAGGCGCAAGACATGACTATGGAGACGAGAGGTCTGACTGGGCGTGGCCTTGTGTTGGCGAAGGAGACAAGAGGCTAGGCGCCGCTGCTGCGGTGGCCGAGGAGGTGGCGGGGGGTAAAGGAGGCGCGGATCTCCTGGCTGGTGGCGGCAGGGACTTGGCATGCAGAGGCATCCCCTCGGCCACCTCGAGCACAGAAGCGGGCCGGCAAGATGGACGGCGACCGGTAGAAGAGCGGCTGATCAGCGAGGACTGCGGCTAGGGTTGGCTGGGTCGGCGTCCCGTGGAGGATGACGTGGGGATTGGCGAGGGAATCGGGCAGGGCGCAGGGACCATGAGTTGCGTCGGCGGACAAGAAGGGTAGGGAGCGGCGGCCGGCGAGGGCCTCCACCGGCGCATGTAGGCGGCGGCCGGCGAGAAAGGGGGATCGAGGGAGATTGAGGTGTGCGTGCGCAGGAGATGTTGAATGAGGTTCGGGAGCGCGTGCGTGTGACAGAACAACAGTCATCCTGCGCCTTTGAGGCTCCATCGGACGGCCATAAATCGGAGGATTGGACGTGACAGGGAGCCTCCGAGCACTTTTTAGCATTTGGGTTTGAAAAACTATTACCCGATGCCGGTGTTTTTTGGTCAGGAAATTAAACTGTCGTGGTTTTCTTTAGATTGAACTACAGGTGTGGTGGTTTTTTTTAATTTTCTTCCGGTGGCTACTTGAGCTAGAAAGCTAGCGCATTTGTGTCGTCGTCCCGCGTCCGAGGAATACACGACGCGAATGTTGAAAGAGATATCTGCATAAGCCGTCCTAATTCTTTCACCGTGCCTTCACATTAATACCCATTCTTTGAAACTGCACGTGTAGGTCCTAATTCTTTCATAAATATGTCACGCGAGGTCCTAAATTGGTCTGACCAGCACTGACCGGTGCCACGTCTGCTGGTGGGGCTTGGAGGCGTAACGGCTGTAGGTGAAAATTTGCAAATAGACCCGTGTAGTCCATTTCGTCTCATAACTCGCTCTCTTTCCCCTTGCATCGCCCGTGATAGCGGAGGCGAGCTGGCGGCGGGGGTGCTACTCCGGTGACCACCGGAGATCGTCTACTGGCGGACGCGGCTTGGACGGAGCACGCCAGGATGGAGCCTGTGAGCAACGGGCCAAAGCTGCGGCGACCGGATGATCCTCATGCGCGCTACAGTATGAAACCCTAACCCTAAATCCCAAATTTGGTCTTTGTTAGTGGCGGTAGATAAGTAGCTCGAATCCCTAATTAAAATTGATGATTTGCATGAAATTTAGGATCATTGGAGGAGCTTTTCACGGTAGAAATCAATTATGCTGGGTTTTTTTTTGCGGATTTGGGCCGTCAAAGAGCTATGTGGATGGCAAGATAGCTCGGTTTGATGGATGCGATGCAGACACATGGTCTCCTTTGTGGCTCACTGATTTCATCAAGCAGCTAGGTTACTCTGAACTAGATAGATATGTTCTATATTGGCTGCTTCCTGGTTTGAACTTAGACACAGAGCTGCAGATTGTGGACTGTGATGCTGATACTTTGAGCATGATCGCCGTAGTTCCAAAGTTCCAATATTGTCGGTTGTTTGTTGACCATAAGGATATGAATTATGGTAGTGTATAAATGGATGATGTTGTGATTTGTGGCTCCCCTCAACTCCCTCCAGTTTTGAGCCCTGGTAAGAGGCAGGGTAAGGCAGCAGCTGGAAGGTGCAATGTAGGCAGCATCAGTAGCAATCTTCCACCTAGGCAACAACAAAATATTGGACATGAGTTGAGAAGAAGTAGGAGGGAGTTGAATGTGCAAGAGGATGCTCAACTTTGGACAAACAATGACAGTGAATTGGATGCAGATTGGGTGGACTCTGGCAATGAGTTAGAAGCTGATAATGATGATTTATATGAAGAATGGGTGGATGACAAATTTGACAAACCAAAGAAGAACAAATCCAGCTGGGTGGATGATAGTGATTATGACACTGAAGATGACTTTGAGGACATGCAAGATTCAGATGTTGAACCAGCTGATTCAGCTAAAGAAGTTGAAGTAATTAACAAGGAAGGAAGGAAGAAAAATAAGAAGAAAGTGAAACTAAAGAGGTGGAGGCCAGAGAACATGAATCAAGTGGAATTTCACATAGACATGGTGTTTCTGTCAGTTATTGAGCTCAGATGTGCAATACAAGAATACATTGTGCAGCAAAGAGTGGGAGTACACTACAAGAAGAATGATCTGCAGAGGGTTAGGGCTTGTTGTGAGGATAAGTGTCCATGGTATCTTTATGCTGCACCAGACATTAGGTCCAAAGCATGGACAGTGAAGAAATATGAGAGAACACACAAATGTGAGAGGCATTTCAAGATTAAACAGTTCACATCAAAGTATCTTGTAGCAAAGTACTTGGAGAAATTCAGAGCTGATGACAAGATGTCTTTGAAGAACTTCTCTAGTCTGATTGAACAAGATTTTAACATGACAGCTAGTAGAAGCAAGCTAGAAAGGGCAAGAAGGATAGCACTGAAGCAAATCAATGGTGATGAGTTGGCATAGTATAACTTACTATGGGATTTTGTAGCAGAAATTCGGAGATCAAATCCTAGAAGTGCCATGTTTGTTAATGCTAGCAATGGAGTGTTTCAGAATTGTTACATGTCATTAGATGCTTGCAAGAGGGGGTTTCTGGCTGGCTGTAGGCCCATAATAGGCATTGATGGGTGCCACATCAAGAACAGGTTTGGTGGAGTTATGCTTGCAGCTGTAGGAGTTGACCAAAACAACTGTATTTTCCCAATTGCACTTGCCATAGTAGAACTGGAAGACACCAACACATGGAAGTGGTTCTTGAGCACATTGAAAGATGATCTAGGCATAGAGAACACAATGCCCTGTACATTTATGAGTGATAGACAGAAGGTGAGCACATCTTCTTACATGTTGCTTGTTTCTTTAATATTTATTCATTGATTGTTGACAGGATAATATGCTAATGCATGGACTCATCACTGTTGTGAATGCATTATGGCCTGATGCCCAACACAGATTTTGTGTAAGGCATTTACATAAGAACTTTGCTAAGAATGGTTGGAGAGGAGATATTTTCAAGAACAAATCGTGGCAAATAGCAAGAGCAACAAGAGAGGCAGATTGGCAGAGGCACATGGGTGAAATGAAGGCACTAGACCAGACAGCTTATGAGTATTTGGATGCAATTGATCCAAGATTTTGGTGCAAGGCATTTTTTGATGAGCTACCAAAATGTGATATGCTATTGAACAACATATGTGAAGTATTCAACAAGTGAGTGGATATTTTCATGTGCTTTTCCATTTTTAGCTGCAACTTCCTATAGTTATTGAACAACATAATGACAGTGTTTCCATATTGTTGTAGATACATAACATAATTGATGCTAGAGAACTTCCTATAGTCACCAGTCTAAACAAGATAAAAGATCAACCCATGGTCAGATTTTTTAGTAAGAGGAAAGAAATACCAGAAATGGGTGGTAGTATTTGCCCAAAAATAAGGAAGAAGTTAGACAAGAACATAGATTTTGCCAACAATTATGAAGCAAGCCTGCTGCAGAACACCTTTTCAAAGTTGATGGTTTAAAAGGTGAATATGAGGTAAGAATAGATAGAATGGAGTGCTCATGTAGGCAGTGGCAGCTCACTGGAATCCCCTGTAGACATGCTTGTGCTGCATTTAGGCATGAAAGGATCAATCCTGAATCAGTTGTACACAAGTGTTATAGCATTGATGCATTCAAAGCTGCTTACAATCATGTGATAATGCCATGTGATGATCCTAGAGTGTGGAAAAAAAGAATGGCCCTACAATGACACCACCCAAATATGACAAGAAAGTAGGCAGGCCTAGCAAGAAGAGAAGGAAAAGCCCACTAGAATAAGATGGTGGCACTAGACTCAACAGGCATGGCATCGTTGGCTGTTGCAGTGTGTGCAATGTACCTGGCCACAATAAAAGAAAATGTCCAGAACTTGGTAGAGGACCAGCTGTAGCACAACAAGAACCTGCTGTAGTAGAGCAAGAACCAGCTGCAACAGAGCAAGAACTAGAGCATCCATTGTAGCAGAGCAAGAACAAGCATTTGCAGAGCCTGTTCCAATTCAGATTGTAGTATCTGATGACCAGCATGAAGTTCAAGCACAGCCTCCAAACAAAATGCCAGTGAAAAGGAATACATCCAAGGTATATTTGTGTAAATTTGTGTTCATTTCCTTTGTTGTAAACTTGTGTGCAGTTGTGTTCATTTTCTTTGATGTCATAGTGTCTATATTTGTGTTCATTTTCTTTGCTGTCATCTTGTGTAAATATGTGATAATTTTCAGAAACAGATATTGCCACACATGTCTACAAGTACAACAACAAGTATTGTTAAATCATCTATGAATAATGATATCACATCATCTAGTGTGATTCAGATTCTACAGGAGCAGGTGTGTGCATGAAACCTATCAGATTTTGTCTCTTTCATTGAATAATTTAGTCATAGAGTTTATTGTGTGTTCTTCTTTCCAGGCTGCAGCCACCGAACAATCTCAAACTAGCCCACCTAGTCCTCTTCCTGAAAGCCAGTTCATTGCAAGCTGTAGAGATGATCTACCCCCTCGAAGGACAACCACTGCAACCCTTGGTTTGAAGAGAAAGAAGAAGGTGGGGCGGAAGAAGGAGAACGTCGTGCCCTAGGTTTAGATGAAAAATGAAAATGTAAGCATATTTTGGACATACTAGAATGCAAGTACCATATTTTGGCTAGGTTTGTAATGAAACCTGAAGATCGCATGTAGCTATGGTTTCACACAAACCATGTAAGTGCAACTTTATTATGAGTGAACTTTAAATCTACCACTAGTTGTAATTAAACCTGATGATCAGGCTATGTTACTTCCAAGCACCATTACAAGTTACATCTTCTTGCAAGCACCATTACATGATCAGGCTATGTTACTTTCAAGCACCATTACATCTAACAAACACTACCTAGCTACAGCTAGGTAGAGCATTACAACAATCAGAAACAAGATTGCATCAAACACATTCCTGCCGATCTCAATTAGCTCATCCATCTTCTTTATTACAAGGTCCATCTTCTTCACCACATCTGTCATCTTGTGCACTCCAGATTCTTCTAATAGATCCTCTGTCTCTTCAAATGCTATGTCATCACCATAATTAGCAGTGCCAAAGTTGTACCCATTTCTAACAAGGAAATCGGTATAGTTATGTTCTCCATTTTCCCAATAATAGTGGTTGCAAGGGTTGGGTGAAATCTGTCACACAAATTAAAGAAAAATAAGAAGAGAACAAAGTGTAGAAGTGAATCCATAAAACAACCTACAAAACTGCAACTTACACGATGGTTTGGGCATTTGTAGAAAACACAACCTGAATTGGAACTTGACTGAGACACTAGTCGAATGGTCCTGCGAAATCGGCAACATGGACAAGCGACCAACGGCAGGGTCCCCGGCGGTAACGGCGGTGGGAGAGGAGTCCCTGCTAGATGCGGTGGCAGTGACGAGGACGGAGAAGCTTGCTTCCTCCTCCCGTGCTTCCCAGCTGGCGAGCTTGCAGAGGCACTCATGGCGATGGAATAGGGCAGGGGAAGCACATCGATTTGGGGGAGACGAGCTAAGGACCTGGGATTTAGAAGCCGTCTTAATATAGGGGTTCAGTTGCATATTTCCCAACAGTTAGCCGCGGGAAATCTCCTGCCAACTGCCCGCCAGCCGACGTGGCACCGATCAGCGCTGGTCAGACCAATTTAGAACTTCGCGTGACATATTTACGAAAGAATTAGGACCTACACATGCAGTTTCAAAGAATGAGGACTAATGTGAAGGCATGGCGAAAGAATTAGGATCGCTGATGCAGATATCTCATGTTGAAACAAGTGCGGCGTGACCGGCTCAGCGGCTCTAGCTCAAGCCGTACGTCCGTGCGAGCCCCGCTGGCCACCGCGTGCTTTCAGACGGGGTCACTCTGATGTCCTCGTAACGTGACAACGTAGCTACTCCCCGCTTTGCGTGCATCTTGGTGCACCATCGGTTTGGCGACTTCGCCTTGATGATTTAGGTCAAGTTGACAGTTTAAATAAAATTAAGTCCCTTCTCCCTAGCTTTTTTGATAGGTTGTTCCGCTTATTAGTTGATGCTTTCAAACTAGCTAGCACATAACTAATTTAGAAACTCAAATGCAATCTGAGCTGTGCTCTCGTGGTTAGGTTCTATGTGGTGGAACCATTCCACCCAGGTTAAGTCCTAGTCTTGACTTGGGTGTTTGCATTATCTGAATTTATTCTAGAATTTAATCGGCGATATTCTTTCAGTGGTACGTGATGTGTCCGTCAATAACGAGGCGTACATGGTGACTTCGTCAACCTCAAGATATACCAGTCCAGTTTCTTAGAGGTGCTCATATGGGTAGGGTTGCGTGTGTGCGTTCATAGGGGTGAATGTGTGTACATGTATGTGAGCGTCTTTGATATACTGCGTTTCTCAAAAAAATTAGAAACTCAAATTAATAAGTTGGATGACTTATTAGGAGCATCTTATATTTTAAGCGGCCAAAAGAACAGGGCCGCCGGGAGGTACGTCCTAACTTTTTTTTTGGATTCAGAGAGCTTTATTAAAACGAGGTTCATTACAATGAGCCTGGAGTCTGGATACAAGAAAGGTTGGCCTCTCGTCAAGCCAGGTACTAGTAGACGCACGGAACATGCCAATTTAGCACACATGTCAGCCGAAGAATTTGAAGTCCTCCTAACATGCTTTACAACAAAAGAAACAAATACCGGAACCAGCTCTCCAACTTCATTAGGCGCCACTGATGATCGATCCATCTGACGCGAATACCGGAGATTGGCAATCTCTAAACAATCTGTCTCCATTACCACATGAGAATAGCCCCTGAGTTTTGCAAATATCACTCCATCATGAAAGGCCAAAACTTCAGCCGTCAGAGGATCAGTAACACCCATTAGGGGTTTACTCCATGCGCCAATGAAGGAGGTATGTGAGCGAACAACACCCCCTCCTCCTCCCTTTCTTTCTTCAAGATTAATGGCACCATTTGTATTGATTTTTATCCATCCGGGGTCAGGCGGTCACCAATTCTGCATCACATAGTTCTTTCGACTCCCCATCTGATACTCAAGTAGCTGTAGCTCTTCACGGATTTTTTGCATGGTCAGATTCGAATCATACCTCTCACCGTCATGAGAAAGCCTATTCCGAGACGACCATACTGAGTAAATGATACTAATTATTTAAGTTCTCTGCTTATCCGTAAACATTTGGTCACATAAAATATCCCGCGACCAAGTTCTATCATGCTGACGTTGGTGCTGCCCAGGTGGGGTGCTCACTTGGGGGTAATCTGGCCCAGGCGGGGTCAGGTTCTCCCCCATGCGGTGGCTCGATCGTGGCCCAGGCGGGGCAGCCTGTTGGGGGAAACCTGGCCCAGGAGGGTTCAGGTTCTCTCCCATGTACGCCGGCGAGGCAGAGTCTTCGTCATGGTGTTGATGTCCTGGGCGCATCCGCTTGATGAGGACTCTATGGTGAAGACTATGCGGCAGAAGGCAAAACTAAATCTTGATTCTCAGGGTACTATGAACTCTTCGAAATCCTTCCTTAATTTGTCTACTCCTATTATTGTTGATAGGCTAGCCAATGTTGGTATCAGCATGGGTAGATTGATACGTCCAAAACGTATCTACTTTCCCGAACACTTTTGCTATTGTTTTTCCGCTAAACTTGTGTGAATTGGATGCAACTAATACGGACTGACGCTGTTTTCAGCAGGATTATCTTGGTGTCTAGTTTTTGTGCAGAAAATCAACTATCAGGAAAAATTCCAGAAAATATGCTAAAAATCCTATTTCACCAGAAGACTCACGGAGCCAGAAGACGAGACGGAATAGGGCCACAAGGGGCCCACACCACCTGGCCGCGCGGGCCAGGCCAGGCCGCGCCTGGGGGTGGTGTGGCCGCCTCGGCTGCCCCCTCGGCCTCCCTCTTTGCCTATAAGTCGCCTCTTGACCTAAAAACCAAGGGGGGTTCGACGTTTTTCCAGAAAGAGTTCCGCTCCGCCGCCACCACCAGATTTCGCGATTCAGAACCAGAAACTCCGTTCTAGCACCCTGTTGGGACGGGGAATTGGAGGAGATCATCGCCATCATCATCACTATCGCTTGTCCATCGACCATCAATGTTTCCCCCATCTATGAGTGAGTAATCTCTCGCTGTAGGCTATGAGGATGGTAGAGATTGGATGAGATCGTTCATGTAATGGCATCAGAATATTAGGGCATGGTGCCTAGTATGTATTATTAGTGCTTTTTGACATTGTTGCAACTCGTTATGCTTAATGCTTGTCACTAGGGCCCGAGTGCCATGATTTCAGATCTGCAAGTTGTATACACACGTTGTTGTCCAGAACCAAAGACCCCGAAGTGACAGAAATCAGGATAACCGGAGGGAATGGCTTTGATGTGAGGATCACATGTGTTCACGGAGTGTTAATGCTTTGCTCCGGTGCTCTATTAAAAGGAGCACCTTAATTGCCAGTAGTTCCCTTGAGGCCCCGCTGCAAATGGGCTGGCAGGACAAAAGATGTTGTGCAAGTTCTCATTGCGACCACCTATGACTATATATGGAACACATACCTATGATTATTTAGTACTTGGATGCTTTATCTTATTTATCTGCAAATGCCCTATGTCTTGATTGCTATATGAATTGTCTTGTCCATGCAACGCCCGTCCATCCATCCTATGCCTACCGTGCTTTAATCCTACTGTTTACTGCAATTGTTACTACTGTCTTTACTTTTACTACTGCTATTACTTTGCTATTGCTACTACAAAACTGTTGCTACTGATAAACTGCTGTGAGCAAGATTGTTTTCAGGTGCAGCTGAATTGACAACTCAGTTGTTAAGGCTTATAAGTATACTTTGGCTCCCCTTGTGTCGAATCAATAAATTTGGTTTCACTTCCCTCGAAAATACTGAGATACACCCCCTATACTTGTGGGTCATCAAGACTATTTTCTGGCGCCGTTGCTGGGGACCATAGCTTTATTTATCAAGTCCACTTGGAATCACTATTGTTCGCTGCCGTCCATCCATCATGGGTAAGTCTCGTGATGGCAAGGTTCCTATTTTACCATCCACTACAAGAAGAGGTACGGTTCTGAACACCTCTGTTGCTCTTGATTCACCATATGTTATGAGTAAGCTCCTTACACCACCACATACACATGCTACACACACTTCTACTACTGCTGAATCTGAAACTTTTGATACTTATGATGTTGCTTCTACTGTGCTTGATAAGAGTGGTTCATTAGGTCCTTTCCTAGATGCTACGATTGCTAGAACTATAGCTGGAAATACTGAAACTCCTAATGAAGATACTACTACACCTGTTAGTTCACCTGAGTCTAGAGAGAGCTATGATATTGAAGACGGTTATATAGAGATGACCGAGAAATTTATTAAAGAATGTCAAAACACCCATGATAGGAGTGCTGTTAAGAGTCCCCTTGAGAGGCGCACTATAAAACCCAAATTGTCTCCTAAGGCTAAGTTTGCTGCATCTCCCGTCAACATTAAAGATAAGGATTACGATTTCTCTCTTGAAATATCTTTCATAGCTATTGTTGAGAAAGATTCTTTTGTGAGACTAAGAATGAAAGTGCGGTAGGACATATGACTGAGCTTTCTACCATGAGTGGCTTATTTTATGATGATATTAAGATGCACACCTACTTTGTTGCTAAAATTTTCCCTTTTTCACTGAAAGGATAAGCTAAAACTTGGTTTAATAATTTACCTCCTGGATCTATTGATAGCCCTAATTGCTTGATTAGTACTTTCCTGCAGAAATATTTTCCTCCTAGCGTTAGACATGCTATTTTGCAGAAACTTTTTGATTTTAAACAGGGAGAAAAAGAGATATTGCCTGAATCACGGGCAAGGTTTTGTGCTTTGATTCAAGCACAGGCTGGATGTCCATTACCTAAGAATGAGCTTCTTGATATATTTTACAATGGACTAACTATAGAATCTAGGACATACCTGGTTAGTTGTGCTGATTGTGTTTTCAGGAATATGACTCCCAAGGAAGCTGAGGAATTAATGGCTAAAATAAGCAAGAATTATGAAGACTGGACTCCTCCTGAACTAGCTATACCTGAAACAATTATACATGAACCAGCTATACCTGTGCCTATACCAACATTAAAGAAGAGGGGAGTTATTGAACGAAATTATGAAGTGATGAAGGAAGCTAAGAAATGTCTTAAGGAAAAGGGAATTAAAGCTGCAGATGTCAAGAATTTACCTCATATAGAAGAATTATGTAATCCAATTCCCCACTCATCCACTATTGAGGTACACTCTCTCCAACATTTTGATGAAGGTGATATCCCTTTACTCTAAACCTCCTGATCAATGCTTAGAAGAATTCGATATTTTATAGTTAAGCAAGAAATTTCAATAAAAGGGTGCAAAATCATTTAATGGAAAACTCTAGAGCTATTGTTGAGTTAAAATATATTGTAGAAAGAACTTCTAATGGTGTTAAAATGCTTGTTAAACATTTTCAAATGGTTCAAACTCAAATTGATCAGCTTATTAAAGTTCAAAAAGACTTGCTAGTTAATGCTGCTAAAGAAAAACATGCTTATGAAATTAGAACTAGAAGTGGTGCTGCCACCCAGGATCCTCTATATCCTGAAGGGCATCCAAAAAGAATTGAGCAGGATTCTCAACAAATTGAAAATAGTGGTACTACTCCTAAGAAATGAAAGAAGAAACATAAAACTATTGTAGAACCTTCTGAACCTGCTAAAGATCCTAATAATATATCTGTCTCTGATGGTGAAACTGAAAGTGGTAATGAGGAAAATGATGTTCCTGATAAGGAAAAGGTTGAAGAAGAACCTGAAAGCACACTAAGAATACTAAATACACTAAAAAAGATTTTGTTGCTAAGAAACATGGTAGTGAAAGAGAGCCTTGGGTCCAAAAACCTATGCCTTTCCCTGATAAGAAACACAAGTCAAAGGAAAACGAACACTATAATAAGTTTTGTGAGTGGATGAAACCTTTATTCTTGCAAATTCCCTTGACTGATGCTATTAAATTGCCTCCCTATTCAAAGTATATGAAGGATATTGTCTCGAATAAAAGGAAGATCCCTAATGAAGAAATTTCTACTTTTCTTGCTAATTATTCCTTTAATGGTAAGGTTCCAAGGAAACTTGGAGACCCAAGAATTCCAACCATTCCTTGCTCTATTAAAAATAGTTATGTTAGAACTGCTTTGTGTGATTTGGGAGCAGGAGTTAATGTTATGCCTTTTTCTCTCTATAAGAGACTTCAACTAGAAAAACTAATACCAACTGATATATCTTTGCAAATGGCTGATAAATCTACTACTATTCCTGTGGGTATATGTGAGGATGTACCTGTTGAAGTGGCTCATAATTGGTTGATATTAACTGATTTTGTTGTGCTTGAAATGCCTAAAGATGATAATATGTCTATTATTCTTAGGAGACCTTTTCTTAATACTGCAGGAGCTGTTATTAATTGTAATCAAGGAAAGGTGACCTTTAATGTTAATGACAAAGAGCATACTGTCTATTTCCCCAAGAAGATTGATAGGACTTATGGTTTAAATTCAATTGAACATGTTGAGGGCATTCAAGTTGGAGAAATATATTGTCCCATACGAAGAGAAAATATGAAACTATTATGATTGGGACCATTGCTATCAAGGTTGAGGTAACATAATCATTAGTGGAATACAAAGTTTTGTTTCATATAAAATTGTTTTGGTAACAAGACCTGATCAAACTTGTTAACAAAAGGATTTCAATGAACAAAACAATGCTTTCACCATGATTATCTCTGCTTACTTTTATTCTATCCATTTTTGTTTTTTGCTTTCGTTTAGTCTACTTTTCTGTTGTTAGTTGCTTGCATGTTAGAGTGTTTTAGAACTTCTGAAGTTTTAGTTTTGTTTTGTCATTGCATCATTCCAGAAACCTTTTTCTGTCAGAAAATTATTCATCTATACCTAAAAATTGCTCAAAAATAAAGTGTCTCAAAAAATTCCATAAAATTCATATTAAATTTTTACGTGAAAAAAGGGGCAGAGATGTGCCTGGAAAGTACCAGGAGGGCCCACCAGGCAGGCACACCACCTGGTGGCGCGGCTAGCCCAGGGGCACGCCTAGCCATGGTGTGGGCCACCCCTAGCCCTCCACTCACTCTCTTACTTGCCACTGCTCTCTCTCTCCCGAGAAAGCACCAGTTCATTGCTCGAAATCACGTTCTTGTTGTTCTTGCCCACGATTTTTTGATCTCCTTGCTCAGCTCATCTTTGATGTTGAAATTTGGAGCATTTGTTCTCCGGTATGTGACTCCTCCGCTTGTCCAAGTAGATTTGTGTTTAGTGGATTATATGGTGAGTATTTTGCTGCTATAGGTGACTGGTTGTGAGAGCTTGTAAGCTTGTTTGATGCTTAGAGATATAGTTTTGATACGTGTTTAGGCCTCTTGTAAGTCCCTATGAGTAGAATCCTTCATTATATTTACTTTGCAATCACTTGTTTAATAGGTGTTTAAATTTCAGAATGCCGCTATTAAGGTACCTCAGTGGGGATCGTGTAGAAGGATTAAAGAGCGGCCTGCGCCACTCATGGACTTGTATGCGGAGTTTTGCCAAGGGAGCAGCTTCTCAAAGGAGAGTGGGAAAATCCGGTAGGATGGTCACTCACTGAGGAGGATATTGATACGTACTTGCTAGAGCTCTCCCAACAGGAGCATGATACTAGAAGGGAGGTTACAAATGATTCGGTCCAACCCTCATATGAGGGGGAGTCTTCATATCAGCAGCCTACCTATGATTGGGGAGCTTCTTCTTCTTCCCAAGGGCCTAACCACGATCATTCTTACAATGACCCGCCTGCTTGGGACCCTTTCTCGCATTTGGATTGATACCCACTTAGGCCAAAAGCCTAAGCTTGGGGGGGAGGTACACCGACATCACACTCATCTTCTTATCATTTTTCGTCGGTACTTTGTATATTCATGTTTCGTTCTCTTTTTAGTTTTCGTTCTCTCTTTGCTTTTGCTTTCTAAAACACAAAAAGACCAAAAAATATTTCTTTTGTTTCTCTTTGTTTGCTTCTTTTTGCCTTGGTTTGTTTTTCCCTTTTTGCTTGGTTTGAACTATTCCAAAAACCCAAAAAGATTTTGCTTTGCTTCCTTTTTGGTTCTTGCTTTTAAAAATCGAAAACACCAAAAATATTTGTTCTTCTTCTTTGGTTTTGTGAGTTTGTTGCAGGGTTCAGCAGTCCTCAGTGGAATTTGGTTTCATGTTATTATTCAAGCCACACAAGTAAAGGGCAATAATGAGGATTAATGACAACTTGAGGTGTGGTAAGAGGCTGGTAACAAACTCTATTTTTTTCATTTTTGTATATATTCTTATCATTGTGGGCATGCTTAGTCTGTTCATGTAGGGTGTATGTTATTTATGGATGCTTAGTAGTTCTTGCTTTCTTATGATTAGCTCGAGCTCTCTAATAATTTGTAGCATGTCATATGAATGTTCGCTTGCATTGCTCTATTCATAACTTGGTATGACACTGTGGTATCCTCCTCTGAGTGTTTCACTTGAATTGACTTGGCACATGCTCATGCATGCATATGACTGAAACTATAATCAGTTAAGCCTCGATGAATTATTTTGCCTCAGGGGTCTTGAATCATTTTCATGCCATGATTAGTCAAGTTTTGTTGCAAGCATGATTATGACAATTATTGCTCTCTCATTTGTCGCTCCCTTACTATTACTAGCCTTCACTTACACTGAGTATAAGTTTTACTCGTGTTTCCAACTCCCTAAAACCAATATTGCCAATAGTGTCCACCATACCTACCTATTAGCATCATTTGCTATTTCGTGCATGCTTAGTATGCCTTGTTTTCTTCCGAATAAAATGTTTGCTTGTTATGAGAAAGTTAGTTAGTAAAGCTCTCACGAACTTGATGGCACACTTTACTTTCTTGCACTTAATAATATTGAACCATTGCGTCCATCTTTGTTGCGTATATGCTTGCGCTTTATAAGTTGAAATTAGCAGAACCATGTATCATGGGGAACGCTTTCAACATTGCACTGGTACTTTGTACCTCGTTGATATCATGATTCTTTTACTTATGGATCCCAGCGGTGTGAAATAAAAGGGGAACTTGTAAGATCATGGAGTTTTTATATGTGTTAGAGAAACGCCTGGGCCGCTAGCCTAAGCCATGCCTAATCATGGTGGAAACTTGCAGCATAACCATAATGAGCATTCTATGAAGCATCCTCAATAAAAACCTATTTAAATAGCAAATAAAAGGATCGTTGAGATGCTCATTGTCTGCTTACCTTGTCATTTTGATTATGGGATAGCTCTTGTATCATGTGCAAGGGGTACCCCATTGGTGGTTCTCTATGATACATATGTACTTACAATGACAAGAGCTTACTTGTGACTTAAGTTGAGTAGCATGAGGTTCGGTACTCGTAAGTAAGGGGCATGAGATTTTAACTTATAACTTGTCAAGCATATCCTCTTAGTTGCGTCACTTTAACTTTAACCATTTAAAGATGCTTATGATAGGGGCAATGAGAGCTCAGAGCTAATGAGTACCATACTTTCAGCATTGGGAGCCTTTCAAACTTTTCAAAACCTTTTCATTCCCTTGTTGAGTCACCACCTATTCTATGAGCACTTTCTTGAGAGCATAGTTGTCATTCTTAGTGTAATGTGCTTGTTTCAAAACTTGATTAATTGTGTTATGACTTTGATGCTTGTATCTTTGATATCTTTACTTCCAGTCTTCACTTGAACTTCAGAGTTGCCTTGGCACTTATGCTCTACAATCAAAGGCAAGCGAGATACCACTCTATCATACCTTTTTTTATGAGCATCGCAATGTTGCTTATGTTTATGTTTCATACTACTTATTATTTTTGAGTTGGAATCTCTTCATAGCTTGCAATGACTATCAAGTAAACTTAGTTGCATACTCCTTATTATGAATTGCCTGAGTAGTTGATCATATGCTAAGAATACATACATTTTATGAAGCACATGTGTTCGTGAAAGTTTCTTTTATCGCACTCAGTTTTCAACTGAATTGCTTGAGGACAAGCAATAAGCTCAGCTTGGGGGGAGTTGATACGTCCAAAACGTATCTAATTTCCCGAACACATTTGCTATTGTTTTTCCTCTAAACTTGCGTGAATTGGATGCAACTAATACGGACTAACGCTTTTTTTAGCAGAATTACCTTGGTGTCTAGTTTTTGTGCAGAAAATCAACTATCAGGAAAAATCCCGGAAAATATGCCAAAAATCCTATTTCACCAGAAGACTCACGGAGCCAGAAAACGAGACGGAGTAGGGCCACGAGGGGCCCACACCACCTGGCCGTGCAGGCCAGGCCAGGTCGCACCTGGGGGTGGTGTGGCCGCCTCGGCTGCCCCCTCGGCCTCCCTCTTCGCCTATAAGTCGCCTCTTGACCTAAAAACCAAGGGGGGTTTGACGTTTTTCCAGAAAGAGTTCCATTCCGCCACCACCACCAGATTCCGTGATTCGGAACCAGAAACTCCGTTCTAGCACCCTTTCGGGACGGGGAATTGGAGGAGATCATCTCCATCATCATCACCATCGCTTCTCCATCGACCATCCATGTTTCCCCCATCTATGAGTGAGTAATCCCCCGCTGTAGGCTATGGGGATGGTAGGGATTGGATGAGATCGTTCATGTAATGGCATCAGATTGTTAGGGCATGGTGCCTAGTATCTATTATTAGTGCTTTTTGACTTTGTTGCAACTTGTTATGCTTAATGCTTGTCACTAGGGCCCTAGTGCCATGTTTTCAGATCTGAACATGTTATTGATTCATTATGATAGTATTGTTTATGGTCTAACCTGCAAGTTGTATACACACGTTGTTGCCTGGAACCAAAGGCCCCGAAGTGACAGAAATCGGGATAACCGGAGGGAATGGCTTTGATGTGAGGATCACATGTGTTCACGGAGTGTTAATGCTTTGCTCCGGTGCTCTATTAAAAGGAGCACCTTAATTGCCAGTAGTTCCCTTGAGGCCTGATACGTTGCAAACATATTCATAATTTTTGATGTTCCATGCTTGATTTTATCTACTTTCTTATGTTTCGTCCACACGTTGGAGTACTTTTCATATGATTTCTTGGACTAACCTATTAACAAGAGTCACAGTGCTAGCTGCCTGTTTTCTGCTGTTTTTGTTCTAAGAAAGTCAGAAAATGAATATTCTCGGAATTGGACGGGACAAAAGCCAAAGTCAGTTTTTCACCAAGGGACACCAGGATCCCGAATATGACACGGAGAGGGGCTAGGGCCCGGCCACACCACCTGGCCACGCGAGCTAGGCCTGGCCACGCCAAGGGGGGTGGTCTGGCCGCCCCAGGCACCCCCTCGGCCTCCCTCTTCGCCTATAAGTTGCCTCCTGACCTAAAAACCCAGAGGGGTTTGACATTTTTCTAGAAAGAGTTCTACTCCGCCACCACCACCAGATTCCGTGATTCGGAACCAGAAACTCCGTTCTGGCACCCTGCCGGGACAGGGAATTGGAGGAGATCATCGCCATCATCATCACGATCGCTTCTCCATCGACCATCCATGTTTCCCCCATCTATGAGTGAGTAATCCCCCGTTGTAGGCTAAGGGGATGGTAGAGATTGGATGAGATTGTTCATGTAATGGCATCAGATTGTTAGGGCATGGTTCCTAGTATCTTCTATTAGTGCTTTTTAACTTTGTTGCGACTTGTTATGCTTAATGCTTGTCACTAGGGCCCGAGTGCCATGATTTCAGATCTGAACATGTTATTGATTCATTATGATAGTTGATGACCCACAAGTATAGCGGGTGTATCATAGTATTTTCAAGGGAAGTGAAACCCAATTTATTGATTCGACACAAGGGGAGCCAAAGAATATTTATAAGCCTTAACAACTGAGTTGTCAATTCAGCTGCACCTGGAAACAATCTTGCTCACAACATTTTATCAGTAGCAACATTTTTGTAGTAGGAATAGTAAATTAACAGCAGTAGTAAAGTAAAGACAGCAGTAACAGTAGGATTCAAGTGCGGTAGGCATAGGGATAGATGGACGGGCGTTGCATGGACAAGACAATTCACATAGCAATCAGAACATAGGGTAATTATAGATAAATAAGATAAAGCATCCAAGTACTAGATAATCCTAGGCATGTGTTCCATATATAGTCATACGTGCTCGCAATGAGAACTTGCACAACATCTTTTGTCCTGCCAGCCCATTTGTAGCGGGGCCTCAAGGGAACTACTGGCAATTAAGGTGCTCCTTTTAATAGAGCACCGGAGCAAAGCATTAACACTCCGTGAACACATGTGATCCTCACATCAAAGCCATTCCCTCTGGTTATCCCGATTTCTGTCACTTCGGGGCCATTGGTTCCGGACAACAACATGTGTATACAACTTGTAGATAAGACTATAAACAATACTATCATAATGAATCAATAACATGTTCAGATCTGAAATCATGGCACTCGGGCCCTAGTGACAAGCATTAAGCACAACAAGTCGCAACAAAGTCATAAAGCACTAATAAAAGATACTAGGCACTATGCCCTAACAATATGATGCCATTACATGAATGATCTCATCCAATCCCTACCATCCCCATAGCCTACAGTGGGGGATTACTCACTCATAGATGGGGGAAACATGGATGTTCGATGGAGAAGCGATGGTGATGATGATGGCGATGATCTCCTCTAATTCCCCATCCCGGCAGGGTGCTAGAACAAAGTTTTTGGTGTTGTTTTGTGGAATCTGGTGGTGGCGGCGGAGCAGAACTCCTTTTGAAAAACGCCAAACCCCCCTGAGTTTTTAGGTCAGAAGGCAACTTATAGGCGAAGAGGGAGACTGATGGGGAGTCTGGGTGGCTAGACCACCCCCTGGTGTGGCCTGGGCTTGCCCGCGCTGCCAGGTGGTGTGGCCTGGGCCTAGTTCCCCTCCGTGTTGTATTCTAGCTCCGGGAGTCTTCTGGTGAAATAGGATTTTTGGCATATTTTTTGGGATTTTTCCTTATAGTTGATTTTCTGCACAAAAAGTAGACACCAATGCAATTCTGCTGAAAACAGCGTCAATCCGCGTTAGTTGCATCCAAATCACAGAAGTTTAGAGGAGAACCAATAGCAAAAGTGTTCAGGAAAGTAGATACATTTTGGACATATCAACTCCCCCCAAGCTTAGCTTATTGCTTGTCCTCAAGCTATTCAGTTGAAAACTGAGTGCGATAAAATAACTTTCACGAACACATTTGCTTCATATGATGTATATATTCTCAGCATGTGATCAACTACTTAGACAATTTGTAATAAGGAGTATGCAACTAAGTTTACTTAATAGGCAATGCAAGCTATGAGAGATTCCAACTCAAAAATAATAAGTAGCATGAAGTATAAACATAAGCAACATTACAATGCTCATAAAAAAGTATGATAGAGTGGTATCTCGCTTGCCTTTGATCCAAGGCACCTCTGAAGTTCAAGTGAAGACTAGAAGTAAAGATGTCAAAGGTACAAGCATCAAAGTCATAACATAAATAATCAAGTAATGGACAAGCACAAAGAATGACAACTATGCTCTCAAGAAGGTGCTCAAAGAATATGTGGAGACTCAACAAGTAAAAGAAAAGGTTTTGAATAATTTGAAAAGCTTCCAAATGCTGAAAGTATGGTACTCATTAGCTTTGAGCTCTCATTGCCCCTATCATAAGCATATTTAAGGTGATTAAGGTTAAAGTGACACAACTAAGAGGATATTCTTGACAAGTTATAAATCAAAGTCTCATGCCCCTTACGTACGAAGACCGATCCTCGTGCTACTCAACTTCAGTCACAAGTAAGCTCTTGTCATTGTAAGTATATACGTATCATAGAGAACCGCCAACGGGGTACCCCTTGCACATGACACAAGAGCTATCACATAATCAAAATGACAAGGCAAGCAGACAATGAGCATCTCAGCGATCTTTTTATTTACTATGTGCATATATTTTTATTGAGGATGCTTCATAGAATGCTTATTATGGTTATGCTGCAAGTTTCCACCATGATTAGGCATGGCTTAGGCTAGCGGCCCAGGCATTTCTCTAACATACATACAAACTCCATGATCTTACAAGTTCCACTTTTATTTCACACCGCCGGGATCCATAAGCAAAAGAACATGATATCAACGAGGTACTAAGTACCAATGAAATGTTGAAAGCGTTCCCCATGATACATGGTTCTGCCAACTTCAACTCATAAAGCGCAAGCATATACGCAACAAAGAAGGGCGCAATGGTTCAGGTTTATTAAATGCAAGAAAATAAAGTGTGCCATCAAGTTTGTGAGATCTTTACTAACTAACTTTCTCATAACAAGCAAACATTTTATTCGGAAGAAAACAAGGCATATTGAATATGCACGGAAGTAGCAAATGATGCTAATAGTTAGGTATGGTGGACACTTTGGCAATATTTGGTTTTGGGAAGTTGGAAACATGAGTAAAACATACTCAGTGAAGGTAAAGGCTAGCAATAGTAAGGGAGCGACAAACGAGAGAGCAATAGCTGCCATAATCATGCTTGCAACAAAACATGACTAATCGTGGCATGAAAGTGATTCAAGATCCTGAAGGCAAAATAATTCATCGAGGCTTAACTGATTATTATAGTCATGTGCATGCGTGAGCATGTGCCAAGTCAATTCAAATGAGAAATTCAGAGGAGGATACCACGGTGTCATACCAAGTTATTAATAGAGTAATGCAAGCAAACATTCATATGGCATGCTACAAACTATTAGCAAGATGGAACTAATCATACGAAAGCAAAAACTACTAAGCATCCATAAATAACATACACCCTACACGAACAGACTAAGCATGCCCACAATGATGAGTATATGTACAAAAATGAAAACAAATAGAGTTCCTTACCAGCCTCACACCTCAAGTTGTCATTAATCCTCATTATTGTTCTTCACTTGTGTGGCTTGAATAATAATATGAAAGCAATATCCACTGAGGACTGCTGAATCCTGCAACAAACTCACAAAGCCAAAGAGGAACAACATTTTTTTGGTGTTTTCGATTTTTAAAACAAGAACCAAAAAGGAAAACAAACAAAGCAACATCTTTTTGGGTTTTTCGAATAGTTCAAACAAAGTAAAAAGGGAAAAACAAACCAAGGCAAAAAGAAAAAGCAAACCAAAGAGAAACAATAGAAATATTTTTGGTCTTTTTGTGTTTTAGAAAGCAAAAGCAAAGAAAGAACGAAAACTAAAAAGAGAAGGAAACATGAATATACAAAGTACCGACGCAACATGATAAGGAGATGAGTGTGATGTTGGCGTACCTCTCCCAAGCTTAGGCTTTTGTCCTAAGTGGGTATCAATCCCAAGCCGGCCAGGATGACGTGTCACCGTAGTATGACGAGGAGGTACCCTCGTCCTGGTGCGAGCTCGAGTACGTCCCTCCGTAATGTGCGGAGTGATCGTAGGACGGTACATCCTCCTGGTGCTGCTCGTGGAAACCCAGCAAGCGAAGCTGCTCGTCCACCTCCTCCTTGGAGCGCGACCACGGTCTCCTGTGAACACTAAACAAAGAAGACTGTGGCAATGGGATTTCCCTCTCATCCCCGTTAGTTAACATCATCCTATATACTAGACTGTCCAAATCAGAAGCATCAGTGACAGAGTGATGAGTTTTCATAGCAACAAGGTCAAGCCTTTGTGGTGCCAATATAGTATCATTGGGGTCCACTAAGAGACCTAATGCATTGACCATACACGAGGCAATTATTCCCCCATAGATAGGCCCCCTAGCAGCTAGGCGGCGAGCAATAAGCGAGCCAATGTTGCATCGAGTATCATTGTTAAGCGCAGCAGCAAGGAAGGCTAAATGATAGTTGGAGATACTACTTGTGTTCTCCCTACCAAGTATGCTAGTAGCAAGATAATATGCAAAGTATCTGAGAGCAGGGAGTTGGATGTTTCTTATCTGTCCGCGTTGCGCCACACGATCATCATCATTGGTCACCCCTCGGTAAACCTCCAGCAAATTAGTGGGTCGCCCTTGAATTTTCTTCACGGTCCCTGTCATGCTTACACCTACAATGCTGCAAAATCTTTCCAATGGCATGGTAAAGGGCATATTATAAATTTCGAAAGAGACAGTTGAATGATAAGGCATGTTAGTAAACGTGAAGCTCTCAACAAAGGTTTTGGTGTGCATAGCGTATTCCTCACTCTCATCTTGCATATATGAGGTCAAACCAACCCTCTCAATCAGTAGCAAGAAATCATCAAGAATCCCTGCAGCTTGTAAGAAAGTAAAACAAGGAAAAGTAGATGGGTGTGCATCCCCATCATCCCTTTCATTACCAATACGAGTCGCAGTGAGATCTTTGTTGTATGATGGCCTAAACTGAGAGGCTGATCTTGAGGGCCTCGACCTCCTAGGTGCATCCCTCTCAAATATCTCTCCAAAGGTATGGTTGTTCATGCTTGGTATTCTGAAATTTAAACACCTATTAAACAAGTGATTGCAAAGTGAATAAAATGAAGGATTCTACTCATAGGGACTTGTAAGAGGCCTAAACATGCATCAAAACTATATCTCTAAGCATCAAACAAGCTTACAAGCTCTCATAACCTGTCACCTACAGCAACAAAATACTCAAGATATAATCCACTAAACACAAATCTACTTGGACAAGGGGAGGAGTCACATACCAGAGAACAAGTGCTCCAAATTTCAGCAACAAAGATGGGCTAAGCAAGGAGATCGAAAAAATCGAGAGCAAGCACAGCAAGAACGCAATATTGAGCAATGAACTGGAGCTTACTCGGGAGAGAGAAGAAAGTGGCAGGTGAGAGAGTTAGTGGAGGGCCAGGGGTGGCCCACACCATGGCATGGCGCCACCCAGGGTAGGTCGCACCACCAGGTGGTGAGCCTGCCTGGTGGGTCCCCCTGGCACCTCCCAGGCACTCCTCTGCCCCTTTTTTCACGTAAAAATTTAATATGAATTTTCTGGAATTTTTCGAGACACTTTATTTTTGGGAAATTTTCAGGCATAGAAGAATGATTTCCTGACAGACATATTTTTCTCGGAAAATGATGCAATGACAAAATAAGGCTAGAACTACAGGAGTTCTAAGACACTCTAACATGCAAGCAACTAACAACAAAAAGGAAAACTAAACGAAAACAAAAACTAAAATGGATAGAGTAGAAGTAAGCGGAGACAATCATAGTGAAAACATTGTTTTGTTCAACGAAATCCTTTTGTTATCAAGGTTGATCAGGTCTTGTTACCAAAACAATTTCATATGAGACAAAACTTGTATTTCACTAGTGATTATGTTACCTCAACCTTGATAGCAATGGTCCCAATCATAATAGTTTCAATTTTTTCTCTTGGTATGGGACAATATATTTCTCCAACTTGAATGCGCTCAACATGTTCAATTGAATTCAAACCATAAGTCCTTTCAATCTTCTTGGGGAAATAGACAGTATGTTCCTTGTCATTAACATTAAAGGTCACCTTTCCTTGATTACAATTGATAACAACTCCTGCAGTATTAAGAAAAGGTCTCCCAAGAATAATAGACATATTATCGCCTTCAGGCATTTCAAGCACAACAAAATCAGTTAATATCAAGCAATTATGATCCACTTGATTATGTACATCCTCACATATACCAACATGAATAGTGGTAGACTTATCAGCCATTTGCAAATATATATCAGTTGGTATCAGTTTTTCAAGTTGAAACTTATAGAGAGAGAAAGGCATAACACTAACTCCAGCTCCCAAATCACACAAAACAGTTCTAACATAACTATTTTTAATAGAGCAAGGGATAGTTGGAATCCCTGGTTCTCCAAGTTTCTTTGGAACCTTACCATTAAAGGAATAATTAGCAAGCAAAGTAGAAATTTCTTCATTAGGGATCTTCCTTTTATTCGAGACAATATCCTTCATATACTTTTAGTAAGGAGGCAAGTTAATAGCATTAGTCAAAGGAATTTGCAGGAGTAAAGGTTTCATCCACTCACAAAACTTATTATAGTGTTCATTTTCCTTTGACTTGTGTTTCTTATCAGGGAAAGGCATAGGTTTTTGGACCCAAGGTTCTCTTTCACTACCATGTTTCTTAGCAATAAAATCTTCTTTAGTGTATTTAGTATTCTTAGTGTGGTTTTCAGGTTCTTCTTCAACTTTTTCTTCATTAGGAACTTCATTTTCTTCATTACCACTTTCAGTTTCAGCATTAGAAATAGATATACTATTAGGATCTATAGCAGGTTCCGAGGGTTCTACAACAGTTTTATGTTTCTTTTTGCCTTTTCTTACGAGTAAATCCACTATTTTCAGCTTGTTGACAATCCTTCTCAATTCTTTTGGGATGCCCCTCATGATATAGAGGATCCTGGGTAGCAGCTCCACATCTAGTTCTAATTTCATAAGCATGTTTTTCTTTAGCAGCATTAACTAGCAAGTCTTTTTGCACTTTAACGAGTTGATCTATTTGAGTTTGAACCATTTGAAAGTGTTTAACAATTATTTTAACATAATTAGAGGTTCTTTCCACAATATCTTTCAACTCAACAATAGCTCTAGTGTTTTCCATTAGATGATTTTGCACCCTTTTATTAAAATTATCTTGCTTAACAATAAAGATATCGAATTCTTCTAAGCATTGATCAGGAGGTTTAGAGTAAGGGATATCACCTTCATCAAAGTGTTGGAGAGAGTGTACCTCGATAGTGGACGAGTAGGGAATAGGCTTACATAATTCTTCTATAGGAGGTAAATTCTTGACATCTGCAGCTTTGATTCCCTTCTCCTTAAGACATTTCTTAGCTTTCTTCATCACTTCATCATTTAATGCAATAACTCCCCTCTTCTTTGATGTTGGAATAGGCACTAGAATAGTAGGTTCAGGTACAATTACTTCAGGTATAGCTTGTTTAGGAGGAGTCCAATCTTCATAGTTCTTACTTAATTTAGCCATTAATTCCTCAGCTTCCTTGGGAGTCCTATTCCTGAAAACACAATCAACACAACTATCTAGGTATGTCCTAGATTCCTCGGTTAGTCCATTATAAAATATATGAAGAAGCTCATTCTCAGGTAATGGACTTCCAGCCTGTGCATGAATCAAAGCACAAAACCTTGCCCAAGATTCAGGCAATACCTCTTTTTCTCCCTGTTTAAAATCAAAAAGTTCCTGCAAAATAGCATGTCTAGCACTAGGAGGAAAATATTTCTACAGGAAAGTACTAATCAAGCAATCAGGGCTATCAATAGATCCAGGAGGTAAATTACTAAACCAAGTTTTAGCTTCTCCTTTCAGTGAAAAGGGGAAAATTGTAGCAACAAAGTAAGTACGCATCTTAATATCATCAGAAAACAAGCCACTCATGGTAGAAAGTTCATTCATATGTGCTACCACACTTTCATTCTTAGTCCCATAAAAGGTTCTTTTTCAACAATAGCTATGTAAGATAGATCGAGAGAGAAATCATAATCTTTATCTATAATGTTTATGGGAGAAGCAACAAACTTAGCAACATGAGATAATTTGGGTCTAATAGTACGCCTCTCAAGGAGACTCTTAGCAGTGCTCCTATAATGGGTGTTTTTACATTGTTTAATAAATTCATTGGTCATCTCAACATAACCATCTTCAATATCATAACTTTCACTAGACTCAGGTGAACTAACAGGTGTAGTAGTGTCTTCATTAGGAGTTTCAGTATTTCCAGCTATAGTTCTAGCAATCGTAGCATCTAGGAAAGGACCTAATGAACCACTCTAATCAAGCACGGTAGAAGCAGCATCATAAGCATCAGAAGTTTCAGATTCAGCAGTAGTAGAAGTGTGTGTAGCATGTGTATGTGGTGGTGTAACGAGCTTACTTATAACAGATGGTGAATCCAGAGCAATAGAGGTGTTTAGAACCGTACCTCTTCTTGTAGTGGATGGTAAAATAGGAACCTTGCCATCACGAGATTTACCCATGATGGATGGATAGCAGCGAACAATAGAGAATCCAAGTGAACTTAATAAATAAAGTTATGCTCCTCGGAAACGGCGCCAGAAAATAGTCTTGATGACCCACAAGTATAGTGGGTGTATCGCAGTATTTTTGAGGGAAGTGAAACCCAATTTATTGATTCGACACAAGGGGAGCCAAAGAATATTTATAAGCCTTAACAACTGAGTTGTCAATGCAGCTACACCTGGAAACAATCTTGCTCACAACATTTTATCAGTAGCAACATTTTTGTAGTAGGAATAGTAAAGTAACAGCAGTAGTAAAGTAAAGACAGCAGTAACAGTAGGATTCGAGTGCGGTAGGCATAGGGATGGATGGACGGGCGTTGCATGGACAAGACAATTCACATAGCAATCAGAACATAGGGCAATTGTAGATAAATAAGATAAAGCATCCAAGTACTAGATAATCCTAGGCATGTATTCCATATATAGTCATACGTGCTCGCAATGAGAACTTGCACAACATCTTTTGTCCTGCCAGCCCGTTTGCAGCGGGGCCGCAAGGGAACTACTGGCAATTAAGGTGCTCCTTTTAATAGAGCACCGGACCAAAGCATTAACACTCCGTGAACACATGTGATCCTCACATCAAAGCCATTCCCTCCGGTTATCCCGATTTCTGTCACTTCGGGGCCATTGGTTCCGGACAACAACGTGTGTATACAACTTGCAGATAAGACCATACACAATAGTATCATAATGAATCAACAACATGTTCAAATCTAAAATCATGGCACTCGGGCCCTAGTGACAAGCATTAAGCACAACAAGTCGCAACAAAGTCATAAAGCACTAATAAAAGATACTAGGCACCATGCCCTAACAATCTGATGCCATTACATGAACGATCTCATCCAATCCCTACCATCCCCATAGCCTACAGCGGGGGATTACTCACTCATATATGGGGGAAACATGGATGGTCGATGGAGAAGCGATGGTGATGATGATGGCGATGATCTCCTCCAATTCCCCGTCCCGGCAGGGTGCTAGAACGGAGTTTCTGGTGCTGTTTCGTGGAATCTAGTGGTGGCGGTGGAGCGGAACTCCTTATAGAAAAACGTCGAACCCCCCCCTGAGTTTTTAGGTCAGAAGGCAACTTATAGGCGAAGAGGGAGACCGAGGGGGAGTCTAGGCGGCCAGACCACCCCCTGGCGCGACCTGGGCTTGCCCCGCGGCCAGGTGGTGTGGCCTGGGCCCAACCCCCCTCCGTCTCGTATTCTGGCTCCAGGAGTCTTCTGGTGAAATAGGATTTTGGGCATATTTTCCGGGATTTTTCCTGATAGTTGATTTTCTGCACAAAAAGTAGACACCAATGCAATTCTGCTGAAAATAGCATCAGTCCGCGTTAGTTGCATCCAAATCACACAAGTTTAGAGGAGAAACAATAGCAAAAGTGTTCGAGAAAGTTGATACATTTTGGACGTATCAATAGTATTGTTTATGGTCTTACCTGCAAGTTGTATACACACGTTGTCCGGAACCAAAGGCACTGAAGTGACAGAAATCGGGATAACCAGAGGGATTGGCTTTGATGTGAGGATCACATGTGTTCACGGAGTGTTAATGCTTTGCTCCGGTGCTCTATTAAAAGGAGCACCTTAATTGCCAGTAGTTCTCTTGAGGCCTCGCTGCAAACGGGCTTGCAGGACAAAAGATGTTGTGCAAGTTCTCATTGCGAGTATGCATGACTATATATGGAACACATGCCTAGGATTATTTAGTACTTGGATGCTTTATCTTATTTATCTTCAAATGCCCTATGTTCTGATTGCTATAAGAATTGTCTTGTCCATGCAACGCCCGTCCATCCATCCCTATGCCTACCGCACTTTAATCCTACTGTTTACTGCAATTGTTACTACTGTCTTTACTTTTACTACTGCAACTAGTTTTCTATTTCTACTACAAAACTGTTGCTACTAATAAACTGCTATGAGCAAGACTGTTTCCAGGTGCAGCTGAATTGACAACTCAGTTGTTAAGGCTTATAAATATTCTTTGGCTCACCTTGTGTCGAATCAATAAATTGGGTTTCACTTCCCTCGAAAATACTGCGATACACCCCCTATACTTGTGGGTCATCAAGACTATTTTCTGGCGCCGTTGCCAGGGAGCATAGCTTTATTTATCAAGTTCACTTAGAATCCCTATTGTTCAAGCATAATCATAACCAATCTCTTTACTTTGTTATTTTTGTTTTACTTAGTTTATTTCCGCCTTGTTTGCTTGTTTCTTTATAAAAAATACAAAAAAAGTTCCTACTCTAGTTGTTATTTTCGTTGGTCTATTATTGTCTTGCTTTATCATGCTTTCTATCAATGGTTGGTTTCTTTGAAACTGAATCTTATTGGCAAGGTGGGTTCACGGAAGAACAAAAATATTATTATAAGGAACACCGCTTGTCACAAAAGGGAAACACTTATGGGAACAAATTGATCAACTGTATACCATTGCTATAAACGTGTGCTATACTTATAATGTTACTTATTTCTTTGATAAATCTTGTTGCTATAGGAGGTACCAACACCTCCCTTTTCAATGTGAGTATAATGATGATGTTACCCTATCTTCTTGTGTTAAAGAAAATTATGACATTTATGATGTGGAACAAATTGAGGAATGTATTGCTTGGAAGGGTGCATTTGAACTTGCTAGTTTGGTTGAAAATATTGATGATTCACCTTATAAATATGAGGTTTATGATATACTTAAATTTTGCTCTAATAATTACAAGGAAGAAAATGGCTATATTCTTGAATATATTAATAGATGCTTTCCACAAATGGAAGAGACTAATGCCTTGCATGATCTTATGGAAGAAGAAATTGATGAACCTGAAACCTCATTAGATAAAAATAGGAGGAGAGTGATGAACAAAATGAGGAAGAATGGATTAGCTACCCATGCCTACCTTCTAATGAGAGTAACTCTTTATCCCTTACATTATTTGATTGTCCCCCATGCTTACCAAAGGAGGATGAATGTTATGCTCATGTTATCTATGATAATCCTTTATTTGTGCCTAACTTCGAGATGCATGGTACTAAAGAGTTTTGCTTAGAAATTGTTTATGATAAAGCTCTAGACGATGGTCCTATATTGAATGATCAGTCATCTTGTTATAGAATTGTTAAAAGTGGGTTTGAAGGTTTTAATCCCACTATTTTTGAGCTTGATAAAAATTATGTTTTTGTAGAACATGAAAAGCATGCTTTGTGCGATAGTTATATTGTTGAGTTTTGTAGCACCCCGGTAAAACCACTACTAGAAAATCACTGTGTTTTTGTGCATTGCATCATCACGACCGCATGCTCATGTCATCATGCCACATTGCATTTGAGCATCGTCATCATCATGCATATGTTTGTCTGAAACTATTTTCGAAAAGTCTAATTTTGTTTTCTAAATACCCCGCCTTTATTTCAAATCGAAACACCGGGCCTCTTCCGGGTATTTGTTTTGTCTAAAAATAGTTTACAAAAGGACTTTAAAATAAAAATAAATAATAAAACTATTTTTGTACCGGGGAGGCAACCGGCCCGTAGACCAGGCCACCTACTACCCGGCAAAACGAACCGCGAACCCTAGACCTAAACCGGCCAGGCCCAAAGGCCCAGCCGGTTGGACCAAACCCAAACCCTAACCTGACCGAACCACCTAGCCCTAGACACACCGCACCCCGTGCGGCAGCTCTACGCGCGCACGCCAACGCGACCCCCGGTCCCACCCGCGTGCAGCCCCGCTACTGTCTGGGCCGTCCCGCGTGACATGCCGTGCAACACGACACCAACGCAAAACCCGGCCCCACCCCTGTCCCGCGTGCAAACCGCGCCGCGAAGCCGGCCCCACCCCGTAGAACGACCCACCGAGCATCCCGTCCTCTCCCGTTTTCCCTGCGTGACCCACTCCACCAACCCCGGACTCCGCCGCCGCTCTCTGCTTGCATCGATGGCGTCCTTCCCAAACCCTAGCGCCACCGCTCGCGTGAGCCTTGCCGCCAGTGAGCTCGCCGCCCCCGGAGCTCCCCTCGCCGCGTCTGTGACCCTGCCGTCGAGCCTCTGATGTCCCTCCGCCGCGCGTAGCGCCACCTCCTCCAGCCGTTGGAAGCCTCGTGCCGCCGTGGGCCTCTCCACCGTCTCCGTGTCGTCCTCCACGCCACCGTACCGTTGCGGACGCCCTCGTCCCAGCGAGGCCGCACCACCCTCTGCTCGTCCCCATGGCGCCGACACATCGGGCCGCGCGACGTCGACCGCCCGAGCTCGTCCAGGCGCCCCTGTCTCTGTGCGCTTCCTCTCCGTCCTTGCCTAGCCAGCGTCAAGCTGTTGCCGTGCCCTCCTTGTCCGGCCGCCCCTGCCTCGTCTCCCCGTCAGCGCCCACGCTAACCATCAACGAGCCGACCGCCCTGACCACGCCCCGTCTCCGCTGGACCCGGCCACCACCGCGTCGCCTCTTCCTCTGTGCATGGTCGCATCGGACGACGCCCTCCTCCCGAGCATCTCCGGCCCCTCCGTTCTCCGCCTTCCCGCGCATCCCCTGCAGCGCGTAGCACCGAGCCGCTTCGACGCACATCTGCCGCAGCCGAGGTGTTTCTGTTTGTTCATGTGGTTTTCCTCTAGTACTAGTGGGGTGGATCTATGTATTGTGTTTCGGTACTGACGACGAGAAGATGGACTGTGGTGTACTGCAGCTGCAACCGTGCGAAGATGGCGCGTGGTGTTGCTACCCGAACTACTTCAGTCTCGCGCCGCACAAGCATGGTGTTGTTATTTGAGATGATTTCCATGTTGACGTTGTTGTCCGAGACCTTCCGACGAGCAAGATCTCCTGTTGAACAAGATTGGCCAAAACGATAACACCACGTCAAGATCTTCCTGAACGCCCTGACATCGAAACAAGATTGCCATCGTTTTTGGATCCAAAGACCTCCCTCAGAACCCCGAAGACCTTCCCGGAGCACCGAGAACTCTGTCATGGACTCGAAGACCCCGAGTCCTCCTTAGATGTGCAAAGCCCAAGACCCCGATCTCGGAATCTGAAGCCCGTCTAACCCGAAGACCGATCCCGTCGACCGAACCCCGTCGAAACCTCGGAGCCCCAAGATCTTCGAACCTTGATGTGTGCCCCTAAGCCCCTATTTTTATAATATGACATTATCAACTGTTGCATATTAAATTATTCATGCATGCATACCTGTCTGTGGTTTGGGGGCATTATGCCGATTCACCTCATAATTAAATATGGAGTGTTCATGCGGGATGCCTTTGTCATATTCCGGACTCCATTTAAATTTGCTTAGCGGACTGATACCATGATTTGCTTTGTTAAGACAACATTTAACTTGCGGGGTAGCTAAACAACATGAACCTTTTAACTAATTGTCGGGACCCCGGTTCCGCTTAATATTGCCTAATTGCACCGCATCTTGCCATGCCATGCATCATAACATAATCATGCCGGATCTTCTGCCGTAGTATTAAATATTGCATCCGGTGTTTCTTCTAGTGTTTGCTTCTTCACGGATTAGGCCGATGAGTGGATACGAGTATCGACAAGTTCTTCGGATAATGAATCTTCGTCTATGTTTCCCAGGCGAGCATTCTTCCCCTTTCTACCTGTTTTGCATTTATAGTCTTTATTTCCCCCTGTTGATCTATTGCTATCCGTATCGCGATGCTTTAGTGTTCCGTACCAGATATATTCCGTGCAGCCTTTATATTGCCTTGGACACCTCCTATTACCTGTTGTTTGGTAGATAGATGGCTTTGTGAGTCATAGTCGCTTGCTCAGGTGCGATCCCGTGTCGTGAAGTACCACACAATTGTTGGAATGTTGTCATATGCTTAATGGTGGAGATGATCAGGACTTTAAATACAACTATTAATTTTTTGGGATAACTAATGAAAGAGGCACCGGTGGACAATATATGCTATTTGGTTTTTCCTGTCCACTCGTGTCCCGTAGGCCCCGAGTACTTGATACCTGTTCCTTGACTATTCGCACTATCCACATCAGGGAGAGTCTATGAATCCCCCTTAGCTAGAGCTTGATTCATTTCTATTTCTTGGGGCCACAAAGTAGTTTGGGGCTTTATTACTATCCTGTACCTATGCCATGTTTTACTGTTTATTTAAGATTGTGCGTGGAGCACCTGTATTGTTTTGGATCGTGCCACGTTTTCGCGGTATCGACAAGCCCGGTCACACTTTCGGGTTCCCGGTCATTTATAGCCGTCATCACAAACCCTGGGTCCGTTCCAGAGCCGGCCAACTTCGTTGCGGGTAGCTTAGTGGGGTGGCCCCCTGAAATATTTTATGAATCCTGTGACTGCTTTGTCGTGAAAGCCTCGTTGGGTTTTGATTTGGTTTTTCCGAGTTTGATCGTGTGTGTGTTGCTATTTGTGCACCTCTGCAGGGTGAATATTTCTGAAAGCCGTGTCCGCGGTTATGGACGACTTGGAGCACAGTATCTCGATCATAGACAAGCATAACTAAAGTAGTGCTATAAATTTGACTTAATATGTGACTAGTAATCAGCTTCACTACAATGGAATGGATAATAAAAGTGCCAACAATTGGTGGAACTGGTGTGTATCGTGTCATGTTATACCTGCCTAGTAAGTATCGCAACTTCAATGGAATGAAATAAAAGTGCCAACAACTGCTGGGTTTGGGAGGTCACATGCTAAGTGTATCTGACTAGTAAGTACTGCAATTACAACTGAATTGTTAACTAAAATTGCCCACTACTTATGCTATCAGGACGACTCATGACATCTATATCTGACTAGTAAGTGCTGCAACTATAATGGAATGAATAAAACTGCCAACTGTATGAGTTCCTTGGTTTGACTTCCTCATTTGGTCTCGAGGGGGGATACTAGGATGGGTATGATTGGTGTTAGTATCAGGTTGGATTCAAATAGGTCTTTCTTACCCCTCTCTAATAGCCGCCAGTTTTACTGAGTCTCTATAGGTTGTTTAGTGCTGCTGCGCTGCCGCTTCAGTCCACCATACCTATGTAGGTGAGGACCGCCGAATTCTAGCCTCGCCGTGTACTGGCCTCAGTATTGATGCTCCTCTTTTCCTTGCCCTTTGTCGGCATCCCTTTTGTTTTAGCAGGTTTGAGATCGACGTCGTTAGCAGGGTTACCCTTCCGGCTTGGCTTGGGCAGGGTTATGGACGCCATTGGTTATTCTTCAAGGCTCTTAGCCCCATTTGCATCTTATCCGTACTCGGATGTTGTATCGTTTTCAAGGTGATTTGGATCTTTGTAGTGTATATCTGTATTCTTGAATCTTGGAGTCGTGCTGTATATATATAAGTTCTGTGGGTCCCATCGAGGACTGTTGTGTAATGGTATTACTTCTTTTTTCCACCTGCACGAAAGTGCCTGGTGGGCGTCCTTGAATCGTTTCTATGCGGGTTTGGCGGGAAACGCTAAAACTTGCATAGGGCCGATTCGAGGGTGTAATAGAGTGGTATCAGAGCCCAGCAGTTGCGATACCCAGTGGTCCAGCCTGTAGGATAACCTAGCTAACGGACGATCTAGAGTGTCAAAACTATTTTGCAAAATCGGTTGGATAGATCTGATTAGGTCTGATTTTACTCCTTATCCCTCTGCTGTTCTCCTCTTACCTCTGCGTGTTTTGGATCTGTTCTCTTATCTTTTCTTCGAGTCCAGGATTTCTCGTGGTTGGGTTCCCGTCGTACCTTCAGGGTTTCGCTTCCTCTTTTGGTAATGGTGTTTCTACGTCCGGTCTTCGTGCTATCCGAGGAATCCTTCATCTGTTGGACTTCTCTTCATTGCCTTCTGGTGGATTCAACGTGAAGACATCAGCTACGCTAGATCCGATGCAGAGTCTGCATCACTCTTTTGTTCCTGAACCTCGCTTGTTGAGATCTTCAGTCTGATTCCGAGAGTTGGTTGCATAATTCTCCTATTCATGTACGAAGTAATGCTCTGGGTGCGCGATGGACTGATCACCATCCGACTACTCTTACCATTCGCTCTTGTACATTGAACTGGTGGACCAATGCAATCTTTACTCCTTCCTCGGAAGTTAGAGGTGGCCTTTTCTTCTGATGCCTCTACCTTCGTCCTTGTTTCTCCGGAGTGTTCTCTCGATGATCATGGACAACGACCTCTTGTTAGTGGTGTCGCGAAGATCTACATGAAGCGAGAAGACTCAGATCGTCGGCCTTCTTCCCCTTACCATGAGGCGGATCTCGAGGGTGAGATCTCTTGTTAGTGGTGTCGAATTGTAGCACCCCGGTAAAACCACTACTAGAAAATCGCTGTGTTTTTATGCATTGCATCATCATGACCACATGCTCATGTCATCATGCCAGATTGCATTTGAGCATCGTCATCATCATGCATATGTTTGTCTGAAACTATTTTCGAAAAGTCTAATTTTGTTTTCTAAATACCCCGCCTTTATTTCAAATCGAAACACCGGGCCTCTTCCAGGTATTTTGTTTTGTCTAAAAATAGTTTACAAAAGGACTTTAAAATAAAAATAAATAATAAAACTATTTTTGTACCGGGGAGGTAGCCGGCCCGTAGACCAGGCCACCTACTACCCGGTAAAACGAACCGCGAACCCAAGACCTAAACCGGCCAGGCCCAAAGGCCCAGCCGGTTGGACCAAACCCAAACCCTACCCTGACCAAACCACCTAGCCCTAGACACACCGCACCCCGTGCGACAGCTCTCACGCGCGCACGCCAGCGGGACCCCCGGTCCCAGCCGCGTGCAGCCCCGATGCCGCCTGGGCCATCTCGCGTGACATGCCGCGCAACACGACACCAACGCAAAACCCGGCCCCACCCCTGTCCCACGTGCAAACCGCGTCGCGAAGCCGGCCTCACCCCATAGAACCACCCACCAGGCATCCCGTCCTCTCCCGTTTTCCCTGCGTGACCCACTCCACCAACCCCGGACTCCGCCGCCGCTCTCTGCTCGCATCGATCGCGTCCTCCCCAAACCCCAGCGCCGCCGCTCGCGTGAGCCTTGCCGCTAGTGAGCTCGCCGCCCCCCGGAGCTCCCCTCGCCGCGTCTGTGACCCTGCCGTCGAGCCTCTGATGCGCCTCCGCCACGCATAGCGCCGCCTCCTCCAGCAGTTGGAAGCCTCGCGCCACAGTGGGCCTCTCCACCGTCTCCGTGTCATCCTCCACGCCACCGTACCGTCGCGGACGCCCTCGTCCCAGCGAGGCCGCGCCACCCTCTGCTCGTCCCCATGACGCTGACGCATCGGGCCCCGCGACGTCGACCGCCCGAGCTCGCCCAGGCGCCCCTGTCTCCGCGCCCTTCCTCTCCGTCCGTGCCTAGCCGGCGTCAAGCCGTCGCCGCGCCCTCCTTGTCCGGCCGCCCCCTGCCTCGTCTCCCCGTCAGCGCCCGTGCCAACCGCCAACGAGCCGGCCGCCCCAACCGCGCCCCGTCTCCGCTGGACCCAGCCACCACCGCGTCGCCTCTTCCTCTGTGCGTGGTCGCATCGGATGACGCCCTCCTCCCGAGCATCTCCGGCCCCTCCGTTCTCCGCCTTCCAGCGCATCCCCTGCAGCGCGTAGCACCGAGCCGCTCCGACGCACATCTGCCACAACCGAGGTGTTTCTGTTTGTTCATGTGGTTTTCCTCTAGTACTAGTGGGGTGGATCTATGTATTGTGTTTCTGTACTGACCACGAGAAGATGGACTGTGGTGTACTGCAGCTGCAACCGTGCGAAGATGGCGCGTGGTGTTGCTACCTGAACTACTTCAGTCTCGCGCCGCACGAGCATGGTGTTGTTATTTGAATTGATTTCCATGTTGACGTTGTTGTCCGAGACCTTCCGACGAGCAAGATCTCCTGTTGAACAAGATCGACCAAAACGATAAGACCACGTCAAGATCTTCCCGAACGCCCTGACATCAAAACAAGATCACCATCGTTTTTGATCCAAAGACCTTCCCGGAGCACCGAGAACTCCGTCATGGACTCGGAGACCCCGAGTCCTCCTTAGATGTGCAATGCCCAAGACCCCGATCTCGGAATCTGAAGCCCGTCTACCCCGAAGACCGATCCCGTCGACCAAACCCCGTCGAAACCTCGGAGCCCCAAGATCTTCGAACCTTGATGTGTGGCCCTAAGCCCCTATTTTTATAATATGACATTATCAACTGTCGCATATTAAATTGTTCATGCATGCATACCTGTCTGTGGTTTGGGGGCATTATGCCGATTCACCTCATAATTAAATATGGAGTGTTCATGTGGGATGCCTTTGTCGTATTCCGGACTCCATTTAAATTTGCTTAGCGAACTGATACCATGATTCGCCTTGTTAAGACAACATTTAACTTGCGGGGTAGCTAAACAACACGAGCCTTTTAACTAATTGTCAGGACCCCGGTTCCGCTTAATATTGCCATGCATCATATCATAATCATGCCGGATCTTCTGCCGTAGTATTAAATAGTGCATCCGGTGTTTCTTCTAGTGTTTGCTTCTTCGCGGATTAGGCTGATGAGTGGATGCGAGTATCGACAAGTTCTTTGGATAATGAATCTTCGTCTATGTTTCCCAGGCGAGCATTCTTCCCCTTTCTACCTATTTTGCATTTATAGTCTTTATTTCCTCCTGTTGATCTATTGCTATCCGTATCACGATGCTTTAGTGTTCCGTACCAGATATATTCCGTGCAGCCTTTATATTGCCTTGGACACCTCCTATTACCTGTTGTTTGGTAGATAGATGGCCTTGCGAGTCGTAGTCGCTTGCTCAGGTGCGACCCTGTGTCGTGAAGTACCACACAATTGTTGGAATGTTGTCATATGCTTAATGGTGGAGATGATCATGACTTTAAATACAACAATTAAATTGTTTGGATAACTAATGAAAGAGGCACCGGTGGACAATATATGCTATTTGGTTTTTCCTGTCCACTTGTGTCCCGTAGGCCCCGAGTACTTGATACCTGTTCCTTGACTATTCACACTATCCACATCCGGGAGAGTCTATGAATCCCCCTTAGCTAGAGCTTGATTCATTTCTATTTCTTGGGGCCACAAAGTAGTTTGGGGCTTTATTACTATCCTGTACCTATGCCATGTTTTACTGTTTATTTAAGATTGTGCGTGGAGCACCTGTACTGTTTTGGATCGTGCCACGTTTTTGCGGTATCGACAAGCCCAATCACACTTTCGGGTTCCTAGTCATTTACAGCCGTCGTCACAAACCCTGGGTCCGTTCTAGAGCCGGCCAACTTCGTTGCGGGTAGCTTAGTGGGGTGGCCCCCTGAAATATTTTATGAATCATGTGACTGCTTTGTCGTGAAAGCCTCGTTGGGTTTTGATTTGGTTTTTCCGAGTTTGATCTTGTGTGTGTTGCTATTTGTGCACCCCTGCAGGGTAAATCTTTCTGAAAGCCGTGTCCGCGGTTATGGACAACTTGGAGCACAGTATCTCGATCATAGACAAGCATAACTAAAGTAGTGCTATAAATTTGACTTAATATGTGACTAGTAATCAGCTTCACTACAATGGAATGGATAATAAAAGTGCCAACAATTGGTGGAAATGGTGTGTATCGTGTCATGTTATACCTGCCTAGTAAGTATCACAACTCCAATGGAATGAAATAAAAGTGCCAACAACTGCTGGGTTTGGGAGGTCACATGCTAAGTGTATCTGACTAGTAAGTAATGCAATTACAACTGAATGGTTAACTAAAATTGCCCACTACTTATGCTATCAGGACAACTCATGACATCTATATCTGACTAGTAAGTGCTGCAACTATAATGGAATGAATAAAACTGCCAACTGTGTGAGTTCCTTGGTTTGACTTCCTCGTTTGGTCTCGAGGGGGAATACCAGGATGGGTATGATTGGTGTTGGTATCAGGTTGGATTCGAATAGGTCTTTCTTACCCCTCTCTAATAGCCGCCAGTTTTACCGAGTCTCTATAGGTTGTTTAGTGCTGATGCGCTGCCGCTTCAGTCCACCATACCTATGTAGGCGAGGACCACCGAATTCTAGCCTCGCCGTGTACTGGCCTCAGTACTGACGCTCATCTTTTTCCATGCCCTTTAACGGCACCCCTTTTGTTTTAGCAGGTTTGAGATCGACGTCGTTAGCAGGGTTATCCTTCTGGCTTGGCCTGGGCAGGGTTATGGACGCCATTGGTTATTCTTCAGGGCTCTTAGCCCCATTTGCATCTTATCCGTACTCGGATGTTGTATCGTTTTCAAGGTGATTTGGATCTTTGTAGTGTATATATGTATTCTTGACTCTTGGAGTCGTGCTGTATATATATAAGTTCTGTGGGTCCCATCGAGGACTGTTGTGTAATGGTATTACTTCGTTTTTCCACCCGCACGAAAGTGCCTGGTGGGCGTCCTTGAATCGTTTCTATGCGGGTTTGGCGGGAAACGCTAAAACTTGCATAGGGCCGATTCGAGGGTGTTACAAGTTTATTCATGAGGCTACTGAAAATTATTATGAGAGAGGAAAATATGGTTGTAGAAATTTTCATGGTATCGAAACACCTCTCTATGTGCTGAAAGTTTTGAAGTTACTCTTGTTTTATCTTCCTATGCCTGCCACTTCGTTCTTTGCGAATTTCTTTGCATACAAGATTCCTATGCATAGGAAGTGGGTTAGACTTAAATGTGTTTTGAATTTGCTTCTTGATGCTCTCTTTTACTTCAATTCATATTTCTTATGTGAGCATCCTCTCAAACTATCATGCCTAACTTAAACGCGTTAAAGAAAAGTACTTATTGGGAGATAATCCAAAAGTTTTAGATGAGTCTTGGAAGTTATTACTTCAGTAATAACCGCTCCTTATCCTTTTTATTTGCTTTTTGTGCCAAGAGTAACCTCTAATGAGAGAGAAGTAATGGTTGGGAAAGTTGTTGTCCTAAAACAGATTTTTGTGCTTCACCGTAAATATTCGTGTAAAATCTCCGTACGTCTTTTTGAGGCGTAAACTTTTGTGCTTCTGCCCCAGGTTGTTATCTAACTATCGTTAGTTCAACACTTTTAGATTTGAGCAAAAGAAGGTCTTCGAAAAAATCGTCTTTACCTGCTGGTCTGTTTTGACAGATTTCTGCCTTTATTTGCATTTGCTTCTTGTTGGTTCATTTTTGAGTTCTTTTGGGGAATTGAGCTTTTTAAGGGAAGTGCTACCGTGGCTTGTGTTTTAATGGAAGTTTTATTGGAGTTGGAACTGAAGCCAAAGACTTATTGTCTTGAGTGCACTAATGTTGCTAATAAAGATTGTGTGAAGTTTTGTATGAAGGAACAATTTCAGGTGTATGGAAGGAATGAGTAATAAGATGAAGGATGGACTAAAACTCAAGCTTGGGGATGCCACGCGTGTCACCCCAAGAAATATCTAGAAAATACAAGCGTCAAAGCTTGGGGATGCCCAAGGCATCCCCTTCTTCATCAATAAAAATCCCAGGTTTCTTCCAAACACTTCATTTTTATTGTTTCATGCACAATTGTGTTGTTCTTGGAGCGTCTTCTTTTTCGGTTTTGTTTTGTTTTTTCGTTTGATTGGTTTTCTTAGTGTGCTGAATAAATTGGTTGGACCCCCTCTTTTATGCATTGGTTTTCAATTAGTTTGGTTTGGATTGGAAAAGAGTAGGAAAGTTCATACTTAAGTGGTAAAGAGAGCTTGTTTTTGATTGTGGCCTATGCTTTGTCATGCCATTCATGATATTGATTTGGCTTTATGCTTAGTATGATTTGCTGTAGCATGACATGTTATAAACAATTGAGATTGCTTAATGTGCTTTTGAAGAATCATGCGTTGTTTTAGCATATTAAAGCATACTATTGTGGTATTCTCCTTTGATGCTTTATTTGGGTTGACTTGGCACATGCTCACACCATGTTATGATTATCCCAAGTCACCATAGCCTTGACGATCCTTTAGTTTTCAACTTGTAGTATCACTTTATGCTTTGATTAATGATTTTTGTCGCTCTACGTGATTATGGCCATTATTGCTCTCTTAGTTGGTCGCTCCCAGTCTTTTGCTAGACTCCATAACCAAGTATGAGTTCTACTCATGCATCCAACTCCTAAAACCAAGTTATTCCAAAGAGTCCACCATACCTACCTATTAGCATATGCTATTCCAAGTATATTCATGTTTTTATCTACCTTCCGAATTAAACTTGTTATGAGAAAACTAGTGATTAAAGCTCTCACGAACTTGATGGCACACTTTACTTTTCTTGCCCTTAATAAACTTGAACCATTGTGTCGTCTATGTTCTATATGCTTGCACTTATTTGTTGGGGATTAGCAGAACCATGCTGTCATGGGGAACGCTTTCAACATTGCACTTGTACTTTGTACCTAGTTGATATCATGCTCTTTTGTCTATGGATGTCGTCAGTGTGAAATGAAAGGGGAGCTTGTAAGTCCATGGAGTTATGTATGTGTGTTAGGAAAACACCTGGGCCGCTGGTCTAATCCATGCTGTCATGGTGGAAACCTGCAGCGTAACCATAATGAGCTGTCTATGAAGCATTCTTCTTATAAAAAAAGAGAGTCAAATATTGAGAAAAAAAGAGAAAAAGAAAAAAGAGATAGGAGAAAAGAGGAAAGAGAGAAAAAAGCACCATTTTCCCATGGTAAATAAGAATATTGCTGAGATGCTCGTTGTCTTCTTGCCTTGTCATTTTGATATGGGGATTCTTCTCTATCATCGGGCAAGGGATACCCCGTTGGCGGTTCTCTATGATACACATGTCCTTACAATGAGATGAACTTACCAGTAACTAAACTTGAGTAGCATGATGAGCGGCCCTCGTATTCAAGGGACATGAGATTTCCAGCTTATACTTTGTCAAGCATATACTTAATAGTTTGTTCACTTTAACCTTAACAACTTCTAGATGCTTATGATAGGGGCAATGAGAGCTGAAAGCTAATAAGTACCATAATTCTTGGAAGATCTTTATGAAACTTGAGTCTCTACTTCCTTCTTTGAAGGCCTTTCTTTTACTTTTATGTTGAGTCTCCACCTTTTATCTTTATGCACCTACTTTGAGAGCATAGTGGCCATTTTTAGTTCTATGTGCATTGTCACAAGACTTGTTGATTGATGCATAGCTTTGATATTGCTTGTTTTAAACTATTTGTATCTAGTCACACTTATGAACTTTGAAGGTGTCCTATGCATTTATGTTTGCTACTCTATGAGGGACAAGTTGAATGCCACTATGCTTTGTTTTCTTCATGTGAAACAAACAGACGTCTAGCAAAGCATTGTTATTCATGAATCTTTTGTTTGTGCCTTTTTATGTTGCAACATAGTTGCTTTGCCTTATTGTTAGAACTTTCTATTTCATGTTATGATTGAAGTACTATGATCCTAGCTATCAATGTTTTGCAAATACTTTGATCAAGTTTATGATGGTGCATGTCACCTCAAAAATTATTCTTTCTTTTTATCACTTACCTACTCGAGGACGAGCAGGAGTTAAGCTTGGGGATGGTGATACGTTGCAAACGTATCCATAATTTTTGATGTTCCATGCTTGGTTTTATCTACTTTCTTATGTTTTGTCCATACTTTGGAGTACTTTTCATATGATTTCTTAGACTAACCTATTAACAAGAGCCAAAGTGCCAGCTGCCTGTTTTCTGTTGTTTTTGGTTCCAGGAAAGTCAGAAAATGAATATTCTCGGAATTGGACGGGACAAAAGCCAAAGTCAGTTTTCGCCGAGGGACACCAGGAGCCAGAATACGAGACGGAGAGGGGCTGGGGCCCGGCCACACCACCTGGCCATGCGGGCTAGGCCTGGCCGCGCCAGGGGTGGTTTGGCCGTCCCAGGCACCCCCTCAGCCTCCCTCTTCGCCTATAAGTTGCCTGCTGACTTAAAAACCTAGGGGGGTTCGATGTTTTTCCAGAAAGAGTTCCGCTCCGCTGCCACCACCAGATTCTGCGATTCGGAACTAGAAACTCCGTTCTGGCACCCTGTCGGGACGGGGAATTGGAGGAGATCATCGCCATCATCATCACCATCGCTTCTCCATCGACCATCCATGTTTCCCCCATCTATGAGTGAGTAATCCCCCACTGTAGGCTAAGGGGATGGTATGGATTAGATGAGATCGTTCATGTAATGGCATCAGATTGTTAGGGCATGGTGCCTAGTATCTTCTATTAGTGCTTTTTGACACTTTACCAATGGAGGAGGAGGAGTTACATGCCACAGTAGATGGTCAATTGTGGTCTCACTTAGTTGGTGAAGTGTCAGAGGTGAACTTTGATGAGGCTGGACTAGGTTCATTATATGAGCTGAAAGCTTCTGGTCGGAAATCAAAGAGCCAAAAATCTCGCAAGAGGACTCGTGTATCCAAAGCTCCTATTGTTTCTCAATGAATGGCATGTTTTCAAATAGCAGAGGTCTTCGTGACTTGGCTAAATATTTGTTCTATGTTGATTGTGTGAGAGATCGTAAGCTAGATTTTTGGGGTATTTCTGAGACTGGTAGGCGTGATTTCTCACAAGCCTTACTCAATCGCCTTTCTGGTGGAGTAGACTTTACGTGGGTATCATGTCCACCGCGAGGGAGATCCGGGTGTATCCTGTTAGGTGTCAGAGATGAGACTATGGAATTTTTAACTAGTTCGCATGGAGATTTTTTTATTAAACTCCATGTCCGTAACAAATCTGATAACTTTACATGGTCTCTAGTCACTGTCTATGGGGTTGTCCATGATGTTTATAAAGCTGTTTTTTTGCGTGAGTTGGTCAATCTGGCTAAGGACAATCCATATCCTATTCTCATAGGTGGTGAGTTTATCTTGCTGAGATTCCCTCATGAGAAAAGTCGGGGACGGTACGATAAGCATTGGCCTTTCATGTTTAATGCTGTCATTGACAACTTGGACTTAAGAGAGGTTACAATGCTTGGAAGACAGTTCACCCGGGCTAACAGCCTTCCGGAGCCTACATATGAAAAATTGGAGAGAGTGCTTATGGATACCAATTGGGAAGATAAATTTCCCATGGTAACTGTTCGCGCTCTGGAACGTATTGAGGCTTTATCGGATCACGCTCCATTACTATTATCTGTGGGAACACCATTACGCCAATCCAAACATAAGTTCAAATTTGAACTTGGATGGATGGAGCGTGATGGGTTCCATGATTTGGTGAAGGCTATTTGGGAAAGACCCGTTAGTGGTGAAACACCTATACAACGATGGAACAACAAAATGCGTGCCCTACGCAAGTTCCTTGTTGTTGGGCCAGACACACTGCCGGAATCCTTAAAAAGGAGAAAATACGCCTTTCAATCATCATTAATGATTTAGAGGCTGCTACAGAAGTCATGCTATTATCTAAACAAGATATTGAGTTAAAAAACCAATCAAATGCGGAAATTACCAGACTTCTTCGCGAGAAGGAACTCAAATGGTACCAACGCTCTAAGGCAAAATTCGTCCTTGAAGGAGATGCGAATACAAGATACTTCCATGCAGTTGCCAATGGCAAGCATAAGCAGAAACTTATTCACTCTTTAATTTAGGATGAAGGTATGATTGAGGGCCAGGAGCAGCTAAAAGCTTATATTACTAGTTATTACAAGGACTTGTTTGTGGCACCGATAGAAAATTCTTTCGCGTTGGATGAGTCCCAAACAGGGGATATCCCTCAGGTTTCGGTTGAGGAAAATAACTTTTTAACCGCCCCTTACACCGAGGAGGAGGTCAAGAAAGCTGTTTTTCAAATGGAACATAACAAAGCAACAGGGCCTGATGGATTTCCAGCAGAATTTTATCAACAGTTCTGGGAAGTCATCAGAAATTATCTGATACTTTTGTTCTCTTTTCTGCACGTTGATCAGCTAGAACTTTTTAGACTTAATTTTGGCAACATTATTTTACTTCCTAAGGTTAATAATGCGGAACGTATACAACAATATCGACCAATCTTCCTTCTTAACGTTAGTTTTAAAATATTCACAAAAGTTGCTACGATTATACTGAATTCAGTAGCTGATCATGTTCTACGCCCATCTCAAACTACTTTCATGTAAGGACAAAACATACTAGATGGTGTAGTAATCCTCCATGAGACAATTCATGAACTACACTCAAAAAAACTGAATGGTGTATTGTTTAAGATTGACTTTGAGAAGGCTTATGACAAAGTTAATTAGTCTTTTCTCCAGCAGACACTCTGTATGAAAGGTTTTTCAGAGGAGTGGTGCAATCTCATACAGTCTTTTGTGACTAGGGGTAGTGTAGCCATTAATGTCAATGATGACACTGGCAAATACTTCCAGACTAAAAAAGGGCTAAGACAAGGGGATCCGCTGTCGCCTATACTATTTGGCTGATATGCTGGATATCCTGATCGAGAGAGCTAAGGCTGCCAGCCAAGTTGAAGGACTAGTTCCCCATCTTGTTGATGGTGGTATTTCTATTCTTCAATATGCCGATGATACTAGCCTTTTTATGGAACATGATCTAGAGAAAGCTAAGAATCTGAAATTAATACTATCAACATTTGAGCTTCTCTCTGGATTGAAAATCAACTTCTATAAGAGTGATTTGTATTGTTTTGGTGAGGCTGAGAATGAGGCCCACTTATATGCTGAACTATTCGGCTGTAGCTTGGGGCAATTTCCAATCAATTATCTTGAAATACAGATTCATTATCGGCGTCTCACGATTGTTGAATGGAAACTCGTTAAGGAAAGACTACAAAAATGTCTTAATAGTTGGAAAGATAAATTACTATCACTTGGTGGAAGACTTATTCTCATAAACTCAGTACTCACAAACATGGTACTGTATATGATCTCGTTCTTCCAGCTACCAAAAGGTGTCTTGAAGAAAATGGATTATTTTCGATCAAGATTCTTTTGGCAAGGTGATGGTGAAAAAAAGAAATATCGACTTGCCAGATGGAATGTGGTTTGCCGACCGAAAGAATACGGTGGACTATGCATACATGATTTGCAAGTCAAAAACACCGCACTTCTAGGTAAATGGCTGTTCAAGCTACTAACAAAAGATGGTATCTGGCAAACCATCCTTTGGAGGAAGTATGTAGGCTCCAGGGCGGTGTCTCAAGTGGTTTGGAAACCCCGGAGATTCACACTTTTGGGCGGGACTTATGGTGCCAAAAAAGACTTCTTTCAGTTTGGTGTGTTTAATATTAAGGATGGATCGCATATTAGATTCTGGGAAGATAATTGGCTTGGCCAAACTTCCCTTCGCCATCAATATCCATCTCTTTACTTAATTGTTAGACACAAAGGGGATACACTTTCCAAAGTTTTGGAATCTAACCCCCCTAATGTGTCATTTAGACGAAGCCTCATTGGGCCTAGACTTGTATCATGGAACAATCTTTTATTAAGACTATCCACGGTACAGCTGTCGGAGGGGGTGGACGAGTTCAAATAGAATTTACTTGAGAGTGGTAAATTTTTGGTTGACTCAATGTATAGAGCTTTGATCCAACCTGATATTCCTGTCGATGATAATATTAAAATTTGGAAATTGAACCTACCCCTTAAGACGAAGATATTTGCCTGGTACCTTCATAAATGAGTAATTCTTACTAAAGACAACCTTGTTAAGAGGAATTGGCATGGAAGTACACAATGTGTATTTTGTCATCAAAATGAGACAATACGACACTTATTCTTCAATGTAAATTTCCTCGTGCTATATGGTCAATCATCCAAGTAGCCTCTGGTTTATCTCCTCCGCGATCGGTTGTCAATATATTTGGCAATTAGTTAAATGGGATTCATGATAAATATGCGACTTGCCATTATTTGGTCGCTTTGGCTATGTAGAAATGACAAGATTTTTAATAACATAGTTTCTTCTTCTTTGTAGGTGATCTATCACGCAACGGCTATCCTCCGATCATAGATTTTGCTCTAGCGTATGGAGTTCCGCGACTTGTTTGTGGAGGGGTGTACGCGATTGGAGGATGCGGCGAGGGATATTTTTTCCCGACATGGATGGCAGCGTGATTTGTGAATTGAACTGTCATAGCCGCGGGCTGTTCTATTTTATTATATGGATTGTAATGCTCGTACTTTAGTTTGGTTCTGGTTTTGTGGTTGATCGGCTGTGTGCATCCTAGATATGCAGATGCCGGGTGTAAACATTGCTTTTGAGTAATAAAGTGCCCATTTCCAAAAAAAAGTTCTACCATGCAGGCGAGGGAGCTTCAGGTCGAGCGCCCGCCTAGATTCTTACCGGAACATCTGAGCATGCAAACACTGGATCATCGCATGGATCAATGTCTCCTCATTTGCCAAACAAATTTCGCATCTGCCCGCTTCTTTAATGTGTCTATATTTCAATGTACATGCGTCTGGCAAGATACCACATACCACACGCCACCAAAACACTCTTACCTTTGGCAAAACTTTGAGTTTCCATAGGGTTTTCCACATCTGCTCGTCTGCCGTTAAAGTACCCATCACCGGCACCTCCTCAAGAGTAGCATGCTCTTTTTGAGTCACCAAGGCATGGTATGCTGATTTGACAGAGTAGATCCCAGTTTTCGAGGGTGTTACAGAGCTCAGTTCCTAGGTTCCATTCCTTACTCTTTCGACAAGCTCGTTGGAAGACTTGGGTGCCACCAAAATACCGCTTCTTCTCTTGGTTAGCAGTGCAAAATAGGCTATGGACCTCTGGCCGTCTGGCAAAACGGGATGGCCTCACTAGGCGGCATGCCTGCTTCGCTCCTATCATGGGCAGACTGCTAGGCACTTCCTGTTTGGATGAGTACTGCGATCCCACCCCGACGTTCGTGTGCCGGGCTTATCACAGCCATCGGGTTCGGGCAAAACTCAGTTGCCGGTAAATTTGCATGTCAGTCAACCAAAAATTCCAGAACTAGCCTGCAGTCCACCGACCCGCACTCCCTGAGCCAGCCTTCCCATCTAGCGACGATGCCCTGCTCCAACACACATATGTACTGCTCTCTTGCCTTTCGTCCTCCTCGCACTGTGAACTAAAAAATCTAATACAGTTTCTAAAAAAGTTGAGCATGTATACTGTGAGGGAAATATAAAATAAAGTCTTCTGAACCTTAAAAATTGGGGTTGAATTATTCTGAATCTAATATGAATCTTGTCTGTGTCAAGATTCTTATTTTCTATATCTTATTTATTTATTTCTTCTATCGTCGAAATTATGATGGATCGTGTATGGATTTGTTGTCAAACTATAGTGAAACATGTATATAAATTGTATGAATATTCTGTGAAAAAAATGATATATCAATATCTTGTATGAATCTACTCAGATTCAACGTGGTTTCAATTCTTTGATGTAATCTCATATGAATATAGTATATATTTTCCTTGTATGAATCTGTGATAAAACTAGATATTAATACTTACGTGCATTAAGAAAGAACTATTATTAATTGGTGTATTTTCTAAATCTCATGTACATATGCGGAATCAATTTTTTTGGAATCTGCTAATTGTTGTAGCCAAAAAAGCCTCTGAAATAATTTTTTCCAAAAATAATGCTAATGCCAAAAAAAATTATATCAATATCTTTTATGAATCTACTCAGATTCAACGTAGTTTCAATTCTTTGATGGAATCTCATATGAATCTATATACTCGCTCCGTGACTAGATTAATCCAAAATTTGAAAAATTTAAAATATCTATTTTGAGACGGAGGGAGTATTTTCCTTATTTGAATCTGTGATAAAACTAGATATTAATACTCTTGTGCATTAAGAAAGAAGTATTTCTAATTGGTGCATTTTCTAAATCTCATGTACATACGTGGAAACAATTTTTTTGGAATCTGCTAATTGTTGTAGGCAAAAAAGCCTCCGAAATAAATCGTTCTAGAAATAATGCTAATGCCACAAAAAAAAATCTTGTTTAAGACTAATGTGCATAAAAAATTGCAATTATTGTGAGTACTACCTCCAATCCAAATTAATTGACTTAGATTTGTCTAGATTCGAATGTATCTAGCACTAAAACATGTTTAGATACAACCGAAACTAGACAAATCCGAGTCAATTAATTTGAATCGGAGGAAGTAATTAGATAAGGAAAAGTTAAAAGTTGCGTGTTGAAAATGGAAAGGATCTTCCATTAAGAACTTAATTTAGTGGAGGTATTTTTTACAAATAGCACAGGAGACCCGAGATCGAGGAGCTGTCCACGCAACGAATCTGGAACACTTCGTCCAACGAGCATGATAAGCCCGGCACACTTAACCCCAGGTGATATTGCTTTTTCGCTGTTTGAATGCCAATACTCCAAAAGGGTCTGGAGAGCCGCTGCCTCCTGGCTCGGTTGCTCTTCACTAGTTCGAAACATTGGTTCCGACCGGCCTACGGTCCTCCTGTATTGGGAGGTAGCAACACAGACACCTTCGGCTTGCCCACAAAGAGTGAAATCACTGGCCACGCTTATTACTTGGGAGATTTGGAAGGAAATGAGTGTTAAGAGTTTTCAACAAGTATGCAACACCTTTAGTTATCATCCAAAAGATTAAGGATGAGAAAAAAATGGATTTTAGCTGGTGCGAAACGTCTTCAGGAAATTACAAGGTAGTATGTTATGTTCCCTTCATGGGGTTTTTTATTTTGACTTAGGCCACTAGTATTTGCTCCTACTTTATATCTTTACTATTCATTAAAGCGAAAGACGACAAGATCGTTGGTACGTCCTGACTCCCGCCCGTAAATCGCCCCTCCCGCCCCGCTCGCGAAAAAACCGCCCGCAATCTCAATTCCGGGTTGGCCCAAAAGAAAGGTAAAAGTTTTTCAAAGGAAAACCACAAAGCCACGTTCATTGTGTACCCTGCACATACTCCACGCTGCCTGTGCCTTGCCCAATTGGCCGCTCGACCATCACCACACCCCGTGCTGTGTTGAGCGGTTCCCATTCCTCTTCCTGGCTCAATCAATCCATCACGCCTCGCCATGAGGCCGGCCGTTTCGCAGCTTCAAAGCATGGCATAAAAATTACAAGCAGAAGGATCGGTCCGCGGTGAGAGATGTCGAGGACGCCGCCGCACCGCTGATGAAAGTCCCACCACTAACGGGCGTCGCGCTGTTTCCACGCTCGCAAGCCACAGGGCGGCTGTCTCCCTCGAGTCCAACAGCGACATCGGGTCGCACACCGCCTTCCCGTCCAACGCGGGCTATATCATCCCCAGCCTCAAGCCGCATGCTCTCCCATGGAACTAGATCAGATGGCGAGGAAGAGAAAGCACCTTAGGTGTTTATTTCTCTCGTATTTTTATCCACTAGAATTTTGGGATATGTGGGGATTTGGTGTTTACCCAATACTCTTCAATCTCCGCAAATACTCTTCCCCGAAAATACTATACCATGTAGGAGAGTTTTCAATGTAGACAAAAATAAGAAGGATCTACGGGGATATCCTAGGATTATCCCGGCCAAACCCGGAGTAGTAAACGGACTACGGGGATTGGAATAATTCCCTTTATTTTCTACACATACACTAGTGAATATGAGAGAAGTAAACAAGGCCTTAGGAGGTGGCCGTGTGAGAGTCTTCTGTGTCTGGTGCTGATTCAGCCACGACGAGGAAAATCGAGAAAAGAAAGAAATTCCTCTACTCCACCGAGTTCAGGATCCGCGGAGATGCCTAGGGCTTCGTGGATCCAGGCGGTGGCGCAGTGCGCGGCCAACTACTCCTCCTGGCGCTCCGGCACCTCCGCCTTCTCAAACCTGGTACTGGTGCACAGGTTGACAGGGTATGTTCGAGGTGCTCGCCCCTCCTCGTCTAATTCGATCAGTTCTCTATTTTTGGCCACGCTCGCTAGGTAGACTGCTATGCTGCAAGTTGTAGCTTGGTATTAAGATGTCCAAATTTAAAGATCTGCACGATAGAGTAGGAATGTTTTATTATGAGCACATTCAGGATTTATGGACCTTGTTAGCTTTACGACAAGTAAATAGCGAAAAACGAAAATAAAATCGCAGCAAGGGGGACACAGATTTAACGTGGAAAATTCTCTCCAACAAACAGAGGGAAAAAGCCACGGGCGCCAGCCAACAAATCTTCACTATAAGGGGGAGTGTTTACACAACGCCGAGATTTCACACATGCAACTTATCCCAGCCGGCGGCTTATAAGAGGTATATATAACGGTGGTAACCTAGGTCAAGCCTCCGGCGACGGGCCTCGCTCCGCTCCGTCAGAAATTGGCCTTTACTTTGTAGAATTTGGATCAACATATAACAGACCTTAGATTCACATTTATAGGGGTACCAAAATACTTATTTTCCATTTCAATTAACACCATCGATGACAGAGGAGGCAGGCCAGCCGTGACGCCCAATGGAGGCGATGCGTCAGTCACCACGCGACCCAAGAACAAATGGAAGGATCGCAGGGATGAATTCAAGCAATGACGAACAGATCAAGGACCCGTCCCTGTCTAGGGCCTCTATCTGAGTGCCTCAACACCACATTGGCATTGGCTGCTCGAGGTGGAAGAGGATTCATTTCACGGAGGAAGAGGAAGGTTGCGACTTGGAGAGTAAGAGCCGATTAGGCAGGTACTCCTCGCATTCCTTGGTACAGAACTCCTCCGCGACAACTTGTAATTTTTCCTGCACCTAGAACAGGAGGACTTGCTGTTTGGGAGACCGTCCGACAACTTCTTGCAAGTACGTTGAGTCCGAGATCGTCTCCACCACTATATGGACTTCTTTCCTATTACAATTCATGAGTTCTAATCACGGAGGCACATACTAACCACTTTGGCTTTTGCATGTCCATAACCAATTTACCAATTTAGGTTGTGCTAGCTTTTGCAGTCTTATATTTCAGAAAGAGAAGATAAGAACAAAATAGCCTGATGGCTGGGTCGAGGAAATGCTCTGATTTTTCATCATCCCATGGGGAAGTTACACAGGTTTTGCCTACCAAGGAGAACAACCACGTTGATAGGTACAATGTAATGAATTATGATCTGTTTTCTTTTGTTTTGTTTGATATGCATTTGACTTTCATATATTCCTAGGTGATTGGTACGTGTAAACAATATGTGATGTTGTACTTGCCTAAGCAAAAGCCCTTTCCTGATAGTTGCAGATTCTGAAATTGCTTGGCATATAATGGTGGGATCGATTCCCTATTTTTCATGTGTTTTTTCTTTTCTTTGTGAAACCTTAGCCTGAACTAGGTCATTCAAATGTCACACAGAATAATAAATGCTCCTTCTCTTAGTGGAGATCCAAGCACACCTTTTCTTACTAGATTTTATGTCATGTTACTCTGTATGTTTTAGCAGAGAAACAGTGTAGTGAGTTTTTCTTGTGAAGTCAAGTGAAAACCTTAGTAGAAGTCAAACGTGAAACAAAATATTGTTTTGAGTATTCTGAACCATCAGTACTAGGGATGGCACCCGCCGGGTTCGGGTCTGGGTCCGCGCCCCCCATACCCGCCCCATTTATATAGTCGGGTCTAGATTTTCTCCAGACCCGTGACCCGCCGGATACCCGGACCCAATGGGTACCCATGGCGGCGATAGCGCAACAAGCTCGCCGGAGGTGGCGCGACAGAGAGAGGTGGCATTATGGAGGTCGGGGGTGTGGGATGTGGGGCGATGGGAGGGTGGGACTCGTCAGGCGTGGTCGCGTGGGCCGGTGGGGGTGGTTTGGCCGGTGGTTCCGCCATGGGCCAGTAGGTGAGGCTATAATTTTGACCCTAGATAATGACTGTTGGGGGCAAGTTATATGTCATACCGGGCCTGTGGGTCTGCGGGTTCGGGCCCAGCACCCCCATACCCGCCCCATTTAATTTGGCGGGTCTAATTTTTTATCAGACCCGCCCCATTTAAGGTGGGTACCCGTCGGGTTAGCGGGTTTCGGGGCCCCATTTGCCATCCCTAATCAGTACATATGACCAGTGGGCATATAGCTCTTCCAAAATACATTTTAGTATATAATTTTTAAGGTTGAGGTTTTGCAAAGGTTCCATGAGAAACATCCATCCACAATAGAAACACATGAAGTATTGATTTTGGTTTAATTAGCATATAAGTAGTACCAAACTTGAACATTTGTAGTTCAGATAGATCATATATAGGAAAAATACTTCTTACTCCTGGGTGTAACTACACCCACGTCTCATATACTGCCTTACGGAAGTATTTGTAATACTTTATCTGTTTGAGTATGTTCATATACTATATCTAAGATACTTCCAAGCAAGTTAGGTGAAAAAATTGCAAATACACCCATAGTTTGCACTATATATGTAAAATACCGTCATATTTGTACGTACAAAAAGAGTATGTGAATAAAAATTACATACTACAAAAAAATGGTATATATACTGCCAAAATATTCTTATATACTTCATACTACCCATATATAGTCTCCAGTATGATAGATACTGCCTAAATGACATGAAACACCGGGTGTAGTTACACCCATACGTGTTTCACACTATATAGACAGTATCTACCATACCGGAAGGTATGTACGCGTAGTAGCGTAGTATGAAGTATATAAGAATATTTGGGCAGTATATATATATATATATATATATATATATATATAGCTTTATAGCTTTATAAGTTGGATAATTTTATTGCTTTATAAAGGTTAGAGTTGCTTCCCCTGTCTATACTCCCGGTTATAGGCGGAGCTCTGTAGTACAACCAGTGACACCATCGCCGGCAACAGAATATGACAGGTTGCATGCACCCATTTTTGGATGTCCCTTCTTTCCTCAATATCACGTGAACATTTTGGACTTGATTTTTTTAAACATAAATCAAGGTTGGAGTAAACGTGTAGGGATGTGCCGTTGGATGGCTTTGGAGTAGAGGGAGTGTATAGCCGATGAGCAAGTTAGGAGGGCCACAGAAGCGGCAAGTGAAGTGGAGATTCTTTGAAGTAGGAGAGATTGTGCATATGCCATTAAAGTGAGGTGGTAGACAATTTAGTGATATTAAAACTGAACCAAAAGGGAGCTCTCTCACGCTCTCAGCATTTTTGGCCGTCCGATTGTCCTTCCTAATCATTTCTAGCCATTAGATCTGTTGCTATTCCCGCATTGGGTCGAATGTCCCTGAGGGAAGCTTCTCTCGAGATCAAATCGGCCCGTTGTGGTTAACTGGGTCCGGATGCTCCCACCAGAGCTCAACAAAGTGCACACGTATGAGACCCCGATCGTTCACTTCCCCTTCCGCCCCTCTCCCATCGGTTCGATGGCGGCGGCGAGCCGGCGATGGTGTCCCATGGCCTACCCACCATACATTCGTGACGCAGCGACACACCCTATGCTCATATGACGATGGATCCATACCTCGACGCACCACCAATAGACGTCTCCCATGGTCTCGCTCCTCCACCTGTTCGTGTGGTGTCCAGAGGTATTCCACCAGTACTCCTTCCCATGCCGCCCATGCCTTATTTGTTGAATTCAGGGCCTTATTAATACTAAAACAATTCGATCCCAGGGGTGGCTCATGCCCTGTGGCCTATGGTGTGTCTGTTGGAATCAAGACTCAAGATACGATGACAGACTGCAAAAACCATATGAAGCGATAGCTTTGGCTGGAAAAGATTCTTTTCAATCTCAGCGGGGCGGTTGTTCCTGTAGAACTGTATTAATATTTTTACCTGATTAGGCTATATTGATGGACGTGATAATCTTGGAACTCACACAAGGAACAATGAAGTGATATTTTTCATGGCAAATTATTTATTTGGGATTTATACTTTTCTTGCCATCTTCATCCAGTTCTCTTATCTGCAGGCTCTAGAATGCTAAAGTTATATTATTCCATCGGAGGTACAATTTCCTTCCAAAGTGAAAAACAAGAATGTAGAGGTACATTCTTTTAGCTGGGCATATACTTTACAATTTGTTGTTTCGAGTACTGCTTCAGTATCTTGACAGTTCATTAAAGCTCTAATCATTCGTTGAAATAACCATGGGGAAAAGTGCCGATTTAAGTGACTGAAAGCAAACTAATGTCTAGAGCATCTTAAATTTTCGTTTCACTATATACCAGCACCTAAAACTTACACTCACCCATCACATGGATTATCTTTCTCTAAATCATGTATACCAATTTCGGTTTATTACTAATGATGCTAATACACTAGGTAGTACTATCTTTGCTCTCTAATTTGTTAGTGAGTGGTTTTACTAGGGTACAGAATCAACACCTATTTTTTTGTATGTGATAAGCTATCTCTCACCAAATGTGATTAAACCTGACAAGCTGGCCACAAGCAAGCAGATTGCTTTCATATAGTTGAGAAAGCATGGGCATGCTTTCTCACGACCTAGGAAATATATATGAACAACAAAATAACCTGAATCAGCCCTCGCGGTAAATAAACAGGTGTGGAGCCAAGTAGAGCCGACTTGCAACCTGCAGCCGCGTGTGGGTAGGCTCAAGCCAGCGTTGTTGAAATCGAAAAACAGTAATCATCCATCAAATGTTGTCAAGATTATGGTATCTTCAGTTTTTGGTAAACATGACGATGAGATCTTTGTATTGGTTCAATACCCACGGACTAGGGGCCGTAGATATTTGAATCTTTATCCGCTAGACCAAATTATAGTATTATTTTACGTACGAGATAAGTATCAGAAGTGCATTGAGATTGTTCAAAAATTCTTAGGAATATGTACTCTCCAAATTTCTTTAAGTGTTTGTGTTGCCTTATTCTTTTCTTCTATATCTGTAATTTTTTCCTAAATATTTAAAAAATTATGGGCTTTTCGTTGTGATCCTTTTCCTGGGGGAGGTTTTAATTTATTTTAGTAGCCAAGTAGACCCGGATCAGTTAAAATAAATTTATCCATCAAACCATCCTAATTCAGAAACAATGCACTTGAGACCCAAACTCGAACCAACTACAAGTCCAGTACACACAAGAAAATAGTCTAGCACATTGCACACGATATATGAGTAACTTAATATAAAATTCCATATTTTATATCTCCATAGATTTATAAATAAAATCCAACCGTTTTATTGTAGTAATAGAGGGGCGTAGCAACACGCGCCAACATGATCTAGTAGAGTATATGGAGCATGCTGAGTGGTGGTACAACCAAAAGAGAAAAGGGGTGGAGCAAAGGGGTGGAGCAAAGGGGTGGAAGTAATTATGCAGTTGTTAAGCATTTTACAAGGATTGTGTTTGAATACTGCCATAGCGACCAAATGAAATAGGCTGGTGCTCATTCCTCTCTTATTTACATGTTCTTAGCTATTTTAGAAAACTTACTGTCAGTTGGTCAGAGGACAATCACTCCCTAAAAGAAAATTACTTCTTTGTTTCCCATAACTAAATGAATTCAGATTAATTGGTGGTGATCCTTGACCTGCATGTTTAGCCGTATGGCATTCCCATCGCGCCACCTGGGCAACGTCTACTAATAGCGGCTCTACCACCTCTGCTCCCTGTTTCAACTTTGCCATGAACAAGACTGGAAGAGCTCACTTGGCGAGTACTCACACTCGCTCTCCATTGATCCTCACGTTTTATACGCAAATCCTCATTCTGTATGATGACATCAGGGGTGGTGGCGCCTGTCAAAGAAGTTGGCGCCAACTAGGATTGGATGGAAGTTGTCCAATTCACAGAAGGTAAGATCGAGAGTGTCCAGGCTGCTTCATATTTTTTTTGTCGCTGCAAAGTTCTTCTAGGCCTTTATATGTATCTTTATGACATTCCACATTCAATTTCCAGGCTAGATCAACCCACATCTGTCTTGATTGTGGATACATAAACTTTCTACCCAAGCCTTTTGAAGAGCGGGTAAGATCACTCCTTCATATGATTAGCGGGGTCAGCTTTTCAACATGTGCAAATGGCAACGTTAAGGTGCCATTTTTGTAGTTTGCATGATGACCACTGCAAATGCTCCAAAAAGATTTGCCAAATACAATTCGGAGTCAGGGAAGCCCATCGATGGTGCACTGCCACCTCTTACGGTGATCGTCAGTTTGGTAATCCACCGGAATATGGGATTTGCTTGTGTCTGGAACATGTCCTGCCGAGTCTGTGACGTGCACTGAAGTTTTATGGGCATCCTTTTGATAAGTGAAATCAACTACTGCTGAACCATTCAGTAGAATTGGAATATCACTACATCAGGTACATGTGCTAATTCATGTCAGAACTAAAAATTTCAGTTTGTTGTTGAAAGGATTAGGTGTAATCGTGCACAATTTGGAAATTAGTCGATATGTAATATGAAACCATAGTTTTCTTTATAAGAGAAATATCATCGAGACAAGCTGGTATTGTAAGATTTGAATAGCTTCAAACATGAAAGTAGACTATCACATGAGCTTGAATTATATATTACTAAGGTGTGAAGCTGAGGATGTGTGTAAAACATGTCCATGCTATTTTTTTCCAATACTTTTAGTTATCTATATATAATCTTCAAATTGCTTCATTTATTGTTTTATCTCACAATTCTGGCAAAGAAAAGCAAGGGAGCTCAATATTTCGTTCATTATTCCAGGTAGCATATCTGTCCCTATTTATGTAAGTATTGCCTTCATTGTGCTGGTGGTTCATCGTGGCATTTTATTGTGTGTGACTCTAGAATTGGCCATTAGGAAGACGTCATGGCTGCCTCTCCCGCACCATCTTTCTTTACTACTAAAGTGCTGGCAGTGGTGATGGTTGGTACCTTCTATGCCCCTCCTCGCGCTTCTCTCCCGAGAAAACCACAAAGAACCAGCTCAAACAAAACCGCAGAGATGAGAAAAACATACACTATCTTTTAAGCTATCAAATTGGCATGATAAAAGTTGGAACTTTTTTTTATTAAAGTTCCCAACTAATGATGTTTCAGCAAGTCAGAGTAATGACTAACAAGTATGTTGAGCACAAATTTTAGCATTTGGCAAGTTCAGTACATAAGATCAGAATGGTATTCGACTCAGTGCAAAATGATTGATGTAGTTAAACGGAGCCACGGAGGAGACAACACTAGATTGTAAGTTCCCCCTAAATGGTATTGTGGATCATAAGGGTGATCTTACCTGTTGTTGTTTTCTTCATGATTTTGCACTCAAATTCTATTTCTTTTGACAACTCTGGATCAACTAACTGAAAGCATGTATTTTCTACTTTTAGCAGGTAGCATACGATAAAAGTTTGTGCTCGTATGGAACTCTCTTCATAAAATTGTTTATTATCACAGGTTCAGTACTTTATCCTACTTTTTTCTTTGCTAAAAAAACAACGTTTTAATTTAATTAAACATGCGACCACAGCGGAACATGATGATCTCAAAGCACTCATTGAAGATAGCACAAAAAGCAATCCTGATCAGCTAAGTGTGCCGAACTCTCACTCCAGCAACCGGATGAGATCCTCGGTACTTCCAGTCTTGAAACAAGTGCAAGCAGGTTTGAGGCAACTAGAGGGTGACATCTTCAGAATCCTTACAAATGAGATGGAGGTATTGTTGGTATGATCATGTGTGTATGCATTTTTTCATCATTCTCTCTATTAAATAATCTTATTACCTGTTAGACAAAAAATGATCTTTAAACTTACGGAAATGCTAATATCATTTATCAAAGTTGCTCTCAGTTTTGCTATACGTGAATATTTTTTATGCTCAAAATTAAATGATCATATGTCTACCTATTTTTTTGTTTTCATGCGATCAGACCATGATGCTATGCATTGGAAGGTATCATAGGTTAGCAAATGTTGATAGTCTATTGACAAATTGCCCTAAATAAAATTTCCAGGATAGGTACAAGAAGACATTGGATTTCTTCGGTAGCCATTATGGATCCTTGTATTGATTTGTGGAAAACGTTTTATCATATGTATAGCGTGGATCATTTGTGTATATTCTGAAGTAGAATTAGGCGTGTATAAATCGTAACCTAGGATGTTAGGCCCTGACTGAAGTGCTCTTGTCATGATGGATCTTATAGAGGTCTGGTGATTTGTTTATATTTCAGATTAGGTATGGAATTAGGGAATGTAATCTAATAGCTCAGAGGTGGGATTCGGTAGAGGTGTGTTATGTTAATTTAGCACACGGTACCTTTGTTACCTTAACAACTGTAAAATGTGTAAGCTTCTGTGGCAAGTCCGGAACTCCCGATGCATGTTTTCTGATCTTGATAGGACCAATATTCAGAAATTATTCACTTAGATAAGATTTTACATGACATGACGTTATTCTTCAATGTGAACTTGCATATTCATCGGAACATAAATTTGTATTGAGCATTAAAAATCTGAGAAAGTGTAAAGCAATCTTGGGTGCGTTTGTAGGTCACATGTAGTATGTAACAAATACGGATGAATTATAGTGTTACTTTTATTAATGCCTATGTCTAAGTTTATAATTTCCGTGGCAACGCACGGACATTCAACTAGTCAATATAAAAGGCAAAACTTTTCGTCTCGTTTCAAAAAAAGATTAAACTAGATGCTCGCATGATTCAGCCGCAAGGTATGCCCGGGCATACACTCGTTGATGCGCGAGGTTGAACGGTTCAAATGCTGGTGTTTTATTTTTTTTCGAGAATTTAGGGGGAGGGGGGGGGCAAACCCCACCGCTTGTTATATTACTCGACGAGACTTGGCAAACAATCCAAACATACAAGGGAAAGAAGGGGGCGGGGGGAAGCTAGAGGGTACAAAGGCACATACATACAAGAGAAATCAACAAGGGGTACAAGCAGCGGACATGGCGAAAGAGCGAAGCGCGCCAACGTGCTCACGGTCGTGCTCCTTGAACCACCATCACCAGATCGTGAGGTTGTCGGGGGCCCTACAGAGGACAGTACTCGCCGAGGAGGTCTTGGCGTTGAAAACCATATCATTCCGCGCCTTCCAAAGCGATCACAAAATCATCGCAATACCAGCATGCCAAATGGGGTGTGGCAGGCCAAGGGGGGAGCGAGGTCCTAGAAGGAGAAACCACCGGTCGGGATGGGGACACCTAGGCGCCTCCACACTTCAGAGGCAAGAGAGCAGTCGAAGAAGAGGTGTCTACCCGTCTCAGGCGTCGGGCATGCCGCACACAAGTCAGAAGGCACACAATGTTTGAAGAAGAGGTTGTGGCGCGTGCTGAGGCGGTCAATAGCGGAGAGGTACGAGAAGATCTTGATCTTCGCAAGCAGGCGGAGATCCCAAGCCTTGCAAGAAACCATGTACAAGGCGTGGCGCGGGGAGAGCATCCTATAAGCCTCCTGGGAGCCGAAAGGAGGGGCAGATGACGAGTCGATGACGCGGCGGTCGGCACAAGGGAGGAGCGTGGTGGCACCCATGATTCCCATGACATCCCCAAGCTCCCTCGCCGCAGCGCAGGTGAGCCTCGCCTGAAGTGAGATGCCGGAGGAGATGACTAAGGCGACGGTCGCATGACGGCGAGTTACATGCAAGAAGAGCGCGGGAAACTGCTCGGCGAGCGGCCCCCAAGGAGCCACTTGTCAAGCCAGAAAGCGGTGGTGTCCCCGGAGCCCACATCCACGCGTGTGATGGAGCGATAGAGTGGAATGCATTCCTCCACAATGCAGTCGAGGAAGGAGGGGGTAGAAGACGTGTCGCCGAGGTCACGACCTGAGTGCTGCTGGAACCAATCTTTCCAAGGAAGATAGTCGGTCTGGTGGAGTTTGTGAATAAAGTTTAGGAGAAGGCACTTGTTCTGCCGGTGGAGATCCTTAATGCCGAAGCCGCTCTCCTAAACTTTATCCCAAGCAATTAGACAACGAGCACCGACCAAGAATCTTTACCAGCCCAAAGGAAAGCACGACGCCTTTTATCAATGCTCTCCAGAACACCCTGTGGAAGCAAATACGAGCACATATAGTAGGTAGTAAGGTTATTCAGCACAACATTACATAACACCAGACGCCCACCCGGGGACAATAGAAGGGCTCGCCAACCGGATAGGTGGCGACCGAAGGACAGAATAAGAGGAGCATACGCAGAGATGGGAAGTTTGGTAGGGGAGAGCGGGAGGCCGAGGTAAGGCCGAGGGAAGGAGGAGATCGAGCAACCGAGGGAAGACGCCATCAGGGCGGCTTCAGCGGGGGGAACATGCATCGGAATGAAGCATGACTTGTGGAAATTAATTGCCAGCCCAGTAGCAAGGCGAACTTCCAGGACAGCTTTAAGGCAATGGGCAGCGTCAGGATCCGCTTTGCAGATAATGAGAGTGTCGTCGGCGTACTGAAGAACGGGGCAGGGGGTTGTGGGAGAGAGAGAGGATGAGACAACCTATCAACGGTAAAAGCCTTGCGGATGAGACGCTGGAGAATGTCGGCCACAATGATGAAGAGGTAGGGGGAAAGCGGGTCCCCCTTCCGGAGACCATTGCGGCACCGAATCCAATCCCCAGGCACACCATTGAGGAGCACAGCGGTGTGACCGGTGAGAAGGATGCTCTCCATCCACATGCACCATGTCGCATCGAAACCATGAGCCTTAAGAATGGACAGGAGGCTCTGCTAGTTGACGGAGTCAAAGGCTTTCTTAAAGTCAATCTTGAACACAAGGGTAGGCACTTTTTTGGAGTGGCAACATCTGATAATGTCAGCAACGTAGACAATGTTTTCAGAGATGCGACGCCCGGAGAGAAACCCTGTCTGGTCAGTGTCCACGAGCGAGTGAGTGGCTCCCTGGAGCCTGGAGGTCAGGACCTTGGTAATTGCTTTCATGATACAGTTTTGCAAGGAGATAGGGCGGAACAGGGAGGGGGAATTGGCGCCGTCCTATTTTGGGAGAAGGACAAGGTATGCCCAGTTAATACGAGTAAGGTCGATAGATCCGTTGAAGGAGTCAAAAACGGCGAACACATTAGGGGAAACTTGGTCCCAAAAAGTATGGAAGAAGGAGGGACTGAAATCGTCAGGCCCGGGGCTAGAGAGCTTGTTCATGGAGAGAAAATTCTGCCGGATTTCATCTTTGAAGAAAAGGGCACTAAGGAAAGGGGACATGAGGAGAGCATTGGGGGTACAGACTTTCTAAACTGAAGCGCCAGGAAGTCGGGCTAACGGTCCCAAGAAGGGCAATATAGAAATCTTTCATCAGTGCGTCCTTGTCAGAATGGGAGGTGAAAGAAGCCCCATCCACCACAAGGGATGGGGTGTTGTTCATGCGAAGCCTGCAGGTTGCAGAAGCGTGAAAGAATTTGGTGTTTTCATCGTCCTCCGGGGCAAATCTAATTTTCGCTCTGGTGTTTTACTGAATGTTGGTGTTTTATTGGTTTCATTATTTAATGAAACCGGGGCTGATGAGGTCCTCAATTCAAAAAAAAAGTGTAATCCACAAATACTCTTCTGCAATGAACCTAGTATAACTATTAAATAAAAGTTCATATTTTTTTTCTAAATACATGCAAATCTGGATAAACTCTACACCATCCTTTTCCGAACAATGTACTGTATATCAATGTTCAAACTTCAAAGTTCTGCCTTGAAATGATAATGCATGTGTGCATGTCAAAACGACTAAGTATATATACTGTTGTAACCATATCTTGCATGATGTTAAACGAAATGATAATGCATGCGATTTCTTTATGTTTTTGGAATGAAATGCATGATGTCAACAAAGATATTAAAGAGAAAAATATACTCTTTCCATTCACAAATAAGTAACTTGGATTTATTTAGATTGACATTTATCTAAACACTTTTAGTACCCCTCTGATCCAGATTAGACTTATATTTGTCTAGATTCGATTGTATCTCATGATTTACTATTAGATACATCAGTATATTGACAAATTTGAGTTAACAAATTTGGGTCGGAAGAAGTAGATAAATTCATACGAATCTAGATAAATCTAACTCACTTATTTTAGTATGAAGGGAATATGTGTTAAAACGAACGGCTATCCATTATCTCTTCCAAACAAACGATAGCTATCCATTTTTCTTTTCTTCCGGTACATGAGTAGAAATGCGCTCGCCCAATAGCAAGCGGCACTCGAGATGCGTAAGCACATGCTAAATGTCAACTCACGGTGATGTGGGATGGATTAGACTATCTATGGATCGACGTCGTCTCGCAGAGGACTGACAGTCCCTGAGAAAGTTTAGAATGTGTATACATTGCATCATGCATAGGCATGTACACACCGAATGGTATACTCCCTACGTCAAAAAAATAAGTGAATTTGATTTTTAGATTCAAATATATTTATACACTAGAATATTTTTAAATAATACATCAATTCACTTGTTTCCGGACGGAGGGAGTATATTACTCTATGTGCATCATCACATCGATTCCTGGCGATGCATGGCTTATAACCGATTGTCCGATTCAAATTGGTGAAAAAACTAATCACTATGACACATGTAACATCACACTCTGCGGGGAAACGCCAAAACGATCATATATCATACTGTACTCTATCCGTTTCAAAATATAAGATGTTTTAACTTTGTGAAAGGAGTGTATCTAGATTCTTTTAGTATGTAGATTCATTCTACACCTAAATAAATCTGCACGCTAAAAGGAGTATAGATACGCTCTTTTCACGGAGCTAAAATATCTTATATTTTTGGAAACGGAGGGATTATCATTAGAACAAACCGACGCACGGACCGGCCGGCTGCCACATCGTACCGCGTACGTACTGCCCTGCCATAGCGTGCGCCCGGCGGGCGGGCGGGCGGGCGGGCGGGCGGGCGGTGGATCAGCTAGCTAGCCGCCTGCGGCTTTCCTCGTGAGGCCGAGGCGCCGAACCCGTCCCCACCGACGCGCGGTGGGAGGCCCGCGCCGACGCCGCCAGCAGGTTTCCTCGTGAAGGCGGAGGCGCCGAACCCGCCGCTGCCGACGACGCGTGGCGGGAGGCGCGCACCGACGCCGCCAGCCACCGCAGCGCTGCGGCTCCTCCCCACGTTAGCCAGCGGGATCCCGACGCTCTCGGCGTCCGCGCCGAACTCGTACGGCGCGTCCTCGTCGATCCTCCCGACCGCCACGCTCCGGCTCCTGGCCGCCTGCACTGTGGCCGCCGGCACGTGACGCTGCTGCCGCTGCGACATGGCACGGACGAGCTCATTGACGTCCTCGTCCCCACCGTTCGGGCCCCGCCGCGTGGAGCGCGAGCTGAACGTCGCCGCCTGCTGCATGCGCGCGCCCGCGTACTGCGTCGGCATGGCCCCCTCCCAGGCCGACATCTTGCGCACGTACGAGTCGCACGCCCGCGACAGCGCCCGCGCCGGCGCACGCAGCCAATGCCCCAGCCCTTTCTTCCCTACGCCGCCCTCTCCATGCTGCTTCTCCGGCTTCATCCCGATCGATCCGATGCGAGGGGATTTTGGCGATGGGTGACTACTGACTACTGAGTAGATAGATGATGATTGTCTTATATATAGTGGAAGATGGGTGAGCGAGAGGAGGAGCTTTAGTCGCTTCGTCCAAGGTCTAGTCGTCGTTCCTGGTTTGAAACTCTGAACTAGAACTAGCAGTACTCCCGGTTCTAGTTCAGAACTAGTTCTAGTTCAGAGTTTGCTCCCTTAGTTTTATGAGTCAGAAATTCAGGCGCGCACACACCCCCTTAGTCAAATCAATCTGGAGAAAGAAATGTTCAGCCTATATATTTCTATGCTAGGTGCGAATAATCCTTGGTCAAAGTCGCGCGCAATTTGCTCGAATTTTTCAACACGGTACGTATGGGAGATGAGCTGCGTCCATATCTACTACACCGTACCTGGTAGTACTGTTGGGTCGGACTTCAAACTCTGCACATGGACGAAAACGGAACGGAAACATACGGAACTGAGTGTTGTCGTGTTTGTTTTCATATTTTTTGCGGAAGCGAAAATAAATGCAGAAACACCGAAAATAAAAACGGAAGTAGATACGGTTAAAAACAGATACAGATATGGACCGAATAATGTAGGGACGCTGAGCGATGCAGATTTTACTCGGAACTAGGAGAGCCCTGAAATCATGCCAAAAAATCTCGAGCATTCAATCAAACCAACACAATTGTTCTCAAATATTACCACATTTCTAGGTTTACAAGGGAATAAGAGAAATGTCAAGTTGTGAAAGGCTCCTCGAATTCATAAAGGGATTACAAGGTGGCTAATTTTGGAATGAGATTCTTTGCAAGTTTAGCTTGACAAGGTCTGTAATAGGTCAGTTGGATTTGGCCATCCGTGTCAACCCTAAAACGAAAAATTCCATATTATATAGAAACGGAAATTCTATTTCGACGTCCGTTTCTATATTTCATTCATATAAGACTATTTATACTCCCTCCATTTCAAAATATAAGATGTTTCAGCTTTGTAAAAAGAGTGTATTTAGACTCTTATAGTGTGTAGATCCAAACCTACATGAACCTACGCACTAAAAGTGTCTAGATACACTTCTTTTATAAAGCTAAAACGGCTTATATTTTGAGACGGAGGGAGTACTCTCCAACTTTTGCTAACTTCAAACATAATGGAGACCATTATAAAAAGAGGTTTGCTTCTGTGTCCCCCCTCGGCATATTTTGAAAGGGTAAGATGGTCTTTTACTATTAATTATTGATTATTAGTTACTGAACTATACACGTATAGACATGATTTGTGATTGATAGAGGCGATTATCAAAGTCCAATCAAAATCATCACCTTGCTAGTCTAGTATATTGTATTACCGTATACGTGCACATGTTGCCGGAGTGGACACGGCCACGGCTACTGGCGCCTGCGACCACGTACACTATGACGGCGACCAACATGGTTCACGATAAGGACCTCTGCAAGACTGCTTGCCCGCTTCACGTGCTGCGATTTTTACGACGTTCACTGAATTAGGTCGTGTGATGGCTCGCCTCTATTGTGCTGGCTAACCCGTCAAAAGGGCGGGGAGTATTTTTCAGGTAGACGGTCTTAGTTGGTACACGTAAATATGTGTATGACCTTTGCAGAATAACATAATCTAGTTTGGTTTAGCAACAAATAATTAGCAATTAATGGTAAAAGACCACCTTACCCCTTCAAAGTTCTGGGAGGGGGAGACACCGAAGCAAAATTGTGTTATAAGAAACAGTAAAACTCAACCACCTACAAGCCTTCGGAGTGATTTTGCGTCCGGCACCGTCCGATCGCGCACAGGAGTGGTCCAGATGTAACGACCAAGCTGAAACGTCGCTGTTACTTGTTCTGACCGTCGATTCGATCCACACAAAAATGGGGCAGAAGTTAATTGGGCCGCTACTCCACAGACCCACTCGGGATGCTGGGAGTTCCCTGGTTCATCATGCCTAAGTTCTTAGAAACTGGCCGATAGGTACTTGAGCCCCGTTCTGCGATCCACTTCAGTCTACTTTGGAGGAAAAAATAGCCGAAGATGCCACTGATGCAGAGCTGAGGCGATGCTGGCTCGTGAATCTATGGGTGTCTCCTAGTCTGATTAGGCACGGAGAGGTGAGCATCGCCGCTGCTGCTTGATGCGCCACGGGAGATTGAAACCAGCTTAATGCAAGCGTTGATGTGTACCACTCGCCGGAAGCGACTAATACATATACTCCTACGTTACTTTCTCGCAGGAACTCCTCATCATAATTCGGCTCTCCTCCGGCGATGAAGATGAAACGCCTAGCGCGCTAGCTGTTCGCTATCACTCACAGGCGATGGCGAGGTTGTGGTGAAGTAGTGTGTGAAGGGGCTCCACTCTCCAGACAGCAGACAACCATGGTGAGGTCCCCGGCTTGTCCTATGGTCAATAGGGTGAGGCGCTGCATAGCTCGGCATACCCAGGTTTGGTTTTGAGGTTCAGTCTATCCCTTTGTTCCCTATGGTTTCTCTGACATCTATGATTTTTCCTAGGTAGCCGATCTCATGGGGTTGTGGTGCAGAGCCGCCATGTATTTGGAAATTCTTTCCTCTCCTCACTCTTCCTATGGTTTGATCATTCCATTCACTGCATGTTGAGACCCAAGTTTTAAGTATATTTAATCTGATTTGTTAATCCCCTTTCTGACTGCATTGATCTCCATATAATATTGTTTCTGATCGACAATCTATCTTTTGCTGCACGTGAAGTGAATCGATTCAGCTGCACATGTCTCTCTTATATCTGGTGAATGTGTGCTGTGATTCTAGAATTCTTCTACCGATCATGTTCACTGCCCATCCTGCTGGCATGTTGATCTGGCCAGCATACGTGTCACCATTCTCTGGCTTGGTATTTGTTGTTAGGTTGATCTCCACGGTCGTCCGTCGACTCGGTCTCGTGCCCTAATCGGGGGCGCCCAACGTTACCGTCGTTGGTGGGCCCCCGTCGCGCAGCGCACATAAAAGAGGTGGGGGCCGGGGGCACGAACGCCAAGGTTCGTCGTGCCCACTCACCCCACCGAACACCCTAAACCCTAGAGCCTCCGATTGGGCTAGCGCTGTAGCGGCGGGAATAACCCACTTCACCGCCGCCACCACTCCGTCGAGCTCCATGATGAGCTCGTCGTCAACCTTGAAGGCCGACGGTACGTTTTCTCTAAACCCTATTCTCTCTAGATCGACGACTAGTGATCCAATTTAGCTAACGATGGTATCAGAGCCACTAGTCATAGTTGATCTAGTAGAGAAAGTGGTAGATGCGAGGAAGAAAAGCAAAAGGCTAGGGTTTTCAGAAGCGCCGCCGCAAGGCCGCGCCGTTCCTCTCGATCCCGACGCATCGGCAAGCCGAGGTCGAGAAGAAGAACAAACCCCTCTGGGGTGAAGAACAATAAGACCCTCAAAGCCACAGATCCATCCTCCTCGGATCAAATCGACAAAGAATCAAAAGAATAGCATCTCCCTTCGTCGAAAAATCCCCAAATCCCCACAGAAAAGTTCCCAAAACCCCAAATCCAAAGAGAAAAAAAGGGGGGAACCACCGCCGGCATAAAGGGCACCACCGCTAGGCCACTTGACGGCGGCGCACCCACCTGTGGGCGGATGCGCTCGTCGGCAAGGAGCCCAGGGGGTGCCATCGCTCGCAGCTGCTCATTCCCCTCCCCGATTCGTCGGGGTGGGAGGGAGGTGCTCGGGACAGAGAGGTGGAGGGGCTCGCCCGGCGTTGACGAGGGAGGGGCCCGTCGCCGGCGCTGCACCAGACGACGTCGCCGCCTCACCAACCTCGCCAGCGCGGGGCGTTGCGCCGCCGCGAGCTGGGCGGGTGACACAGCAGAGGGGGGGCTAGAGGGGGAGGGGCTCGTCGCCGGCCATAAGCCGGGCGGCGCGGCCTCCTCACCACCTCACCAGCGCGGGGGTGCGCCGCCGCCACTGGGAGCCAGAGAGACACGAGGGGGATAGGGTGGGCGCGTCTGAGGGTTAGGGTTCGGGGGGCACCGGTTGGTGCTGGTTTTGACCCGACCGCAAATAGCTCCCAGCCGTCCGATCGAGATGGACGGCCAAGATCAGCGCGCCTCGCACTGGTAGGCGGTGGCGGGCCAGCAGGCCACGGTCGGCCATGGGCCGATGCGGGCCGTCCTGCGCTATGCGCTGCACAAAGGCCAGTGGGCCGGTTATTTTCCGTCTAGGACTTTTTTTTTCACCCAGTTTTTTTTACAGAAGCTGTTTTGGATGTTTTTTGTGCAGTTTTTTGGCAAATTTCGTCTAGTTTTTTCTATTAAATATTATCCAACGATATTTTGTCTAGAAAATACTAATGTAATAGTAAAGTTTCTGTAAAATGTAAAGTTCGATGAATGTTTTATTCATAGTTTTCCGCTGCAAAATTGTTAAATGTATTTGCTTAATTGCAATAAAGTGAGGATTTTATTTGATGACCAATCGTTGTTAGTAAGATTTTCACTATGGATAGTAAGTTTTATCACTATTAGTTCTATTTCTGCCTAACGGTGATATAGAATTAGTATTGAGAAGTTTCATGTTTTAATTTGACCAACGTTGAATTAACTCATTTTGGTGATATTTTGTTTTCAGGCAATCCTATGAGTTTCATCTCGGCCATCGAGCCCCTCAATGGAGGGAACTACGGCTCATGGCGAGAGAAGGTTGAGATGGGGCTTGCTTTACTTGACCTCGACTTGGCACTGATTGAGACCTGTCCCAAAGAACCTGAGGACCCCGTGATGGGCGAGAAAGAAAGTGAAGATGACTTCAACAAAAGGGTCCATGGCCATGGAGCAATAAGAATAAAGTACGATCTTGATCGTGCAAAGTGGGACTCGTCCAACAGAAAGTGCTTGATGGTCATTAAGAGCTCCATTATGGAAGCAATAAGGGGAGCAATCCTAGAATGTAGCACTGTCACAGAGTACCTGAAGAAGGTAGAGAGTCAGTTTACTGGGTCTTCAAAGGCCTATGCAAGCTCTCTCATTAAGAAACTTGTTACTACAAGGTGAACTGGTGGTGGAGTAAGGGACCACATATTGCGAATGAGCAACATGTCTTCCAAGCTGAAGCCCATGGGCATGGAGCTCCTAGTCGAGTTCATCATTCACCTGATTTTTGCCTCACTACCAAACCAATTTGAGACTTTTGCTGTGAACTACAACACACAGCCAGAAAAGTGGAGCATTGAGAAGATGATGGCCATGTGCGTACAAGAAGAAGAGAGGCTCAAGGAGTAATCTGGTGATTCTGTGAACTACCTGAGCCCAACCAAGAAGAGGAACTTTCAGGGTTCCAGGCCACAAGGGAAACCTCAGGGGCCTCCCCCTCCTTCTAAGCCTCATGGAAAGGATGATGATCACCGACAGCAGGAGGAGGACAAGGACACCTGCAGGTGGTGCAAGGAAAAGGGCCAATACATGAGTGACTGTGTGAGCTTCCTAAAGCATATGTGCAAGAAAGGTGAGGATTTAATTACTTTTGTTGATGAATCACTATTTTTAAGTTATGCAAAATCTACTTGGTGGATTGACTCAGGTGCAACCGTCCACGTTGCAAATTCATTACAGGGATTCTGTATGAGAAGGACCCTGCAAAGAGGAGAAAGAAGAATTAAGGTGGCAAATGGCGTCCAAGCTGAAGTCGAAGCTATTGGAGATCTCCCATTAGAATTATCAAATGGCTTTGTACTTTTACTAGTAGATGTACTTTATGTACCCTCATTGCATCGAAACTTAATAAGTGTATCGCGCTTAGATGATGATGGTTTTGCTTGCCATTTTGGTGATGGACAATGTAAAATCAAGCGTAATAATGAGATTGTTGGTCTTGCCTTCAGACAAGACAAGCTTTATTTGTTATCACTTTGTGAGAACGTGTATGCATTAAGCGCTGAGAATCAGAATGCCTCCTCATCCCTGAATGGAAAGAATAAAAGGAAGAGAATTGATGATGTCTCTTCAAAATTATGGCACTGTCATTTAGGCCATATTTCGAGGGGGAGAATAGAACGCTTAGTAAAAGAATCAATTCTACCGCCTTTAGAATTTTCAAATTTAGAGCAATGCATCGATTGCATTAAAGGAAAGTTCATAAAGAACATTAAAAAGGGCGCCAAAAGAAGCACAGGAGTCTTAGAAATAATTCATACGGATATATGCGGTCCGTTCCCTGTGACATCTGTGGATGGATATGATTCTTTCATAACATTCACGGATGATTATTCGCGTTATGGTTATATTTATCCAATTAGAGAGCGTTCTGAAGCATTGGATAAATTTAAGATATTTAAGGCTGAAGTTGAAAATCAGCATAGTTTAAAAATTATAGTAAGGTCCGATCGTGGAGGCGAATACTATGGTCGGCACACCCCATATGGCCAGGTTCCTGGACCTTTTTCAAGGTTTCTATAGGAACATGGTATAGTAGCCCAGTATTCAACGCCGGGCGAGCCTCAACAGAATGGAGTAGCTGAAAGACGTAACCGTACCTTGATGGATATGGTAAGAAGCATGTTAAGTTACTCCACCTTACCGGTTGGTTTGTGGATGGAGGCGTTAAAAACCGCCATTCACATACTTAATCGAGTTCCCAGTAAGTCGGTGTCTAAAACACCATATGAGTTATGGACTAGTCGCGAACCTTCACTCAATTATTTGTGAGTGTGGGGATGTCCAGCTAAGGCTAAGCTTTTTAACCCAAACCTTGGGAAGTTAGATCCTAAAACAGTAAGTTGCAATTTCATTGGCTATTTAGACAAGTCAAAAGGTTATCGTTTCTATTGTCCAGACAGATTTACTAAGTTTGTGGAAACAAGACACGCTGTATTTCTGGAGGATCAGATGATCAGGGGAGCACGGTATCACGAGAAATCAACCTTGAGGAGAAGCGGGTGCATGCACCCACTCCGATGATTCAGGAACCGTTTTTCTCAATACCTGCTGCTGCACCGACACAGGAATATGTCGATGTGCCACCTGTTGTTAGTTCTCCCGTGGCAACAATGAATGAAAATGAAGACCCTGTTGTCACACAAGAGGGGGAGCTAGAACAGCCCCAAACAGAGAATGTGCCAGAAGGCGAGACCCTTAGAAGGTCTCAAAGAACTAGAAAGCCAGCTATTCCCAACGATTTTGAAGTCTATGTTAGTGAAGAAGTTCAAATGGAGGGTGATCCCACCACATTTGAAGAAGCCATCAAAGGTGCTCACTCATCGAAGTGGCTTGAAGCCATGGAAGATGAAATGAGATCCATGAGTAGTAACAAAGTCTGGGATTTAGAAGAAATTCCTAAAGGAGCCAAAACAGTAGGCTGTAAATGGGTCTACAAAACAAAATGTGACTCTAGAGGGAATATTGAAAGATATAAAGCACGACTTTTTGCTAAAGGCTTCACCCAAAGAGATGGAATAGATTATAATGAGACATTCTCTCCAGTCTCAAGTAAGGATTATTTTAGAATTGTAATGGCTTTAGTGGCACACTATAATTTAGAATCGCATCAGATGGATGTAAAAACGGCTTTCCTAAATGGAGACCTAGAAGAAAAAGTTTACATGGCACAACCCAAGGGTTTTGTTGTGGAAGGAAAAGAACGTATGGGATGTCGTCTGAAGAGATCCATTTATGGATTAAAACAGGCCTCCAGGCAATGGTACTTAAAGTTCCATGAAACAATAAGAAAGTTTGGGTTCGATGAGAATGAGGAGGACAATTGCGTATATGCAAAGTTCAAGAATGGGAAATTCATTTTTCTTATCCTGTATGTGGATGACATTCTACTTGCCAGTAGTGATGTTAGCCTACTATTGGAAACAAAGAAGTTTTTGTCCTCGAATTTTGATATGAAAGATCTCGGTGAAGCTTCATTCGTTCTAGGAATTGAGATTCTCCGAGATAGAAAAAAGGGGGTCTTAGGGCTATCGCAGAAGGCATACTTAGAGAAGATTCTGAAGAAGTATAGTATGCATGCGAGTAATCCTATGCCTGCTCCTATAGTCAAGGGCGATAGATTTGGGAATTTCCAATGTCCCAGGAACCAATATGAGATCAATCAAATGAAAGCGGTTCCATATGCTTCTGCTGTCGGAAGTTTGATGTATGCTCAAGTATGTACACGCCCTGAGTTAGCTTTTGTTACCGGGGTACTTGGCAGATTTCAGAGTAATCTAGGAATAGACCATTGGAAAATGGTAAAGAAGGCATTGCATTATGCAAAAGGCACAAAAGGCCTCATGTTAACATACAGAACATCTGATTCCCTTGAGATAGAAGGGTATTCAGATGCAGACTATGCGGGAGATATAGATGAAAGAAAATCCACGTCAGGATACATATTTACTCTCGCAGGTGGAGCTATATCGTGGAAAAGCTCCAAGCAAACCATCACGGCATCGTCCACGATGGTAGCTGAGTATGTAGCATGTTATGAGGCCACGGGGCAGGCAAACTGGTTAAAGAAGTTTATACCCGGGTTAAGAGTGGTGGACATCATTCAAAGACCACTCAGAATGTACTGCGACAATGAGCCAGCAGTATTCTATGCTCACAACAATAAGTCAAGTGTTGCTGCCAAACATTAAGTTTTATATTGTGAAAGAAATAATCCAGGATCATACCATAAGTTTGGAGCATATAAGTACAAAAGAAATGCTCGCGGATCCGCTCACAAAAGGCTTACCACCCAGTGTGTTCAGAGAACACTTAGCCGGCATGGGTTTAAGGGAAAGCCTATGGTACCTGGATATTAAGGGCCTAAGAACAAGAGTCTGTTTCAAAATAGAGAGGTGTATAGTAGCTGTTGAATCTATGGTGCGTAACTGACCATTATGATGAGACATGCTCTATATGCTGATCTGTGATGAAATGGGTACAAAAGTATAAGTTGAATGGAAGATGAGATCAAAGGGGAGAATGTTAGGTTGATCTCCACGGTCGTCCCAACGGACGACCGACTCAGTCTGGCGCCCTAATCGGGGGCGCCCAACGTTACCGTCGTTGGTGGGCCCCCGTCGCGCAGCGCACATAAAAGAGGTGGGGGCCGGGGGCACGAACGCCAAGGTTCGTCGTGCCCACTCACCCCACCGAACACCCTAAACCCTAGAGCCTCCGATTGGGCTAGCGCTGTAGCGGCGGGAATAACCCACTTCACCGCCGCCACCACTCCGTCGAGCTCTATGACGAGCTCGTCGTCAACCTCGAAGGCCGACGGTACGTTTTCTCTAAACCCTATTCTCTCTAGATCGACGACTAGTGATCCAATTTAGCTAACATTTGTTTATCGATCGACTCCCCGGTTACTCTGATCAGCAGCGCCCCGGTTAATTACTCATAACTCTATCTCGTTCTTATAACTCCTGCACATCTATGGACTCAATTTATGTAGATGTCGTTGGACTGAAAACTGGGAGGCGATGTTGATATGCTAGGTTCTTTCGGCATTCAAGATGGTGAATTTGGAGAAAGAGTTCTGTGATGATACAGATTGTTACTGATTCGTTGAATGCTGGTGGCAAGTATTTCTCACAAGGATAGTTTAGCTTTTCAAAACGGCTTATAATTTGGAACAGAGTTTATATCTCTTTGCCATGCAGTCACTATATCTACCTCTTTATTTACACTTATGTACTCGAAACACTAAGACGATGTTATGGAATTGCTCTTATAAAAAAAACATTTTAGTTTGTAGAGAAGGTGTACAATGCCCTGTGAGTAAGGAACATACTTGACAAGGCAATCAGGCCAATTGAGAAGGCCGTGGAGCTCCATGCAGGTTGCTGATAGAGTGAACATCTAGACATGCGTATGAGCATTGGACGGACCTCAAGTCTGCCCTCGGAGCTTCCGAGAAGGTACTGCTCTTTGACTAAACAACAAAAGTGATTCAACACAACCTGAAGTTGTGAGCATATACAAAGAGAAGTCGCTGAAATAAGAAAATCGATAATTCTGAGTCAATTTCATATGCTATCAGATCACTGCATCCGCCTTTTTAATAGTAGTGTTGTGAAGACGGTGTGAACTTTAGATATAGCGTAGTGTGGGCCATTTCAACTCGCGGTTTCAAAAATCAAGACGTTTTCCAGTTACAACCAAATGTAGATTTTTTATTGGATTTGTGGGACTTGAGATTTCATTAGGTCTACCGTACATACTTTTTCTAAGTATTTTTGTTTTTCATTTTGTACGTATTATTATTATCATTATTTCACTTCCATTATTACATTTAGTTGGACGGGGCACGGCAAAGCGTGTTTATATAGTCCAGTAGTATTGTTAGATATGGCGCAGAAGGCTGGCAATGCCACGGCTTCAAATGTTCCACACGGTCATCATTGATTCTCTCTCAAAGAAAGCATGAGCAATTTCCACAAATGCATTCAACAAGAAAACCACTAAAAATTAGTCATTCTAGTTACAATAAACGAAGTTCGGACATAGGATTTTTTATTCTGAAAATTGAGACTAGGAACTTTAAGAGCGCCACCATAAACGAACCTTCACTTGCCATGAATCACTGGTGCAATGCACTAGTCACGGGTGACCCGGAGACAACAACTTAGGTGCACGATCCTAGCATGGACATGTCAATGTGACAAAAAAACAATGTCCATACAACTAAGGATCATACCCTAGGTTCACGAATGTCTTATAAAGCTCCCTCGACTAGGTTTTCACCCCTCTTTATAAATAATGCAACAAAGAGTTCACGAACAAGAAGAATAAATTGTTGGGGCAACAACACAACAAGCCCAACAAGAAAAGTAAGATACAACTCTCAGACATTGTAGATGAGTGAAGAAATGAGCTAGCCATCCTGCGGCGCACTCCACAACCTGAACAGAGAAGGACATCGTCCCGCCACTACACCACCTCGCCCAAGGATCACCGAGTGCACAAGCACCACCTTCACGAAGGGAGGCAACATCAACATGTTGCTACTACTCAGACCAGCGAACTGATCTTAGGGTTCCCCTCGTCACTCCGCAGGGGAAAGGAGAGGGGTAAACCCGATGCCCTCTAGGGAGGAATACGACACCCACAAGCGCCGCCGTGTCGGTGTCGGACATGCCGACAGGGATTTTTCTCGATCCCTAAATTGTCCCCCAAAAAATCTTGAGCCATAGGTGTAGGGAGAGGAACATATCCGTCTCCGTTAGGAGGTCATGCACCACACATAAAATGATGCCGATGTGCACATGACGCTAGATCCAGGCCCGCCCATCCTGGTTCTAGCCCAAATGCAAATTAGTAGGGGGAGGTCCTAGGCGGAGGCCAACCGATGAAGGGGTTGGTTTTTGCCGCCCGCCTCACCCCCGCTTCGTGCCAGGATCGAAGCTCTTCAGGCCAAGATCTAGGCTCGCCTAGCCCAGATCTAGGCCATGAGCGCCTATCAGCCTGTCGGTCTAGATATAGCCTCCCTAGCCTAGACTAGGGTCCTGAGTCTGCGTTGGTGGCCGCCGCTACCATGCCATTGAAGGTCCATCTCTTCCTCCTCAAGTCGACCCACACATCACTAGCATCCCGCGCCTCTAGCCATCGTCGCCCTTGTCGCACCATCTTCATCCACGTGCACGTCGTAGCCGCATCGACCATGTCGATGCCGCAAAGTCCACTGCCGAGAGTACCACTGCACAAGACGCCTCACCTCTGTCGTCGGCAGTACAGGCTTTGCCCGACTACATCCTCTGACAAAGGCGAGGGAGAGAGAGGGAGCAAAGAGGGGGAACTACGATAGGCGTCTAGGGTTCCCCGTGTGGCCTAAGAGAGGGACGCGGTGCTGTGGAGGGGGAGGGGCAAAAATCACACTCAGAGAGGGAAGCGGCATGGCTTGTTTTATAAAACTCGAGTCACTTTACTAGTACACGACATAGCTATGGGACAAGACACTTGTGGTGACTAACATTCTTGACTCTTGATGCTCCATGATTCCTTCGATATTATCATTACTAATGTGAGCTCTATGTAACTTTCAAAATTTCGTAAGATAAAGTACGGCCTAAGTTATGCGGTTTTTTATTCCTCTTCCATATTAGTCGTCACTAAATACAAGATACTTCCATGGTGTGGTCAATGGCAAACACAAGAAAAAACTTATTCGCTCTCCCCTACAGGATGAGGGTATGATTGAAGGATAGGATCATTTAAGTCTTATATTGCAAATTATTATAAAGGTTTGTTTGGGCCCCCTTCTAAGAATTCCTTCTCGATGGATGAGGCCCAAACTAAGGATATTCCCCAAGTTTCTAATGAGGAAAATAATTTTCTAACTTCTCCCTATACCGAGGAGGTTAAGAAAGCTATTTTCCAAATGGAACATAATAAAGCACCAGGTCCAGATGGTTTTCCAAGGGAATTTTACCAAATTTTCTAGGATGTCATCAAGATGGATCTAATGGATTTGTTTGGGGTTCTTCATGCTAGCTTGACTTATTTTGAATTAATTTTGGCAATATTATTTTATTACCTAAGGTTATTGATGCAGAATGAATGCAACAGTATCGTCTTATTTGCCTTCTTAACGTTAGTTTTAAAATATTCACAAAATTTTCCACGATTAGGTTGAATTCGGTAGATGATCATGTTGTTCGTCCTTTTCAAATGGCATTCATGCAAGGAAGAAACATCTTGGATGGTGTAGTTATTCTCCATGAAACGGTTCATCAACTCCACTAAAAAAGCTGAATGGAGTACTATTCAAAATAGACTTTGAGAAGGCTTATGATAAAATTAAATGGTCTTTCCTTCAGCAGACACTTCGCATGAAAGCTTTTTCAGAAGAGTGGCGTGCTCTAATAAAATCTTTTGTATCTGGAGGTAGTGTTGCCATTAATGCCAATGGTCATATTGGTAAATACTTTCAAACAAATAAAGGGTTGCGGCAAGGATATCCACTATCGCATGTACTATTTAATATAGTGGTAGATATGTTGGCAATCCTGATCGAAAGAGCAAAGGCTGATGGCCAACTTGAAGGATTAGTGCCTCATCTTGTTGATGGAGGACTTTCTATTCTTCAATATGCTGATGATACAATCTTATTTTTGAAATATGATTTGGAGAAAGCAAAGAATCTAAAATTATTATCAGTATTCGAACAACTTTTTGGATTGAAGATAAATTTCCATAAGAGTGATTTGTATTGTTTTGGTGAGGCCCAAAAGGAGACTCGTCTATATGCAGAGTTATTCGGCTATGGACAAGAGCATTTTACAATTAACTATCTGGAAATTCCGATTCACTATCGGCGCCTCACGATTCCCGAATTGAAACTAGTAGATTGGACTACTTCTAGTTACCGAAAGGGGTCTTACATAGACTGGACTACTTCCAATCAAGATTCTTTGGCAAGGAGATAGTGAAAAAATATCAAATCGGAAAATGGAATGTCATTTTCCGACCAAAGGAACCTTTGGTATGTGGTTGTAGGTAGTGCATCAAACACTCCTTTTTAGTGCACTTGTTGAGTACACTCGTACTCAATGATGTCTACGCACTTCTATTCTTGTAGACAGTTGTTGGACCTCTAAGTGCAGAGGTTTGTAGAACAACAGCAAGTTTTTCTTAAGTGGTTTACCCAAGGTTTATCGAACTTAGGGAGGAAGTGGTCAAAGGTATCCCTCTCAAGCAACCCTGCAATCAAGATACAAGAAATCTCTTGTGTCCCCAATACACTTGTCAGGTGTATAGGTGCACTAATTCGGCGAAGAGATAGTGAAATACAAGTGGTATGGATAATTATAAGTGGTAACGGTCCAGAAAAGAGCTTGACGGGTAGGAAGAGACTAAAGGCAATCTGAAATAAAGATGGAATCAAGCAAGACTGTAACAGATCTAGTTGCAAACGGTGTTTCAATGCTTAGAAACAAGTCCTAGGGATCATACTTTCACTAGTGAACACTCTCATATAAATATCTTCTCTTTATGATACTACTTGATGTCTACACACTTCTATTCTTGTAGACAGTTGTTGGGCCTCCAAGTGCAGAGGTTTGTAGAACAACAACAAGTTTCCCTTAAGTGGATCACCCAAGGTTTATCGAACTCAGGGAGGAAGTGGTCAAAGGTATTCCCTCTCAAGCAATCCTGCAATCAAGATACAAGCAGTTTCTTGTGTCCCCAACACACCAAATACACTTGTCAGGTGTATAGGTGCACTAGTTCGGCGAAGAGATAGTGAAATACAAGTGGTATGGATAACTATAAGTGGTAACGGTACCAGAAAAGAGCTTGACGGATAGGAAGAGACTAAAGGCAATCTGAAATAAAGATGGAAGCAAGCAAACATGTAACAGATCTAGTTGCAAACGGTACTTCAATGCTTAGAAACAAGGCCTAGGGATCATACTTTCACTAGTGAACACTCTCATATAAATATCTTCTCTTTATGATACTACTCTGAACTACTCTCTGGTTGGATACTTTAATCCATGGTAGGGCTATAAAAACACTCCTCCAAGTTCGCTTTCCCCATCTAGATAACCCCACACTGTTACCTTGAGCGCTAGATGGTTCCAACAAACAACACAATTTCATAGAAACATCCAACTCCAAATATAACTCATAACAAGTATTTGTAATCTCTAGCCTAGGTGCCACCATGGTATGCATGCTATCACTTTCACACACATGGGGAGAACCAGAGATCTATTAAAGCACTTGAGTAGCAAGGTAGATATACTTGATTACAAAGCTCATGATCACAATATGATCATGCATAGAGAGAGATGAACACATAGCTACGGGTAGAACCCTTAGCCTTGAGGAAGATCTACTCCCTCCTCATCATGGGAATCAGCAACGGCGATGGAGATGGTGGTGGAGTTCGATGGAGATGGCTCCGGGGGCACTTCCCTGTCCTGGAAGGGTGCCGGAATAGAGACTTTCTATCCCCCAAATCTCCCCTTCGGTGGCGGTGGTGCTGCAGAACTTTTCGTGGCTGGAGGCTTCCGAATTTAGGGTTTTCTCATCGGAGGCTTCTTATAGGCGAGAGGGGAGGCCGAGGGGGTGCCGGAGGGGCCCACACCGCCCTCTGGCACGGCCTGGCCTAGCCCACGCCACCAGGTGGTGTGGCTAGCCCTTGGCCCCTCTCCGTCTCGTCTTCTGGCTCTGTGAGTCTTCCGGTAAAATATCGACTTTGGCTTTTGTCCGGTCCAATTCCGAGAATATTCATTTTATGGATTTTCTGGAACAAAAAACCGAAAAAAACAGGCAACTGGCACTGTGGCATCTTGTTAATAGGTTAGTTCCAGAAAATGTGTAAAAGTGCTCCAAAGTGTGGACAAAACATAAGAAAGTAGATATAAAACAAGCATGGAATATCAAAAATTATAGATACGTTTGCAACATATCACTCAGCTGTACCTTCTTAACCCTTGCTAGGTGCTAAAGCCATGGAAGACATCATCAACACCAAATGATACTTAAAGGAATCGTCACCAAATGCTCAAGTTCTTCAATGAAGTCAATGGAGTCAACATATTATCAACTAAAATGAAGGCAAAGTTCCTTATTAGATAGGAGTATAATCTCTAGCCATAAAACCTACTTCTATAGGGTATTGCACTAGCAGCAATTGCAAACCAGATAGTTTAGATACTAGCCTTATTAGTAAGATAGTTATGATTTGTTATTCTGGTTCTCCTTTGATAGAAGTTGTTTTCTTCTTCTAACCTAGAATGTTCTTAGGATCTTTTGTAAAGAGTTGTGTTGTAATCTATAGTCATTTCTTGGACCTGCTATGTTTCTATTGTACCACTCTGAGTGATGTAATACTAGTGGAATGGCGTTTCATTGGTGTTATATCAATGACTATAGTGTACTACATCATGTAGTGGTATGCTGGGTCACCGCAGAAAGAAAATGAACCATACCGACGCGACGCGACAGTCGGAGGTGCTCCCTCGGCGCGCCTTGTGGTGACGAAGACTCCATCGCACTCCTATCTGCGAGTAAGATACTGGAGCAGCGTCGGAGAGGCGTCGGAGTCCGTGAATTGATAGATCGGCGACCGCCAATGCGACGGAGGAATCGGTGGCCGAATCACAAATCAGCTAGACGGCGGGGCCGTGCTGTTGCGACGACATCGAGGAGTGGCCATACAGTGGTTTTCCAGTGGAGCGCAAGCTCGGTGGCGGCGGAATTGACCGGCCGACGATGGCGATAGCGGTAGGTGGCAATGGCAGGAGAGGAAATGAAAATTACAGTTTGACAGTTGTGTTATGTGCGCGTGGGGCAGGAGAAATGGAGCAGTGCAAGAGGTGTGGCAAATTTGCAACATGAAGGGGTCGTGCGGCAATTTTTTTGCGGCACCAACCGATGATGCGGCAGCTGCTAGAACGCTTTTTGTGCTAAACATGCTGCATTTGATAGGTTATTTGGGCGGTGTTGCATTTTGCAACACCTGTTAGAGTTAATCTTAGAGCAACTCCACTCACGTTCCTAGGAGGACATTACAATAGCGATTTTTACATTCGGACGGTGAAATTTGGCCCAGTCGCGTTTTCAGGATGCCAAATTCCATCGGATTTGGCTAAACTTTCATCCGACGTTTCCAGGCTGAATCCCTAGGTGTTGGGAACTACCTGGGAACGCCGGACGCAGCAGTACAGCCCCACTTGTGGCCTCGCCTTGTCAGCGAGTGAAGCCAAGTCGTCCTCGTCCCGTTTCCATGGCTCCTGCAACGGACCATCGAGCAATGACTACCTGTCTCATCGGCCATGCGTCGCCTTAATGGCGCGCCACCACCGGCCCGCCTTCCCGCCATGTCGCATTTTCCCACCCACGCCACTACACCCCTCCCACCTTCGGCGCCCTTTCCCGTTTCGGTTATAAATGTCGGCGCCCTCGCCGATTCCCATGGCACACTCACTCTACTCCCATTCCCCAACCACTAACTCCACCTTCCCCGGTGAAGGTAAGAAGATCTCCACAGAAAGCAATGGAGGAACGTGAAAGGGTAATTGCCCCTATGTGTGGTTTTGCTGATTAATGACAATCCCTATGGACTAATGTTTTAATTGAGTTTTATATGAAGGAATATTACATAGGTCATGCTTGTAGTTCATGTGTTGGATTCAAGTATGGATGCCATGAAGATAAAGATATACCTTGAGTATTGGCATCAAGATCATCGAGTTGAAGAAGAGTATGATATGATCAAGATCTTGAGAGTGTGATCTCAATAGAAGAATTCAAGATATGGCTCTAAGTCGGTTTCATAATAGCCTCATTAGTTGAGATATGGTTGACTAAGATTTAGAGCATGTAATCAAATGATGAGTTCTTTATGTACCTCAAGATATTGAGATGGAGCATGAGAAGATACTCGGTTGGCCAATACAAAGAGTGAAGAGTGATTTCAAGTTGGTCAACACATGAAGCATAAAGAATGTATCACATGGATCTTGTGGTATGATTTCATATGGCCCATGAGAGGATGACATCAAGTGTTGGTCGTCATCAAGGTTAAGAAGGGATGGTTCAAGATAAGCATCTTGAGAAGATCATTTGCTTGAAGCTTGCCGTCCATATTGGTGATAATGTACATGTGAACATGTGTCTTCATGAAGCTATCCCATAGTGGTGTATGGGGAGCAAATTATGAGTCTTCACGAAGCAAAAATGATCAAGTGTTGCATTCCGGCTTGGATGGAGCATGAAGCATTATCATCAACATCAAGCGGGATGCGCAAGGCAAAGGTATGGCCTTGCTAGGTTTTCCTTTTACCGGTCTCAAGGTGGTTGTTGGGAGACCGGGTTATAGGATAGATAGCCGCACTATCAAGAGGGGCTTTCAGTTGGGTATCTTGATCACATTGTCTTAGGGAGCTCAATCCTTTGCATACTTTTCATATTCCTATTTTTCTTCTTCTTGGTGTTTCTCCATGTAAGGTTCTTGAGCTTGTCGCTAGCTCTTCAACAAGCCCAAGTTCATCAAAAATGGAATTCGTATGCATCTTCTATGGCGTTTTCGAGTTTGAAGGTTTTACCGGTTCTTCTTAAAGGGAAACTGCATACCTTTCTTCATTGGGTTCTATCCTCATTTGTTGGACTATGGTGTTTCTCTACACCATCTTGTAGAGCTTGTTGTCCTTGTCAAAAAAAGTCCAAGATCATCGAAATCAGAGTCTGGATGCAAAAGTTATTGCGTTTTTGTGAAGTCTGTTTCAGATCCGGTTCAACCGGGATTCAACACGGTTCATACCGGGATGCCCGGTTTCGCAAACGAGTCTAACAGGGATTCGTCTCTGTACCCCTTCCCGGTTAGATCCGGTTCAACCGGGATTCAACCGGGTTCAAACCAAGCTTCAACCGAGTTCAAACTGGGATTCAACTGGGATTCAACCGGGTTCAAACCGGAATTCAACTGAGCCTGATACCGGACCGTCCGGTTTTGGGGCCGATTCAACCGAACTTCAAACCGAGTTCGCGCAGATTTCTCCCAACGGTCATATTTGCTTTCCCCTATAAAAGGGGGTTCTTCCCCCAACATTTTTGGGTTTTCATGACCACGAAATTGACCTCCATTATTGAACCTCTTGAGCTTGCTCCCTCTCCGTTCCCTCCTATGATTCTTGCATCTTTTGAGGGCTTTGCAAGAGGAGATCTAGATCTACAATCCCCACGAATCAATTCCTCCTCTAAGTGAGGGGAACCCATTGGATCTAGATCTTGAAGTGATTTGTTTATTTCCACCATTGTTCTTCCTCTCTAATTCCTCCCTAGCACTTGTTGCTTTGGTGGGATTTGAGAGTGAGGGATTTGAACACCCTTGGTGTTCTTGCTTTGCATTCTTGCATAGTGTTGAGCTCTCCATTACGATTTGTTCGAGTGAGAGACCGTGAGCTTGTTTCTCTTGGAGGGTGACCGCCTAGTTGGCTTGGCGGTTGGTGACGCGGTGTCCTCTTCCTAGAAGATTGTGAAGAGACCCGGGATTCTCATTCGTGGAGCTTGTCATCTCCGGAGTGGAGGAAAAGCTAGCCTAAGAAAAGGGCCTATTCCTTCATGGGATAGACTCGGGGAAGAAGGTGAGCCTTCGTGGCATTGGGAAATCCTTCGTGGAATCCCACACCTCTCCAACGTGACGTACCTTACTTGTAAGGGAACATGGGAATACATCTTCGTCTCAGCGTGCCTCGGTTATCTCTATACCCGAGCTTACTTTCCTTGTGATATCCATTGATCTTGAAGTACTTATATCTTGCCTATCACTTGTGGTATATTTATCTTGTGCTATCTTGTTTAGCTTAACTTGTTGTTGGTGCACTTAGTTGAGCCTAGTGTATTTAGGTTTTGTGCTTGTAAAATAAACGTTAGTTTAATTTCGCATTCTATCAAGCCAAAACCATAAAAGTTTTGAAATTACCTATTCACCCCCCTCTAGGCGACATCCATATCCTTTCAATTAGTATCAGAGCAAGGTCTCTCCTTGTTTAGGCTTCACCGCCTAGAGTGTAAAGATGTCGGCTAGTAGTGCACAATGACACAATTATCTTTGATGGCAGAAATTATATTCTGTGGAGAAATTGCTTGCTTTGTAATCTTCGGACCTTGTGTCCAAATATTGAGCGATTTCTAGATGTAGGTTTTTCTCCTCCGATGGATCCTCAAAATCTATCTTTAGAGGATGAGAAAAATTTACATCCCGAAGCTCAAGTATCTAAGAAGCTCTTTTTCTCCTTGATCCCCATAGTTAATTTGTTCTCGACGATTGTGAAGCGCATGTCATCTCATGAGATGTGGACCAAGCTTAAAGAAATATTTGGTGGGTCCATTTCTCATAGGGTCGGTGGTATCTCCGAGGAGCTCTCTTCTCCTTCACATCATGAAGAGCTCCAAGTGGCTTCCACCTCCGGCCGCGATGAGATTTCAATTCCCTCCACTTCACCTACATGTGACAAGTCACAAGGTAATAGTATGGTGAGTGGAGAAATCATATGTAATGATGGTAGTGGTTCTCTTTACACCAATGATTCATGTTCTATAAATGCTAATGGTGTAGAGAGTTTGGACTTAAGCACTCCTTGCAATGATAATTATATATCCCCTTGTGTTGCTAGTCCTTGCATATTGTCTAGAAATTATTTGAGTACTAGTGTAGATGATATGCTTGATTTGTCTTGTTCTAATAAACAATATGTTTTTATTTCCTCTAGTTGTATATCTAACAATGTAGAGGAAATCAAACACCCTATGGAGAAAGACACGATCATGAATGAAGATTCAAGAATATTCTCATATTCATCCTCATGTGCTCACTTGTGCCTTATGGCAAGAGGATCAAAGGTATATCCTACTTTGGATCCCAACATATGTTCTCTAGATAATAGCAATGATAATGATGATAGTGATGATGACCTTGATGAAGATACTAGTGCTCTCATGCTTGAGTTGACCTTTTTGTGTACCTCTCTTCGTGGTAATAATAAGGTCTTTGCTTGTCTCAAACATGTTATGGACACCATAACTAAACAAACGGAAACCATAGACGAGTTGGATTTCCAACTTAATGATGGGAGTCGGAGATTCAATCTCCTTAAGCAAGATATTGCCAAGGATAAGCACACTAATTATCTCCTCACGCAAAAAATTGAATCTTATGAGCTTGAAAATGAAAAATCTATTAATGATGCTAGTGCTACTAACTCTAATTCTTGTGAAGCATCTATGTTAAAGGATAATGTTGAGCTAAGGGGTCAACTTGAGTTGCTAACTAGTAATTATGTGAAATTGGAAGTAATTCATGAAAAGCTCTCGGCCTATCATAATGATCTTATAATCTCCTATGATGGACTAAAGTTAGCTCGTGAGGCAACTATCACTAAGGTAACATCTTGTGAGCCTCATTTGGACATTAGCACAACTTCTACTCAAAATGCTATTTTGCCATGTGCTAGTCCTAGTGATCCTTCTTGTCATACTATTGATAAACCTTGTGTTGGATTACTTGCTTTGCCTTGTTGCTCTAACAATGAAGCCTCTACTTCTTCTGGTACCTATATTTCTACTAACCATGTAGAGGAAATCAAGGAGCTCAAGGCCCAAGTCACTTCTTTGAAGAAAGACTTGGATAGAGTCATGAAAGAAAATCCACACTCGATAATATTTTGAGTGTGCAAAAATACCCCAATGATAAAAGTGGACTTGGATTCAACTACAATAACAAGAACAAGTCCAAGAGCAACAACAAGAAGGGCCAAGACCAAGTCAAGAATTCATCCAAGATTATTTGCTTCAAGTGCAAGGTTAAAGGAGATCATGTAAGATCCTGTTCATTGAAGAAAAATCACTTGAATGAGAAGCAACAAGGGAAGCGGCCACAAGTTCAAGGTCAAGCCCAATCTCAACCTCAAGTTGAAGTCAGGCCACTTCCTAAGAAGAATAAAGATTAGACTCCCCAAGACAAGAAATCAATGAAGAAGGGGAAGGGGAGCATTTGTTGCTACATATGTCGTGAGAAGGGGCACTTTGCCTCTTCATGTTCAAACAGTACCTTATCTAACCCTATCATTGTTTATGATGATTATTCTCTTGGGAAGGATAAGGATGGCAATGTCTTTGCCAAGTTTGTTGAAACTCAAAGTGGTGTTAAGAAAAGAACCATTTGGGTTGCCAAGCCTATTGTGACTAACCTCTTAGGACCCAACTTGGTTGGGGACCAACAAGCTCAAACTTGATCAATAGGTGTTTGTGGAGGGCATTGGAGACTTGGCTAACTCATAAAGAATTAAGGGATCTTCATATATTATATTTTATAAAGACAAGGTATAAGGATTATCACCTCCCTACGATATACCCAATGTTCCTATTTGCGGTAACTCGAACTTAACTCCTTTATACTGTAAGTTACTTGCCCCTTTACATGTTTTTGTTTTGTACCAAGTATGTGTTTATATTTGATGTGCCTCATGCTTTCTTATTTTTTGTATTCAAGTATGTCTATGTGTTTGGCACATTATTTACTTGTGTGTTTTGCTTTGAGCCTCTAATGTATCTTGATGATATCTTTTTGGCTCTTTTCGAGTGGTTAATGGAACATCCCATTTTGGGGGGAGTGATATGCCTCGTGCATCTCTCAAACCTTAAAATGTGTGTACATGAGTACTACCACTTAGTATTGATATTTCAAGCTTATCTAGTCACTATGTGGTCTGTCATACTCATGAGAAATTCAAATTCTAAATGTCCATTAATTATCTCTAGTTGAGGTTGTTTTTCCTCTTATTAAGAAAAATTGAATATAACATTATGGGGGAGTAATATGCTTCTTTTGCATATCACAATCCTAGGAAATGTGAACATATGAGGTAGTGCCACTTAGAGTTGATATTGTTGATTATCTTGTTTCTAGGTGGCATGTTTGCTCAAACAAGGTCCTATTTTTGTTAGAAGATTTTATTGCTCATCTTTTCCGTCTTTGTTTGAGTAAGAAATTCTTGGTGCGGTCTTCCTCCAATTCATATCTCTATATCTTTTTGTGAGACCATTTGCTTCAAGTTATTCTAATCATTGCTTTGCATGATTGTGTGACTAGTTGAAGCTATCAAGAATCTCTATCTTTGCATAGTGCTTAATCTTTTATTCCTGTCCTATGCTTTTAATTGTGAAGATTTATCTTTAATATCCATGCAATATACCACCGGAAATAAATTCCAATACACTAATTGTCTTTGACAATTGATATACTTGGGTGTGGTAGCATTTGTGCATCATATTCACCTTGAATTTTACCTCTTATTGCCTTTTTTCTTTCCAAAAATTGTTGTGGCTCCCATTGTCTACCTTGGCTTTTGAACATCTCTTTGATGGTGATTTTGATTATTATCAAGTGTCTTTTTAGAGGAAGACAAACCTTTTATTCTCGGAACCCTGTGCCATTGTGAAAAGTGTTAAGGGCTTAGTTTATTTGTTGAAAACTTGCTCTTTTGGGAGTTTGTTATCTCATTCTTTCTTCAATATGTTATTTTCTTGAATGAGATAAATCTTTGAGCATTTGTGTTTTTATCTCATCTTTTATGCTCAATATTTTTTGCTTGGTTCATTTGTTGAACTTTGTTGAACAAATCTTGTGTTGATTTGATTCTTTGATATAGTTTGGACAACAAATGTGTTTTGTCACACCTTGTGACATGGGTATGCCCAATAGGCACTCAACTACAGCCTACCTGGTGCGGCTCGACGGAAGGCGTACTCGACAAATTGCCAAGGTCCATGACGCCTATGACGGTTCGACTCGTATGAAGCCCATATGGACACGGACTCCCAAACGCACAAGACAAGGAAAGCTCAAGACTAGAGTTGTAATCTAACTTGTAACCAACTCGTATTGGTACCTGAGACCTAGCCTCCCCATATATAAAGGCTAGGAGGGTCCAACGAAAAGGTATCCTCTCCCCCAACACGCTACGCCACAATTGATATAGACATCGCGACTCCCCCAATAGATAGATCTACGATCTCTCATACGCCAGATCTAATCTGCGCATACACCGCCATCGGCGACATTGTAATCCTTCGGATCATCATCAATCAAGAGCAGACAAGCAGGAGTAGGGTCCTCTACGAGGCCTGAACCTGGGTAAACCTTGCGTCCCTGTGTGCTTGTTTGCTAGCCGTACCGAGATTTCCAGCGCTCCTCAATTCCTGAACCTAAGTCCATAACAATGGGCATTGATGAGTTAAACCATCGTCAATTGGCGCCGTCCGTGGGGACTGGGAGCGTTGATGTTGCGATCTCGATGGTTCCATCAACCATGGTGATCTACGACTCGCCGATCTCAGGAGATCAACGTCTACTTCAGTCTCGCACAAAACGAGAAGAAATTTATGCCACGTGCTCACGGCATCTACATCGTCGCCATCCTCGAGCACAGCTGATCCGATCTACAAGATTGAGAGTTTCAAGATATTCGGCGGGGCGACTGAAACCGAGGCGAAGGTCGTACGCGATGGACGTAGACTTCAAAGCAAAGGGACTAGGTCAAGACGATGTCAAAAGCAACCCAGATATATCCGTGCTCCTATTTCTCCTGTTCCGGGAAGAAAAAAAAGGGGAATCACATGGACGTGCAAGCTTAAATTGCTGCCAGCAGATCAAGTTCTGAGGAGAAGACTTTTCCTACGGACATGGTTGCAACACAAATCGATCCGGAAGCAGCCAGGCTTGTAGTTGGCAGAGAGCGCAGCGACTTGATGGCAGCTGATTCGTCACGCGAGTCATTAGTCGCGTCTTCCTCATCAAACTTGACAAGGGTCTAGCTGGCTATACTACGTACGATCAGCTCTGTGGCCAGATTCATAAATCGTTTATTCAATTCCAAGACCCATGTATTAATCAAGGCAGGCGGTTCGATTTTCAAGAAGAAAAATCAACTTGATGCATATATATATATATATGGAGGCCATGGACTCAGCAGGTGCTAGCGTGACTTACAAAACTACTTCACGTGGTGTTATTTGGATCAAAGACGCAGACATAGTTCAACGAGGCCATACATGCATTAGATTAGAAAAATACGAGGACAATCGGGTTGTACCCTACTCCGACCGTGGTCCGACTCTGGCTGTCACACGATTTAGACCATGGCTCGACTCCGTCAGCTTAGCGACTACCTACCCGCCGCAACGACTCGCCACCGTGTCGGCTCTTTCCGGCCGGGACGACCCATTGCCGCCATCGTCTCCAACGACCAAGATGCTGCCATGTTGGCCCCAACAACCCGTTATGGTCTTCGGGTGCGGTAATTCTTCATCACCACGTGACTCCGGTCCGCCATGCCGACTACATCCGCCGCGTGACCCGCTGTCATACCGTGACCACGCGACTCGCTACTGCGACGACTTCGGTCCATTGACCTCTGCTACATGACCGTGCTAACTCTACACCTGGGGGCTGCGCTGACTATGTCGGGTAACCCTCTACGGTCTTCGACTCCGCCAACATGTTGTGGTCTTCGACTGCCGTGACCCGCTACGATCTTAGGTTGCGGCAAACCGTTGCCACCATCGCCTTCGGCGACCCGCCGCCGCGTCGACTCCCGTTCGCCACATCGGCTCTCAAATGTTTCCTCGACTACATCAACCACCTCGACGCTACACTCGGGGGCTCCCTCAGCTCCAGCGACCCAATGCGGTCTTCGGATCCACTGACCCATTGTGATCTTTGGACCTAGCGACTCGGGGGCTCCTTCGACTCCGCCGTACGATCCGCTTCGGTCCTCGACTCCATGTTCGGGGGCTACGCCCACTTGGTCATACGACTCGCGACTATCGACCTGTTGCGGTTTGCGACTGCGATGATCCTCTATGGTCTTCAATTGCGGTGACTTGTTACATCCTTCGGATGCGGCAACCCAATATAATCTTCTATTGCGGCGACCAACCGCATCAGCTTCAGCGATCGCGACTCGGGGGCTTCCTCGACATCGACGATGCTCTGCGTTCTTCAGCTCCAGCAACCCGCTACAGTCTTCGGCTGCGACGACACGCTGCGATTCTCGGCTCCGGCGACTCGGGGGCTCTTTCGGCTCCAGCGACCCGCTGTGGCCTTCGACTCCGGCAACTCGAGGACTTCTTCGACTCCGGTGACCAGGTGTGGTCCTCGACTCCGGTAGCCCGGGGGGGCTCCCTCAGCATTGGTGATCCAGCGACTCGCTATGGTCCTTGACTCCGCCGACCTATTGAGTCTTCAACTCCATCACGCAACCTGCTGCCGTCTTCGACTCCATCGACAATCCGCTACGATCTTCGGTTCCAGCGACTCGGGGGCTCCCTCTGCTTTGGCAACCGCCGCAGTCTTCAACTTTAACGACTAGTTGTGGTCTTCATATCGGGTGACTCGAGGACTTCCTCGACTCCCACGACAGCGAGCCGCTATAATCTACGACTCCAGCACGCGACCTGATGCAGTCTTCGGCTGCGGTAACGCGCTGTGGTCTTTGACTCCGCCGACCGGATGTATCTTCGACTCCTTCACGCGACCTGCCACCACATCGAATTCATCCGTGACTCGCTGCTTCATCAACTTCATCCACGACAACTACCAATAAAGCTAAGTTTTCCCTCTACTTAGAGCTGTTTCTTTTTTAAACGCGCACTCGAAACACTCGAGGGTTGCGCCCTCTTCGAGTAACCTAATGTGCCATCGGCTCCACGCACTCGAGCAACTCATACGCGACAGCCCGAGTAGCTGATTCTGCCTGATCATCGAATCCTTGAACTCCGAGCACCTCGGCAAGGTACTGAGACTAAGGGTAATCAGGCTAACAAAAAGGCCTAGCATATCGTGCAAAAGTGTCGACTCGATTGGCACCAGAATTTTAGTTTACAAGCCAACAGGCAAATATTCTCTACAAGATACAAGTACTTCACAATTCTTCATGTTTTATGCAGCTTACAAGGATATCGACTGCGTCGAGATATTCTATCGGGTCCTCCAACAGGAGTCGAAAAATCAACTGGCTACGCCATAAACTCAAGATCCGAGTCGAGTCCCTCCTCGGATGGTTGCATCGCTGGATGCTACAAAAGACGTGACCATCACCGTGCACCCAACGGAAGCGACTGCGTCGACTCCATCCGCATGATTCCACTACTGGTTTCTCCTAGCATGATTTTCGAATACCACTGCAAGATACAAGTCTCGAGTCTCTGCCCGAGTCTACGACTCTGCCAGACACTCGGGGGCTACTCCAAACTGGAGCGCTGGTCGCGTATATACAAGATCCTCGAGTGACACGCTCTGAATCCTCACTCGAATCCACAATTCGACTAAGGACTCGAGTGCTACTCCCATAGGGAGCGCTGTCCGCGCACCCGAAGAAATTTGTGAAGATATCCAAGCATCATGAAAACCCTTCACTCGAATCAGCGATTCGATTGTGGACTTCGGGTTACTCCCATAGGGAGGCGCTGAAAGCATATTCGACTGAAATAAGCTACAAAAGACGACAGCAGTCGCAAAAGTGATATAGTCCCTGCCTGAATCTTCGACTAAAACAAGCAACAAAAGACGACAGCAGTCACAAAAGTTATTTAGTCCCTGCTTGAGTCTGCGACTCAACCAAGCACTCGGGGGCTACTCCCATAGGGAGCGCTGGCCGCGCACCCTATGATTATTTTCTTCCTCGTACATCGTACTGTGTGTCGATAACATCCACACTCGAAGGCTATGGCGACTCCACCTCATATTTTCCCTACAAAGAGATTACGTCTCCTGGGCCACCCAAATCATCTCCGCGATGACAAAAAATTCGGATGCCACGTTTATAGCGTGAAGATAAGACCTGAATAAGGCCTGGCAACGCATCTGCTGCGCACTACCAGAGATATATCCGTGCCTGCAGGTACGATGAATATGCCTTGACGGACACGTCGAGTGCTCACATTTGTACACTGGAATTCGACTCCTATAAGACCTCCGCGGCCTGAGTCGAATTACGCCAGCAATTTCTGGATTCGAGTCCGGGGACTCGCGTTTGAGTAGGTGGCGTTGTTTTTGCCCTAGAGCAATTAACTGGTCTCGATCCATCGAGCACACCAGGCACGTTTACCATCATCCCTGTGAACTACTATAAAATTCGACTGGCCCAATGAACTTCTGGGTGAGTGCTGCGCACGCGACATAATTATCGACTCCGTCATCCTAATGCAAGACTCAAGACTTCTGAGTCTATAGATTCGCATGGACACTCGGGGGCTACTGACATGGGTATGCCAAGTAGGCACTCAACTACAGCCTAGCTGGTGCGGCTCGACGGAAGGCGCACTCGACAAATTGCCAAGGTCCATGACGCCTATGACGGTTCGACTCGTATGAAGCCCATATGGACACGGACTCCCAAACGCACAAGACAAGGAAAGCTCAAGACTAGAGTTGTAGTCTAACTTGTAACCAACTCGTATTGGTACCTGAGACCTAGCCTCCGCATATATAAAGGCTAGGAGGGTCCAACGAGAAGGTATCCTCTCCCCCAACATGCTACGCCACAATAGATCTAGACATCGCGACTCCCCCAATAGATAGATCTACGATCTCTCATACGCCAGATCTAATCTGCGCATACACCGCCATCGGCGACATTGTAATCCTTCGGATCATCATCAATCAAGAGCAGACAAGCAGGAGTAGGGTCCTCTACGAGGCCTGAACCTAGGTAAACCTTGCGTCCCTGTGTGCTTGTTTGCTAGCCGTACCGAGATTTCCAGCGCTCCTCAATTCCTGAACCTAAGTCCATAACAATGGGCATTGATGAGTTAAACCCTCGTCACCTTGTATGCCTTCTTGAATATTTTGGTGTTTTGTCCAAACTATATCTTCGTTGGTTCTTGAAATTCGTGTGCATGCATGTCTACTAAATGTATATGTTATGTCATGTTTTGCTTTCTTTGATCCAATATATAGGGTAACTCCATCAAATCCTTAAACGGCTATGATGTGCATGAAATTCAAATTTCATCTCTAAATATGAACATATTTTTATGGAGTATGTCCTATGTGTTGTGGTTAGTCTAACCACTTTGGACCCAATAAGTTTGGGGACCAAGATGTACTTGAATGTTGTTTTAGTTACATTGGAGATGCAATGGATGCTTGTCTCATCTATAAGAAAGCTGTTGTCACCAAATGATAATTGAAGCCAAGCTAGGATGATCGAAGAATTTTTATCTACTACATCATACCATTGCTATCTCGGTAACAAGTATCTTATTCATGCATACTATTTTTCCATCCAATATATTGTAGGTTGCATCTTGGCATGAATTTATTTGTTTGTAAATGTTGGGGTTCTTGCAAGGATCTTTGAAAGACTTTTCTATCCTTATTGCTTATGTGAGTAATTTGAGATGATGCATATAATGGGGAGTATATAAAATCATGTTCATGATTCACCAATCCCAAATATGCCTGCTAGCAATTATTGCATATCAATTCCTCAATGTACTCTCATGTGCAATATTGTTGAAATTGCATTGAATCCTTCCTTTGATACTTGTTGCATTTCTCAAAATATCCCAACTAGCATTAGTTCCCTTAGTGTTAGTTGTGATGTTCTTGAGGTTTTTCTTTTTCTTTGGTGAAGTTCATTGATATACCATAAGATAAAATAGAGCCATGGGCTATATATATGCACTTAAGAAAAATATCATTTTTGGTATATGTTATGACTTCCTCTTGGATATCTTGTATTCTTACTTTTATTAACCTCTTATGTGTGGATGTTTCTTTGTGGATTATTCTCATGTCTTGTCCACTCAGAAACTTATATACACAAGAGTGTTAATATCCTCGCTCTTTTCCAACCATCTCTCTTATCCTCTTGTTTTAAAAGGTATTGGTAAGGTCTTGATTTATTAGTGCTCGGTTTACTTTTATTGCATCTTCGCGCACTCATATCTCATATTTGGTTTTTGTTGGACTTAAGCTTGTCTTGACAAGTGTATTGATTAATATCTATACTACTTGTATCTTGGTTTTGTTCTAAATGATATAGAGGGAGTGAGGATTCCATGTTTGTGCATATTATAATCAAATGAAACAAATAATTTATGCACAAACCTTGGGGAGCTTCCTTATTTCATTTAGAGCACTATTTGTCCATTAGATTATTTGGATCTTTTGATTGCTTCCTTTATCCATTGAAGTTTCTTCACATTGTTATCTTTTTTAGCAATATTTGATCCTCAATATAGTTTGATTTCCTCCAAGTATTCGTCATTGGATATGTTCTTATGATTACACTCATATTACAAGTAATGCACTCCTTGGGTAGGAACTCATACTATATTGTCCTTCTAATCTTGTCATCCATTTTGGCACTTGTTGTCAATGGGGGAGAAGTTTAGAGGGTTTTGAGGGAAATAGTTTTGTACTTAAGATTGGTTTGTTCTTAAGTGTTTGCCTTTCATGTATTTCATCTTTATTATGTTTTGCATGGTTGAATATATAGCGGAAACTCTCCCAAAGGTTATACTTGACAATGTATGCAATGAAATTCAAGTTCATCACACGTGCATATATTGTGGGGGAGTTTGCTCTATATATGTTGGTTCTACTCATATCTCTTGCATTAGTTGTAGTTTGTGTGAGTAGAATCGGTTTTGATATGGGCTAGTATCTTTGTGTTACTTAACCATAACAAATACAACCTCTTGTATACAACTTATTCTCGGATAAGTTGCATACTTGTTTCTAATATTCATTATTAAACCCTCTTGCTATGATTGTCATCAATTACCAAAATGGGGAGATTGAAAGGGTAATTGCCCCTATGTGTGGTTTTGCTGATTGATGACAATCCCTATGGACTAATGTTTTAATTGAGTTTTATATGAAGGAATATTCCATAGGTCATGCTTGTAGTTCATGTGTTGGATTCAAGTATGGATGCCATGAAGATAAATATATACCTTGAGTATTGGCATCAAGATCATCGAGTTGAAGAAGAATATGATATAATCAAGATCTTGAGAGTGTGATCTCAATAGAAGAATTCAAGATATGGCTCTAAGTCGGTTTCATAATAGCCTCATTAGTTGAGCTATGGTTGACTAAGATTTAGAGCATGTAATCAAATGAAGAGTTCTTTATGTCCCTCTAGATATTGAGATGGAGCATGAGAAGATACTTGGTTGGCCAATACAAAGAGTGAAGAGTGATTTCAAGTTGGTCAACACATGAAGCATAAAGAATGTATCACGGGATCTTGTGGTATGATTTCATATAGCCCATGAGAGGATGACATCAAGTGATGATTGTCATCAAGGTTAAGAAGGGCAAGTTCAAGATAAGCATCTCGATAAGATCATTTGCTTGAACCTTGCCGTCCATATTGGTGATAATGTACATGTGAAGATGTGTCTTAATGAAGCTACCCCATAGTGGTGTATGGGGGAGCAAATTATGAGTCTTCACGAATGATACATTGCAAATGTATCTATAATTTTTGATGTTCCATGCTTGGTTTTATCTACTTTCTTATGTTTTGTCCACACTTTGGAGTACTTTTCATCTGATTTCTTGGACTAACCTATTAACAAGTGCCATAGTGCCAGTTACCTGTTTTCTGCTGTTTTTGGTTTCAGGAAAGTCATAAAATCAATATTCTCGGAATTGGACAGGACAAAAGCCAAAGTTGATATTTTCCCGGAAGACTCACGGAGCCAGAAGGAGAGTCGGAGAGGGGCCACAGGGTGGCCACACCACCCCATGGCGCGGGTCCCCCCAGGCCGCGCCAGGGCATGGTGTGGGCCCCTGGCCGCCCACTGACCTTGCCCTCTGGCCTATAAGAAGCCTCCCGAGGCATAAACCCTAGATAGTCAATCAGAAATCCATGAAACGTTCCGCAGCGCCTCCGCCACCAAAGGGGAGATTCGGGGGACACAAAGTCTCTGTTCCGGCACCCTGCCCGGACGAGGAAGTGCCCCCGGATCCATCTCCATCGATCTCCACCACCATCTCCATCACCATTGCTGATTCCCATGATGAGGATGGAGTAGTTCTCTCTCGAGGCTAAGTGTTCTACCGGTAGCTATGTGTTCATCTCTCTCTCTATGAATGATCATATTGTGATCATGAGCTTTGTAATCAATTAGATCTACCTTGCTACTCTAGTGCTTTAATAGATCTCTGCTCTCCCCATGTGTGTGAAAGTGACAGCGTGCACACCATGGTGGCACTTAGACTAGAGATTACAAATACTTGTTATGAGTTATATTTGGAGTTGGATGTCTTTATGAAATTGTGGTGTTTGTTGGACTCATCTAGTTCTCAAGGTGACAGTGTGGGGTTTACTAGATGGGAAAGGCTTACTTTGAGGTGTGCTGTTATTGCCCTACCATCGATTAGAGTGTCCAACCGGAGAGTAGTTAAGAGTAGTATCATGAAGATAATATATTTATGAGAGAGTGTTCACTAGTGAAAGTATGATCCCTAGGCCTTGTTTCTTAGCATTGAAACACCATTTGCAACTAGATCTATTACATGTTTGCTTGCTTCCATCTTTATTTCAGTTTGCCTTTAGTCTCTTCCACGCCATCAAGTTATTTTCTATCATCATTACCACTTATAATTATACATACCACTTGTATTTCACTATCTCTTCGCCGAACCAGTGCACCTATACACCTCACAAGTGTATTAGGTGTGTTGGGGACACAAGAGACTTCTTGTATCTTGATTGCAGGGTTGCTTGAGAGGGAATACCTTTGACCACTTCCTCCCTGAGTTCGAAAAACCTTGGTTAATCCACTTAAGGGAAAACTTGCTGCTGTTCTACAAACCTCTGCACTTGGAGGCCCAACAACTGTCTACAAGAATAGAAGTGTGTAGACAGCAACGAAGAAAAAATGATGAAGTGTTGCATTCCGGCTTGGATGGAGCATGAAAGGTTGTCATCAAGATCAAGCGGGATGCGCAAGGCAAAGGTATGGCCTTGCTAGGTTTTCCTTTTACCGGTCTCAAGGTGGTTGTTGGGAGACCGGGTTATAGGATAGATAGCCGCACTATCAAGAGGGGCTTTCAGTTGGGTATCTTGATCACATTATCTTAGGGAGCTCAATACTTTGCATACTTTTGATCTTCCTATTTTGTGTCTTCTTGGTGTTTCTCCATGTGAGGTTCTTGAGCTTGTTTCTAGATCTTCAACAAGCCCAAGTTCATCAAAAATGGAATTCGTATGCATCTTCTATGGAGTTTTCGAGTTTGAAGGTTTTACCGGTTCTTCTTATAGGGAAGCTTCATACCTTTCTTCATTTGGTTCTATCCTCCTTTGTTGTACTATGGTGTTTCTCTACACCATCTTGTAGAGCTTATTTTCCTCGTCAAAACAAGTCCAAGATCATCGAAATCGGAGTCTGGATGCAAAAGTTATTGTGTTTTTTGTGAAGTATGTTTCAGATCCGGTTCAACCGGGATTCAACACGGTTCATACCGAGATGCCCGGTTTCGCAACCGAGTCTAACCGGGATTACTCTTTGTACCCCTTCCCGGTTAGATCCGGTTCAACCGGGATTCAACTGGGATTCAACCGGGTTCAAACCGGAATTCAACCGAGCCTGATACCGGACCGTCCGGTTTTGGGGCCGATTCAACCGAACTTCAAACCGGGTTCGCGCAGATTTCTCCCAACGGTCATATTTTCTTTCCCCTATAAAAGGGGGTTCTTCCCTCAACGTTTTTGGGTGTTCTTGACCACGAAATTGACCTCCATTGTTGAACGTCTTGAGCTTGCTTCCTCTCCCTTCCCTCCTATGATTCTTGCATCTTTTGAGGGCTTTGGAAGAGGAGATCTAGATCTACAATCCCCACAATCAATTCCTCCTCTAAGTGAGGGGAACCCATTGGATCTAGATGAAGTGATTTGTTGATTTCCACCATTGTTCTTCCTCTCTAATTCCTCCCAAGCACGTGTTGCTTTGGTGGGATTTGAGAGTGAGGGATTTGAACACCCTTGGTGTTCTTGCTTTGCATTCTTGTATAGTGTTGAGCTCTCCATCACGATTTGTTCGAGTGAGAGACCGTGAGCTTGTTTCTCTTGGAGGGTCACCGCCTAGTTGGCTTGGCGGTTGGTGACGCGGTGTCCTCTTCCTAGAAGATTGTGAAGAGACCCGGGCTTCTCATTCGTGGAGCTTGCCATCTCCGGAGTGGAGGAAAAGCTAGCCTAAGAAAAGGGCCTATTCCTTCATGGGATAGACTCGGGGAAGAAGGTGAGCCTTCGTGGCATTGGGAAATCCTTCGTGGAATCCCACACCTCTCCAACGTGACGTACCTTACTTGTAAGGGAACACGGGAATACATCTTCGTCTCAGCGTGCCTCGGTTATCTCTATACCCGAGCTTACTTTCCTTGTGATATCCATTGATCTTGAAGTACTTATATCTTGCCTATCACTTGTGGTATATTTATCTTGTGCTATCTTGTTTAGCTTAACTTGTTGTTGGTGCACTTAGTTGAGCCTAGTGTATTTATGTTTTGTGCTTGTAAAATAAACGTTAGTTTAATTTCGCATTCTATCAAGCCAAAACCATAAAAGTTTTGAAATTGCCTATTCACCCCCCTCTAGGCGACATCCATATCCTTTCAATTGGTATCAGAGCAAGGTCTCTCCTTGTTTAGGCTTCACCGCCTAGAGTGTAAAGATGTCGGCTAGTAGTGCACAATGACACAATTATCTTTGATGGCACAAATTATATTCTGTGGAGAAATTGCTTGCTTTGTAATCTTCGGACCTTGTGTCCAAATATTGAGCGATTTCTAGATGTAGGTTTTTCTCCTCCGATAGATCCTCAAAATCTATCTTTAGAGGATGAGAAAAATTTACATCTCGAAGCTCAAGTATCTAAGAAGCTCTTTTTCTCCTTGAGCCCCACAGTTAATTTATTCTTGACGATTAAGAAGTGCTAGTCATGTCATGAGATGTGGACCAAGCTTAAAGAAATATTTGGTGGGTCCATTTATCATAGGGTCGGTGGTATCTCTAAGGAGCTCTCTTCTCCTTCACATCATGAAGAGATCCAAGTGGCTTCCACCTCCGACCACGATGAGATTTCAATTCCCTCCACTTCACCTACATGTGACAAGTCACAAGGTAATAGCATGGTGAGTGGATAAATCATATGTAATGATGGTAGTGGTTCTCTTTACACCAATGATTCATGTTCTATAAATGCTAATGGTGTAGAGAGTTTGGACTTAAGCACTCCTTGCAATGATAATTATATATCCCCTTGTGTTGCTAGTCCGTGCATATTGTCTAGAAATTATTTGAGTACTAGTGTAGATGATATGTTTGATTTGTCTTTTTCCAATAAACAAAATGCTTCTATTTCCTCTAGTTGTGTATCTAACAATGTAGAGGAAATCAAACACCGTATGGAGCAAGACACGATCATGAATGAAGATTCAAGAATATCCTCATCTTCATCCTCCTGTGCTCACATGTGCCTTATGGCAAGAGGATCAAAGGTATCTCCTACTTTTGATCCCAACATATCTTCTCTAGATAATAACAATGGTAATGATGATAGTGATGATGACCTTGATGAAGATACTAGTGCTCTCGTGCTTGAGTTGACCTTTTAATGTACCTCTCTTTGTGGTAATAATAAGGCCGTTGCTTGTCTCAAACATGTTATGGACAGCATAACTAAACAAACGGAAACCATAGACGAGTTGGATTTCCAACTTGATGATGGGAGTCGGAGATTCAATCCTCCTTAAGCAAGAGATTACCGAGGAGAAGCACACTAATTGTCTCCTCACACAAAAAATTGAATCTTATGAGCTTGAAAATGAAAAATCTATTAATGATGCTAGTGCTACTAACTCTAATTCTTGTGAAGCATCTATGTTAAAGGATAATGTTGAGCTAAGGGGTCAACTTGAGTTGCTAACTAGTAATTATGTGAAATTGGAAGGAATTCATGAAAAGCTCTCGGCCTCTCATAATGATCTTCTAATCTCCTATGATGGACTAAAGTTAGCTCGTGAGGCAAGTATCACTAAGGTAACATCTTATGAGCCTCATTTGGACATTAGCACAACTTCTACTCAAAATGCTATTTTGCCATGTGCTAGTCCTAGTGATCCTTCTTGTCATACTATTGATAAACCTTGTGTTGGATTACTTGCTTTGCCTTGTTTCTCTAACAATGAATCCTCTACTTCCTCTAGTACCTCTATTTTTACTAACCATGTAGAGGAAATCACAGAGCTCAAGGACCAAGTCACTTCTTTGAAGAAAGACTTGGAAAAGAGTCATGAAAGAAAATCCACACTCGCTAATATTTTGAGTGTGCAAAAATACCCCAATGATAAAAGTGGACTTGGATTCAACTCCAATAACAAGAACAAGTCCAAGAGAAACAACAAGAAGGGCCAAGACCAAGTCAAGAATTCAACCAAGATTATTTGCTTCAAGTGCAAGGTTAAAGGACATCATGTAAGGTCTTGTCCATTGAAGAAAAAGCACTTGAATGAGAAGCAACAAGGGAAGCAGCCACAAGTCCAAGGTCAAGCCCAATCTCAACCTCAAGTTGAAGTTAGGCCACTTCCTAAGAAGAATAAAGATAAGACTCCCCAAGACAAGAAATCAATGAAGAAGAGGAAGGGGAGCACTTGTTGCTACATATGTCGTGAGAAGGGGCACTTTGCCTCTTCATGTTCGAATGGTACCTTATCTAACCCTATCATTGTTTATGATGATTATTCTCTTGGGAAGGATAAGGATGGCAATGTGTTTTCCAAATTTGTTGAAACTCAAAGTGGTGTTAAGAAAAGAACCATTTGGGTTGCCAAGCCTATTGTGACTAACCTCTTAGGACCCAACTTGGTTGGGGACCAACAAGCTCAAACTTGATCAATAGGTGTTTGTGGAGGGCATTGGAGACTTGGCTAACTCATGAAGAATTAAGGGATCTTCATGTATTATATTTTATAAATACAAGTTATAAGGATTATCATCTCCCTACGATATACCCAATGTTCCTCTTTGTGGTAACTCAAACTTAACTCCTTTATATTGTAAGTTACTTGCCCTTTTACATGTTTTTGTTTTGTACCAAGTATGTGTTTGTATTTGTTGTGCCTCATGCTTGCTTATTTTGTGTATTCAAGTATGTCTATGTGTTTGGCACATTATTTACTTGTGTGTTTTTCTTTGAGACTCTAATGTATCTTGATGATATCTTTTTTGGCTCTTTTCGAGTGGTTAATGGAACATCCAATTTTGGGGGGAGTGATATGCCTCGCGCATCTCTCAAACCTTAAAATGTGTGTACATGAGTACTGCCACTTAGTGTTGATATTTCAAGCTTACCTAGTCACTATGTGGTCTGTCATACTCATGAGAAATTCAAATTCTAAATATCCATTAATTATCTCTAGTTGAGGTTGTTTGTCCTCTTATTAAGAAAAATTGAATATCCCATTATGGGGGAGTAATATGCTTCTTTTGCATATCAAAATCCTAGGAAATGTGAACATATGAGGTAGTGCCACTTAGAGTTGATATTGTTGATTATCTTGTTTCTAGGTGGTATGTTTGCTCAAACAAGGTCCTATTTTTGTTAGAAGCTTTTATTGCTCATCTTTTCCGTGTTTGTTTGAGTAAGAAATTCTTGGTGCGGTCTTCCTCAAATTCATATCTCTATATCTTTTTGTGAGACCATTTGCTTCAAGTTATTCTAATCATTGCTTTGCATGATGGTGTGACTAGTTGAAGCTATCAAGAATCTCTATCTTTGCATAGTGCTTAATCTTTTATTCCTATCCTATGCTTTTAATTTTGAAGATTTATCTTTAATATCCATGCAATATACCACTGGAAATAAATTCCAATACACAAATTGTCATCGACAATTGATATACCTGGGTGTGGTAGCATTTGTGGATCATATTCACCTTGGATTTCACCTCTTATTGCCTTTTTTCTTTCCAAAGATTGTTGTGGATCCCATTGTCTACCTAGGCTTTTAAACATCTCTTTGATGGTGTTTTTGATTATTATCAAGTGTGTTTTTAGTGGAATACAAACCTTTTCTTCTCGGAACCCTGTGCCATTGTGAAAAGTGTTAAGGGCTTAGTTAATTTGTTGAAACCTATCTCTTTTGGGAGTATGCTATCTCATTATTTTTCTGTATTTTATTTTCTTGAATGAGATAAATCTTTGAGCATTTGTGTTTGTATCTCATCTTTTATGCTCAATAGTTTTTGCTTGGTTCATTTGTTGAACTTTGTTGAACAAATCTTGTGTTGATTTGATTCTTTGATATAGTTTGGACAAAAAATGTGTTTTGTCACACCTTGTATGCCTTCTTGAATATTTTGGTGTTTTGTCCAAATTATATCTTTGTTGGTTCTTGAAAGTCTTGTGCATGCATGTCTACTAAATGTATATCTTATGTCATGTTTTGCTTTTTTTATCCAATATATAAGATATACTCCATCAAATCCTTAAACGGCTATGATATGCCTGAAATTCAAATTTCATCTCTAAATATGCACATATTTTTATGGATATGTCCTATGTGTTGTGGTTAGTCTAACCACTTTGGACCCAATAAGTTGTGGGACCAAGATGTACTTGAATGTTGTTTTAGTTACATTGGAGATGTAATGGATGCTTGTCTCATCTATAAGAAAGGTGCTGTCACCACATGATAATTGGAGCCAAGCTAGGATGATCGAATAATTTTTATCTACTACATCATACCATTGCTATCTCGGTAACAAGTATCTTATTCATGCATACTATTTTTTCCATCCAATCTCTTGTAGGTTGCATCTTGGCATGAATTTATTTGTTTGTAAATGTTGTGGTTCTTGCAAGGATATTTGAAAGACTTTTCTATCCTTATTGCTTATGTGAGTAATTTGAGATGATGCATATAATGGGGAGTATATAAAATCATGTCCATGATTCACCAATCCCAAATATGCTTGCTAGCAATTTATTGCATATCAATTCCTCAAGGTACTCTCATGTGCAATATTGTTGAAATTGCATTGAATCCTTCCTTTTGATACTTGTTGCATTTCTCAAAATATCCCAACTAGCATTAGTTCCCTTAGTGTTAGTTGTGATGTTTTTGAGGTTTTTCTTTTTCTTTGGTGAAGTTCATTGATATACCATAAGAGAAAATAGAGCCGTGGGCTATATATATGCACTTAAGCAAAATATCCTTTTTGGTATATGTTATGACTTCCTCTTGGATATCTTTTATTCCTATTTTTATTAACCTCTTATGTGTGGATGTTTCTTTGTGGATTATTCGCATGTCTTGTCCACACAGAAACTTATATACACAAGAGTGTTAATATCCCCGCTCTTTGCCAACCATCTCTCTTATCCTCTTGTTTTTAAAGGTATTGGTAAGGTCTTGATTTATGAGTGCTCGGTTTACTTTTATTACATCTTCGCACACTCATATCTCATATTTGGTATTTTGGTCTTAAGCTTGTCTTGACAAGTGTATTGATTAATATCTATACTACTTGTATCTTGGTTGTGTTCTAAATGATATAGAGGGAGTGAGGATTCTATGTTTGTGCATATTATACTCAAATGAAACAAATAATTTATGCACAAACCTTGGGGAGCTTCCTTATTTCATTTAGAGAACTATTTGTCCATTAGATTATTTGGATATTTTGATTGCTTGATTCATCGATTGAAGTTTCTTCACGTTGTTATATTTTTAGCAATATTTGATCCTCAATATAGTTTGATTTCCTCCAAGTATTCGTCATTGGATATGTGCATATGATTACACTCATATTACGAGTAATGCACACCTTGGGTAGGAACTCATACTATATTGTCCTTCTAATCTTGTCATCCATTTGGCACTTGTTGTCAATGGGGGAGAAGTTTAGAGGGTTTTAAGGGAAATAGTTTTGTACTTAAGATTGGTTTGTTCTTAAGTGTTTGCCTTTCATGCATTTCATCTTTATTATGTTTTGCATGGTTGAATATATAGCGGAAACTCTTCCAAAGGTTATGCTTGACAATGTATGCAATGAAATTCAAGTTCATCACACGTGCATATATTGTGGGGGGAGTTTGCTCTATATATGTTGGTTCTACTCACATCTCTTGTATTAGTTGTAGTTTGTGTGAGTAGACTCGGTTTTGATATGGGCTAGTATCTTTGTGTTACTTAACCAAAACAAATACAACCTCTTGTATACAACTTATTCTCGGATAAGTTGCATAGTTGTTTCTAATATTCATTATATAAACCCTCTTGCTATGATTGTCATCAATTACCAAAATGGGGGAGATTGAAAGGGTAATTGCCCCTATGTGTGGTTTTGCTGATTATTGACAATCCCCATGGACTAATGTTTTAATTGAGTTTTATATGAAGGAATATTCCATAGGTCATGCTTGTAGTTCATGTGTTGGATTCAAGTATGGATGCCATGAAGATAAACATATACCTTGAGTATTGGCATCAAGATCATCGAGTTGAAGAAGAATATGATATGATCAAGATCTTGAGAGTGTGATCTCAATAGAAGAATTCAAGATATGGCTCTAAGTCGGTTTCATAATAGCCTCATTAGTTGAGCTATGGTTGACTAAGATTTAGAGCATGTAATCAAATGAAGAGTTCTTTATGTACCTCAAGATATTGAGATGGAGCATGCGAAGATACTTGGTTGGCTAATACAAAGAGTGAACAGTGATTTCAAGTTGGTCAACACATGAAGCATATAGAATGTACCACATGGATCTTGTGGTATGATTTCATATAGCCCATGAGAGGATGACATCAAGTGGTGATCGTCATCAAGGTTAAGAAGGGCAAGTTCAAAATAAGCATCTCGAGAAGATCATTTGCTTGAACCTTTCCATCCATATTGGTGATAATGTACATGTGAAGATGTGTCTTAATGAAGCTACCCCATAGTGGTGTATGGGGGAGCAAATTATGAGTCTTCACAAAGCAAAAATGATCAAGTGTTGCATTCCGGCTTGGATGGAGCATGAAGCGTTGTCATCTAGATCAAGCGGGATGCACAAGGCAAAGGTACGGCCTTGCTAGGTTTTCCTTTTACCGGTCTCAAGGTGGTTGTTGGGAGACCGTGTTATAGGATAGATAGCCGCACTATGAAGAGGGGCTTTCGGTTGGGTATCTTGATCACATTGTCTTAGGGAGCTCAATCCTTTGCATACTTTTCATCTTCCTATTTTGTTTCTTCTTGGTGTTTCTCCATGTGAGGTTCTTGAGCTTGTTGCTAGCTCTTCAACAAGCCCAAGTTCATCGAAAATGGAATTCGTATGCATCTTCTATGACGTTTTCGAGTTTGAAGGTTTTACCGGTTCTTCTTATAGGGAAGCTTCATACCTTTCTTCATTTGGTTCTATCCTCCTTTGTTGGACTATGGTGTTTCTCTAGACAATCTTGTAGAGCTTGTTTTCCTCGTCAAAACAAGTCCAAAGATCATCGAAATCGGAGTCCGGATGCAAAAGTTATTGCGTTTCTCGTGAAGTTTATTTCAGATCCGGTTCAACCGGGATTCATACCAGGATGCCTGGTTTCGCAACCGAGTCTAACCGAGATTACTCTCTGTACCCCTTCTCGGTTAGATTTGGTTCAACCGGGTTCAAACTGGGATTCAACCGAGCCTGATACCGGACCGTCCAATTTTTGGGCCGGTTCAACCAAACTTTAAACCGGGTTCGCGCAGATTTCTCCCAACGGTCATATTTGCTTTCTCCTATAAAAGGGGGTTCTTCCCCCAACGTTTTTGGGTGTTATTGACCACGAAATTGACCTCCATTGTTGAACCTCTTGAGCTTGCTCCCTCTCCCTTCCCTCCTATGATTCTTGCATCTTTTTGAGGGCTTTGGAAGAGGAGATCTAGATCTACAATCCCCACCAATCAATTCCTCCTCTAAGTGAGGGGAACCCATTGGATCTAGATCTTGAAGTCATTTGTTTATTTCCACCATTGTTCTTCCTCTCTAATTCCTTCCTAGCACTTATTGCTTTGGTGGGATTTGAGAGTGAGGGATTTGAACACCCTTGGTTTTCTTGCTTTGCATTTTTTGTATAGTGTTGAGCTCTCCATTACGATTTGTTCGAGTGAGAGACCGTGAGCTTGTTTCTCTTGGAGGGTGAACTCCTAGTTGGCTTGGCGGTTGGTGCCGCGGTGTCCTCTTCGTGGAAGATTGTGAAGAGACCTGGGCTTCTCCTTCGTGGAGCTTGTGAAGTGGTGTGGAGCTTGCCATCTCTGGAGTGGAGGAAAAGCTAGACATAAGAAAAGGGCCTATTCTTTCGTGGGATAGACTCGGAGAAGAAGGTGAGCCTTCGTGGCGTTGGGAAATCCTTTGTGGAATCCCACACCTCTCCAACGTGACGTACCTTACTTGTAAGGGAACACGAGAATACATGTTCGTCTCCGTGTGCCTCGGTTATCTCTATACCCGAGCTTACTTTCCTTGTGATAGGCATTGAGCTTGAAGTACTTATATCTTGCCTATCACTTGTGGTATATTTATCTTGTGCTATCTTGTTTAGCTTAACTTGTTATTGGTGCACTTAGTTGAGCCTAGTGTATTTAGGTTTTGTGCTTGTAAAATAAATGTTAGATTAATTCCGCATTCTATCAAGCCAAAACCATAATAGTTTTGAAATTGCCTATTCACCCCCTCTAGGCGACATCTCTATCCTTTCAGAACGCTTCCCCGACGATGGCCAATGGCTTCGACCGCCGTTCTCTACAGCCATGGTAGACACGGCTACTCTACGAGGTCGGCTACTCGGTGTCGCTAGACTTTCGTGCCCGCCGACATGGAAGCTAAGCGTGACCGACGTGCCCGTGCTGCCGGTGCCGTCGTCAGAAGAGATCGTCGATGAGATTCAACTCGTCATCACCGGCATGGAGGACCCCGAGCCCGCCGAGGACCCAGGGAACCTGGCCTACTAGGATCAGTTCTTCATTGATCGGTGGGAGGAACAGCTTGCCACATACGACGAGTAGGCTCGCCGCCGATGAGGAACAACTAGGCGGGCATGCGGCGTTGGTGGAGCGCGCCTGGTCGCACGCCCGCCGCCGTCCTGGAGTATATCCATCCGGGAAACAACCCGCGGCTGGGGTATCCACCATGTTCGCCACCGACGGTCTCCCGATGACGTGGCTCCAGCTGGATGCTGAGGAGGATGGCGAGCGGGTCATCCGGCTCGTCGTTTGCTTCGGCGTCCCGCTCGTCCGGGTCGGTGCCAATGAGGTCGCCAGCGCTACTCCGGCCGGTAAAGCGGGAGGCTACGTCGCCACCGCGCTCGCCGCCGCGCACGCGCTCTAGTGACATCGTTATAAATGAGCGCCACACGCCTTCGCCGCCGAGCGGCGCCTTCGGCTGGCTAAGGCCGAAGCAGCGCACACCGAAGGAGCCGGCGAACTAGGCGGTGCCCGTCGACGATGACACCTTCCTCCTCAAGGTGGCGATGGAGGCGTCGCTCGACGACGTGCCACAGATGAGGGCCCGCGACGCTTGGGCCTAGTCCAGGTCGGACTAGGAGCAGACGGAGGCCGAGCGCGTACGCCGACTGCACGAGCAGGCCGAGCGTCAGGCCGCAAGCGACGTTCGTCGTTAGAGCGCCTACCTGGCTGCGCCGCTCGTCGTCCTCGATGACGACGACGACGAGGATGAAGCCGGGCCTTCGCAACCGTGGCGCTACGGCGATGCCGACCAGGGCAGCTCCTGGCCACCGCATCCGCCGAGCGACTACGACGACGACAGGACTTGGGACACCGGCTACACGTCGTTCGACCGCCACTTCGGCATGTGAATGGCATCGGCAGCGGCATTGGCATCAACTAGTTATATTTCTATGTTTTTTTTAAGTTTTTCTTAGCCTACTAAGGTCAAAATTCGGGTATATGTCTGAATTTGACATAATATGTATGAAACCGGTATACTCGTTTAAATTTCCCCCTGTTTGATTGACTTTTGGTTAAACTTGGGAACTCGGACTAGAAACGCGAGCGAAAAACTAGGCATTTTTAGATGAAATATTACATCCGTCCAGCGCTCGTCCACGCCCGAACGAGTGGACTGCTCTTTAGATGGACCGTGCTAGTTCCAGGTAGGGATGTAAACGGATAGGATAATTTCCGCACCGAAACTGGTTCCGAAACCGATTTAAGGTATCCATATCCGATTTTATAGAATCCGACGAATAAGATATCCGATTCCGAAGTGACGCCCAAGATATGGTGTAGGATATGGTATGGAAAATAGCATGTGGATATGGATTATCCGAAAATTAATTAGAATTATTCGAGTGTTTCAAACCGGATAATCCGATTTTAGAGTCAAAAGTCAAGGACAATATCGCAAAGCAAGTACTTATTTAATTACCGAGTTCATTTGCTGATTTTTAGCACCGTGTCTCTATTATCTTATCTAGTTGATTCATGCAAGGCTGAAATATTAAATCTCTCTCAAAACTTTATTATAAATATAATTATCTACCTATGAGAGTATTTATCCGACTACTTTCGTGTTTGGTCTGAGTCTGCTCCGTTTTCGCTTCAAATCCGCGATCTAATATATCCCCATTCGAATCCGCAACCGGTCATTATCCACTCCGCTCCGAATTCGAGAAACTAATATGGAAAGCGAGATGGTACGATCAAAATCCTATTCGATCCGATCCGTTTACACCTCTAATCGTGCATGCCAGAATCTACTCCTTTATCGTCCAAACGCCATCTCCCCCGTCCCTTTCTGATCGAACCGCTCAAAACGCACCACCCCAGCTAAATCACCACTCAGAGAATCTGCCACTCCCGGAGCTCCGCAACAGCATCGATTCTCCGCCTCTTCCCACGCACGCCAGCGCTCCCGCACCGCACCATGTCGTGGCTCACGCGCTCCATCGCCGCCACGCTCTCCTCGCCGCGAGGCGATCCCGATCCCGATCCCGACGCCTACGACTCCGAGACCTCCTCCGTCGACAGGGCGGACGCGGCGGAGGGGTCCTCGCCGGCGCCGCGCGACCCTGAAGAGGAGGAGGAGGAGGAGCCCGAGCAGCCCAACACCGCGAGCCGCGGCGTCAAGGACGACATCTCAGAGCTCACCGAGACCCTCACCCGCCGCCTCTGGGGCGTGGCGTCCTTCCTCGCCCCGCCTCCACCTCCGCCGCCGGAGTCCTCGTCCCCGCGCGCCGCGCCTGCAGAGGCGGACGTGAATGAGGACAATAGGGATGGGGAAGAGGCGGCGGACCCGCAGTCCCCGCGGATCGCGGGGATCCGGAGCGACCTGGCGGAGATCGGGGGCAGGGTGAGGAGCGGCATCTCGATGCTGCAGAGCAACCTGGCCGTGGCCGAGATCTCCAAGATCGCGTCCTCGCTCCTGCCGTTCGGCGAGGAGGAGGTCGACGAAGGAGAGCCCGTCGTCGGCGCCACCGAGGAGGTGGTGGTCTTCGTGAGGCACATCTCCACGCGGCCGGAGACGTGGCTCGATTTCCCCCTCTTCATCAGCGAGCGCTATGAAGATGGTAAGATTTGATCCCTTAATGCATAATTTGCTATACTAGGGTGAAATAGGTGGCCTTTGTGGTCTCAAATTCGGCACATATGGTTAGAGGAGAGAGCAGTAGTTGCAGTGATTATAAATTCTTAGGATGTGTCCACACATTTGCTTTAAGTATACTACTAAATTTCAGTGCATGCGTGCGGTCAGTGATTTGTGAGCAGAATAGATGTTGGGGATAATGTTAGGAGTACTCTGAAAGATTTTGAAGCAGGATATTCCGTTTGAGCTTTCCATGATATTTAAGTAACATTTGGAATACATAGTAGTTCAGCCTGCTTAGCACATAACTTCTGTATGCCTTTCGGTCCCTAAATGGTTTCCTGATGCTCCGTGGCATCTAACTACACTGTAATAATTGTGCCTGTCTCTTTCAAATCGAATCATGATAATGTCTAACAGAACTTCCTGATTCCTTTATTTCTCTTACATAGTTTCTCTTTATCATTAGATTTTGAACTATCGGATGCTCAGTATGTCCATGCATTAGCTATGGAGCGCCTTGTACCTAGCTTATCAGATTTAAAGGTTCAGATTTGCTCGACTGATATGAGTGAAGCATGTTTCTGGAAGATATATTTCGTGCTTCTGTACTCAAAGCTCAACAAACAAGATGCTGAACTTCTATCAACGCCACAGGTAGTTTCCTGGATCATTCACATTATTTATTCTTTTTTGGTCCAGTATTTTGGTTTATTGTGGGTCTTTCTGATATGTATGTTATAATGACTGGGACACTTACAGCAACACAAGTTGGTCGTAGTCATAAGGTTTATTACCTCAAGAATTGTTTGACCGGTCCCTTCACATGTGACATATTATTTGATATGCAATATTTTGTACATATGAATATGGAGGTAAACCCCCGATCCTGATACAAATGATCTGTATTAAGATTGTGGCCCTTAAACCACAAGTTGATATTTACCTTCAGCAGTTTCAGATTTACAACTAGAACAAGTTAACTTACAGTTATTTAGTTTGAAATAGTATGCCATCAAGAAGAATAAGCTGGGAGGAATTGTAAGATGTACTTTAAGTTTTGAATCATAGGACTGAGAAAAGGACGCATTCCCTTTAGTGCTGTTTCCGAACATGACCAGCTGGTTACATTTTTGAATGCGCAATGATAGACTGATTCTATGAAGTCTCATTTTAGCGGTTAAATTCTTTTTCTGACCTTAAAACTTCTGTTTCCATGCACTTTAAGTTTTGACACCATAGGGGCCGCATTCCATTTAATGCTGTTTTCTAACTTGACCAGCTGGGTACATTTTTCAATGCACAATAACAATCTGATTTTCTTAAGTCTCATTTTAGAGGTTAAATTTTTAGTTTGACCTAAAAAAAATACCACTTGCATGCAGATCCTAGAAGCAAGGGAGGAGTTGCTGCAAAGTTTACAGGCTAAGAATAAGCAAGGATCTGAAACTACCGGGGAATCATCAGAGAATTCTGCCCCTGCTGAAGAGAAGGTGATAGAACCTTCAAGCATTCAAGAGAAATCTGCCATATCGGAGGTTCGATCCTTCGAAGAACCCACTTCCGACATCACACCAGAAATCCTGGCTGAGAAGTTCCCAGTTTCAACCACTGAAGTGGAAATCATCGACAAGTCGGTGATTGAAGAAGAGCTGTCAGTGAAAGACAAAAGCAAGACATCACCTGCCGAGTCCAGACTTCACGCCGACACCGACGAAGGTGAAGTGGACGAGTGGCCCGACGATGACATGGACGATGATGAGCCTGAGGCACCTGGGGCAGCAAGCAACAGGCCTTCGCTGGGGCACGAGGAGGATGTGTCGTTCAGCGACCTGGAAGACGACGAAGATGATGAAAATAAAAGGGTGGACAAGTAGCTAATCTGACACATTCATCTTTGCCTCCAACAGTACCACATGCACACACATGCATGCCGGCTCCACTCAAGGGACTACAGAGTACAGACAGATACGCTGGTGATAGAGGGTGGTTCATTGCTCGGCTATTATTGGTCTTTGAAGTAACGAGTCCCCAGGAGCTGGCTGGCTGGCCTCCCGCAGATGCCTGAATTAGGACCCTAATGATAAGCGTGCCTCTGCATCTCGTGTTAGTGTTGATGGCGATCAGTACGCCTGTATCATTGCACTAGCCTGTTTCTGTACATATAGAGCCCCTCTGGGCAGGGCTGGCTGCTGTATGAACCAACCTGGCAAACAACAGCTCTGTCGACCTGAGTTACGCTCACTGTGCTGTAAGTCCTCTCTGCTTTGGGTTCCTCGTACTTGAGATCGCAATAAATATGAATGTCTTTGCTTCTGTATGCTGGTAGAGGACATTGCCCTAGACGGCTAGACCTTATTGTTGTACCTAGTGGGGAGAATTAACATGCAACGTCTGGTAACAGTCCAACTGTCCAAGGAATTTTGGTACAAACATGTCATTTCATGTACTACAGTATATAAGATATCCTGGACCAGCTAAACTTATGACCGGGTTATCTTGTGAGGACGAACAATAAGTCTAATTAGCAAGCTGAATGCATTCTCGATTCGACAGGACATGCTCACCACTGAGCGAAATTGGTTTTATTTAGCCCGCTTTTCCTTGGTGAAAACAGAGTGTTAGCCGTTGTGTCTTAATAATCTTTGTAATGTTAACCAATATGTTCGTTAGGTGATCATCTTGGTGTAGTGATCAAAGGTCAGAATTCTTTAAAAAAACTACATAGGAGTTTCATCATTTTCTGAAGCTCTCGTGACCTAGATTTGTCCAAGAAATCACTAGAGTCCCACAATACCGCTTCGTCTCCCGTTGAGGCGATTAGGGTTTACGAGTGACTTTGGCGGCGCCTGTCGGAGACCACCGGTGTGCAAGTGAGAGGTTGGCCCTAGAGGGCCGATCTGAGGGAGGCCGGCGTCCTACCAGTCATGGAGTCGGAAGGAATACCAACAGTGGCCGGAGTTGCTGGTGGAAGTAGTAAAGAGAAGCCCAGATCCAAAGGAAAAGCATCTGTGGAAGACATGCGGAAGGATCTGAAACTGACCGATGCGGAGGCGGACATATTGGTGGATGAGGATGAGGAAGATCAATGCAAGCTAGTGGATGAGGATGAGGAAGATCAAGGAAAGCGATTGTGGGCGTTGGCAGGGAAGATTCTGGTACCAGAACCTAAAGTTTTTCCTATCAATACAATCTCTGCTGCGCTGCACCCGGCTTGGGGCAACCCTAGGGGTCTGTTTTTCCGTGAGGGTCGATAGAATGTGTTCATCGCTTAGTTGGAGTTTGAGAGAGATCACGATCACATATGGGAAAGATCGCCATGGATAGTATCCAAATTTGCAGTAGTCTTAGAGAATTTTAATAATCACAGCCGCTCGTCGAAATTGTGTTTTGAGAAACTTGTGATTTGGATCGATTAGGGTTATTGATTTACCCAACAAAAAACTGAATGAAGTATGAGGGGAGATAATTGCCAAACGAGTTGGTGATTTTGTGAAGTTGGATGGGAACAAAGATGGGCTTGTCAGTGCCCAATATCTTCGAAAAAGAGTGTTCATAAAGGTGAATGATCCGATCATGCGCTAGGTCGGATTTGATTCAAAGCGTCTGGAGCAGACATTCTGGTACGCAATTCAATATGAATTTCTTCAATATTTTTGCTTCTCTTGTGGACTTCCTGGACACTCTGATACTTTGTGTCCAACACCTGCTGAGAGAAATGCAAGCGGTGATCTACCGTGGTGACCTCATCTCAAAGCACCAACTGACAAGAATAAGAAAGGAGGTCCTCCTTTTGCAAAAGGAGGCTATGAGGAGTTCCATGAGTATTATGAATATGAGGAGACGTTTGAAAAGGAAGAGGAATTTAAAGAACCTAAGATACCCCCTCGCCCACCACTAACCATGGTAGAGGAAGAGGTAGGAATATGGGAGGTAGGAGTTACATGAGGTTGAATGTTGGCTCTGTTACAATAGTAAGCTCAAGTTCAGTGGGACGTGTCACTAGTAAGGATGTAGTCATGTATGATCCTAAACTGGTTGGGTCGAAGAGGGAGGAAACTGATTTGAGATCGGTCAAGGAAGGAGTGACTCCAGATCCTAAAAAGCAACGTGGAAATAATTCAAGCACACCGGCGCCGATTAGAAAGTAGCCGCACCAGGATCAATGAATTGTATAAGTGCGAACTGCCGGGGGCTTGGCAACTCTGAGGTAGTTCGAGAGCTTCGCAGTTTCATGAAGCAATTTGATCCCATGTTGCTCTTTGTTGTGGAAATGAAGGTTAGCAGTAAGCGTGTGGAAAAATTGGTTAGCACCTTTGTTTTTGGGGGGTGTTTTGCTATTAGCAGTGAAGGTTTAATCAGGGGCATTGGCTTATTTTGGAGGAATGGGATTTCGGGACATGCATGCTTTCATCATTGCGCTGTTGGGTAAACAAGCTTGGAGGATAGTAATGAATCCGAACTCTCTTAGGTTCTCAAGTTCTGAGTAGTCGATACTTGCACAACCAAGACCGTATGGAGGCAAATGCTCCTGCCACTGCTTCTAGAACTTGGAGATCGATTTTAGCGCGAAGAGACGCTTTAAAGCTTGGGATGATAAATCAGGTGGGCTCGGGAGAGTCAATCTCAATTTGGGATGACCGTTGCCCCCCTTGATACTGCGACGATGAAGACAATGGGCCGTTTGAAAGATACTGATTTGGTAACTGTTAATCAATTTATGATCTCTAATTCTGGGTGGAACGAACCACTAGTGCGCAGTTTATTCTTCGCAGCTGGTGCAGATTCTATTCTAAAGATTCCTCCACGGAGGAGTATTGGTGAAGATTTCTGGCTTGGTTTAGGGAAAAAAACAGGAGTCTATTTCGTTTGCTCTGCTTATAGAGCTTTGGTCTTGAGTAATCAGATGGAGGAGGCGTCTAGGCAGGAGGCGGTTCCATCACTCTGATGAGCAAGAGAAATGGAAACGTTTGTGAAAACTTTAAGTCGTTCCGAATGTGTGCGTATTTTGGTGGAGGGTTGTTCGGGGTATTTTACCTGATTATAGGACTCTCTCCCGGCGGCATGTCATTGATAATAGCACATGTGGATGCAAAGAGGAGTTCGAAACCTAAATGCATGCCTTGATTGATTGCAGTCATGCTAAGATGTTTTGGACAACGGCTAAGGAAATATTTTTTGTCAAGTTACCGAGGCTTCATCCTTTGACGTGGGCAACTGATATTCTCTGTGGTCCATCGTTCAGTCAAAGAGATCGAGAAGTTGTGATTTATGTGATGTACTCAATCTGGAGAATAACATCACACGTGGTGAGGCAGTGTTTAATCCTGTTAAGTCAATGCTAATGGTACATGAGACATTACATATCCTGGAAATTCCTAAGAAGGAAATTCGGGACAATCCTAGACGAGCTTGCAAATGGAGTAAGCCTCCAGATGGTGTGATCAAGATAAATTCTGATGAGGCACTTGATCAAGAGTCGCGCATTGCATCGTCGGGATTGCGAGGGATGGTATCTCTTTCCGTGGTGCATCGTGTAAGGTGTACAGGGGCATTGTTGAACCTCTTGTTGCAGAAGCACTGGCACTAAGAGACGCAGAAACTTTTGCTGTCTAGAAGGGTTTTAGCGACGTACTCCTGGAAGTGGAATGCTTGGACTTGGTGAGGCATTGGACTTGGTGAGGCATTGGCAAGATCTTCAGGCTGATCGATCGGTGATCAAGCCCATTTTAGTTGAAATTAGTGAGCTAAGTTTATCTTTGAATTCTGTTAGAATAGTTTTTGCACGCCAGAAGCTAACCAAGCAGCCCACTCATGTGCAAAATATGCAATTACACATGAGGGATCATTTTTATGGGAGGCCGAGCCACCTGCGTTTTTAGTGCATAGTATGAGGACTGATTGTAATAACTTTGTGTTGAATTAATAAAGCTTGAAGGTTACTGTAAATGAAAAAGCTCTCGTGACCTACCTTACCCAAGGCTAGACAAGCTCATAAAATTCATCACTTATTTAATGTTCTTAATTGCTCCGACCTGCCTAAGGATGGAGTACAAGCTCAGGGAAATTCATTGTTCCTTTAATCCAGGCTATCATAGGTTCTGACCTACCGAAGTACCAAGTTCTTAACCAAGGAATTCTTAGCTATTGAACCTGCGGACTTTCATGTCACAACATACCACCCCAAGTCCTTTATAAGGAGCGAGCCTCTCCTAATCCACATGTGAACATCTTATGCCTCATCTTACTTTTATGTATTGGAGCTATTCAATCATTTTTCATGTATTATTTCTATGGTATCTACATGCTAGCTAGGGATTTGAGTTTGGTGTAGGAATAAGAGCCACCGGGAAAGACCAATGGAGAACCTGAATCAGAATATGCATTCAGTGTCTCATGTAGTCATCGGGCCTCATTCTCATTCTCTGTTACATATGACGTTCTCCCTCCGCATCATTCCGCAGACGTCCTTTGTGTCCACCTAGTCTAGTCATCGTGTACACCATGCTCTCATTACATATCGAGAAAAGAGCGACGTCTTCTCATGTAGCTTTGCTGATATGGAATGGGGGACGAAGGAGGCTGGTTCGTGTAAGAAGATTTGAGGAATAAATGACTAGCTTGGTAGAATAGTCGTTTGGGAGCAACAAAAAGTGTAGATGACTTTGAGGTAGTGTCGGTTGGTGACGGTGTAGGGATGCTTATGGTTATCTTCTTACTACTCTGTCACATATGGAATTTTCCAGGTGTATGATCCATCTACCGAACTTTGTGTCTGCATTGTCATCACAATCTTGTGGCATATCTAGGAAAGAATGAGAACTTTTTTTTGTTACTTGGTTGGGATAGGATGCGAGTCAGATGAATGTTGCTTTACGTACGTAGGTTCTCAAGAGAAGATGGCTAGGATGGAATGGGAGTCGGATGAATCTGTGCCTTGCCCTTTTTTGCGGAAAAGGCCTAATGCCATGTATTATCTGAAACCAGCACTTATAAGAACGTACTTATGACTTACAAGAAAAAAAATAGAGGATAATGCACCAGCCAACCTTACGAGCGTTATATCATTTCATGTTGTCAACACATAAAAGTGAACATTAGTTGAATATACGAATGAACTCGATCGTGTGGTCAAACGAACAAGAAATGCGTCCACTGTCCATGCATGATGCCTACCCTCAAGGGACTACATACAGAGTACATATGGCGCAAGTGATGGATGGGTCGTGGGTGGATCATTGCTTGGTTATTATTAGTCTCTTGAAGGTGGCTGGCCAGGCTGGGCCTCCCTTTCTAGGATGCCTTGGATTAGGACACTAATGATAAATCTCTGAACCATGTGTTAGTGTTGATGCCGACAAGTATGCCTGTATAGCTGTATCATTGCATTGGCTTGTATCTGTACATGAATAGAGCCGTCTAGGCGGGGCTTGGCGTTGTATGAACCAACCTGGCAAATAACTAGCCTGTCGACCTAAGTTTTGGTTCTCCCTGTTCATTACGTGCAAAAGACGCACGCATATATACTTAAGAATAGCTCTCGCTACATGTAGCAAGCCCTTTAGTTTCAGATCCTCGTAATTATTACTCCCTCCGTTCGAAAATATAAGATGTTTTAGCACTACAGGAATAGATAGCTATGCCGAGGGCCGGGAGCTACGCCGACGGCCAAATGTCGGGACCGTCGGCGTAGGTCACGAGCTGGGGGCCCCAGAAAACTGGCCGTCGGCGTAGAATTGCCCTCAACATAGGAGAGCTACGCCGCGGCTGCCCTCGGCATAGCTATTTTCCCTTTTACCTCATTAATCTTTGAAAAATCATAACTAAATCATTCTAATTTAGAAAAATACAAATAATATATCAAAATTTGTAGGAAAATAAGATCTATCTATCTACACTCAAATATTACACATTTGTAAATAAAAATTAAGTAAAACATAAAATATTACATATAGTTTAAAACAGGCATAAAAAATTCAAAAACGATCCAAACAGTGCGAACCTTCGCGCGAGGTCATATTATGTGATATAGTTGCAAGGAAAAATATCAAACTTGGTATATTGATTATGTCTCAAAAAAACCTTCACAAAATGACATATCTCATTCGAGGTTTCCTGACTTTCGGGTCAAATGACCAATGTTATGGCTAGAATCAAGGCATAGTTTGTGATAATGTGCCCATATTATGCATGAATGTGAATCATGGGATGACGAACAATGTTGCAGCAGGAAGTTTTCCTTTTTGTCGCACCAAAAAGCCATTTTCCATTTTTCGAGTGCAAAAAAGGGGGTTTGTGAAGCAACCACCAAATGGTTAATTCAAAATGCTACCACCCCATTTTTAAAAAAATACTAGACCACCATACATGGATATTGTCCTAACAGGGAGATCTCAAACCTTTCCGTCCATCCCTAGTGAAAAAGACAAATTTCTACCGAATCGGTAGGAAGTGGGTCAGATATGAACTACATGTACATGATCTGATGCTCATGATTTTTTACAAAAATCATTTTTAGGTTCACGATATACTATTTCATCAGAGATCCACTTCAAGTTTAGCGAGGCTCAGCTCCGAGCTAAGAGTCTTCATGTCGGCCATTCGACAAAGTTTGACGATAGTTTGAAACAGACATAAAAAATTTAAAAACGATCCAAACAATGCGAAACCTTCACATGGTGTCATATTATGTGATATAGTTGCAAGGAAAAATTATCAAACTTGGTATATTGATTATGCCTCAAAAAAACCTTCACAAAATGACCTATCTTATTCGAGGTTTCCTGCCTTTCGGGTTAAATGACCAATGTTATGGCTAGAATTAAGGCATAGTTTGTGATAATGTGCTCATATTGTGCATGAATATGCTGAAGGAGTTATGCCCCAGAGGCAAATAATAAAGTGTATTATTTGATATATCTCCTATATGTTCATAATACGTTTCATACTGTGCTATAACTGTGTTAATGCGAAACGTTAATACACGTGTGGTATGTAAACAAACCGTGTCTCTAGTTACCTCTAGTGAACTAGTTCGTTGGTCATGAGGATGATCTGTGTTTCAAGATCATGGGCATTTATGCCAACTGACAATGAGGTCATATTATTAGTTGAATAACATGATAGACAAATATCCGACTATTATATCTTAATAAGATCTAGTTACAAAGTTCACCATTGATGATAAAACACAGAGAACCTCGCAACCTGATCCTTTGACTATGAGGTAATGCAAATCACCATTCCGAAAGAAGCTTAGATGGTTATCAAGAATCATCTCGTAACAGGGTGATCGAAAACGTGCCACTCAGGTTTTCCGAAAGGATGCATAGAGGAGTACATATCAAGACCAGGATTTGTCTAGTCCATGTAACGGACATACACATGTGGTCATCTTGGTGACGTTGCATTGATAAAGCTTGCAAGCATGTGACTAGGTCACGGAATGCAACGACATGAGAACGAGAAAACAAGTTCATCGGTAACGAGATCGAACTAAGGTATGGAGATACCGAAGATCAAGTCTCGGATGAATTAGGTATCAAATGACAAATGGAACGGGGAACGACTATCTCACGGTTCGAGCGATCGTATTCGTGAAACGCATGGGGGTCACATGGCCATCCAGGTCCCTCTGTTGATCGTTGATGTGAGAGTGGTATCAATCATGTCCGGAGTGTTTTCGAACCGAAGGATGTCACGCTTAAGGGTAGGGACGCTTAGGGTAGATGAGGCATCGTAAGAGAAATAGAGAGAGAGAAGCCGGAATAGTTCCGGGTAACATACGATGGAGATCGGAAGGGGTCCGGAAGGTGTTCCGGAGTGAAGAAATAATATAATATGTGCATTTGAATGTTAATTGGAGAATTAATATTAAATAGATATTTTATTTTATATTTAAAGGCTCCTTAATGCTAATGGGCCTCACCCGAAGGGAGGCCCAATTGGGCAAGGCGCCTAGGGAGTGGGGGCCGGCCGGCCTGGGCTTGGTGGGCCGCCCCAATGTGGCCCACCTAGGGCCGGCGGCTGCCCCAAGGTGGACGACAGGTGTGGGGTTTAGTCCCACTCCGCCTGGCCCCTGGGTGGTGCACCCCCTCCCACTATATATAGGGGTCTCCCATCCCCCTTTGGAATCATCCCATTCCCTCTAATTCTCTCTCTCATCCATTGAGGACTTCTCTGTAATATTTGGGAGGACCTCGTGGGTGAGTTCACTACCTTCACACCATCGTCGTGTGATCTGCGATCCGGCATCTACTTCTTCTGTTGCTCGGCTGGATCAGAGTCCGGTTGACGTCTCCTACACCGGACGTGTGACAAACTTCGGAGGCACCACACTTGCGGTGTTGCTCGTCTTCATCAATATACGCCTTCCTGCGTAAGGCGTGCCTCGGTCTTCAAAGGTATGAATACCAAATCCTTCTTCCGTTACTTATGTCTGCATAGTATAGATCCTAGTATTAGTGTTCGAGTAGATAGAATTTTTTTGTTTTCTGCTACGGAACCCAACAGCGGTATTAGAGCGGGTCTATGGGTAGACATGTCGTACGGATAGAACACATAGCAATATGTGAGCATTGATTCTCTAGTTGCTACCCTCTTTAATGTTATTGTTCATATCGCGACACTGTTTGATGAAGCGCCCCCCAACCGACCTCACGTGGTGATTCACGAGACTAGTCCACAAATCAAAGTGGCTTAGGGGGGTGTCTGTCTCTCTACAGTAGTTGATATGGCATTGACACTGGAGGGTCCTGAAAAGGAAAGAAGAACGGCAATCATTGAATCCATGTTGTGGCTCGACGTTCTTAGGTGGGAAGGGGTTCTACTGCGAAATCCCTAAAGCCGTGTAAAACATGCAATAGTTAATATAGAAGCGTCTATCTTCATTATTGCATAGGGACAAGTATTATAACATGGCAATGACAAGTTTGTGAAACTCTCATTAAGGCTATTGATAATGATCATGAAGCTGTAACCATGTCATAACACTTTACTTTTGAAGTATTACTTATTATGCCAGTATACTTACTAGATGGTAGCATAATAAGATAACCCCTCATAGTATTCCAGTTATCATATTCCCCTTGTGTGTGCACCACCAAGAAAGTTCTTCGGTATGAGGCGCCCTGCGGTGAGTAGGGGTCAGACATATCTACGTTCGCATACAATGGGTGTAAGCCATGTTGCACTGTGAACACACACGAGTTAGAACTGTCGAGCCTAGCATGTTACAAAGACGTGGCCTTGGAATACAAGAGACCGAAAGGTCGAGCATGAATCACATAGTTGATGTGATCGACATTAGGGAATGTCCACCCTTGATACTACACTGATGGCTGTGTTTAACCGGGGGAGGTGCAAGGGATTGGGATCATGTGATCACTAAACGAGTAGAGGGATGTTCGTTTAAGTGGGAGTTCCTTTAATAATACTTGAACTCATTATTATGAACATAGTCTAAACACCTTTGTAGATGTCTCGCCCACCCACCTTCAACCTTAGCACTTTCCTCGAGAAGGACAAGCTGAAAACTGATGGAACCAACTTCACCACATGGTTCCGCAATCTTAGGATCCTCCTAGTCCCCTACAAGCTGACTTATGTCATCGAGGCTGAGCTTCCAGCTAAGCCTGCAGATTTTGCCTCCCAAGACGAAAAGAATGTCTAGCAGTCCAAGGCGGACGATTTCTCCCTCATCCAGAGTGGAATGCTCTATGCCATGGAGCTGGAGCTTCAAAAACGTTTTGAGAAGATGAATGCCTTTGAGATAATTGAGGATCTGAAGGCCGTCTTTGCTCCACAAGCTCGTGCAGAGAGGTATGATGCTTCTGAGCTCTTCTTCTCTGCTAAAATGGAAGAGCACATCAGTATTAGGGAGCACGTGGTCAAAATGTCTGGCTACGTTAAGCGTTTAAACGCCCTGGATTGCAAAATCCCAGAGGAGCTCGCAATTGATAGGGTGCTGCACTCGCTGCCCCCTAGCTATAAGAGCTTTGTGATGAACTACAACATGCAAGGGATGACTAAGACCCTTGCTGAGGTGTTCGCCATGCTCAAAACTACTGAGGTTGAAATCAAGAAGGAGCACACGGTGCTGATGGTCAACAAGACCACCAACTTTAAGAAACCGGGGCAAAAGGGGAAAGGCAAGGGTAAGAAGTCTAAGAGGGATGGCATGTTTGTTCCCAACACCTCAAAGACTGCCAAACCTGGCCCTAAGCCCGGCACTTCGTGCTTCTACTGCAAAGGGGATGGGCACTGGAAACGCAACTGCCCCAAGTACCTTGAAGACAAGTGAGCTGGCAAGATAGCCACCCCGGACAAAGGTATATATGATATACATGTTATTGATGTATTCCTTACGAGCGCCAGGAGTAACACCTGGGTATTTGATACCGGATCTGTTGCTCACATTTGTAACTCTCAGCAGGATCTGCAGAGTAGGAAGGCGCCTGAGGAAGGACGAGGTGACGATGCGCGTCGGCAATGGTTCGAGAGTCGAAGTGATGGCCGTCGGCACCCTGCATCTCTGTCTACCGTCAGGATTATTATTGGTTTTGAATAAATGCTACTATGTACATGCATTGAGTATGAATATTGTGAGTGGGTCTTGCTTGTTGCAAGACCATTATTCATTTAAATCAGGAACAAACGGTTGTTCAATTTATATGAATGATGTTTTCTATGTTCATGCTCCTATGTGTGATGGTTTATTCTTACTTGATCTTGACTGTGATACACACATCCATAGTGTTGATGCTAAATGTTGTAAGCATAGTGACGATAATTCCATGTTCATGTGGCATTGCCGTCTTGGTCACATTGGCGTAAAGCGCATGAAGAACCTTTATTTAGAAGGGCTTCTTGGATCATTGAATTTCGAATCCCTTGATACATGTGAGCTATGCCTCATGGGAAAGATGACTAGGACACCATTCTCCGGAATAGTGGAGAGAGCTGTAGACCTACTTGGGATCATATACATACGGATATATGTGGACCAATGAGTGTCTCAACACGCAATGGTTATCGCTACTTTGTTACCTTTAGTGACGACTTAAGCAGATATGGATATATATACTTAATGAAGCACAAGTCTGAAACATTTGAAAAGTTCAAGGAATTTCAGAAAGAAGTAGAGAATCAACTTAACAAGAAAATCAAGCACCTTTGATCGGATCGAGGAGGCGAGTATTTCAGTTATGAGTTTAACATGCACTTGAAGGACTGTGGGATTATCCCACAGCTTACGCCAGCCGGAACACCACAGCGTAATGGTGTGTCGAAATGTCGTAACCGAATCCTATTGGATAGTGTGCGGTCCATGATGTGTTTAACTGATTTGTCTGTGTCTTTTTGGGGATACGCGTTAGAAACCGCCGCTTTCATTTTAAACCGGGCACCATCCAAATCCGTGGAGACAACCCCATATGAGATATGGTATGGGAAGAAGCCAAAGTTGTCATTTCTGAAAGTTTGGGGTTGTGAGGCTTATGTTAAGAAACTACAGCCTGACAAACTCGAATCCAAATCAGAAAAATGTATCTTTGTAGGATATCCTAGGGAAACCGCTGGGTATACTTTCTACAACCAAGCCGAAGGCAAAACGTTTGTCGCAAGAAACGGCACCTTTCTCGAGAAAGAGTTTCTTGCAAAAGGAGTGAGTGGAAGGAAAATTGAGTTGGATGAAATTGTTGACCCTTCTCTCCAAATTCCGAGTAGCGCAACAGAAGTTGTTTCGAAACTGCTCTCCAACATGGAGGAAGAGCTAGTTGATGATGATCAAAACAATGACATTGAGACTCTTGAGGTTCGCAGGTCCACAAGGGTTCGTTCTACTCCTGATTGGTCCATAAGAGACGATACCAAAGTAATCCAAGACCGTATCACTAGACAGCTGTGAAAAATATCCTAAAGTATCTGAGAAGAACAAAGGATATGTTCCTAATCTATGGAGGAAATGATGAAGCTATAAACGTAACGGGTTACGTAGATACAAGCTGGAATTCAGATCATGATGAATCGAAGTCTCAAACAGGATTTGTTTTCCTGATGAATGGTGGGGCGGTAAGCTGGAAGAGCAAGAAGCAGCCGGTGGTGGCACAATCTTCAATGGAGTCTGAATATATTGCTGCGGCTGATGCAGCAAATGAAGCTGTTTGGCTAAGGAATTTCGTCATCGAACTGGGAGTTTTTCCCAATGCGCAAGACCCCATGACGATATATTGCGATAACACGGGTGCTATTGCAAACGCAAGGGAACCAAGAACTCATTCCACAGCCAAACACATCAAGCTAAGATTTCATGTCATGCGGTAGAACGTTGACGAAGGTGAAGTCAAGATTTGCAAAGTAGATACGGAACTGAATGTGGCAGATCCTTTGACTAAAGCTCTCCATCTGTAAAAGCACGAACAACATCGAGATTCCATTGGTGTTAGGTTCCTGCCTATTGTAAACTAGTTTTATTTATACTCTAGTGCAAGTGGGAGACTGAAAAAGTTATGCCCTAGAGGCAAATAATAAACTGTATTATTTGATATATCTCCTATATGTTCATAATACGTTTCATACTGTCCTATAACTATGTTAATACGAAACGTTAATACACGTGTGGAATGTAAACAAACCATGTCTCTAGTTACCTCTAGTGAACTAGTTCATTGGTCATGAGGATGATCTGTGTTTCAAGATCATGGACATTTATGCCAACTGACAATAAGGTCATATTATTAGTTGAATAACATGTTAGACAAACATCCGACCGTTATATCTTAATGAGATCTAGTTACAAAGTTCACCATTGATGATAAAATACAGAGAACCTCGCAACCTGATCCTTTGATTGTGAGGTAATATAAATCACCATTCCAAAAGAAGCTTAGATGGTTATCAAGAATTATCTCGTAACAGGGTGATCAAAAAGGTACCACTCAGGTTTTCCGAAGGGATACGTAGAGGAGTACATATCAAGACCAGGATTTTTCTAGTCCATATAATGGACAGATACATGTGGCCATCTCGGTGACGTTGCATTGATAAAGCTTGGAAGCATGTGACTAGGTCACGGAATGCAACGACATGAGAACGAGAAAACAAGTTCATCGGTAACAAGATCGAACTAAGGTATGGAGATACCGAAGATCAAGTCTCGGATGAATTAGGTATCAAATGACAAAGGGAACGAGGAACGACTATCTCACGGTTCGAGCGATTGTATTCGTGAAACGTACGGGGGTCACATGGCCATCCAGGTTCCTCTGTTGATCATTGATGTGAGAGTGATCTCAATCATGTCCGGAGTGTTTCCGAACCAAAAGATGTCACGCTTGAGGGTAGGGACACTTAGGGTAGATGAGGCATCGTAAGAGAAATAGAGAGAGAAGCCAGAATAGTTCCGGGTAACATCCGATGGAGATCGGAAGGGGTCCGGAAGGTGTTCCGGAGTAAAGGAATAATATAATATGTGTATTTAATGTTAATTGGAGAATTAATATTAAATATAGATTTTATTTTATTATTAAAGGCATCCCATTGCTAATGGGCCTCACCCGAAGGGAGGCCCAATAGGGCATGGCGCCTAGGGAGTGGGGGCCAGCCGGCCTAGGGCTAGTGGGCCGCCCCAATGGGGCCCAACTAGGGCCGGCGGCTGCCCCTAGGCGGCCAGCGGGTGTGGGGATTAGTCCCACACCGCCTGGCCCTTGGGTGGTGCGCCCCCTCCCACTATATATAGGGGTCTCCCCTCCCCCTTTGGAATCATCCCATTCCCTCTCATTCTCTCTCTCTCATCCATTGAGGCCTTCTCCGTAATATTGGGGAGGACCTCGTGGGTGAGTTCACTACCTTCACATCACCGTCGTGTGATCTGCGATCTGGCATCTACTTCTTCCGCTGCTCGGCTGGATTGGAGTCCGGTTGACGTCTCCTACATCAGACGTGTGACGAACTTCGAAGGCACCACACTTGGGGTGCTGCTCGTCTTCATAAATATACGCCTTCCTGCGTAAGGCGTGTCTCGGTCTTCAAAGGTATGAATACCGAATCTTTCTTCCGTTACTTATGTCCGCATATTATAGATCCTAGTATTAGTGTTTGAGTAGATAGAATTTTTTTGTTTTCTGCTACGGAATCCAACATGTGCATCATGGGATGGCGACCAATGTTGCAGGAGGAAGTTTTCCTTTTCATTGCACCAAAAAGCTATTTTCCATTTTCCGACTGCAAAAAAGGGAGGGTTTGTGAAGCAACTACCAAATGGCTAATTCAAAATGCTACGACCCCATTAAAAAAAAATACTATACCACCTTACATAGACAATGTCCCAACAGGGGATCGCAAACCTTTCCGTCTATCCCTGGTGAAAAAGACAAATTCCTACTGAATCGGTAGGAGGTTGGTCAGATATGAACTACAGGTACATGATCTGATGCTCATGATTTTTTACAAAAATCATTTTTAGGTTTACAATACGCTATTCAATTAGAGACCCACTTCAAATTTAGCGAGGCCCAACCCCGAGCTAAGAATCTTTATGTCTGCCGTTTTAAACAGGCAAATGAAATAATGGCTAGAATCACGTCATAGTTTGTTATAAGTTGATATGGATATCATATTTGGATTCCTATCATTTTCCTGATCAATTTATACATATTATTTATCGAATTCCGATTTACGGATTTAAAGATATTAATTACTCCATATTAAATAGAAAAATACAAAATAAATAAAATCATTATATTTTTATTTGAATTCAATAATATTTTTACTTATTCATTGTTGTTTACTTGAATAATTGTTTGTAATTTCAAAAAATATAAACATGTGACATGATGATATAAGAGTTAATAGGATTGATATCATACTATTGACAATAAGGTATAAACTGCTTTGCGGGAACAGATTCTGAAGGAACAGAGAAGTTAAGCGTGCTGAGGGTGGAGTAGTGCTATGATGCGTGATCGACCAGGAAGTTTGACCAAGACTGCAAATTTATCTAAGATTAAGTGTAATTATTGTTAAAATTATTCCAAGTGGGAGACTAACGAGTCAAATAATTCAAATATTAAAAAAAATAGAGAAAAAAATTGAATTTTTTTTGATATTATTTTTACAACCGGCCGTTAGGCTATGCCGACGGCTGCTAGGCCGAGGGTTTTTTATACGCCGACGGCCTTTATGCACTACGCCGAGGGAGATCTTTGCCCATGAGCTATGCCGAGAGAAGCCCTCGGCGTAGCCTACGCCGACGGCTTTTGGCCCTCGGCGTAGCATGCCGTTCCTGTAGTGTAGCTTTGTGAACGAAGTGTATCTAGACTTCTTTTAGTGTATACGTTCACTCTAAACCTATATGAACCTATACTAAATGGGGTCTAGATACACTTTCCTTTCACAAAGCTAAAACATCTTATATTTTAGAACGGAGGGAGTACAAGTCTTTGCGGCATCATGATCCATGATGATATAGTGACCCAGAACTAAAAGTTGAACCGGTCTCTACTTGCATGCTAACACGGAGTAAGCAATTGAAGAAACAAAAACAACACTATTGCATTGCAAGTTACTCTTGCAAGCTATTAGTCCGCAAACGGGAAAATCTGCCGGGGAACGCTGACGAACAGGAGAGCAGTAATCGAAGCGTGTCCTCAATAGCGATGGAGAGGGTTTCTGTCCTTGTCAGGATCGGAGCCACATGGCTTGTCCGCACTCGTGCCAACGATAGTTTTATGAGGTTTAAGGTAGTCGCTCTGTTGTCCGATTAGATGGAATATTTTCTCTTGTGTGCACGAGTGTGGCTCCAAAAGATGGGATCTGATTTTCTATGCTAGAAAATATGTGCCAACTACTCCCTCCAATTCATATTGGTCGTTGCTAGTTTAGTACAAAGTTGCACTAAATGAGCGACAACTAATATAAAAGGGTGGGACAACTATACTACTCCATGAAGTTTTCGTCTTGGAAAATTTTGACTGCCAATCTAAATATTGCACTGAACATATTTATAAATCTCAAATGAAATGTACACTACTAAATTACTTCCTAGGTAAAATCCAGGCATATGAATTCGAAGCATCTGATTATACATGATAAGCATGTTGGCGGTCAAACTATTAGAAATCTGGATGTGTCTATGTTCAAAATGGTAGGTTCTCGAACAGATGGACTTTGGAGTGTTCGCTGTATTTTCTACTAACCAATGAGAACTAAATTGTGCGAACAAATAGGACATACAACGCATGCCAAAGCTGCACAGTTGCGTATAAGTTTTCTTCTTAGCTCTGTCCCAGTGGAAGCTGGAGACAGTAGTTGGCTCACTGCTGAAACTTGTAGAACTGTATGTACTAGCCAATGCAATCAAAGACAAATCTGATAAAAAGGATACATTATACTTCCATAAGAGTATCCCTTCGTGCGGGCCAATACATCAAATAAAACAAGTGCTCATCCTTTAGTTTTTCACACCGCAACAACGCACTAGTTTCTTACACCAGATTCCCAAATTAGAAGAAAGATACAGACAACGCACATGTAAGTATGTAACAGCAGGCAACAGTCCACGAAACACTAGTAGTCGTTTGAATGTATAGTATAATCATTTTTGGCATATAAGAAGACATCCTAGATCAATCAAGTAAACCAATGACTATATTATCTTGCCAGGACGATTAATAGTCTACCTAACAAGCTAGAGACATTGTCGATTCGATTCGAAACATGCTCACAACTGAGAGAAATTAGTTCTAATTCCATCGCTTTTCTCGGCAAGGGCATTGCCTTAGTTGTTCTGCCTTGTTTTTCATGAACTTGGTAATGTAAACAACATATAAGCTATAGGTGATCATCTCGGTGTTGAATCAAAGATCAAAACTTCTCAATAAAAAATATGACATCCAACATTTGTATAAAAAACTCTCATAGCCTAACCTAACCGACGATGGACAAGCTCAGAAATTTCATCATTTATTTTGTTCTCAATGGCTCTGACCTTCTTTAGGAGAAATAAGTTCAATAAAATTTATTGTTTGATTAATTAAAGCTGTTATAGGATTTGACCTACCCGGGTACCAAGTTTGTAACCAAAAAAATTCTTACCTACAAAACTAACAGTGAATCAACGACTTCATGTCACTACATATCACACCAGTCTTTAAAAGGAGCGAGCTTTTTTAAGGCACAGATAGATCGCTTCCTCATCTTACTTCTATGCATTGGGATTATGAAATCATATTTTGTATTATTTCTTTGGTCTCTACATGCTCGGGATTTGAGTTTGATATAGGTGTAGGCAATATGCATAAGAGACACTGGGAAAGACTAGTGGGTTACCGGAATTATAAGATGCACAGTCTCCTTTACATAGCCATCATCTTCCTACTCTGTCACATCCGTCATCCATCCACTGGCCTGTTTTCCCACCTAGTCTAGTCGTTATGTACACCACAGCTCTGATGGCATGTCATGTAATGAACCATGAGGTTCGGAACCACTAGGCTTCACACGCGTGAGCATTATTGAAGAGGAGGGCTAGCATGGTTTGCCGATGGTTCAGGAGTGGCAACATATGTAGACGATTTAGCGGTGCATCTCTTAGCTCAACATTGTAAGGACAAGTGAGCCTCGACATTCTCGTGCTTTTAGCCCGGCTTGTAGGATACATATGCTTCACTTGATATCTAGTACACACATGGAAGTCTGTGAAACACGGTTTCATTTTCGTTCGCACATCACCTCTCTACTCTCTACTTCATGCCATGTCCTCTGTTGTCAACACATACATGTCAACACTAGAATGCACATGAACCCATGTGGCGCAAGCAGGTCAAACAAATAAGTGTATCCATCGTCCATGGTAGTATAGAACCACACAGAGACCTTGAGTGCAAGTTAGTGATTGTGCCACATTGATGTCCTTTAATTAATTGATTACCTAAAGGCTTCAAAAACATAAAAGTACGAAACATCAGATTTTCTGCCTCTCATGAATTAAATACCAAAACAAGGACTTTGTAGCAAAGTTTCGTAAACCACCTAAATAAGTGGAAATAAATTAAAATCAATGTGAATGACAATATAAACTATCACTATATGATGCAAATATGATGATATAAAATGCATGTATGAGAGGGCGGGGGAAATGGTGGATTTTGGTGGCAGGTGAGAGTGAGAAGTAGAAATAGAGGAAGGGTTTCGGCCGGAGGTGACATAATCCTTCCTGCCCTCCTTTTTCCCTTTTCGCTGAAGTGCACTTGCTCCCTCCATCTCCATGCGTGGCAGAGCTCGTGCAGGGAATATTCCCTTTTGAATGTGGGTGCGCAAGACGAGGGTGGCTAACTACTTTTCCTGGAGGGTGCTTTATTGTTCATGTGGGCCACAAATAGCAACCAATCAGCCTTACTTCTTCTCACTAGGGTTTGGCTGGCCTCGGATAGCCTACCAAACAAGCCCTTAGATATGTTGGCTGGGACTCATCGAATGGCCTGAATAAGGAGTTTAGGACCCTAATGGTAGAACTCTTAATCTCGTGTTAGTGTTGATGGCAATTTTATCTGCATCATTGACTTTGTTTCTGTGCATGCAGCCCTCTCGACAGGTCTGGCTGCTGTATAAATCAACATGGCGACCATCCACACTCTGTTTTGACTTTTGAGTTGTGGTTTCCTGCTACTCGCTATTCGTTTAATGCAAAAGGCACACTATGTAACAAACCCTTTGGTTCCGGCTCCTCGTGGTATGTTGGTTCAGTACCATAGTAGTGTAATTCTATACTTAAAAGCCTTGCAAAAGTCTACTCAACATGCTAACCTGTAATGAGCACACGGACAAAAAAGTATTCCCTCATTATGGAACGAAGAGAGTAGTATATACATACCAACTTGCCTGAATCATGCCTGCTACACAGATAAACACATGACAGAAATTAGCACTCTAAAGTCGACGGTGACAAAACTCATTCGAGATTATTATATTTTAAAATAATGTATGTAACATCAAAAATCTGGAGGAAACAGAAACTTGTGGCAAACGTCCAAGTAAATATTGGAACATCACGTGTGTGCTCTCGCTATAAAACTAAGATGCATTTATTACAAAATTAACTATTATGCAACATCAGAAACAATCATGAGGCGGACAAGTTCTCGCCGATTCAGTATCGTCGGCCGTGAATCCGGATCACCAAAGCCCATCGGCACTGGAGAAGACGGCCCGAACCTGTCCCCTAGTCCCTCGGCTTCCCGGCTTCCTGGATTACGGCGACAGTGGCGCAGCCAGGACATCAACCATGTGTAGTCAGTTTGGAGTTATTAGTCAAATGCATGTATTTTTGTGTGAATTTTAATTATTTTTTGCATACTAATAGCTTGTTTTGTCAAAAAAAAAAACTGTGTAGTCAATTGATTACACAGCCTAGGCATGGCTTCGCCACTGATGGCGACCTCCAGTTTGGAGCTCCACCATGGCTATGGTTGAGCTTCATCTCTGGCTTCCATGGAGATGAAGATGTAGGGGTAGAGTGGGGAAGAGAGTTGCGGAGAGCGCCATGAAACAATGTGGGGTGCATTTGTAGGGATGGGCGTGGATATCAAGTGCTAACGCGTTGGAGAAGAACATGCATTGCAATGTGGGGGAGGGGGGAGGAGGAAAGGCACCCCACGACAGGTTGAGTCCGGGCGGCTAATCAGATCGAGCGTAAAGTCGCCAAATTGGAAGCGTTTTCCATGCAACAAGGCAAGTGTCAGCCGTGTGCGGAAATGTCTGACTGATGGTAGCATGTAGCTGTCTCAGCCGTAACATGTGTCGGGGAACTCTAGTTTTCCCCCACGATCCAAATAATCTTATGTAAATATCTTAATTGAATTTTACATTTGTTTGACTTCATACAAAATGTATAGGTTTTATTTTAAGAAATGGAGTAAGTGCGCACTCTATTCTGTCATAGACTGCTTATAGCATAACGATTTTCACATACACCAAGGAATCCCAGATCAAGTAAAGTTATGGCTAAAATATCTCTCCAAAAGGAACAATCTAACTAGCACGATGGACACATTATTATCGGCAAGTGTTGGGACATGCTCACAACTTGGCGAAATTGGTTCTACTTTGCTCTCTTTTTTGTCAGCGAGAACAAGGCGTTAGCCACTGCTCATGAATTTTGTGATGTTGAACCATATGTAGGTTAAGTGATCATCTTGGCGTGTCAAGATAAAAAAAAACAGAACTTCTAAGAAAAACTAGAAAAAAAATCCTATTTTAAGGACGCTAATATTGAGGGAAGGACACATCCAAAAGTTGTCACGTGATAACTATCCAGCTAGGCAGTTTCCATCCACCGTCGATAAAAAATTGAACAACTCGCAACTTTTTTTTTTTGAACAAGGAGGTCCCCGAAGGGACGGGAAGCATTCATTCAATACAAGCGGTGGATGTACAAAAGATTACAAAGGACCCCATAAAGTAAAAAAATAATACATAGGTCCCTGTTAAATGCAGAAAAGACCTCACTGAAAGATGGATCATAACAGACCAGTCCTTCTCTTTCTCCACCGCCGAGCCGGAAGTCGAACTCGCTGCCGTGAAACTCGAAAGGGGGACAAAACCACTTGCTTCTTCGCAGACGAGAAACGCAGCCGTCGACCTCGAGAGGGGCCTCACCGAGGACGTTTGACAAATGCCAGGACCCTTCGCCGGCTTATGGATAGGCCATGTGATGGCCTTGGATGTCGGACAGCTATTACCTGCCGCCGAGGTGTTGCTCCAGAAGATTCTTCCCAACTCCACTGCTTCTTGACACCATTGCTCACCCAATCAGCACCTCCAAAATTCGCAACCTCTGCGCCTGCTGGAGGAAGAAGAAGGAATGAGGAGCAAAAGGAGCCTGCAACAGGTGGCTTTTTACTGGGGCCAGAAGAGATAGCCTACCCGCCATCCAGCCCACACCTGCCATGGGTGGGAGAAGGTGGGGAGAGAAGATCGGCCCTAGGAAGAAGCCCAAAACTAGGCTTATTGACTGAGCAGCGGTCGAAGATCGCTGAAAAGGAGCTCCCCCACGGAGCCCCAGAAATCGACGAATTCCACGACGCCAACGGCGAGCCCGCACCACCGCTGGGATAACTGCAACTGGACCACACCCACGTCCTCCCGCACCTCTCCCCCTCGCCACCGAGGCCAGCCAAGAGGGGAACGGACAGACATGACGGAGAACACTCAGAAGCAGAGGGCACGGCGTCGGAAACAAACTCCCCCTCGCCGCCTTGGCCGACCGGGAGCGTCTCGGGGACACCGTACCACTCTAGGAAGCACCTACCCCCTCGTCGCCTTGGCCGGCCAGGGGAAGCATCTCCAGATTCTTCGGAGGAACTCCGCAAGCAGCTTTATTTGGGGAGACGACAACTCTATCCTCCACCACTTCCTCCGACCAGAGGAGCGCCATGGCGGTGCGGAGCATCCCTAGGATGGAGCAGATCTGGCTTCAAAGACCCGCCCCCGTCTCCATCTACCAGGCATAAAGCCCACAACCGGCAACAAGCCGAAGAGTCTACTCCTATCTACTCCGGCGTCCCATCCCGTCCAGCTCTGGCCGGCTAATCCGGCGGAGAGGAGGGAGGAAGGACCCGGGTGGCGGCGGGCGACTCTCAAAGCGAGGAGGACGAGAGGGTTCCGTGTCCAACTCGCAACTTGTTGACTTCATATTCTAAGATTTGAACATGTTCATGCCTTGCCTTTTCTGAATCCCCGTAGCCTAACCTTACTCACGACATGCAAGGCGATGAAATTCATCAATTACTTATTGTTTTCATTAGTTCTGACTTGCTTGAGGAGAAACAGGATCATGGAAATTTATTTTACTGGTCGTTTGATTAAAGTTGTCATATGAGCTCACTTACCCGGGTATCTACCTCATAACCAATGACTTGACTTCACTACCTGCCACCCGAGTTTTTTTATAAGGATCAAGCCTTTCCTCGGCCACATATGAATAGCTTATTCGTCATTTTACTTCGATGCATTGGAATTATCCAAGAATAATTCGTGTATCGTCTTCTTTGGTCTCTACATGCTAGGGATTTGAGTTTTGATAGGTGTAGGCGTAAGAGGCACCGGGAAAGACCGACAGAGAATCAGAATGAAGTCCGCACTTGAAGCCACACAATGTCATTCTGCATCTTCCGACAAGTCTGTCACACCCCCCGTTTCTACTGTGTATCATCCATATAATGATATTTGTGTCAACCTTGTCCAGTCATCATGTACACCATGTTCTCATGGTATATCGAGGAACGAGCTAGAGGATCTTTACCAACTTGGCTAGGATCAAATGGGGTTCGGAGGTGGCTGAATCACGGATGCACTACTATAAAGAGAGGGCTAGCGACCTGGCGTGGTTATTCGATGGTTCGGGAGGGGCAACATACACAAAGGTAGTGGTGGAAGTAGCGGGGTCAGCAGGGGCCATGGCTCGTAGTACATGTTTATGGTATAAAAGACCTTTTATAACTCTGTTTCCCTTAAAGCATTGTTTGGCTTCTCTTACCAATAATTTGATACATTAGACCCCATTTAATTGGGAGGCTCTCGATTACCGTTCTTCTAGCCCGGCTTGCATGAAACATATCAATCACTTCCCATTTAGTACGTATGCAATGGGAAGCTATACATGATGACCTGTGGTTTTGTACATAGAACACGTGTATTTCCCTTGACGAAAATATGCATCCATGCTACACACAGAAACACACGAGCATATCTTCTGTAGCAAGCGCACAACATGTCCCTTTGCCTAATGGATGGCAGGTCGCACTCGTGGGCATCTTCCTAGTGAGCGAGAGACAAGCGAGGTTGTCTGCCATCGCGTCACGACATCTAGGACGCATTTGGTAGGTTGCACGAATAAACCATGGGTTGCTTCTGATGCACATGGGAGGAGAAAAACCCAGAGTTGAATCCAATCCGCCGACATATGGATAACCTCCAAAAAAGATGAAACTCCAGTCTTGTTAAAAATAAAGTTATTTTGACATTTCTAAATGGACCAACATAGTGCCAAAATGCCAATACGAATTCTGCCTTAATTCGCCTTGTCCACTCCATTCATCCAGTTCCCAAACCTATTAGTGATATTGGTAAGAGGAGGTAGATTATAGGTGCAAAAAACCACACGCCAAAGAATCTTAGCAAAAGGACATAAAATAAATAAATGTTCAATTGTTTCGTCCTCGTCACAAAAGCAACATTTTTTACAGCCATTCCAGTTCCTCTTAGCGAGATTATCTTTAGTTAGCAACACTTTATTATTGTGAAACCACATGAATTTTATTTATTTTTGTAGGTATTTTTATCTTCCATAGCAAATGCGATTATGTGAGGAAATTGATTGTACTAAGTTTGCTATTTATTTTTTGCCGCATAGGAAAGAGCTACACCATTATGTATTATTTTTCATGAGCTTTGCGATTATTTCTGGGCTAGGTGATCATCTCGGTGCTGAGATCAAAGATCAAAACTTCTAAAAAAATAGGAAATCCATCATTTGTGTAAAGTTCTTAATTGACAATATGAAAAATTTATCAATTATTAGTTATTGTTTTCATTCGCTCAAAAGACACGCTTGAGGAGAAACAAGCTCGTGGGAATTTATTCTGTTTAATTATAAGAATGTCATATGATGTGACCTACTCCCGAGTACGAGCTCGTAGCCAATAAATTCTTAGCTATTGTACTAACGGTGAACCAATGATTTATATCGCTACCGACCATCCTCGTTGTTTATAAAAAGCGAGCATTTCCTAAGCCACGGATGAATATAGCTTCTTCTTTCATATTACTTCTAAGCATTGGATTTGCTCAATCATGTTTCGTGTAATGTTTTTTTGGTCTCTACACGCTAGGGATTTGAGTCTAATAAGCATAGGCATACGAGGCACCAGGAGAGACCTATGGATAACTAACATGACAACATGCATTCTCTGTTTCACATAGCTATCGTGCCTCTTCGTCTTGCTCCGCCACATCTCCATTTTTTCATGCCCGACTTACTTCTATTGAACTTTTTGCGCACATAGTCTGCTCCCCGTGTGCACCACGCTCTCATTGCAAATCAGGTGAAGAGCGGTAAGAGAGAGTATTGCTTGCCTAGGATACAATGGTTGTCGGAGAAAGTTGGGTCAGGTAAGCACACCTCAGGAAGAGAGGGCAATAGATCCCCACGCGCCAGCATTTCTTCCATAGTATCATATCATGTGCTTGCTCACAACACAAAAATGGCTCCAAAAGCCGGAGTTTGCCAGGCCAGGAAATACGTACGTGTAAATACTGCTCTCCCGTATGTATTGTAATGCTGCTCTCCCGTCTGTCCTGTACTCCAATAACCATAATTTTTATGCGTATACCATCTCTGTAAGCAAACCTAAGTTTAATCGCTAATTTAAATCCGGATGTGTTTCTAAACTCAAGGTAAAAGAATGTACTGTCATAATACTTTCTGAGACAGATCCACGCGTAGCAACCCGAATCATGTAATCTGAGCATCCCAAGTATATCGGCAGACAAAATATTAAGAGCTTGGGTCTGTCTATTCCGCAATGATTTTTTTTTTCACGAACTGAAGAGAGCGGTGCGCTTTTCTACTAATCAATGAGGTAAACCATGTCACGGTAGCACAGTTGGATATATTTGTTCTTCTCAGCTCTGCCCCATGAAATCTGTAGACAGTCACAGGCTGACTCACCAATACCAAAGAAAATAACAGATAGTCCTCTCATTCCATTTTTCACATGGCAACAGGTTATGATCTGTTTCTACTACCAGATTGCCAATGGAAAGAAAGGTAAGGAGAACGAGCATGTAACACCAATCAATAGTCCAAATAATTACAGTACAACAGTCCACCCCCTCCCGCAAGCCCCCTCCTCTCCGCCGCCGCTGGATCCGTCGCCGGACAAAGCTCCAGCGGCGCGGCGGCGGCAGGGCCCTAGCCCTCGCGCGCGTCTCTTCCATGGAGGCAGCGGCTTGAGATCCAGGCAACGGCAGCGGCGCTTCAGCTGATCTCCAGCAATGATGGCGGGTGGGCCGGTGAGCTCTGTCGGCAGCGGTCCCTGAGCGTCGGGGCGACGGGTGTCACGAGATCTAGGGTTCCTAGATCAGTCGTCTTTGCCTCCTCGATGTCGGCCGGTGTCATCTGGAGGTCTTCTACAACCTACTTTGCATCATGAGGGCGCGCGGGGCGGAGGCCCTGGGTTTGGTGGAGGTGGACATCTTCTCCGTCGAAGGTGCCCGGCCTGCAGCTGGATTGACAGATCTCATGATCCGTCTTCCAGTCCCAGCAGCGAAGCGGGGAGACCTAGGTGCCGGTGAAAACCGAGCCATTGGCAGGCGATGGCAGCGTTACCACGTCATTACCTTGATGAAGGCATCGCCAGTGCACCTCGTGTTGACATCAATCATGCTACTCCGGGGGAAACCCTAAGATCTTCGGGTAGGGCGAAGGCGGTGCCGCGGTGTCGGTATCGTGTTCTCTCCTGGGAGCATCGTCTGTGGAGCAGCGTTGGATGGAAGCAACATGAGGGGTGGAGCGGCTAGCGAGCGGGGGTTGTGCTGCTTGGCACTGAGGTGGTGTCGGTGGCTGGTGTGACGAGAGTCTGTGCATTGATCTACATGCTGAAGACGGGTTGGCGGAAGATAATGAAGGCGACGACATCCGAAGAGTGCGCGTTGGCGCCGCTCCGTGGATATGCCGTGCGGGTCTAGGGCTCCTTTTGCTTGAGCTCGGACCGCCGCGCCAAGGCACTCCAGCTTCTCTTGGCGAGTGGCAACAGTGTGGGTGACCATGGAGCGGGGTCGAAACAGTTAGATAGGTGTTAAATATATCTCGTTGGGGAGCTGGCGATATGGTTATCGTTTTTGCTCAGTGTTTTGTTTTGACGGTTCCGGTTTGTATGATCTTTGTAATAGCCCATGTCAAATATTGTGGTTCAAATAAAAGATAAAGGTTATATACATCGATTGATGCAGAGGCCGGGGCTCCACTCCCCATTTCGAAAAAAATGTGTAGTATAATGATTTTTCGCATATAAGAAGGCCTGCTAGATCAAGTAAACTTATGACGTAATTATCGTGTAGGGACGTTGACCAGTCTAATTAACAAGCTGGACCCCCCCCTTTTTTTACTCGAATTGGAACATGTTCATAACTGAGTGAAATTATTTTTATCCTTGGTTACGTGATCAACTCGGTGTCAACATAAAATATCAAAACTTGTAAAAAAAAGGAAAATCATCAATTGTGTAAAGTTCACGTAATCCCCAAGGTAGTAGCCGAGGACATACAAGCTCAAGAAATTCATCACTTATTCAATGTTCTGATTGGCGCGGGAGAAACAAGCTCGAGGTATTTTGGTCACCATTTAATTAAAGTTGTCATATGATTGTCTCCAATTCTCCAATTTATTATTTCACCTAGTTGAGTACGAAGCTCGTAACAAAGGAATTCTTAGCTACCCATGTTCATGTTAGCGAAGACCGGTTCAGTACGGTACGTACGGAGCCGCCACCAGCCTAGAAAACTCATCTAGGGTTTCCGCACCCCTCGCCGGCGACAACGGTGGTCTGCTCTGCCTTCGGTGGCCTCAGTGTCTTGAAATTGTGGCGGACCATGGCCTCTCGCCGGCGGGAGGTTTTTCGTCCTCTGTTTAGCCTGTTTTTTAGTGTCTTCTTCGGGACGTTGAGCGACGACTATGTCTTGAAGTCAGAATAATGTCCTCACCGCTATCCTCGCTCCGAGGGTGCATCTAGCGCTGATGGAGAGCGCGTGAAGTCATGTGTCCGGCGGATCTCCCGGGATTCTGTCTGTTTTTGTCTTTGTTGGTTTATTTTCAGATCAGTCTCTTCCGATCTACGATTGTCATCATTGGCGATGGTTGTTGCTTTAGTGCGTTGGTCCTTTGTGGCCTTAGCACGACGACTTCCCGTGTGTCTATTACAACAAGCTCTACTACGACAAGCTTTGCCTGACTCCGATGATGGAGAGGCGAGGACGGCGGCGCGCCTTCGGCTCACGCTAGTGTTTGTAGTCATCGCTAGGTGGTGCAATGACCTATTTTGTAATTTTTATTATTTTTAGACCTCTTTGTACTGTTGTTGATAATTATTAATAGATCGGTAGAATTCGCAAAAAAAAAGAATTCTTAGCTATTGTACGAAGTGTGAACAAATGACTTCATGTGGCTGCCTACCAACCAATCTTTTATAAGGAGCTAGCCTTTCCTAGCTATAGACTAATACTAGTTTATTACTCGTTTTGCATCCATGCATTGGAGCTATTCAATTATTAATTTTTCATATATCATTATGTGGTCTCTATATGTTAGAGATTTTAGTTTGATATATGCCATTTGTGTCGGCATAAGAGACATCAGGAAAGACTGATGGATAACCAGACTTACCAAATGAACATGCTGTTTTGGGCAAATCCGCCTTTTTCCCTTCAAATTATCCCTCGATTGACCGTTGTGCCCACCTAGTCTAGTCCTCATGTACACCACGCTCTCATAGCAAATCAAGGAAAGATCCATAACATACAGGTGTGCTTAGGTACGATGCATTGCGTGTCGGAGGAAGTTAGTTGGCTTAAGCAGCTCAAAAGCGAAGAGGGCTATCCTCGTTGGCCAATGGTGCAGGAGGGGCAACATACACACACAATTTTCAAATGGCACCAAGAGGTGCTGATTGCGCGGTGCATTGTGGTCATCTTGAATAACATGTCACCTTTGAAAGCCTGATTTGCATGAAATAGATACAACATTGTGGTTTTCTGAAGCTCTATTTTTTTTGCGCCGCGCATCATTTCTTTGTACTCTCTAATTTTTCCTTGCCCCTTGACTAAAGATTCCTATATGCTGTAGTAGGAAGCGGTAACCAACCTTACAAGCCTCATATCCTTTCATGTTTTATCGTCAACACATGATTTCCAACGCTGGAATGCACAAGAACTCTAGAGGTGCCGACCCAACCAGGAAGAAATGTGTCCACTGTCTACGCGCTGTGGCTTCACTCGAGGGACTACACATACATACTGATGGATTCGTCATGAGTGGATCATTACTTAGGTTTATGAGTGTCTAACTTGAAGTAATGTGTGAATCTGCCTGCTGTATAAACCAACCACTCCCTAACGATCTATGGTTTTCTCCTCAAAACAGGCATTCATCCTGCTTTACAAATAAAATCATCAACGGCCACACCGACACAACTTTATTGGGGGACCCCCCCCACCCACACCCCCCCTTACAAAAAAGATCAAATGTAAAACAAGAAAAACAAGAAGGACTGAATTTGCCATCGAAAACACCAACGCAGGACCAAAGATGCCGGAGCTCCACAACGACACCCCAAGAGGGTAACTACGCAAGAGCGCCACCATCGTCAAGACCAGTAAGGTCTAGGGTTTTCACCCGAAGACCAAGTATTGGAAGGTAGCCGCAACAACACCCTCAAGAGGATTACAACTGCCACAAGCATTGCCATTTTGGCGTCGAAGAGCTGAGATTTTTCCCATAAAAAATCTAAGAACCGCAAATGGTATCTCGGACCACACATTGAACATAAACCAAGCCTTCTAAACACGATCTAGGATTTTCCCTCACCAACACCAGGGTCCCCCGACGCCAGCTCCCCACCACCCTCATGGCCAAAAGAGGCAGACTATCGCCACCGCCATGAAACTTGCCATAGAGACACCCATGCAGTTCACCTCCCGTGGTCGCCGCTCCGGCATCTGTGAGCTCAGGAAACAGTGGTGATAGATAGCTCACCTCAAGAACGAAATATCAAATGAGGCCTCGAGTCAGAGCCAACACGCATGGATGGGAGAATCGATGTCGGTAGACAGAACCGTCCCACCAGCCCGTCCCACTCTGCAACTATCAACACCTAGATCTAGACCTGCGGGTATGGTTTCATCCTCCAGCCCTATCGTAGTCAAAGGTAGGAGAACCGTCCTCCACCACTTATGTGGTCGCGAGCCAACACAACGACTAGGGACCCGACTAGCCCTACTCACGGCGCTACAACACCATATTCGCCGCCATCAATATGCATGTCAAGCTTCATCCAACCCGTGTTGTCACCACTAAGAGACATGAGGTCAAGTCACGGTCGGAGGGCAACCGCGCTGAGGACATCAGTAGCACAGAAGCTGACCGTAGGAACATCCCGACCCATATTGGGCCCAAAAGGGCCTAGATCTGGGCCTGCGGGCTCTGCCGCTGGAACCCCCCTGCCCCCATATCCTAGCATAGACACCACCAACTTCGCCGATCGGGGTCGCCCACACTCGACCGCCGCTAGCCCCCTGAGCCGTCACTCGAAGAGAGCACTGTCACTTCGCCCTAGCCGCATGCGCTGACCACCTAGCCGATGGGGAAAAGCTACCCCACCACCGGTGGCACTACCCGAGCTTCACCTGGAGGCTCTTGCCAACGACTGCGGGGAGGAAAGGGAGGCTGCTAGGGTTGTGGGATTGGGCCATCTCCATCTCCCGGGTGGTGACACAAGATTGACAAAGCGTTTTTTCTTAATTTGTGATCTTTGGTTTCCTCCTATGCAATGTACGCTTAGTTCAAGAAGGTACACATATATCACCAGGGACTGAGTAGATAAGTAATTGGTTTCTTAAAGTTGATCTTGACTCGCCCCCTCCCCACCCGTTGTCGATGGAATGCCCCAGTCACAACAACTAGGGACTCGACTAGCCCTAGTCACAGCGCTGGAACGCCATATCCGCCACCGCCATCAATATGCACATCAAGCTTCATCCAACATGTGTTGTCACCACTGACCTGAGGTCAATTTACAGTCGGAGGGAAACCACGCTGAGGACATCAGTAGAACAGAAGCTCACCGTAGGAACATCCTGACACAGATTGGGCCCACAAGGGCCTAGATCTGGGCCTGTGGGCTCTGTCACTGGAGACCCCTGCCCCCACATCCTAGCCTAGACACCGCCAACTCCGCCTATTGGGGTCGCCCACGCCAGACCACCACCATCCCACTGAGCCGCCACCCGCAGAGAGCGTCATCGCTTGGCCCTGGAACTACCCGAGCTTCGCCTGGAGGCTCTTGCCAGCGACAGCGGGGAGGAAAGGGAGGTTGCTGGGGCTGTGGGATTGGAGCATCTCCGTCTTCCAGGGGAGGGTGACACGAGATTGACAAAGCATTTTTTCTCAATCTATGATCTTTGGTTTCCTCATGTTCGATATTTGTCTAGTTCAAGAGGCACACATGTAACAAACCATTTGGTTCTGGCTCCTCGGTGATATGTTGTTTGCTTCAGTACCATAGTAGTGTAATTCTATACTTAAAAAGTCTTGCAGAAGTCTACACAACATGTTGACTTGGAGTGAGCAAAGAGGAAACAAGAAAGTACACATATATCACCAGGGGCTGAGTAGAGAAGTGATTGGTTTCTGAAAGTTGATCTCGACTTGCCCCCTCCCCTCCCATGGTCACTCTCGCGAGCGACGCGCGGGAGGAAACCCTAGCCGCCGCGCCAGGCCCTCAACACCCCCCCTCGCCGCCGCCGGAGGGCGCCACTACTAGGAAACAACCTATAGATAGACAAGATGTTCAGTGGCGCATATGCGAAAGCATGCGACACAGGAAAACACCAGTGGCGCACCAGGAAGCATGCGCCACAGAAGATTGGAAGTTATGTGGCGCATTCTCTAGAACATGCGCCACAGAATATTGGTGGGACCCGCCGGCCGGGGTGGGTTGATCCAAGTTCTGTGGCGCATATTTCCTCATGCGCCACAGAACATGGAGGGGGCCCCACCACAGAATCTAATTCACCCAAGTTATGTGGCGCATGTTATCATATGCGCCACAGATGTGTGTCACTTCTGTGGCGCATAAGTCCGACATGCGCCACAGAACTTGGAGGTGGGCCCCACACAACGAATCTTATTCACCCACTTCTGTGGCGCATATGGACTTATGCGCCACAGAAGTTTCACATCTGTGGCGCATTTCCTCCATATGCGCCACAGATGAGGGCGTCCAGATCCATGTTAAAAAGGTGACAAGAGCTAGCTTTCTTATCTATCTATCCACCACCAACCATTTCACATCTCTACCTCCTCCCAACTCGTCTTCCTCCTCCCTCACACCCCATCTTACCCATAGTTTCTCCATTTTCTTGTAACTAAACCTACTTTAATCCATAGATTGGTAAGTGGAAGCTTCGCTCCAACTTCTAGATCTAAAAGTTCCTTACTTTTCTCTCTCACATCTCTATTTGTTTACTAATTTCCTCTCCACCAACTTGCATTGTAGATCTATTTGTCCACACTCTCTCATCGCGCGGTCTCGTCTCGCTATTATTGTGTCTACTATAGGTGAGTACTTGGCCATCATGAACATGTAGGTGAAGCTTGTCGCGCGGGCGGTGTGTGTGTGCGATCCATGGCGAGACGATGCTTGTGTGGTGCATGAATGTTTGCAATGGGAGGAAGTTCTTTGTTGGTTGCTTGTTGTTTGCTTGTTGTTGTCGGGCCCGGACGGTGTGGTTGCATGGATGTTTGCCGAAATGTTGACTCATTTCCATTTCGGCAAATTTTTGCACTACCCATATGTCCTAATTTTAGGAAAGGTCATGCCGAATTTTTTCTGGCTAGCATTCATGCATGTGTGTGTTCATATGGTGTGGTTCTCACCTATACTCTCTGTTTTGACCGCTCAGGCAACCATGGTCCTCACGATGAGCGAAGGTCGAATTGCTAGGTACAAGAAAGGCGCGAAGGAGGACATGATTCTGAACAACAAGACCATGATAAGATGTCCATGCCGAACATGCAAACTGCAGCGCTGGATCGACCCTGAATCTGGACAATTGGAGGGTCACCTGCTCAGGCGCGGTTTCATGCGCGACCTCAATGAGGCGCCGGCAGGACATGGTGGTGGTCACAAAGACGTGGGCGGGCGAGAAGACGAAGAGTCTACCGGGCATGATCATCATGACAAAGGAGATGGCAGCGGGCATGATCATCATGACGAAGGAGATGCCGGCAGGCATGATCAGCATGGAGAAGGAGATGACGATGGGCATGATCATGAAGAAGGAGAAGACACGAACACATAGACGCTGCTAACTTTGGTCTTGCAGGACCCTCGTGTTTAAGAACTGCTCCTCAAGGAGACGAGCAACGACAAAGCTGCAGCTAGAGAGAAAGCCAAGCTGGCCCAAATGGAGGTAGACGGGATGACTCCATTGTATCCTGGGTGTCGCCCCGAGGATACATGTTTGAGTGTAACGCTCAAGGCTCTAGAGATGAAGGCCGAACACAAATGGACCGATGTGAGCTTCAACGTGAACATGGAATACTGGCACGACCGACTTCCTAAGGGGAACACATTGCCAACAAGTATCGAGGAGGCCAAGAAAATCGTGTGCCCTCTCGACCTACCACACATTAAATACCACGCATGCATCAATGATTGCGCACTTTATCGGAACGAGTACGCGGATAGAACCACATGTCCGGTGTGTGGCCAAGGACAATACAAGAGAGGGAACAAGAAAGTTCCTCGAAAAGTGGTATGGTACTTTCCTATCACCCCTCGTCTGCAGCGATATTTCGTAGATCCTAAGGAAGCAAAGCTCATGCAATGGCACGCAGAAAGAGAGAAACCCGAAGATGATCAAGAGAAGGGCAAGATCCTGACACACCCTTCAGACGCTAGCCAGTGGAAAGCATTAGACATCGAGTTCGAAGAGTTCGGGGGTGATGCAAGGAACATCAGGCTGGGTATGAGCACCGATGGACTCAATCCTTTTGGAAACCAGAGTAGCACGCATAGAACCTGGCCCGTGTTTGTATGGCCATACAACCTCCCCCCGTGGCTATGCACGAAGCAAATGTATGTACACATGAGCATTCTTATTCAGGGGTAGTTCCAACTTCTGTGGCGCATATTGCTGAAATGCGCCACAGAACCTCAGAACTTAGTGAAATAAACGGTTCGGCCTGCTTCACCCCTTCTCCCCATTCTCAGTCACCGCCGTGCGCTAGCCCTAGATCGACGACCGCAGACGTCACTGCACACCGCTGCTGCCGGAGCCGCCACCGCCGCGCCGCCCGGTGAACCAGTGGAGGAGGAGCCGCCCGACGAACCCGTGGAGGAGCCGCCGGAGGAGAAGCCGCCCTGCAGCCCTACAACCCGTGGAGGAAGAGCCGTCGGAGGAGGAGCCGCCGCGCCAGACCCCGCAACCCTTGTCGTCGTCAACCACCACAGCAAGTTCGTCCCCCCACCCCCCACGGTTCGTCCCCCCACCCCACCCCCCTCTGATGCTCTTCCCCTTTCTTTGTCAGTGAAAAATCTCAATGTAATAGGCTTAGCAGCTGATAAATTTGTTGGCTGGAATGTGGTACTTTATAGTTTTTTCAAACCTATTTGCTATGTTTTTTTAACAATACGATTGTAATCCGATGCAATGAAGGTGTAGCTCAGGGCAATGATGTTGGTGCCCTTTAGATTAAAAAAACTGCAAACGGAAATATGACTATGTTTTCCTTTAATAAGTGAAAATTATGACACTGCTAAGAGAATAGGCTACCAGTCAGGTGTGATTTGTCAGGATTGACAAAAACTTCGTGATAAACTTAAAAGGCAAGTACATATTTGAGAAGAAATACCCAAAACCTATTTCTTAAGCTAGTTTATGCACTATGTCTTTCAAAGTTTATTATAGTACATTGCACCTGCAGGATTTTATTATAAGATAAAGTGAGCCACAGGTACTTGTACTTCCAAATGAACTGAAGAAATGTAACATGGAATAAAGCCGGTCATAGAAGTTAATTTACAAACCAAATCAATTTTATCATGAGGAGATGACTTTTATGTACAATGTCCTTAGCAAAAAGGGAATTCTGCATTTTGTTTCTCGGTGCACAACTAACACTAAATCCATTACATATATGAGTTTGTGTTGGCACTTGGTATATTGCCTGACCAACTATGCAGTACTACTATCTACTGTACTATCAGTAGAGTCCACAAAAAATTGCATCTAGCATTAATTAGCATGCATGATGTAATAATAGATGTAGAACTGCTAAAGGAAGACATTTTCACGTGGCATTAATGAGCATGCATGATGTAATAATATTATATAGAACTGCTAAAGGAAGAAATTTTCACGTGGCATTAATGAGCATGCATGATGTGATAATATGATGTAGAACTGCTCCTGGATGTGGATTACCCTCCATGACAACTACACAATCCTACTAAGCACTGCCTGATCCAGATATCAAGTTTTCCTTCTAAGCACATAAAAGTAGTAGCTGAGTTGTGTTGCTGCATCCTTTTGTTGATAGTAACTGCTTATTGATATTTGAAATTCCATTAATTGTAATATCCTGAAATTCCATTAATAGTATGTTATCAATATATCATAGCATATGTGTTGCTGTTCTCCAAGTGCTTACTGCTGAGAGTAACTGCTGGTTACTGCAGTCATTATATGGTGTTGTTTGATATATATGGTGCTGGGATTACTGCTGGGATTATATGGTGCTGGGATTATCTGGTATATATGGTGTTGGGATTATATGGTGGGATTATTTGGTACTATATGATGCTATTTGATTCAATGGGATGTGGATGGGGGCTGTGAATGGGGCTGTGGATGGGGCTATTTTCTAGTGTGTGAATGTTCCAGGGATTTCATTTGAGTTGCCCATTTCTCCTGAAGTGTTGATTCACTTCCGTTTCGGTTGAGAAATAGGCACTCCTAAGTCAAAAAATTAGCAAAGGTCATGCCAAATTTTTTGGCCGAGATTTGTGCTAACTTTTTGCCTCTTTTAAATAGAGTAGTGCAAACATGTCGGGCAACAAGGAGTCTGGCCCTTCTAAGCACATGATCAGCGTCGAAGAACAAGCTAGACAGGCCAACCAGTCATTCTGGCAGGGGCCCCAACAGGAGGAGGAGGAGGAGGCGATGAGGATGACACCACCACCGGAGGAGGAGGCGACCGTCGCCAGAGCTGCTGGGGCCAATGAGGGCGGAGATCCTGATTACGAGGGGGACGAAGACGACTACGATGGAACTAGTGAAGGCAGCGATGAAGAGGATGACACCACCGATGGCGGCGCCCACACCGATGGCGGCGAGCGCACGGATGGCGCTAGCGGCAACCCGGCCGCTTCTCAGAAGAAGAAGAAGAAGGAACAGAAGGAGCTGAAGGTGCCAGTGCTCGCCACCGTCTGTGATGAGTTCACTGAGGTCACAGAAAGTGGCCAACCCATTGCGCCAGAGGCGATTGCTAAAGGGTATGGCCTGCAACTCGGGTGCATCGTCCGGGAAAGCATGTCGATCAACACGAAGTACATTAGACATGCTGACCATGCAGCTTTGGTCGATAACCTCCTTAAGAAGCTTCACAAGCGATACAGATTCCCAGAGCAGTTTAGAAACCTCGAGAGAAATAAGAACCCGGTGAACAAACTAGCCCTCATGAAGATGAGCAACGCCTTGAGCGGCTGGAAAACCCGGGTGAAGAATAGCATTGACAAAGGTGAAAGCTGGGAGGTTATTAGTAAGAAAAATCCGATGCTCGACGAAGAGGAGTTTAGGATTTTCAAGGCGGATATAGCTACCGCTGACGCTATAAAATGGACTCAATGGGGAAGGAGTATGTGGGAACAGAACATAGGTAACCACCACCTTGGAAGCGGCGGTTACAGGGGGAAACAAGCCATTTGGGACAAGGAGGACGCCGAGCTTGAACGCCTTGGTAAAGACAACCCTTGGCTTAAAATCACGAACTTGCAGCTTAGGCAATTTGTTCGGGCCCGCTACTACCTGGATAAGGAAACAGGGGAGTTCATCACCGACGATCCAGATGTGAAGGCATTCGAGAAGAAGCTGGTAAGGAATTTATCGCCGATCTCAAGTCTATTGCGTTCTAATTAAGATAATGAAGTCAAGAATCTAAATGGGTTCACCTTTCCTTGTCTCTGCAGGAGGAGGAACTGAACGCTACTGCCACAGAGTCGTCCCAGGATTTGACGGAGCCGTGGGACACGGTTTTCAACAAGGCGGCCAATGCTTACAAGAAGAGGGACAAGGGGTTGCCGCCGTCCTCAGCTGGCCGTGTGTCCGGCTTCGGTACGAGCATGAAGTTCAAGGAGTACTACAAAGATGACGCCAAGAAAAAAAGGGAGAGGAAGAACAAGGATAAAGCCACTGTTGCAGAGCTGAAGATGAAGGTGCAGACACTGGAGGAGAAGGCGGTGGACCAGAAAATGGTGGACAAGTCAGTGGAAGAGAAGCTCCGCTCGATGATCCCCCCTGAGTTTTTCGAGGGGCTTACTGCTTGGAATGCGGGAGGTCGGCAGGGGCCGATACATCTGCCCAGCTTAAGCGGTAGCAACTCGGGCATCAATGTTACCGTGTCGCCGGACCTGGTGACCCCGCCGGCCGTCAACGTCGGGACGCAGCCCCTCGTTTTGGTCACACCGACGCCCCCTCCCACCAAAGATACCAATAAGGCGCAACCGACGGTGGTGGTGCTTCGTGAGGCACCCGAGCAGGAGATTGCAGATGATGATAGGCCGGCCGCCGGCATCGGCCGTGTCTCTACATTAGCCGAGATCCACGCCATCACCAAGGTAACTAATTAGTTAGTGCACATCATCTCCTTTATGCCTTTGATGCATGACTGTTGCCATCTCATGACGCCCAACAACAAGTTTTGCCTCAGGACACTTCTTGCGTACTCCTGCTTAAAGATGTCGGCGGTGAGTTGAAAGATGTTGCCAAGGGCACTCTTATACAACCAGCGAGCCGCACGATGCACAATAATCCAATGGATGATGACGTGATGAGGGTCAGGTTGGCTCGGGTGTTGCCAGGGTGCGACGACATGGACCCCCCTTTCAACCTCAGGGAGCCGACGAACACAAGACTCTTGGGGAATGCTACAACTGGCCCTTGACATGGCCGAAGACCCAGATTCGTCTTGCGGGGGAAGCACCGGCGCCACCTCTCGACCGATCATCGCCCGGCCACCACCTCGGAAGCCAGTAGCCGCCGTTGTCGCCACCACCAGCCGTCACCATCAACTCTTGGCAGCGTGTGCACCGCCACATGGCAAAGACGTTGTGCCGCAACCGCCGTCGCCCCCGCTACCACCACCATGATGGCACCCATGAAGATGATGATGAATTGGTCAACGTTGACGACTTCATCAACACCGGCGCCGCCAAAGGATTGTATATGCCTTCTGTGGATGAAGAACCCTTCGTAGCTCGCGACGACCATCAAGCTGGTCGGCCCAATACATGCACGCAACGCCTGGTCTTCCATGGTCTTTCTCAAGAGACGCCTCCGGCCGCCGATCCACCACAAGAGAAACCGGGATTGGTTTTTAGTCCCAACACACTTCGAAAGGCGACTGATGAGCAGATGGCAGTGGCTAACGCTGTTGTGAAGAAGAAGCACTACAGGAAGAGAGGTTATAATAATAAGAAGGGTGCGAGCCAGCCTCCTCCGAAGAGGATCCGGGGTCAGGACGCCGTCGTCGTACCATCCACACAATTTGGCTTGCCCCGAGTGCATGTAGCTAGTGATCCGATATTGACTCCGGATATGATCCACATTGCGGTTGGAGCCATGTTAACTTTGCAAGAGGGTGTCAAGACACTAGAGGCCCTCCTTCTTAAAGACGAAGATCCAAATTACCTGGTTTTCACGGCCAAGGTGCCATTGGACGTGGGCTTCGTCGATGAACCCCCCATGGATATATTCTTCATAGCGTTCGAGGACATATTCAAGCTGTTTCTCACGAAACGGCTGGACTATAACTTGGTCCTCCTATATGCGCTCAATCTGGCGCTCACGGTCAAGAGAGAAAGTACCCCGGAAATTGCGATAGTGGATCCCTACTACATGCGGGACAGCCAGTTGGTCGAACGATCAAAGACACGGACCAAGGCGACGGCGTACCTCGAGAAGTTCATGGTGGACAACAAGAGGAAGGGCACACTTCTTTTGCCTTTCTTTCCCGAGTAAGTACACACACTCGCTCATCGCCACCGTAACTTATGCATTTCTGATAGATTTCTTTCCTTTGCTCTTTTTCCAACATTCCGTTCCAATTGTGTTGCGCAGAGACAAATACTGCACACTCATCGTCCTTGCCCCGAGGTATTCGCTAGCCACATATTTCGACTCGGAGAGTTTGACGAAGAAGAAAGACTACACCAGAATAAGGGGTGTTCTCAATGAGGCTCTCGAGGGCTACACCAAGAAGGGATGCACCTTCGTAGATAAGGGGGAATGTATCAAGGATGGAAAACACGTGTTCAAGGACGTGCTCGACTTCCCCTGCGTCAAGCAGTCGACTACTGGTGCCAAGGAGGCCTTCTACGTCCTCCATCACCTTAAAGGCTATGTTCGGGATTGCCGTAACCTAACACTGCCATCTAGTCTCCGAGGATGGGCCAAAACTTTGGCGAAAATCGACGATGCTGATCTTAGAGAAGACTTCCATCGCATTCAGATGAAGTTGTCGCAAATCATCATTGAAGATGTCAACACAAGGGGCGGTGCCCTACAACAAGCCAGAGGGTTGAGTAAGAGGGAGATCGAAGAACGCCTCCGTAAGCAGGGTGACACAAGGACGTGGATGACGAAAGAGGGCTATCTACCGTTCCCGAAGCCGAGCAAGAAGAGGAAGTCTTCATCATGATCGATGTGTGCCTCTAGCATGATCCAGTGTGTGTATATTCTTGATGGACGCCTGCTGTATTAGTGTGTGTATGTCATAAACTTTACTATCTCGTGGTCGAAATGGTCATTGTTGTTAGACTTAAACTACCTTGTGGTCGTGGTGTCGTTGAACTTATTGTTTCTATGATGATCTAACTTTTAGGTTTATGGATCCTTTGTTTTATATTCTATGAACATATATATATATATATATATATATATATATATATATATATGGATGTGAACCCTTTATTCATTCTTTTCGTTGTATTTTTACTAATATGCCTTGTCGTATATAGAGATGGCGACGAGGTGGTATGTGGTGTACATGGGTAGGGTTCCAGGAGTCTACGAGGAGTGGGAGGATTGCCACAAACAAGTGAACAAGTTCAGCGACAACATCTACAAAGGATACGCGACTAGAGAGGAGGCGATAGCCAAGTGGAGGAACCACTTGTGGAAGAAGAATTGGATGAAGATATTGGTCGGGCTAATCCTCTTGCTCACCATTATCACAGCTGTATTCTATTTGATCCTAGTGTAGGCGGCGGTGGCCACTTCATATTTGTAATGTGAGATGATATGAACTTTGTATTCAGCGCTTGTGTAAAAATTTGGCACTTGACACTATATATGTATCTCGATCGGGCTCTAAGTGTTTGTATTATATATATGTCGGTTTTCATGCATCTACCATTTGTGCAATGTATTTTATACTCATTTGGATAAATACTATATAAATCCTGTATAAATACCTGATTATACACCAGGAAAGTATTTTACTTTGAATATGTGTTACGCAATCAGTAGCGCATATAATTATATAGTCAGTGGCGCATGGCATTTCTGTGGCGCATACACAGAAGTTCTTCCTGTGGCGCATATAAAGAAATGCGCCACAGAACTTCTGTGGCGCATATCCATATGCGCCACAGGAAGAAGATATCAGTGGCGAGATACCAGTGACGACTAGGATGTGCGCCACAGAAGATGTATTTTCATGCGCCACAGAAGAGCTGTTTCCTAGTAGTGCGCCGCAGGGCAAAGCCCGAGCGGTGCTGGCGGTGGCGGGGCCTTCTCTCCCGTCACACAGCGGCGCGGGCCACAACTGCTGGCGGTGGTGGGGCCTTCTCTCCCGTCACACAGTGGCGACACAGCGGCGCGGGCCACAACTGCTGGCGGTGGCGGGGCCTTCTCTCCCGTCACACAGTGGCGCTGGCGAGGGGCCAGACGCCCAGCAAGGTACCGCGGAGTACAAGGAGGGCGCACCACCTCTGTCTCATCACCCCGCGTACGAACCGTACGAACCGAATCATGTAATCTGAGCATCTTAAGGATATTGGTAGACAAAATATTAAGAGCTTGGATCTGTATTCTGCAATGGCATTTTTTGCTCGAACTGAAGAGAGCGGTGCGCTTTTGTACTAATCAATGAGTTAAACCATGTCACGGTAGCACCGTATTTGTTCTTCTCAGCTCTGCCCATGGAATCAGTAGACGTTCACTGGCTGACTCACTGCTACCACCGGGAGTTTGTTGAGTCAGGCAGGCCGAAGCCAGTACCAAAGACAATAACAGATACTCCTCTCCTTCCATTTTTCACATGACAACTGACTATTAGTTTCTACTACCAGATTGCCAATCGGAAGAAAGATAAAGCAAACAAACATGCAACACCAATGAACACTCCATGAAATTACGGTACAAACGTGTGTCGTTTCATTTATAGTATTATGATTCTTCGCATATAAGAAGGCCTCCAAGATCAAGTCTAATTAACAAGCTGCACCCTTTTTTTCACTACTGGAAAACGGCCCTATAGTCCCGGTTTGTAAGGGTCTTTAGTTCCGGTTTCCTAACCAGGACTACAGAATCGGGACCAAAGCCCTCCCCTTTAGTCTCTGTCTGCCACATACCGGGACTAAAGGCCCTGACGGGGCGCTGTGGTCGAGCGCTAGACGTTTAGTCTCGATTTTTTTTATTTTTTTTCAAAATTGTTTTTCGAATTTTTTCTTGAATTTTTGAATTATTTGACTCGTTAATCTCTCACATCTCTCATTTTTAACACTAACTATACTTAATCTGAGGTCAAATTGCACTTATGATCAAATTTCTGGTCGGTCACCCATCCTAGCACTACTCTATACCAGCACGCTTAACTTCTCCCTTCCATCTCTCCCACCTCGCGCGAAGGACCCTTATACCTTGTTGTCAAGACTAGTATATCAATATGTCACATGTTTTTATTTTTTGAAATTACGAACAACTATTGAATTAAACCACAATAAATAAGTAATAATAATATTTTATTCAAATGAAAATAAATAAACTAATTAAATTAATATTTTTTCCATTTATTCATTTAATATGACAAAAATAAAATCTTCAAATCTGTAAATCGAAATTCGAAAAATAATATATCCATTATTATCAGAAAAATGTTATGAATAGAAATATGACATAAAAAATATACTAAAAAATAATTTTTGAAATAACCCTTTTCCTTTTCGAATTATAAAATCTAAAACAATCCAAAACGGACTAAGGCTGTTGAAATCGAACTAGAATTTTTTCTGCACATTTTGATAGGTTTTACTTTTTTCTGCCATCGTATGCAAAAGTTATGGCCATTTGAAGTTTTCATGATATTTTTTTGCAAATTATGTCGAAAATTCATGTTGTTAATTTTCATAACAACTAAATCACTTAATATAACTACAGTTTGAAGGATTTTATTTTTGGTAGTTTTTTATAATTTTTGCCATGCTTTTGAAACTAGAAAAGACGACCTCCTGCCACGCGGGGGTGGGGCGGGGGCAGCCATTCTCCTGCCGCGGTAGGATTTTGGCCTGTTTTCCTACCGCGGCAGAACCCACAAATTTTTTTTGCCGGTTTTCTTTTGTCCTGGTTGGTGTCTGATACATTGCAAATGTATCTATAATTTTTGCCGTTCCATGCTTGGTTTTATCTACTTTCTTGTGTTTTTCCACATTTTGGAGTACTTTTCATATGATTTCTTGGACTAACCTATTAACAAGAGCCACATTGTCAGCTGTCTGTTTTCTGCTGTTTTTGGTTCCAGGAAAGTCAAAAAATGAATATTCTCGGAATTGGATGAGACAAAAGTCAAAGTCAATATTTCACCGAGGGACATACAGAGCCAGAATACAAGACGGAGAGGGGCTAGGGCCCGGCCACACCACCTGGTCGCGCGGCCAAGCTTGGCTCGCGCCAGGGGGTGGTCTGGCCGCCCTAGGCACCCCCTCGGCCTCCCCTTCCGACTATATAATGCCTCCGATACAGAAACCTTAAGTACCCGATCAAAAATCCACGAAAGAGTCTATAGCCGCCGTCGTCTCCATCCCTAGATCGGGAGGGATCTGAAGCTCTTCCCGGCACCCTGCCGGAGAGGGGATTTCACCCTGGAGGCCTTCATCATCATCATGCAAGCCTCCGGTGTGATGCGTGAATAGTTCATCTCTGGACTACGGGTCCATGTAGTAGCTAGATGGCTGGTTCTCCTCCTTTGTGCTATCATGTTTAGATCTTGTGAGCTCCGTTCATGATCAAGATCATCTATTTTTAATCCTACATGTTGTGTTTGCGGGGTGATGTGCTCGTCGTTCGACGTAGAGCTCGTTGGGAACCCCAAGAGGAAGGTGCGATGAGCACAGCAGCAAGTTTTTCCTCAGTTATAAAACCAAGGTTTAATCGAACCAGTAGGAGCAAGGAAACACCCCAAAGCTGTTACTAGCTGAGCTTTGACAGGGCGCACTACCGGTGCTAGTAGCAACGTGGAGACCTGCAAAACACAACCACAGAACTTTGTCCCCAACTTGCGATGAGGTTGTCAATCTCACTGTATTTTGCGGAAAACAGAGGATTAAACGTATCGAATGGAAAGAAGTAAAAGTTTGCAGAAAGTAAACACAAAGCAGTAAAAGATTGTAGGTTGTATGTAAAAGACAAGACCAGGATCCATAGTTCACTAGAGGTGGCTCTCCTTAAGATAGATAACATGCTGGGTGAACAAATTACAGCGGGGCAATTGACAAACACCGAGAAAGCAATACATATATATACTAATCATCTTGACTCTTTTGAGACTTGATTGGGCATTACAACATAATACATAGACCGCCATCCAACTGCATCTATGACTAATAATCCACCTTCAGGTTATCATCCGAACCCCTCCAGTATTAAGTTGCAAGCAACAGATTATTGCTTTATGAACTACGTGTAAAGTAAACAATACGATTGTTCTATGAACAAAGGATTGTTGTTTTCTCCCTAGTAGCAACAACACATCTAATACCTTAGAGATTTCTGTCACTTCCCCAGATTACCAGAGGCATGAACCCACTATCGAGCATAAATACTAACTCTTGGAGTTGCTAGCATCTACTTGGCCAAGATAGCTACTAACAACGGAAAGGATGCAATATCTCAAATAACAAAGACATGATAGAATCAATAATCAATCTAAAATAACATCTGAATATCCATCGGATCCCCGCAAACACAACATGCAGAATTACAAATAGATGATCTTGATCATGAACGGAGCTCACAAGATCTAAACATGAAGCACAAAGGAGGAGAACCAGCCATCTAGCTACTACATGGATTCGTAGTCGAAGGATGAACTACTCACGCATCACACCGGAGGCTTGCATGGTGATGAAGAAGGCCTCCAGGGTGAATTCCCCTCTCCGGCAGGGTGCTGGAAAGAGCTTCCGATCCCTCCCGATCTAGGGATGGAGATGACGGCGGCTACAGACTCTTTCGTGGATTTTTGATCGGGTACTTAGGGTTTTCGTCCCGAGGGCAATATATAGGCGGAAGGAGAGGCCGAGGGCAATATATAGGCGAAAAAATAGGCACTTTGGCTTTTGGCCCGTCCAATTCCGAGAATATTCATTTTCTGACTTTCCTGGAACCAAAAACAACAGAAAACAGGCAGCTGGCACGGTGGCTCTTGTTAATAGGTTAGTCCAAGAAATCATAAGAAAAGTACTCCAAAGTGTGGACAAAAGACAAGAAAGTAGATAAAACCAAGCATGAAACATCAAAAATTATAGATACATTTGCAATGTACCAAGGGGATGCAGGAGCAGAGAGGCGGTGAGATAGACGGGCTCAAGATTAGGCTAGAAAGTGGTACCGATTTCCTCCTCATCTGGGCATTATCGGTGAGAACGTTGTTGTTTATGTTGCCACGTCGTTGTACAACATCTGAAATAAGTTGCTGCTTCGTGGAGTATGGCATATTAAATAATTTATTTCTGTGCCACTTACATTCCGTCGTATTTGGAGACCTCCTGCCCCTCAGCAATCGTGGAAGCGGTGGATCCTTATTTTCAGATAGAAGTGGCACAATCACAATTTCGGATTCAACTACTGACTCGGGCGTTTCCAAACCCTAAGTCGCGGTACATTTTACTCAGAGAACGTGGGTAGATTGTTCTTCCAGCAACGTGCCATACAAAGCAATCAGAATTTAACAGAATTACATATATAGGTTCAAGTTCAACACATTACTATGCATCTTCATTGCCAGCAACCTTCTTCCGCAGCCTGGGTGCCAAGCCTTCACGTCCACTGGCTTCTCCATTTCCTGCCTTCTTCCTCTTCCTCGGTAGCAATTTTCTTAGCTTCACGTAGTCTGCATCGCCGGGACAATGGGCACCAGAATCATGTCCACCATCATATTTCCACTCGTTTTTAATTTCTTCGGGCAGCAAAATGACTGACCCGACAGTCATGTTTCTAACCTTGCGGCGCTTCCTGTCAAAGAAACAAGACTGTTGCATAACTGCCCAATATCTACAGAGTAAATAAAACAAAAATTACAATTCAGCAAAAACATGCGAACCCCAAGCGACCTTTGCTTACCAGGAGCTAATTGGGTTCGAGCAACCACTCTGTCCAAGAATAGAAGGGCGACTCCCAGTTGCAGCAGCTTCCACATCCAGTACATGACATTTCAGGTCAAACATGGCAGCCGAAGCATACCTTTTCATCAACCCAATTAGCTGACTGTCACACGTTATAGGAACCATGATGCCACGTTCATCCATGAAGCTGAACTTTGCTGTCTGCTTCGGCCATAATTCAACATGATTACGCAAAGCAGCAACCATATCAGATATAGTGCAGATCTGCGCATGCGCTTCTTCCATCGTGAAACAATGGCTTCCATACCACTTGCCCTTAGAGTCGTACCTGTAGAGGACTACCGTAACGAGGTAAGGGGGTCCGCGCAGATCCCACTTGACAGAAAACTATGGACAAAATATGTTTGTCAACGTTGGGCTAACAAACAATTTGATGTTCAGTAGCCAGCTAGCAGTTATAATTAGTGCGAATAGCAAAGAGAAGGGTAGCTCACCCGCTTGTAGCCAACACTTCTTCCTTGATAGTAGGATCTGCCATCCTCCTAACTGCTCGGTTCGTCGGCAGCGGAGGCGGGCTAGAGCCTCGCAACGGCGGCTACGGCATGCGCCATTGGAGCTCGGTATCAGCGACTGGGCGCAGCAACTGGGCGCAGCAACTTGGCCCCGGAAGTCAAATGTCCGAAGGGATCATCCTGCCTGGAGGGTGGATTCCGACGCCGCCGGTGCTAGGGGAAAGCTGGGAATGGATTTGTGAATTTGGTCAACACATCCAATCCACTTAGCTGCTCGATTTGCCTAAGAGGTTGCCGCGTTGGCGCCCGCGTCACGGACAGATGACCGACATGTGGGTCCCGACCGTCTACTTCATGGGGCGGTTTTAACGGAATGTTTGAATTTGGTAGGGGTGAGATGAGTTTGCCTCGAAATGACCCCTTTCAGTAGTTGGCGGCCCAACTTTTTGAAACGCGGTAATTTCAGGCAACTTAGGTACCGCCATGCGCTGGCCTGCCAACTTTGGTACTGCAGACGAACAAGCCCCCAGATCGGGCCCATCTGGCCTGCGCCGTCGCCTCTGCGCGCGAGCACAGCGCACGCCGCCAGCACAGCGGTCCGCCACAGCCAGCGCGCCAGCGACGCCACCTCACCGTCCTCGCCCTAGGAGCCGCTTCTGGTCGTCGGCGCGACGGCCCGCCTCCTAAGTGGCTGCGGGACAGCCGAGAAGCACTAGGTCCCGCCGCCCCCTTAACCGGCGTCGCCCGGCTATGCCGGTGGCGTCCTCTGGGGGCTACGAGGGGGGAGAAACGAAGGGGGAGGGGCCGGCGGCAGGCGGTTTTAGGGTTCGCCCCCCACGTCGCCCGGAGGAGGCGACACGAGGGAGCGTGGTATACACCCCTGTGGCGATATATATGCATTTGGTTATGTAGCTTATGGAAAATTTATTTTCTAAGCACATGGGAGGCTCCATATTCTCGTGCTTTTAGCCTGGCTTGCGGGATATGTATAGTACACCAACCTTATAGCAGGCTCATATACTTTCGGTCTTTTATCTCGATCACGTACATGTCAATACTAAAATGCACAGGAAGTCGTGTCATCGTGGATGCCTCCGGCCAAACCAAGTAGATTGCGTCCACCGTCCACACTAGTAAAACTACTCGCAGCTTCACGCATGTGCTGACGCGACTCGCGATTCCATTCTTCGCGCATTAGGCCTCGTTTGGCAAGAGTGTATATACGAGTATTTGAGAGTAAATTCCTGAGTGTATTGGGTGAATACACCTTTGTCACCGAAAACACTTTGTTACACCACAATCCACTTCCTCAGCAATACTCCTCATTAATTCATCTGTTTGGAAAGCAGGGATTTAATGTCTAAATAGATGGTAGAGAGAGCCAGCAGCAACAACAAACTTTTCAGCAGGAGCCCGACAACATTGACGAGAGTGAAAAACGCGAGGTCCCCCGAGCGTTTCTGATCCACTTCTACCCGACGTGTTTGTTGGGGTTTGTTGGGTTTCAGCCCAACTAAAACCGTGTTGCCAAACGACCTGCTAAGTGTTTGCGAGTGTATTTTACCGGGCTGGTTAAAAACACTTGTATCCATGTGAAAACCGGCCTGCCAAACAAGGCCTTACGGGTAAATGTGTGAGTGAGTAATGGTGCAGCCTTTGTGTCATCGGCTTATCGCACAGCGAAGCTCGCTCGATGTATTGCTGAATCTGGACGGCGACCGAGAGGGTCTCTTTCCTCAATGGGATCGAAGCCACGTGCCCTGACATTTCTTCCTTAGTATCATTTGTGCATGCCTCGCAACACAGAAATGGCGGCAAAAGCCGGACTTTGCAAGGCCAGGAAATATCGTACCAAGATGCTGATACGATCTCTAAAAACAAACATAAATTTGATCACCAACTTAAATCTGAACTCGGCAAAGAACGTACTGTCATAATACTTTCAGATCGACACGTACAGACCCCAATCATGTAATCTGAGCATTTCAAGGATATTAGCAGACAAAATATTCAGAGCTTGGATCTGTCTATTCCGCAGTAATGGCATTTTTTCCATGAACTGAAGAGAACATAGCGCTTTTCTACTAATCAATGAGGTAAACAGTGGATCATTACTTTGGTTTATGAGTGTCTAACTTGAAGTAATGCGTCCCCGGGGGGGTGCTCGCTGGGCTTCCTGGATGGCCTGAATTAGGATCCTAAGATAACCCTCTAAATCTCTGAATCTCGTGTTAGTGTTAATGGGAAGTATCATTGGCTCTGTTTCTGTGAATAGAACCCTCTCGGCAGATCTGCCTGCTGTATAAACCAACCTGGCGACCAACCACTCTCTAACGATCTATGGTTTCCTACTCGAAATAGGCTTTTCGTCCCGCTTTACAAATAAAATCAACGATGACCACACCGACACAACTTTATGGGAGACCCCCCTTACAAATAAGTTCAAATGTTAAACAAGAAACACAAGAGGAACGAGTTTGCCATCGAAAACAGCAGCGCGGGACCAAAGATGCTGGAGCTCATCATTAACGCCGATAGGGCTGGAACCACTACAGCCGACGCCATCGCCAGAGGTGCCCTCGCCACCACCGTCGTCGAGGTTGATGATCACGCATCCTATGTATTGGAACGACTACTCGATCCCAACAGACAATGCCACTTACTAGGCCTTATGGTCGCTCATCGAGTCAATGGTCGCCTATTGGTAACTGGGCTGTCAGCGGGGCTGCCAACGCTCTTGATTTTCCTTTTCTTCTGAAGCGTGATGGCAAGCATTAAGTCCCCGTCCTCCTCCTATTTTCCCTCCTTATTCCACAGGAGAACGTCCCTGTGGCAGCAAAGGTTGCTGCAATGGCTCGAGGAATGCAATTTCGCGCGAGGTTGTGCGCCTCCTTTGCGGCGTGGCTGGCTCCTCCTTCGGTACGAAGTACGGGGAGTGTAGCGCAGAATGCAATGACCCGATTGAGGGAAACGACCCGATGGAGAGGGACGATGAGGATTGTGACACGAATTGCTACATGGTCGTCCTGAGCCGTGATAGCTCCAAATTTCAACACCTTTTATCATTGTTTTTCATCTTGTTTATTGCAGAATTTCACTAAAGTTTACCCTTTTTACTAATGTCAACATCGCAACTAGTGAAATCCTTGGTTTCTTGTGATGGTTTTCAGGCAATGAACATTTTTGGAAGATCTAATAGTATTTATAGGCTAATTACACCTAAAGAAGCAAATCCCCAAATAGAGCCCCTTCATTGGAGGCGTTTAGAGTTCATAACAACCACTGGTACGGTCGGGGTGCGTCCGTACCGTCCGCCCGTACTACCTGCCGCCAGCTCCGTTATATCAATACAAATAACTTTCGTGAAGGGGAGACGACAAAAAAAAAGAACACAACCGCCGCAAACTCATCTAGAAGAGGAGAGATCGGATCTGGAGAAGGAGAAGAAGATCGTCTCATTCTTCGATGATCTCTAGCCTCTAAACCATTTACTCAACCATCATCCCCATTTGTACTTAGAGAGAGAGAGAGATTGGCACTTGTAATATTAGGGTTTGATACTTTGATCTACCTTGATTCGTATTTGATTCGATCTTCAAACGGTATTGTGGCCTGCTACGATAACTTTGTGATGATTTGCATTTGCAATAAAATTATGCATTTGATTTATCCTCCTCTCATGTCTGAGTAAATCCCCATAGACGTGGGAGATGTAGGGGATTGGTGAGATATGTTGTGCCTTCTTTAATTCCATCCATTTGTGATTGTTGTAGTGTTATCCATGTTCGCCTAATGCTTGTTATCCAATTTAAGGGGCCAGGTAACATGAGCTAGAGATCTCAGAGTTATGAACTTGTATGCTAGCGAATCGGTGACCCACGAGTGACATGGCCGATATCAATTAGGAGCTAGTACTACTTGAGGATAACAAGGAACTATCAAGACTAAAGCCTTGATCCAGTCGAAAGACCTTAATTAGTGTGCTGATCATTGCCGTGGTAACAGGCAAATGGATCATTAGAACTAGGAAGAATTGTCCATGAGAACTCCTAGTCGGTATAAGGGTTACTTTCCTACTCACTTATAAATAAGAAATATCACAATCATTTAATCCATCATATTCATCTGGCATCTTCACTATTACCATGTTTTTTTCTCTCCGCGCCTAACTTCTCATCTACAGCAACCACAAATACCTTTCTTGTCTTCATTTTTATGTTATTTAATTCTCGCATTTTCCTTACGCAATTTTGCTCTATTGTTCACTCACCCACCTACCACCTTCAACATTTGCTGTCAATTTACTCAAGACAGGTTACACCTTGAGTGCGATAGAAACGTCGCATAATAACACTTACCTAGGCTCCATATTGGGATCGATGTAAAAACTGGAATTAATACTTCCGTGAAAACATGTTCTGATGAATCTGTGCACTTGCAGGCCATCAAGCTTCCACTAGCGCAATGGAAATGTAGGTGGCATTTCCAGGCGAGGCCGCCACAGCTGATCCTAGCCGGGACGGCTTGAAGGGTGTGACCCTGCACACCCCACCACCTGTCACTCTTGGCTTGCTTCTTCATGTGCGGTGGCCCTATGGTGTCGTCGATGTGCAACATCTCTTGTTGGCACCACTTCCTGAAGAACGACGACTAGTGCTCATTGTTCCTGGCATCCCAAAGAGGGTATACCCACTCCTTCTTTACTAGCACGACGCAGTGGTCATGGATCTTCCGCCACTGCCGCTCATTGCTGAGCGTGGGCTCCGGCAGATGCCAATGCCATTCTTGCTCAACCGCCAGGTGCTGGGGAGGCGATAATCCGGCTGTGCCGGCAACCCTCACGGTGTAGAGCCCACACTTCCTACACGAGGAGGTTCTCCGGGTCAAGACTATTTGTGGCATCAGCGTTGCACCATGGGGCAGTGGTGCGATGGTGCGCTATTGTTTTTGGAGCCTGCAAGCGAGAAGCGATGGCGATGGAGCCGAGAAGAGTGAGGAGGGCGTTGCACACAAGGTTTATTTAACACCGTCGGATGGTAAGGGGCCGTGGCGCGCATTAACGCAATCATAGCAACAACGGGTTGCCTCCTTGCACCCTCTCGGGGAACTATCACCGCCTTTAATTACGTTGACCGACCTTGGGCACCGCATTAAACAACATTGACCGTGGCACTGTGTCACTGCCAGGGCTGGCCCACAGGACGCCCAGACGGCTTCGAATGGTACATGGGCGGGTTGGGTGTGTCGGGCAGCCTACTGGACCGCGTCGGACAAAACCCGACGTTGGGGTGCATGGCTGGACGCGATTCTATGACTGACTGCCCAATAGACGCTTGGGGATCCTTTATGTCTCCCGGCTAGAGATGCTCTTAGACCCGTGTGTGCATTCGTTGCTCCTTGTGTCGTTTGTTGTTGGAAAACAAATGTAGCTCAAGATGCTCTTGTCTAGGCTATAAAATAGAACATATAGCATGTGTCAAATTCTATTTTTGAGAAATCTAAATGTCTTTAAAAACTAGACACGATGGTTCTGAATTTCGATTCACTAAAATTCCGTTAACTTTCAGTTATTTCGTTATGCATTTCGGGTATTTTTGGGTGATTGCATTTTGGGTTTATCCAAAGGCCCAAAGGGACAACATTTTTTATTAGAAATTCATTAAAATATTCAGAATTTGGAATAATATTATTAGCACCTCTTGATGTAATGAGTGCCGAGAAGCTAGTGAAGGCTAGTGAAGGCTTTCCCCGTATGCCCTGCATTAGAACACAAATGTTTGGTTCAGTATCTTGAATCGGTGAAGCCCTTTTTGTTTTGGGTTTCTTGTACAGTCCTGAGATTTGAATCGGTATCTTTGGTTCAATATCTTGAATCTTTGATAGAGACTATGTGCATCATTTTGATGCAAACCCGGGGTTCCAACCACTTTCTTGTTTACAAGAAGGCTGAATTATGTTAGCGGGAAGATGAACAGTCTAACTAACAAGCTGGACACATTGTTGACTTGAGTCGTGACTGAGCAAAATTGGATATACTTTTTTCTTGATGGATTCATGTCCCGAGCCTCTGCATCGATTAATTCACAAAACCATTTTATTGTATATTTCTGTTCTAGTCAATACAAATAATACAAGGGGGAAAAGGTGCAAAAGCGATCATGAGGAAATTGATTCTACTAAGTTTGCTATTTACTTTTTGCCGCATAGAAAAGAGCTAAACCGTTATGTATTATTTTTCATGAGCTTTGCAATTATTTCCTGGCTAGGTGATCATCTCGGTGCTGACATCAAACATCAAAACTTCTAAAAAATAGGAAATTCATCATTTGTGTAAAGTTCTTATAGTCTGACCTACCCAATGATAGACAATATGGAAAAATTATCAATTATTTAATGTTTTTTGAAGTAATAATTTAATGTTTTCATTCGCTCAGAAGATAGCTCGAGGAGAAACAAGATCGGAGAAATTTATTGTTTGTTTAATTATAAGGCTGTCATATGATCTGACCTACTCGCGAGCTCGTAGCCAATAAATTCTTAGCTATTCTACTAATGGTGAACCAATGATTCATATTGCTACCGACCATCCCCGTTGTTTATAAAAAGCGAGCATTTTCTGTGCCACGGATGAATATAGCTTCTTCTTTCATATTACCTTAAGCATTGGAATTGTTCAATCATGTTTCCTGTAATGTTTTTTGGTCTCTACACGCTAGGGATGTGAGTCTAATAGGCATAGGCATAAGAGGCACCGGGAAAGACCTATGGATAACTAACATTACAGCATGCATTCTCTGTTTCACATAGCCATCGTGCCTCTACGTCTTGCTCCGCCACATCTCCATTTTTTCATGCCTGACTTATTTCTACTGAACGTTTTGCCCAAATAGTCTGGCCTCAGGGCAAATCAGTGAAAGAGCGGTAAGAGAGAGTATTGCTTTCCTGGGATACAATGGTTCTCAGAGAAAGTTGGGTCGGGTAAGCACTTCTAAGAACGAGAGGGCTAGCGTGTTGCGGATGGATAGGGACCGACAGTAGACCCGCACGCGCCAGCATTTATTCCGTAGAGTCTTATCATTCGTGTGCTCACAACACAAAAATGGCTGCAAAAGCCAGAATTTGCCAGGCCAGGAAATAAGTACATGTAAGGCTGCTCTCCCGTCTGTCCTGTACTACAACAACCACAATTTTGATGCCTATACCGTCTCTGTAAGAAAATTTAATTTTGATCACTAATTAAATCCGGCCGTGTTTCTGAACTCAATGCAAAAGATTGTACTGTCACAATACTTTCTGAGATAGATCCACGCGCGTACGAACCGAATCATGTAATCTGAGCATTTCAAGGATATTTGCAGACAAAATATTAAGAGCTTGGATCTGTCTATTCGGCAGTGGCATTTTTTTCCACGAACTGAAGAGAGCGGTGAGCTTTTCTACTAATCAATGAGCTAAACCATGTCACGGTAGCACAGTTGGATGTATTTTTTCATCTCAGCTCTGCCCCATGGAATCTGTAGACAGTCACTTTCTGACTCACTGCTACCAGTGAGAGTTCGTTCAATCAGGCAGGCTGAAGCCAATACCAAGGACAATAACAGATACACCTCTCCTTCCATGTTTCACATGGCAACTGGTTATTAGTTTCTACTACAAGATTGCCAATGGGAAGAAAGGTAAGGAGAACGAGCATGTAACGCCAATCAACATGTCGTTTAATGTGTAGTATAATGATTTTTCGCATATTAGAAGGCATGCTAGATCAAATAAACTTATGACGTAATTATCGTGTATGGACGATGACCAGTCTAATTAACAAGCTGGACCCCTTTTTAAAACTCGAATTGGAACATTTTCACAACGGAGTGAAATTATTTTTATTTTAAACAATACCTTGGTTACGTGATCAACTCAGTGTCAAGATCAAAGATCAAAACTTGTAAATAGAAAAGGAAAATCGTCAATTGTGTAAAGTTGACGTAACCCCCAGCGTAGTAGCCGAGGACAGACAAGCTCAAGAAATTCATCACGTATTCAATGTTCTGATTGGCGCAGGAGAAACAAGCTCGGGGAATGTTGGTCACCATTTAATTAAAGTTGTCATATGATCTCACCTAGCCAAGTACGAAGCTCGTAACAAAGGAATTGTTAGCTATTGTACAAATGACTTCATGTGGCTGCCTACCAACCAGTCTTTTATAAGGAGCTAGGCTTTCCTAGCTATAGACGAATAGTTTATTCCTCGTTTTACATCCATGCATTGGAGATATTCAATTATTTTTCATATATTAGATATTTGGTCTCTACACGCTATAGATTTTAGTTTGATATATCATATATGTCATATGTGTAGGTATAGAGACGCTGGGAAAGACCCATGGATAACCAAAATTACAAAATGAACATGCTGTTTTGTGTACCCAGCGTGCATCATCCTCCTATTTTGCCAAATCCGCCTTTTCCCCTTCAAATTATCGCTTGATTGACCGTTGTGCCCACCTAGTCTAGTCCTCGTGTACACCACGCTCTGATGGCAAATCAAGGAAAGAGCCATAAGATACAGTGGTGCTTAGGTAGGATGCATTGCGTCACTAGTAGAAAAATGGGCATCCGTCTAAGCCTTTAGTACCGGTTCTCTTACGAACCAATACTAAAGGGTGCATTAGTACCGGCTCCCTTGCCCAGGCGGCCGAGGAACATCAATACCGGTTCGTTGAGGGTCTTTTGTACCGGTTCGTGTTACGAACCGGTACGAAAGGGTTTCAGTCCAATTTTGGGGCGGAGGTGGGGCCAGAGTTGAACCTTTAGTATCGGTTCATCTGAAGAACCGGTACTATAGGGTCCCTGTCCTATTTCTTCAGCCCGATATGCCTGCATCTCATTTCCCCTTCTCCTTATTCTCTCTCACATTTCCAAATATTTTGCACCTCTCACACTCCAACAAATCTCCATTTTTCTCCACCATTTTATCAAGATTGATGGCACCCATCTATCCAAGGGTTAGCAATATCATCCTTTCTTCCGGCGTTCCTAATTTAGCTCATTTCTTTGCTAGTTTAACTCGTATTATTTTTGTAGTGCTAGCAAGGTGTTCGATGAAATGCCTAAGTTAGGAATTTCATTCTTTTTATATGCAATTTGAGCTCAAATTAAAGTATGATTTGTAGGTTTTAGTATCGTCCCCGTCCTCACCGCCGTCGATCGCCAGCGTCGTCCCCTAGCCAGCACCGTACCACCTCGGTGAGCCTCTTCTTTTTTATAAAAAAACTTAGTTTTATGTGATGAACTTGAATATTAATTAAGTTGTTCACTCATATATCCATGATGTTGTGTAATTAATGATTTTTGATATACTTATATATATAATGCAGATGAATCGATAATGGATGTACGGTGACCGATGCCATCTCGACTTTATTACTGGCATGCATTATTTTCTCAACATGGCCGAGGCAAATAGGCGGTCGAATGCTTTCATTTATTGTCCATGTAGTTCCTGTAACAATATGAAAGATTACTCTACCTCAAAGACCCTTCACGTCCACCTGCTTGAGAACGGTTTCATGCCCCGCTATAATTGTTGGACCAAGCACGGAGAAAGAGGGGTTATAATAGAAGACAACAAAGAAGAAGAGGATAGTGACAACTATCCTATGTTCACTGAAGACGGTGATAGTAGAATGGGGGAAGACGAAGCTGAAGAAGAGCCCATTTTTGATGAGCCCATTTTTGATGACCTCGATGACGATTTGGGTCGGGCCATTCTTGATGCAAAGATAAACTGCGGAAGTGGAAAGGAGAGGTTGAAGTTGGAGAAAATGTTAGAGGATCACAACAAACTGTTGTACCCAAATTGCGAAGATGGCCAGAAAAAGCTGGGTACCACACTGAAATTGCTGCAATGGAAGACAGAGAATGGTACTTCTGACAAGGGATTTGAAAAGTTGCTGAAAATAATAAAAAAGATGCTTCCAGGGGAGAACGTATTGCCCTCTAGTACGTACGAAGCAAAGAAGGTTGTCTACCCTCTAGGATTAGAGGTGTAGAAGATACATGTATGCATCAATGACTGCATCGTCTAACGCGAAGAGTACGAGAATTTGAATGCATGCCCGATATGTGGTGCATTGAGGTATAAGATCAGGCGAGATGACCCTGGCGATGTTGAGGACGAGTTCACCCCTAGGAAGAGGGTTCCTGCGAAGGTGATGTGGTATGCTCCTATAATACCACGGTTGAAACGTTTGTTCCAAAACAAAGAGCATGCCAAGTTTTTGCGATGGCACAAAGAGGACCATAAGAAAGATGTGATGCTGAGACACCCCGCTGATGGGTCGCAGTGGAGAAAAATCGACAGAGAGTTCAAGTCATTTTCAGATGACGCAAGGAACTTAAGATTTGGTCTAAGTACAGATGCCTTTAATCCTTTCGGGGAGCAGAGCTCCAGTCATAGCACTTGGCCAGTGACTCTATGTATCTATAAATTTGTTCAAGGGAAAGATTTGGTCGAGAATATCAGGTCGCTACCAACAAGTATGCGTAATTTGCATGTGTGGTACACGAATGCCACAAAGAGAGGGATCGAGGCTATCATGGTGCGAGTTAAGGATGAGCACTACTTCCAAAAATACTCTGTGAGCGTTGACTTCTATGAACTTTTTCAGTTATACAATCTCCAGGCCCTCGACAAATCTATCATCAGTTGCTATTGTCTTTAAATGATTTATTAATGTAATTTGAGAAGTCTTTAGCTCAGCTCGTTCATTGTCTGCAAATTATCCTCAATTTAATCTTTTGTGCGCTATATTATGCAGATTGAAGAAGCTCGAATGCAAAAGGGATGAAATCATGGACATTGGGTTCATTGACCCAGATATAATGCATGAAAAAACCATAGAACATCCCATCTATAACAAGGATACACCGGAGACTTTGCTAAGGTTTTTGAAGCGACAATGTGACAAAAAGATAATACTTTGGCCTTACAACTTCAAGTGAGTGTTACTGTCTTATAACACATCCTATTTTGCTCACCATATGTTAAAATTTTAACTGATGACTTATATCTATGACACTGCATATTTAAACGTGCGCAGGTTCTACTTTATTCTTATCGTCATTAAAATGTATGATGGAGATGTTGAAGTCTTTGACTCACTAACTAAAGAGCCTATACTATACAAGACGGCTTTTGATATACTCAAAAAGTAATTTTAATTCTTATCGTTTTTTTCGTTAATTTCCTGATATCAACAAATTGATAACTCTTTTATGCATTTTCTTTTGTCGGGCAGCGTATGGCAAAATTTCATCCAGGAAGATCCGGCCGGTGGATGGAAACAGAAGCTGATATGGCGTTCGAACAAAGTAAGTAGTACTACCTAGGTCCACACATATTTATCATACTTGATTATTGTTTGATTGAATTATATTCTTGTACAGAAATGCGCGAAACAACCAAAGGGGACTAATCTATGTGGATACTATGTTTGCGAGTACATCCATAAGATTGTCGGCGAGAGAATGAATAATCAAAAAAATAGAGAGGTACGAAAAAAATATTCACAAATTTATTTTGTTACCATAACTTGTGCTGAGTTTCAGTCATAATTATTTGATTGTGATTTTGATATATATACACACACATAGCTCATGTATTCATTTGTATCTCATTCTTTTACAGTTGGCAAGAAAGTGGGACATGATCTCAATCGAGCACCGCTTCAAAGCAATTGGCGAGGAATTGGCGGGATTTTTCCTTCGGGACGTCATACCTAACTTCGCAGAGTACCACTATGAATGAAGATCTACATGTAATAGATAGTATGCCTCGGAGAGTACCACTATGCATGAAGATCAATCTTCATGCATGTACTACTTAATTTTGCGATCTTATGCAATTACATATGTTATATATATTATATGCACCAAGTTGATATGCATCACCTAGATCTTCATGTACTACCTAAACCCAAACGTGTTTCTGGCGCATCGATGCGATCCTCGTACGATGAAACGGCCCGATACCCCTGAATCCCTCCTAAAACCCTAAACCCTGGATTCTCTGCCGCGGCAGAGATTTATGCACTTTCTCTGCCGCGGTAGCCAACCTTTCGTACCGGTTCGTGTTACAAACCGGTACCAAAGGTCCCTAGCCATGCGGTCTCCTGGGTGCCCACGTGGAGGCCCCTTTAATACCGGTTCGTAACGAACCGGTACCAAAGTGGGGGGGAGCTTTTGTCCCGAATCTTTTGTACCGGTTGCATTTCCGGTACAAAAGGGCCTCTGGAACCGATATTGATGCCCATTTTTCTACTAGTGCGTGTCGGAGAAAGTTAGTTTGCTTAAGCAGCTCAAAAGCGAAGAGGGCTATCCTCATCGGCCAATGGTGCACGAGGGGCAACATACGGACACGATTTTTAAATGACACCAAGAGGAGCTGATTTCGTGGTGCATTGTGGTCATCTTGAATCACAACGTCACCTTTGAGAGCCCGATTTGCATGAAATAGATACATCACTTGCTATTTGGTACGTATGCAACTGGAATCTGTACGAATCTCCAAGGATAATCTGTAGTTTTCTGAAGCGCTATTTTATTTTTCTTTGCACCGCGCATCACTTCTCTCTACTCTCTAGTTTTTGCCATGCCCCTTGACTAAAGATTCCTATATGTTCTAGCAGGATGCGGTAACCAACCTTACAAGCCTCATGTCCACTGTCGACGCACACTGGCTTCACTCGAGGGACTACAGATACATACTGATGGATTCGTCATGAGTGGATCATTACTTAGGTTTATGAGTGTCTAACTTGAAGTAATGCGTCCCCGGGGGGTGCTCGCTGGGCTTCCTGGATGGCCTGAATTAGGATCCTAAGATAACCCTCTAAATCTCTGAATCTCGTGTTAGTGTTAATTAATGGGAAGTAACATTGGCTCTGTTTCTGTGCATAGAACCCTCTCGGCAGATCTGCTTGCTGTATAAACCAACCTGCCGACCAACCACTCTAAGGATCTGTGGTTTCCTCCTTGAAACAGGCTTTCGTCCTGCTTTATAAATAAAATCAACAACGACCACACCGACACAACTTTATGGGAGATCCCCTTACAAATAAGATCAAATGTAAAACAAGAAACATAAGAAGGAACGAGTTTGCCATCGAAAACAGCAGCGTAGGACCAAAGATGCTGGAACTCCACGATGACGCCCCAAGAGGGTAACAACGCAATAGCGCCACCGTCATCAAGTTCAGTAGGGTCTAGGGTTTTCACCCGGAGCCCACATATTGGAAGGTAGCTGCAACAACGCCCTCAAGAGAGTCATGACACCCGCAAGCATTGCCATTGTTGGCGCCGAAGAGCTGAGATTTCGCTCGTAAAAATTTAAGAACCGCAAATGGTATCTCGGACCACACATTGAACCAGAACCAAGCCTTCTACACACAATATAGGATTTCCCCTCACCAACTCCAGGGTCCCCGATGCCTGCTCCCCACGACCCTCATGGCCAAAAGAGGCAGACTATCGCCACCGCCACGACAATTGCTGTAGAGACACCCATGCAGTTCACCTCCCGTGGTCGCCACCCCGGCATCCGCGAGCTCAGGAAAGGGCGGTGATAGATAGCTCACCTCAAGACCGAAATATCAAATGAGGCCTAGAGTTTGAGCCAACACGCATGGACGGTAGAAGAGATGTCGGTAGACAGAACCGTGCCACCCACCAGTCGCACTCTACAACTATCCGCACCTAGATCTAGAGCCGCAGGTCTGGTTTGGTCCTCCAGCCATGTCGTAGTCAAAGGTAGGAGAACCGTCCTCCACCGCCTATGTGGTCGCGGAGGGACACAATAGCTGGGGACCCGACTAGCCCCCGTCGTGGTGCTGCAATGCCATATCCACCGCCGCCATCAATATGCACGTCAAGCTTCATCCAACCCGTGTTGTCACCACTAAGAGACCCGAGGTCAAGTCACAGTCGGAGGGCAACCTCGTTGAGGACATCAGTAGCATAGAAGCTCACCGTAGGAACATCCCGACCCAGATTGGGCCCAAAAGGGCCTAGATTTGGGCCTGCGGGCTCTGCCGCTGGAAACCCCTGCCCCCACATCCTAGCTTAGACACCGCTAACTCCGCCTATCGGGGTCGCCCACGCCCGACCGCCGCCAGCCCACTGAGCCGCCACCCGTAGAGAGCACCGCCACTTGGCCCTGGCCGCACACGCCGACCACATAGACGATGGGGAAAAGCTTCCCCACCACCGGCAACACTACCCAAGCTTCGCTCGGAGGCTCTTGCCAGCGACGGCGGGGAGGAAAGGGAGGCTGTGGGATTGGGAAATCTCCGTCTCCCGGGGGGTGACACGAGATTGACAACTCGTTTTTTTCTCAATCTGTGATCTTTGGTTTCCTCCTATTCGATGTTCGTTTAGTTCAAGAGGCACACAGTGTAACAAACCATTTGGTTCCGGCTCCTTGGTGGTATGTTGTTTGCTTCAGTACCATAGTAGTCTAATTCTATAATTAAAAAGTCTTGCAGAAGTCTACACAACATGTTGACCTGGAGTGAGCAAAGAGGAAACAAGAAGGTACACATATATCACCAGGGACTGAGTAGAGAAGTAATTGGTTTCTGAAAGTTGATCTGAAAGTTGATCTCAACCCTAGCCGCTGCCTAGGCCCTCCACACCCCCCTGGCCGCCACCGGAGGGCGCCGCCAGGCTAAGCCCGGGCGGTGCTGGCGGCGGCGGGGCCTCCTCTCCCCTCGCACGGCGGTGGCGCCGCGGGCCACAACTGCTGGTGAGGCGTGGCCCTGGCGAGGGGCCTGACGCCCCACCGAGGTACCGCGGAGTACAACGAGGGCGCACCACCTCTGTCTCATCACCCCCGCGCGTACGAACCGAATCATGTAATCTGAGCACCTCAAGGATATTGGCAGAGAAAATATTAAGAGCTTGGATCTGTCTATTCTGCAATGGCATTTTTTCCACGAACTGAAGAGAGCGGTGCGCTTATCTACTAATCAATGAGGTAAACCATGTCACGGTAGCACAATTGGATGTATTTGTTCTTCTCAGCTCTGCCCCATGGAATCTGTAGACGTTCACTGGCTGACTCACTGCGACCACCGGGAGTTTGTTGAGTCAGACAGGCTGAAGCCAGTACCAAAGACAATAACAGATACTCCTCTCCTTCCATTTTTCACATGACAACTGACTACTCCGTATTAGTTTCTACTGCCAGATTACCAACCGGAAGAAAGGTAAAGAAAACAAACATGCAACACCAATCAACACTCCATGAAATTACAGTACAAACATGTGTCGTTTGATGTATAGTATTATGATTCTTCGCATATAAGAAGGCCTCCTAGATCAAGTCTAATTAACAAGATGGATTCTTTTTTTTACTCGAATTGGAACATGTTCATATTTTTATTTTAAACAATACCTTGGTTACGTGATCAACTCGGTGCCAAGATCAAAGATCAAAACTTGTAAAAAAAAACTAGGAAAATCATCAATTGTATAAAGTTCATGATAACCCAGCGTAGTAGCCGAGGACAGACAAGCTCAAGAAATTCATCATTTATTCAATGTTCTGATTGGCCAGGAGAAAGAAAGCTCGGGCGATTTTGTTCACCATTTAATTGAAGTTGTTCATTCATATGGTCTCACCTAGCCGAGTACGAAGCTCGTAACAAAGGAATTCTTAGCTATTGTACGAAGTGTGAACAAATGACTTCATGTAGCTGCCTACCACCCAGTCTTTTATAAGTGAGGCTTGCTTCGGTGTCCCGTCCCCCCCCCCCCCCCCCCCCCCCCCCAGTAAAACTTGAAGGGATAAGTTTGCCCCGAACAGTTTTTTGGCCCGGCAAAACTAATATCCAGATCATGTATACCCGCGTATTAGTATATGAGAAAAATAGGGTATATTCCACGACCTCATATCCATACGATGTGGGCGACGCCGTTATATACACCTAAACTTTCCACCTCCCACGGACCCGTGCACACCTGTACACGTATACCCGCTGTACCGCATGTGTATGTCCAAGCAGGCCACATGGCTTCAAGTGGGTTTCTACGGGCTTCGCACCGAAACAGTACCGTGAAATCCTAGATGTCGATGCGTTTATGTTTGCTAAACATTTGGGGCTAGCCTTTCCTAGCAATAGACAAATAGCTTATTCCTCATTTTTCATCTAAGCATTGGAGCAATTCAATTATTTTTCATTTATTATTTATTCGATCTCTACAAGGTAGAGATTTTAGTTTGATATATGTCATATGTGTAGGCATGAGAGACATCATAAAATATTGATGGATAACCAGAATTACAACATGAACATGCTGTTTCAGATAGCAAGCATACATCATGCTCCTATTTTTGCCAAATCTGTCTTTTCCCCTTCGACTTACCCCTCGACTGACCGTTGTTCCCACCTAGTCTAGTTGTCATGTAGACCACGCTCTCATGGAAAATCAAGGAAAGAGCCAGAGGATATAGTGGAGCTTAGGTAGGATGCAATGGGTGTCGAAAGAAGTTGGTTTGCTTAAGCATTTCAAAAGCGAAGAGGACAATCGTCGTTGGCCGACGGTGCAGCAGGGGCAATGACATACATAGTTGGTTTCATCAAAGAAGAAGGTGGTGTGATGGACGTTACTGTAAAACTTAGTCACAACGGACGGGCTCATTGACTAATTGTTCTCTACTCTCTAATTTTTTCCATGCCCATTGACTAAAGATTTCTATGTTCTAGTACGATGTGGTACACCAACCTTACCAGCTGAGCGGGGGGGGGGGGGGGGGGGGGGGGGGGGGAGGGGGGTGTCGGAGTAGTGTTTGATTTCTCGGCAGCATGATGCCGGTAGTTTGTAGTAGGGCGTCGATCTTGTGCAGTTTGGGGTGGTGCTTGCTTGTGGGATGGAGCCTGCTAGCTCGTGGTTGATGTAGAGCCTGTTGAGAACCCCAAGAGGAAGGTATGATGAGCACAGCAGCGAGTTTTCCCTCAGTTATGAGACCAAGGTTTAATCAAACCAGTAGGAGCAAGGAAATATCCCAAAGGTGTTACTAGCTGAGCTTTGGCAGGGCGCACTACCGGTGCTAGTAGCAACGTGGAGACCTGCACAACACAACCACAGAACTTTGTCCCCAACTTGCGATGAGGTTGTCAATCTCACCGTGTTTTGCGGAAAACAAAGGATTAAACGTATCGAATGGAAAGAAGTAAAAGTTTGCAGAAAGTAAACACAAAGCAGTAATAGATTGTAGATTGTATGTAAAGTAAAAGGACCGGGATCCATAGTTCACTAGAAGTGGCTCTCCTTAGATAGATAACATGCTGGGTGAACAAATTACAGCGGGGCAATTGACAAACACCGAGAAAGCAATACATGCATATACTAATCATCTTGACTCCTCTGAGACTTGATTGGGCATTACAACATAATACATAGTACGCCATCCAACTGCATCTATGACTAATAATCCACCATCAGGTTATCATCCGAACCCCCTCCAGTATCAAGTTGCAAGCAACAGATTATTGCTTTACGAACTGCGTGTAAAGTAAACAATACGATTGTTCTATGAACAAAGGATTGTTGTTTTCTCCCTAGTAGCAACAGCACATCTAGTACCTTAGAGATTTCTGTCACTTCCCCAGATTACCAGAGGCATGAACCCACTATCGAGCATAAATACTAACTCTTGGAGTTGCTAGCATCTACTTGGCCAAGATAGCTACTAACAACGGAAAGCATGCAAGATCTCAAATAACAAAGACATGATAGAATCAATAATCAATCTGAAATAGCATCTCAATATCCATCGGATCCCCGCAAACACAACATGTATGAATTACAAATAGATGATCTTGATCATGAACGGAGCTCACAAGATCTAAACATGAAAGTACAAAGGAGGAGAAACCAGCCATCTAGCTACTACATGGATCCGTAGTCCAAGGATTAACTACTCATTGAGAGATAACGATCCCTCACATGACAGACCCGGTAACCGAGTCGACTTCCCCTGGCATCACACTCCTCTTCAACCTTCCTGCACTACGTTCCTTACATCAACCCCCTGCCCCCAATCTTGGGGGTTCTCTAAAACAAGACAAGAAAAAAGAAGAAGAACTAAACTAGGAAATGAATGACTAAGAAGCTCGCATCACACCGGAGGCTTGCATGGTGATGAAGAAGGCCTCCAGGGTGAATTCCCCTCTCCGGCAGGGTGCCAGGAAGAGCTTCAGATCCCTCCCGATCTAGGGATGGAGATGATGGCGGCTACAGACTCTTTCGTGGATTTTTGATCGGGTACTTAGGGTTTTCGCCCCGAGGGTAACTTATAGGACGAAGGAGAGGCCAAGGGGGTGTCGGGAGCCACCACACCACCCCCTGGCACGGGCCAGGCCTGGCCGCGCGGCCAGGTGGTGTGGCCGGCCCCTGGCCCTTCTCCGTCTCGTATTCTGGCACTTGATCCCTTCCGGAAAAATAGGCACTTTGGCTTTTGTCCCGTCCAATTCCGAGAATATTCATTTTCTGACTTTCCTGGAACCAAAAATAGCAGAAAATAGGCAGCTGGCAGTGTGGCTCTTGTTAATAGGTTAGTCCAAGAAATCATATGAAAAGTACTCCAACGTTGGAACAAAACACAAGAAAGTGGATAAAACCAAGCATGGAACATCAAAAATTATAGATACATTTGCAATGTATCAGAGCCGTCATAGGGATCTCCGCAAATAAAGTCTTTGTTTGCCTCTCTTTGATCCGGGGCTCTGCAAACGACATATTTCGTGCTGGAGGTGAGCCTTCTTTTCAATAAGCGCTGTCTCACCGCCCTGCTCCTCCTCTTGACAAGCCTCGGTGGAGAGGGAGAGGTTGGATGGCTGGATGATGTGGCGACTCTGTGCAGCCGACACTAGAGGTCCTTGGAGTCTGCGGCCTCTGCAGCAGTACCCAAGAGGCAGCGTTGCTTCGCCACCGCTATCTTTCGCGACAGGATTGGCCCTGCACACATGAGCTCGAAAGTTGAGGCTTCTGCTTCCTCCTTTGTTGGAGTATCTACTACGACTTCAACGCAGTAGTGCACGCCAGTGCTTCCCCAAGTGGCGTCGGCCTTGGTGGAGGCAAGGGCGGCTAAATGTGGAGGTCTTCACTCGTCAGCGTTGAAGTAGGAACTAATCGTGTTTCTGCGAATCTTACTAGGGTGTTGGATTTTCTCCCTCCGTTTCAAAATATAAGATGTTTTTCCTTTGTGAAAGGAGTGTATCTAGACTCATTTTATTGTGTTTTAGCTTTGTGAAAGGAGTGTATGTAGACACCTTTTATTGTGTTCACATATGTATTTGTGGTTATTGAAAGAGTATGAGTTTGGCGGAATATGATGGATATATTATTGACCCTCATGGGTGAGTATATATAGGCTTACATAGGATTATCTTGGAGTACGAGTCAAGTTAGGACTGTACGTAAACAGATCCTAACTCTATCTAAACTACCATAACAACTGTATATACCTAATACTCTAACATCCCCCCGCTGTCGTAGCGGTAGCGTCGTGAACAACTGGAACGTCACGGACGATCAGACTGGAAATAAACCGAAGTAGCATCGAGTAGGCTGACATCCCCCCGCAGTCATAGCGGGAACGTTGTGGACGGTGTCGCGTCACGGTTGCTTGGACTATAGAGGACGCTGGTGATGCTCAAGTGAGGTGGTAGCCCTTGTGCCGATGTCGAGGGAGCCGAGAGCATTGGGCGGTGCCATGGTCGAAGTAGTCGTGCGAGAGGTCGTCGTGGTTGATATCGTGGTCGGGGATGCCGGTGTCGAGGTAGCCGCACGTGAAGCCGCATGGGCATAGTGCGCGAGGATGATGACGGAGACGCGTCGAGAGTGTCTATGCCGAAGCCGATGCAGTTCGAGCCGTCGAGGACGAGGTGCGACCATAGTTTTGCTAGAACTAGGAACACGTCGGGGACGAACGCACACTCCAGTTTTGCCAGAACCGAGTATGCAAAGAAGAACTCGTCGGTGACGCGGTCAAGGAAGACGTAGAGGGAGGTGTCGATGCCGAAAAACACTTTGTCGAGGCCGACGAAGACTGTTGGGTCCGCAACATAGAATTTTTTTTTCCTACGGTGTGAACTACACGCCAAGATCTATCTACTAGGTACAAAGCAATGGGTGGACATACATCCAACGAGAACTTACCCTCAAAGACAACGAGTTTTGTTAACGAGTAGGAACTCGTGGTTGATGTAGTCGTACACTTGCCGATCTCAAGATCGTGAGGAAGTCCAGCAGGTCCGGCTCCAGCACGTCCATCAGATCCAGCTCCAGCACCACCAAGTCCAGCACCGCAAAGCAACGGTGCATCCGTAATCGCACACACGTCCGATACCCCGACAACCTCCGTCCCTTGCTCCAGCAAAGCAGCGGAAGCAGCAACTCCTTTCCAGATAAAGCCACCAGGAACATGTATCTCGCTAATCCGAGACCATGGGGAATAATACTAGAGGGGGAGAGAGATCCTTCACAAGGAGGTGTGTTTGAGAAGTGAGGAGAGGGTGGCCTTTTATAGGAGGAGGGGGGGTGCCCCTCCTTCATGGCCGGCGCATGGAGGAGGTGTCTCTTCACCTCCTCCATTCATGTGGTGGTAACCCCTCCACATTAAAATGCTTCTTCACATTCCCTTTTAAAGTCTCCACTTTAAATGCATTAAATTTCTCCAAATTTAATGCTCTCTGATTTAATAAAATTCTTTTATTATTTTTATTCAAAATTTTGTTAATTACTTTAATTAACAAACATTCACATAAAACCCCTGCACATTTCAATATTACATGCAGAACCAATTTCAGCAATTTCAGCCGAAACAGTTTCGGTGTCTATTGAAATAATTCCAGCGCTTTCTTAAATCTTTATCTGAAACATATTTGCTCCAAATGGTGTCGGTATCCCTTAAGTGTGCCACCCTACGGTTCGCGAATAATGCAGACATGATCGAGACCCCTCTCTGATCAATAATCAGCAGCGGGACCTGGAGATCCGTACTGACTCCTACACATTCAACGATGACTTCTGTGATCGTGAGAACCTTTAACGCTTGTAACTAAATCCCTTTGTCTCGCGATATATTACATGTCCGAGATTCGATCATCGGTATCTCCATACCTAGTTTGATCTCGTTACCGACATGCACTCTTTTCTCGTTCTCGTGATATAACATTCTAGTGATCACGTCACTTGCTTGCAAGCTATTTCAATGTGATATCACCGAGAGGGCCCAGAGTATATCTATCCGTCATCGGGATTGACAAATTCCACACTTGATCCATGAGCCTCAACATAACACCTTCATAGCACTGAACCCATCTTTATAGTCACCCTGTTACGGTGTGACGTTTGATGTTATCAAGATACTCTTCCGGTGTTAGCAATTAACATGATCTCATGGTCTAAGGATAAAGATTACTTCGTATGATGTTATAGCAATATAAACATAATGACTTTGATCGTAATGCTATACTTCGGATGAATGTTCATCACATCATTACACCAATGTTGCGACCTCGTTATTAACAACATCCAATGTCCATGATCAGGAAACCTTGATCATCTTGTTAATCAACGAGCTAGTCTATAAGAGAGGCATAACTAGGAACCCCTTTTGTTTATTAAACACACATGTATTGACGTTTCCGATCAATAAAATTATAGCATGTAAAATAAACATTTATCATAAACATGGAATAAGATAATAACCACTTTATTATTGCCTCTCGGGCATATTCCCTTCAAAGACGTATAAGGCGGCGAAACCAGCGGCGACCAGGGTTACTCATGCTAGATGCCTAGAGTGGAGATGGGGTAGTCGGCGGGACCTGCGACGACGAGAGGGCGCCCTACAGGTTACCTTGTGAAGCGCGACGGCGGTGCTCGAAGTAGGCGAGGAAGACATGACGACGTGACGAAGACCATGTGTAGACGGCGGCGATCCGCGGTGTAGGAGATGGCGCGGTGAAAGCCGAGGACGTCGATGCACCGGAACGGCGAAGTAGACTACGTGCAGCGACGCTACAACCCCAGGGGGCGGCATAGCTGCAGGGCGCAAGTCAGTGCAGCGGCTGAGACACCACCAGCGACGTACACGCCAAGGAAGGCGCGTTGGAAGCCGGTAGCGTGGACCAAAGACGGCGGCGCTGCGGCCCGAGGGGGCGACGCAGCGGCAGCCCGTAGCTCGATCGGTGGTAGGCGCGTGCTTGGCATAGACATGCGCGGGATCGGTTGATCAGACCGACGGTGCGCCTTATGCGCCAGGGCGTGGACGACGTGTAGATCGGAGTCGATGGCGGTAATTCTATACTTAAAAGTCTCGTAGAAGTCTACACAACATGTTGACCTGGAGTGAGCTAGGAGGAAAACAAAAAGGTACATATATATGCTAACCAATCTATCTATCTATTATATACTAAAAGCAATATAAGGAGTTGTTTCAAGCCATCACGTTGATCCACATCATCATAATTATTTTCTACTGTTAGATCTGAAATTAACCGTTAAGATTTAGTCCATTGGTTAAGAGGTGTTACGTACAACATTAAATGTGCACGAAGGAAAGATGGTATGTGTCACGTAGATATAAGACTGGTCCGTTGGCGATCCCTAAAAAAGACGGACCAGGCAAGGATACACAGGATGAAGGATTAATTGCCCATTCAGTTACAACTTCAAATATTTTCCCTGCTTTTTTCTTCTCTCCAAGTAAAAAACATCAACGTGCTCCAGCTATCTTGCAGCATGGAATCTCTATCGCTTTTCTCCATGGTATGGTAAATCCATGGACTCTCAAACTGAAGGAAGCTTGGGCCTTAGATCTGGTGTGGTTAAAGAGCTTACTAGATTTACTTTCATTATATGGAGCAGTTTCTTATTTCACTACTATATCTCTATATGATTAGAAAGTGTCTTCCGGCAAAAAAAAGTCCATATCTTCCGGCAAAAAAGAGAGAGGGCATATTATATAAGAGGTGAACACATGAAATCTTTTAGTACCAAAAGAAAATGTTCGATCACCATATATGATTTTAGAGTCCTAGGTCTTCTGAAAAAAATTGTCCAAGTTATATAGCGAGGTGAATAGTAAAAGAAAAATGGGTACTACCAAAAAATGGAGTAGTACATCCATGCGGCTGCGAATTGCATGACTTAGTGGGGTATGGTGATTCATATACACATATAGAGGGTGGAGATCCCTTCCTTCTACCTTAATCATCTTTTGTGGATATCAGACTCACCCATAAGCAATTGAACTTCATTGAGGGAACAACACAAAATGCTGCAACTAATATCGGTTTGAAATAGTTTTAATTTTTAGTTTAAAACTATAGTACCACTTATATAGAGAGAAGGAGAATATAAAATAGATACAACGTTTACAAGATTTTTTAGTTTTTCTGTCAAGTTTATACATGCTGTCTTTTGAGATAATACTTAACTTTCTATTGTGATAGAAGGGGTTTGTTTACAAATATATATCATATCCAGAAAAAATAGTGAATGTACAATGACATTTTAGGGCTTACATTAAGCATGGAAAATTACCAAATATGAATGATAATATGAATTTGTACAAAATAGATTTTATGCACCTCTATGCTCCCCTCAAATGAGTAATGATATAAAGGAAAGTCCTGCTTGGCGCACGAAGTTGGATATACCATATTTTCAAACTTTCATGAGAAGATGGAGAGAGAGTGATAATACTGTATCAATACCAATAAATAAATAATAGTTTTGTTTTTTTTAATAGTGACATACGCTCTTTTATTAGTTGATTTAGAACTCACATGATTTGTTTCCCCTATCACACCCTGTTTGAGAGGAAAACAGTCATGAAGTCTAAGCTGTTTGAAAATATATAACCTGGGTTCTAGGAAAAATATCATTTGTCTCAGTGTCTATGATTTATAATTGTTTAAGATTAGGAGGAAATGTTATAGAAATCATAAGTTATTTCTTTTTATGTGTTTTTTGAATACAAAATTTTCCCTACACTATTATGTTGGTACATTGACCTACTAAGAGTGTTGTTTACTAACTAGAGGCTAATACTAACAATGGCATCATGTTAAAAATAGATTGTATAGGTGAGTATGAAAAGAAAACTGATGATTCTTAGGAGTTTATTTTAATTTCAAATATTATAATTGTTAGGAATCTTTTCGAGATGTCTTCCCCTTGATGTAATTATAAACACTTTGGTTTTATGTTTTATGGTTTCTAATCCTGTAATATTTAATAGAATGAGTCATTGCAATGTTGTAGTATCATCGATGAAAATTAAGATACCGAAATTATAAAGTCAATGCTGACATAGTCAATTACTTGACTTAGACAAGTACATTTGAGCAATCCGAAAATGAGTACATTCGACAGTTGGGATATAGGAGTGACATTAAACCCAACTGGTAATAATATATAAGTAGGTTGAACAATATTAGTAATGGTAATAGTACCTGCATTTGCAAATTAACGTTGTGAAGAAAGCATGCAGTCGAAGTCTCTAACGTTGAGTGTCGAAGTATAGGTATACATAAAATAGTACAAAAGAAAAATTAGTTTTTATAATATTATATTCTTTTAATTGAATTGAGTTGTATATTTGTTTCAAATAATGGTACATGTTACAGCTTGGAAACGGTCTACAAGTATCTAAAATGGCATGTATTTTCGAACTGGGAAACATCACATATTTAAGATGAAGAAATAAATGAGAGAAAAATTGTCTACATAATGAAAATAAATTTCTTGCTATTTAATTGGCCAATATTTCGACGAGATTAAATGATACTCTCTTTTATGAAATTAGATAAAGGTTTTTCAAAAATATAAGGAAGTTGTTAGAGCACAACATCTTGCATAGCAACCAAAACTACACATCTGATATTGTATCGACAAAATAAATTGCAACCCACCAAGATTTAATATCACAGAATAAGTCACAACCATTTCTTCAATACCATGTACAAATCACACATATGGTCACTAATGGTTGGTTTATAAATAAAATAAACAACCACATGTGATATTTTATTCAGCATATATGAAGTTAGAATGGATGTAGTACCATATCATTTCTTTCATGCGATGAGACTATGTTTGCAACCATAGATTTATTTCTCAGTCACTTTAAACGGGCTGAAAATAATGCCCTCGCATTTGCGAGGGCCACTGTGCTAGTTTGACTGAATTATGCGTGCAGTTCTTCTGTACATCTTTGAGGAAATCCCACATCGTGTCCTTGGCCTGACGCTTGGCGCGTGTGGTCGTCTGCTAGGAGTAAAGTCCCCTGAACCTTTAACTCTCGTACTTGTTGCATAATTGAAATCCTAACCCTTAAATCCTGGAAATTAGCACTCTGAATTACGCTCAAAACTCATACGAATTTGATACATTTTGAAATAAATTTTGCAACATCGAAAATCTAGAGGAAACATAAATTTGTGACAAATGCTCAGGTAAGCGTTACAACATCACGAGTTTGCTTTGGCTACAAAAGTAAGATGTGTTTGTTACAAAATTGACTGACGTTGGACCATTGGAAAAAATCACAGGAATAGCTAGCTTGTCCATAGCGGAACAATCTCGCCTCGGCATCGCCGTCCGTGAATCCGGCTCGCCGGAACCCACCCGAACTGGAGTAGGTAACCCCAAGCTTGTTCCGACAAGTCCCTCGGCTTCCTGGGTTATGGAGACCTCCAATTTGAATCTGCACCATGGGTATGGTTGAGCTTGATCTCTAGCTTCCATGGAGATGAAGAGTTAGGGGTATATGGTGGCAGACAGTTGCGGAGTTCCACACGAACTAGTGCGGGGTGCATGTGCAACGAAAGGTTACCTGGCTAGAAACGGGTGCTTGCGGGGCTGGGTGTGGGGCGTCGTCAGGTAGCTAGGGTTTCTAGGTGGGGTGGTAGGTGGTTGGCTTCCGGGCTTTTTGGCCTGGAGGCTGGCTGTTTTCCCCGCTAAAACATTATTTCATTTTTTATTTTTGGAAAGCCTTTTATAAATAGTGTTAGGCAATAAGAGATCTGGAAAAGACCGAGATTTTAATTTGAAGTAAATAAGGAATAATTAGGAAACAAAATAGGTCTTTTAACGAAAGATTTTGTAGGAAAAAATATGCATAGTGATGTCATGATGATAAATTTTTATTATAGAATATTTTCAAGATACTACACAATCCCCCGGACCTAGCCACAACGAGATGAAAATTTAATGCTAGGAACGAAATGCCCCCTTAAAGACAATGCTCATGCACGAACGGTCAATAAGTGCATGAGAAGAAGACAACGTTTGACGCTGCCCAGGCGACACTTCCTACATCACTGACGTGAACCCGTATCTGCCGGCATGGCATTTTTGTCCTGTAATGCTAGGAACTACTACCTCCGTTTTAAAATATAAGATGTTTTATCTTTGTGAAAGGAGTGTATCTAAATTTTTTTAGTGTCTAGGCACTAAAAGGAGTCATATATTTTGAAACGGAGGAAGTAGAAATAATCACGCCTTTCACAGATCGAGGAGACCAACATGCAAATTCACACAAAATTTCATGCACTTTTGGAACAAGCATGCCGTTCCAGATCAAGCAAGATTATGACTGAAACATCTTTAGTTCGAGCCCGAACATATATACTCACAACTAAACGATAATTGGTTCTAACTCACTTTAATTCTTGGCCAGAGCGTTAGACGTTGTATACGTTTTTCATGAACTTTGTAATGCATGTTAAACAATACCTTGGCTAGGTGATCATCTCAGTATCGAGATCAAAGACCAAAACGTCTTGAAAAACTAGAGAAAACACTCGTTGTGTAAAGACTCGGAGCCCAACTTAGCTAGTAAATTCATTACTAGTTATTATTTACTATTTTCATTGGCTCTAACCTTCCTCAGGAGAAAGTAGCTAAGATAAATTTATTGTTGGTTTAGACTAATCCCAATGGAGGTATCATAAGTAGTATCATGCATGTCACGTTGACAAAATTTTAATGTGGTATGCTAATTAATGATGAAAAACGTTGTGTTGGTTTCATAGGTAGATATGATATCATAGCACGTAGAACTAGTAAAACTAACCCCAAATGAATTTTGTACACAATTTTACATTGAGATTCTACAAAACAATAATATACTAAGACTATAATATTACTACATGATACTATGCATTGTGGAGATGATATCATATATTAGTATCATATACTCCCTCCGTCCCAAAAAGGCTGTCTCATGTTTGGTTGAATTTAGATGTATCTATATTCTAAATAGTGTCTAGGTATATTGAAGTTAGACAAACTTGAGACATCCTTTTTAGGATACTCCCATTATGACTAGTCTTACTTGAGTGTCATATAGGATCTGACGTACCCGAATACCAAGACGGTAAACCAATGACTCACTATCTACCACCAAAGTCTTCTATAAGAAGCGAGCCTTTTCTATTCCACATAAGAATAGCTTCCTTATTCCTCCTGTTACTTCTATGCATTGGAATTATTCAATAATTTTTTCATGTATTATTTCTTCGGTCCCTACACACATGGGATTTGAATTTGATAGGTGCAGGCATAAGAGACATCAGGAAAGACCGATGGATAACTCGAGTTACAACATGCACGGGTTGTTTACCATATCTAGCGTACCTCATCCCCCTACTCCGCCACATGCGCATTTTCCCCTGCAACCGATCCCTTGAATGACCATTATGCCCACCTACTCCAGTTGTAAGGTACACGACGAGATTGTGGAAAATCATGGAAAGAGCTAGAGGATAAGATATCACTTGGCTAGGATGCAACGGGCGTCGGAGTATGTTGGTTAGCGTAAGCATTTCTGACATTAAGAGTGCTAGCATCGTTGGTAGATGGTCCAGGAGGGCAATGTACTCAGGCAATTTTCAAATTTGCGTCGACAGGTGAAGATTTAGGGGTGCATCTTGTCATCGCGAATCAAATGTCAGCATGAGAGCCTATATATTCTCATGCTTTCAACCTGATTTGCAAGAAATAAATAGTACTCGTACATCATTTGTTATTTGGTACGTGTGCAACCGGAACCTGACCTACAAAGATAGTCTATGGGTTTATGAAACATTTTATTTTTCTTTGCACATTCACTACAGGAATGGATGAATACGCCGACGGCCGGTCACTACGCCGACGGCCAAACATCGGGGCCGTCGGCGTAGACCGTGACCAGGCCAGCCCCTCCAAGCAGCCATCGGCGTAGAAATGCCCTCGGCGTATCCTATGCTACGCCGACGGCTGCCCTCGGCGTAGCTATTTTTCCTTTTATCTCATTAAACTTTGAAAAATCATAACTAAATCATTCTAATTCGGAAAAATACAAATAATATATCAAAATTTGCAGAAAAATAAGACCGATCTATCTACACTCAAATATTACATATTTGTAAAAAATTAAGTGAAACATAAAATATTATATATAGTTTAAAACGGACATAAGAAATTCAAAAACGATCCAACCAATGTGAAACCTTCGCGTGGTGTCATATTATGTGACATAGTTATAAGGAAAAATATCAAACCTGCTATATTGATTATGTCTGAAAAAATCATTCACAAAATGACCTATCTCATTCGAGGTATCTTGGCTTTCGGGTCAAATGACCAATGTTATGGCTATAATCAATGCATAGTTTGTGATAATGTGTCCATATTGTGCATACATGTGCATCATGGGATGTCGAGCAATGTTGCAGGAGGAAGTTTTCATTTTCGTCGCACCAAAAAGCCATTTTTCATTTTCCGAGCACAAAAATAGGGGAGTTTTGTGAAGCAACCACCAAATGGCTAATTCAAAATGCTACCACCACATTTTACAAAAATTACTAGACCACCTTATATAGACAATGTCCCAACAGGGGGATCTAAAACCTTTCCGTCCTCCCCTGGTGAAAAAGACAAATTTCTGCCGAATCGGTAGGAAGTGGGTTAGATATGAACTACAGGTACATGATCTGATGCTCATGTTTTTTTACAAAAATCATTTTTAGGTTCACAATATGCTATTTTATGAAAGATCCAAAGCAAGTTTAGTGAGGCTTGGCCCCGAGCTAAGAATCTTCATGCCCGTAGTTCGAGAAAGTTTGACGATAGTTTAAAACAGGCATAAAAAATTCAAAAATGATCCAAACAATGCAAAACCTTTGCGTGGTGTCATATTATGTGACATAGTTACAAGGAAGAATATCAAACCTGCTATATTGATTATGTCTGAAAAAATCCTTTACAAAATGACCTATCTTATTCGAGGTTTCTTGGCTTTCGGATATAATGACCAATGTTATGGCTAGAATCAAGGCATAGTTTGTGATAATGTGCCCATATTATGCATACATATATATCATGGGATGTCGAACAATGTTGCAGGAGGAAGTTTTTATTTTCGTCGCACCAAAAAGGCATTTTCCATTTTCCGAGCACAAAAATGGGGGAGTTTTGTGAAGCAACTACCAAATGGCTAATTCAAAATGCTACCACCACATTTTACAAAAATACTAGACCACCTTATATGGACAATGTCCCAAAGGGGGGATCTGAAACCTTTCCGTCCACCCCTGGTGAAAAAGACAAATTCCTGCCGAATCGGTATGAAGTGGGTCAGATATGAACTACAGGTACATGATCTGATGTTCATGTTTTTTTAAAAAAATCATTTTTAGGTTCACAATATGCTATTTTATCAAAGATCCAAAGCAAGTTTCGTGAGGCTCGGCCCCGAGCTAAGAATCTTCATGCCCGTCGTTCAAGAAAGTTTGACGATAGTTTAAAACGGGCATAAAAAATTCAAAAACGATCCAAACAATACGAAACCTTCGCGTGGTGTCATATTATGTGACTTAGTTACAAGGAAAAATATCAAATCTGCTATATTGATTATGTCTGGAAAAATCCTTTACAAAATGACCTATCTTATTCGAGGTTTCTTGGCTTTCGGCAATGTTATGGCTAGAATCAAGGCATAGTTTGTGATAATATGCCCATATTGTGCATACATGTGCATCATGGGATGTCGAACAATGTTGCAGGAGGAAGTTTTCATTTTCGTCGCACCAAAAAGGCATTTTTCCATTTTCCGAGCACAAAAATGGGGGAGTTTTGTGAAGCAACCACCAAATGGCTAATTCAAAATGCTACCACCACATTTTACAAAAATACTAGACCACATTATATGGACAATGTCCCAACAGGGGGATCTGAAACCTTTCCGTCCACCCCTGGTGAAAAAGACAAATTCTTGCCGAATCGGTAGGAAGTGGGTTAGATATGAACTACAGGTACATGATCCGATGCTCATGTTTTTTTACAAAAATCATTTTTAGATTCATAATATGCTATTTTATCAAAGATCCAAAGCAAGTTTAGTGAGGCTCGGCCCCGAGCTAAGAATCTTCATGCCCGTCGTTCGAGAAAGTTTGACGATAGTTTAAAACGGGCTTAAAAAATTCAAAAACTATTGAAACAATACAAAACCTTCGCGTGATGTCATATTATGTGACTTAGTTACAAAGAAAAATATCAAACCTTCTATATTGATTATGTCTGAAAAGCTTCACAAAATGACCTATCTTATTCGAGGTTTCTTGGCTTTCGGGTCAAATGACCAATGTTATGGCTAGAATCAAGACATAGTTTGAGATAATATATCCATATTTTGCATACATGTACATCATGGGATGGCGAACAATATTGTAGGAGGAAGTTTTCCTTTTCGTCGCACCAAAAAGCCATTTTCCATTTTCCGAGCGCAAAAATGGGGGATTTTGTGAAGCAACCACCAAATAGCTAATTTAAAAACGGAGGGTTTGTGATAAGTTGATATGGATATCATATTTAGATTCCTTTTATTTTTCTGATCAATTTAGACATATTATTTATCAAATTCCGATTTACGGATTTAAAGATATTAATTATTCCATATTAAAAAGAAAATACAAAAAAGTAAAATTATTATATTTTTATTTGAATTCAATAGTATTTTTATTTGAATCAGTAATATTTTTACTTACTCATTGTTGTTTACTTAAATAAGTGTTTGTAGTTTCAAAAAATAAAAACATGTGACATAATGATATAAGAGTTAATAAGATTGATATCATAGTATTGACAACTAGGTACAAATTGTTTCGCGGAAGCTGATTTGGAAGGAACTGAAAAGTTAAGCGTGCTGGAGCTAGAGTAGTGCTAGGATGGATGACCGAGTGGGAAGTTTGTTCAAGACTACAATTTGATTAAAGATGAACTATAATTAGTGTTAAAAATATTCCAGGTGAGAGATTAATGATTCAAACAATTCAAAGATTTAAAAAAGTTGAGAAAAAAATTTGATTTTTTTTGGTTTTTTTATAACCTGCCGTTATTATGCCGAGGGCAAAGCCGTCGGCGTAGCATACGCCGACGACTAGAGCTACGCCGACGGGCAAAACTGCCTCCGCCGAGAGAGAGCTTTGCCGAAGAGGCTACGCCGAGGGCAGCTGTCCGCGTAGCATACGCCGAGGGCATTTTGGCCTACGCCGACGGCTTTTTGCCCTCGGCGTAGCGTGCCGTTCCTGTAGTGATTACTTATCTCTACTCTCTAATTTGCGGCATGCCCTTTGACTAATGATTCCTACGATTCTAGTATGATGCGGTATACCAACCTTACAATCCTCGTGTCCTTCCGTGTTTGATTTTCAGCACATTCATGTCAGACGCTAGGTGCGCGATTGGTTTCCCGAGCCAAATTTTGCATTCATGGGGACAGGCCCTAGGAGGGCATGGCTACAGGGGCACAACCTAAAAATTATGTTGTCTACTTTTTTGTTACCCGCAATCTTTTTCCTTGCATGCGGACATAAACGGGATTCCGGATAATTCGTTGCATGCATTGGCTCGAGTAGTCCAATATGTGTGTTTGGTTATGTGTGTTAGTGATGTTACTCTCAATTCTTCTCAATATGGTACTTATACATCACCACACTTGCAGATAACCACTTTGTTTATCAACCTTGAAACAAAAGTCATGCAACATATTGGTTCGTGACTGAGGCTAAGGAAGCAATCGAGAGACGGCTGAAAAAACCCATCTAGGATTCCATTCCCCTCGTCGGTGATGTCGCCGGTCCGTACTCCTCCGGTGGACTTGGGGACCCAGAGGTGTGATGGACCACGGCCCCCGGTGACGGGGATTTCCATTCTTTGTTTAGGATGTTTTTTGTGCCTTTTATCGGGATGGTGATACATTGGCTACATCATGTAGTCAGAATAAGCTCATCCCCGCCCTATCCTCACTCCGGAGGTGCGTCTAGTTCTGGCGGAGAGCGTGTGAAGGCGCTTGTCCGACTGATCACCTGGTATCTGGTCAGTTTTCATGTTCGGTGGTGTGATTTCAGGTTAGTTTCTTCCGATCTACGGATGCTATCACTGGTGATGGTTGCTACTCAGGTGCGCTGGCTATTGGTCAGGAAGACGCCTACGTGTGAAAAACATGATCGGATTCTTACTAGTATGGAGTGGGAACAAAGTTTCTCCTAGTGACAGTGCGTGAACTTACTTGTTTGGGGTCGCGGGATCACACGCCATTACTAATTGGTTCCAGTAACCAAGCTCATTTGGTTAAGAATCCACGTTCTCCTTTGAGATGTTGTGGCTACGTCAAGAGGGTTTCTATGAAATGGTGGAAACCAAGTGGGCTGCTGTATCACATGGTGATACACCCATTGAGAGATGGGAAAATAAAATTAGATACTTATGCCGCTTCGTTTGTGGTTGGGCAAAGGAACAAAGTGGAAAATATAATAAAAGAAAAGAGAGACTTTGGCGATTATTGCTGATTTGGACATCAAAAGCCGAAACCTCCTCACTTTTGGAAGTGGAAAGAAATAATTTGAGACAAGCAAATGAACAGGTGACAAAACATAGACGCGATGAGGAGTCCAAGTGGGCTCAACGTGCTAAAGTTAAACAAATTAAGGAGGGGGAAATAATACAAAATATTTCTATCTCATTACAAATGGAAAACATTGGAAGAAAAAGATCTTCCGGTTGGAACAAGAGGAAAAGAAAATTTGAGAATTTATATTTCTGAATATTATGAGAAGCTCTTTGGGACGCTGATACCTAATAGCTTCTCTCTCATGGAAGAAATAAATCATGATATGCAGCAGATTTCCATTGAAGAGAATGATATTCTAGCATCTAAATTTTTCAATAAAGAAGTGTTAGTAGCAATTTTTTCAATGGAACAGAATAAAGCACCACGTACGGATGGATTCCCTCCGAAGTTCTATCAGACTTGCTATAATATCATTAAGATGGAATTGATGGCTTCATTTGCACTACTGGAAAAGTTAAACTTTGGGATTATTGCCTTGATGCCCTAAAAGGACAATGCGGTTATTTAGCAATATCGACCAATTTGCCTTCTCAATGTTAATTTCAAAATCTTCACAAAGGTTACAACTAATCGCATCACTGAGGTTGCTCATAAGGTGATCAGGCCCACTCAGACAACGTTCATGCCTATGCGGTATATACTTGAGGGTGTGGTGATTTTACATGAGACAATTCATGAGATTCATAGGAAGAAAATGGATGGTGTCTTGTTCAAAATTGGTTTTGAAAAGGATTATGATAAGGTTAAATGGCATTTTCTTGCAACAAATGCTTCGTATGAAAGGTTTTGATCCATTATGGTGTAAGTGGATTGAGAACTTCATACAAGGAGGAAGCATATGTGTTTGGGTCAATGATGACACTGGTCATTGTTTTAAAACGAGAAAAGGATTGAGACAAGGGATCCTCTATCGCCTATGTTATTCAACATTGTGGTAGATATGTTGGTTGTTTTTATTGCTAGAGCAAAGGAGAATGACCAGGTTGGTGGACTAATTCCCCTTCTTGTTGAAGTGGGGTCTCTATCCTACAGTATGCTGATGCCATAATCTTGTTCATGGAACATGACTTTTAGAAGGCAGTAAACATGAAACTGATTTTGTGTATTTTCGAGAAGTTGTCCAGTCTAAAAATTAACTTCCATAAGAGTGAGATATATTGTTTTGGAAATGCTACTGAACAAGAACAACAATATAGGGAGATTTTTGGATGTGAATCAGGTTCCCTACCATTTAGGTACCTTGGGGTGCCTATCCACTATAGGAAACTTCAAAATTTTGAATGGAACCCTGTTGAGAATCATTTTGGAGGGAAGTTAGGCGGTTGACAGGTTACCGGGATAGACTTGTCTTGATCAATTCAGTATTAACAAGTATGCCAATGTGTATGTTGTCTTTTCTTGAAATACTGATGGGTGTAAGGAAGAGACCAGATTTCTATTATTCACGGGGTTTTTGGCAAAGCGGTGAACATAACAAGAAATATAGATTTACAAGATAGAATATTATATGTAGACCTAAAGATCAAGGTGGTTTAGCAATTGAGGTGCTAGATGTTAAAAACAAGTGTTTACTAAGAAAGTGGTTGTTTAAATTACTTTCAGAGGAAGGGGTGTGGCAAGAGTTTCTACACAAGATATTTTTCGAAAAATAAGACTTTAGCACAAGTGGAAGCAAAGTCGATAGGCTCATCTTTTTTGGGACGGACTCCCAAGAATAAATGAACATATGTTTGCTAGAGGTTTTTCAAAATAGGTGATGGGATGGGTACACGTTTCTGGGAGGATGTTTGGTTAGCAGAGATGCCTCTGTCCCAACAATATCCTTCCTTATACAACATACTTCAGCCAAAAAATGTTTCTATTCATACCATTTTATCACAGACTCCTCTAAACATAGGTTTTAGAAGAAGTTTAACTTGGAACAAGTGGGTTGCATGGCTGAATTGTCCTGATAGATGAACCAGATTCATTTACACGGAGTCTAACTAGCAACGGAGTATTCACTTTCGAATCTATGTATGAAGGTTTATTGAATCGACATCTGAGATTCTCAACAAGATACTTATGAAAGTTAAAAATACCACTTAAAATAAAGATTTTCATGTGGTTCCTTAATAATAAAGTCTTGTTAACTAAAGATATCCTTGCAAAGATAAATTGAAATGGTTGTATGAAATGTTGTTTTTGTGATGAACATGAAACCATTGAGCAGTTATTTCTATCATGTCCTTTTGCTAAGATAATTTGGCCCATTATTTTCTTCACATACAATATTTCAGTCCCATCTAATATACCTAATATGTTTAGGAATTGGTTGAACAGGGTGGATAGGGAAAGAGCTATAATTCATATAGACGTTTTAGCTTTATGTTTGTCCATTCGGAAGTATCGCAAAAATATTATTTTTAACAAGGAAAAAGTTTGTTACTTTATGCAGGTTATCCGCATGGCGTCACACTGGATTCAACTTTGGGCTTACCAGAGCATCAGCGATAACCTACAGTTTCTGGATGCAAACATTTTCTCACGGTCGCTCAGGATACTTAGAGCTGGGCTGGCTGGCGGAATACTAGTAAATTAAGAGATGCCTAGTTGACGTATGCATTTGAGGTTACTTGCCATTTTCAGATGATTGGTGTTTGTATTAACCCTATCTATCCTTGAATTGTAATAATTTGATACTTGAACTACGCAATAAAGGGCTATCTGCATCTATGGATGCAGAGGCCGGAGCACTACCCCATTTCAGAAAAAACAGGACATGCAATATTTTTATAGTTGTACCAATCCGTAAAGGTTAAATACGGGTTTCTATTGGGCTAGATACAACATATTATTCGTTAATAATTACTGAATGAGTATTTAATGATCACCACACCCTTAATTATGAAGGGGTACAGAGTGATCTGGACTGCTGATGTGTTTGCGTTTGGGGAATGGGTTGGACTGGAGCAAAACCCATAGTCGAGTTTGTAAGCATCATCTATGATTTATATTATAATTTATGTGATATTTGGAAGAATCATTACTCGGGTTCCAGGAGAGCCAGGCGAACCTGCGCCAGAGGTTCTCGTTGTCCCCCAAGTTCGACGGTGGACTCAACCCCAATGTGCTCTTCCCCCACTGCCCTACACCTCGCCTTCCGCCCTTCAACATGTACATCAATGTCCCCTACGCTCCCTCTCCCGTGTACGCCAGGAAGTCGCCGGCATTGTGCCACTGCCCTCTTACCTTCGCCCAAAGCAGCATGGCCGCCATCTTATTTGGCGACACGGGCAACCACAACGTGTTTGGCGGAATGTCGGGAGAGTCGTACATGGCAGACATGATCGCGTCCGGCTCCGCCGTGGCCGGTAGCTCGTTCTTCATGCAAGAGTGGTCCCATGCTGACACCTAGCAAGGCCTCGACTCGCAAGACCTCACCAATAATAAGGTGAAGGACCAGGCGCAAGACGGGGACGAGGAGGAAGCCAAAGAGGATGTCGCGGCGAAGACAAAGGGAAAGGGGAAGAAGAAGAAGAAGAAGAAGAAGAAGAAGATGAATATGAAGAAGAGGATGGCCCCACCGATGGAGCCCCGCGTCAAGTGAGCCCCCCTTGAGGACATGTGCCTCGTAGAAGCATAGAAGTTGGTGAGCATGGACGCCATCCCCGACGCGAAACAAAACTCAGAGGACTACTGGAGGCGTGTCAAGCATACGTTCGATGAGCGCAAGCTATTGTATCCGGTGTTCAACAAGGTCCACATGGAATCCGGCGAGAAGGCCATGACAAATCATTGGGAGGTCATGCAAAAAGCGTGTAGAAAATGGCATGGCATTCTATAAGAAATCGAGAATAAGCGGCGCAAGGATGGACATCAAGGTAATGCAATTTGCCGATCCCACGCCAACTTCATGCCGTTTTTGACTAACAATTCGCCTTGCGTTCGCAGCTAACCTGTGCTCTCGGCATGTACCGCGCCAACACCAATACGGAGTTCAAGTTTCACCATGTGTCCGAGAGAATCAAGAAGTGCCAGAAATGGATGGACACTCGCGTGTCCCTCACCAAGGGTAAGGACAACGTCTACAACCCTGAGGTGCCACCCCAGCTGCCAGCATCGGAAGGCTAGGGCTTAGCCAGAAGAAGGCCAAGGTGCTGAAGGCCATGGGACCGCCAGCTGAACGACTTCATGCATCGATCGAGAAATGCATCGCTGCTTCAAAGGTCCATGATGAGAAGAGGGAGGAGAAGATCGAAGAGAGGTGGAGCCAGTTGCTGCAGAACCAAGACAAGAAGCTCGACCTGCTCAAGGCGAACTTCTCCGCAAGGAAGACGAACACAAACCTAGCATTCCTCATGGGTAGCGAAGATACCTCGGTGATGAGCCCCCAGGTCAAGGCCTGGTACAGGGCGCGCCGTAATGCCATTCTAGACGTGGACATCCCCGTCTCCGACATGCCGACATCCGTGCCGATGAACTCTGCCACTAGCCCATCGCTGAGATCGGCCTCCACCTCTTCGAACCCGTCGACAAGCTCTGTCGCAGATGCTACGGCAGAGGATTCACCTACCACGGAGGACCCATCCTGTCGACGACTAATCCCCGAATTTCATGTTTTTTGGGAGAATTTCTGTTGAACTGTTTTGGGTGAGTTTCTGTCTACCAACTTTGGGCGAGTTTCTGCCGGCGGGAAGAAAAACTTTCAAATATATCGCTGAATTCTGGGTTCGGTTGGGAATGGGACTAGGAAATTGGCCGTTTCTAGGCCAAAAGTTACATCCATTCGTCGCTAAATAGCGTAGCGCCGGATTTCAGCCCGGAAACGCCGAACGAGTGGAGATGCTCTAACAAACAGGGAGCCCGGTTTTTTCATCCAGAGATCACGACCTGGCCTTGACTTGCAAGATCTTGACAGCAACATAGTGTCCTCGAGCCCCGTAAGGATTGGAGCCACCTGCTTGTCTGCACGGAAAATATTTTTATGGGACCTGGTCCACGGATTTGTAGGCGTGGACCAATTTCAGCAAACGCTGGCCGTTCCTTTGGTAGGTTAGAAATTATGTGCAAACTAGGTACTACTCACTAATTAGAATCTTGGACCTATGATCAATATTTTTAAATATATAGTAGGCAAGCGGATATTAGTCAGAAGCCGCTTGGTTGATGGATCACATAGAACGGGCAAACTGACACTACAAGTTTAAATGTTTTCATTGTCTCCTCATGGCGAACATACACACTTTGTGCTTCCATGCCAATTCCTCTTTACGAGGTTGAGATCGATGACATTACCCCTTGATGAATATACCGAGCAAAAATTCTAGTCTTGAGTGGTATCTTTATCTTCGATTTTTTTTATTGTTATAGACTAGTATAACTGGGTGTAATAATGCTCTATACATGAATTCCACTGAGAATTTTGCACTGCAGTGCAGGTCGCAATGAAACTCATCGGTCCATGGCGACAAGTGCACTATTTGTAAATATTGTAGCAAAGCGTTCCAAGATGCTAGATTGGGACCAATTAAGTCTCTTTTGAACGTCACATTTGGTGGTAAGGTTTCACAATAGCAATAGCATTGTTTTTGAGACGATTAGTGTTGTATAAAGCTGGATATTGATCTTAAAGTATAGCATTTCTCAATCAATTATCATCCTAATTTTCGACCCATCCTTAATAACGAATGATCCAAATCGGAAGAAATGCTTTTCATTGTCATCGGTGGCATTATCTGCAGGTGGGTCACCTAGCGGTGCATCGAGCACATAGGTCAACTGACCAGCCCTGAGGACGATCTTCAGTCCACGGAACCAGTCCGTGAAATTGCTTCCATTGTTTTTAAGCTTTTCTTTCTCTAGGAACACATTGAAATTGATGGAGGGGGTCGCCATAATCTACAACAATTTGCAAGTAGTTTAGACTAAGTTTATGATAAATTGAATTCAAATTTAATTATTAAACTAACTAGGTGAACTCCCACTCAAAACAACATCCCTCACATTGTCTTAGTGATTACACGAACCAAGTCCACTACACCAAGTCCGATCTTCACGAGAGAAGATGTAGTTTCATCGGCGAACAATCTTCATGTTCATCATATCAATTATATGACTCATGCTCTACCTTTCGGTATTCCGTGTTCCGAGACCATGTCTGTACATGCTAGGCTCGTCAAGACAACCTTAGTTTCCGCATGTGCAAATCTGGCTTGCACCCGTTGTATGCACACGTAGAATCTATCACATCCGATCATCACGAGATGCTTCGAAACGACGAGTCTTAGCAACGGTGCCAACTAAGGGTGAACACTTTATTACTTGATATTTAGTGAGAGGGATCATCTTATAATGCTACCGTCGCGATCTAAGCAATACAAGATGCATAAAGGATTAACATCACAGGCAATTCATAATTAGTGTGATATGATATGGCCTTTTCTTCTTGCGCCTTTGATCTCCATCTCCAAAGCATGAACATGATCTCCATCATCACCAGCATTGCGTCAAGGTCAGTGGCGCCGCTTCATGGTTGTCCATCATCACCAGCAACTATTACAACTACTTGGAATAAAGATATTACAAGGTGAATAGACACGCAGGTCTTAACAGAATTAAAGACAACCATTAGGCTCCTGCCGGTTGCCATATTACAACAAGGATCATTGCATACATCAAATACAATCACAATCACATGTTGGCCATATCACATCACAAAACCCCTGCAAAAACAAGTTAGACGCCTCTAATTTTCTTTGCAAATTTTACGTGGTTTGGGGCTTTCGCATAAGACCGATCTTACCTACGAACAAGAACCACAACGTTGATACAAGTGTTGTCAAGATGCTCATTGTAAATTGAATCTTAACTATGGTGGGAGAGATAGACACCCGCAAAGCCACTTGTGCAAAGCAAGTTGCACGTCAAGTGTGGAGCAAGTCTCATGTGCGATGACATGTAATGTTATCCCGAGCCGCTTCATCCCACCATGCTGCAAGATGCAAAGTACACGCTAAGACACCGACAACAAAAGCATCAACGTCCACAAAAACATTGTGTTCTACTCCTGCAATAGATCTACGCATAGATACGGCTCTGATACCACTGATGGGTTCGTAGCATGGAAAACAAAAAATTTCTACCGCAAGAACGAACAAAACCTAGATCTAATCTAGATAAAAGCCAAGATCTAATCTATTAGACATGAGCAACGAGATAGATAGGAACTAACCCTCGTAGATCCGAAAGCGTTAACGAGATTAGATCTCGTGGTTGATGTAGTCGATCACTTGCCAATCTCAAGATCGTGTGGACGATCCTTCCGGCGTCGCATTCCAGCAGCGCTTCCGCAGTCGGGCAAGTGGACGATCCTTCCGGCGCCACGATTCGGCAGCGCTTCCGCAGTCGGTCACACGTGCGGAGTCGAAGCAGACCTTACTCTCCCCGTTCCAGCGAGCAGCGGAGGTAGTAGATCTTCTCCACGGAATCCCAGCAGCACGACGGCGTGGTGGTGGTGGTGGAGTAGAGAATTCTGCAGGGCTTCGCCTATGCTTGTGCAGAAGATGGTGGAGGAGAGAGGCAGCAGAGATTGGGTGTTATGGGAGCAGGGGAGGAGGGGGCGCCCCTGCCCCTCTATTTAAAGAAGGGAGGCGCCTAGGGAGGGGGAGTCCTTGTAGGACTCCCCTCCCTTGTAGGCCGGCGGATTGGAGGTGGGGGGAGGAGTCCTCCTCCCCCACGACTCCGTATCTTGACCCACCAGGACTCCTTGATCCCTATCTTGATTTTCAAGCAAACTCCAAGATATCTTTCAGAACCTTCCGGAACATTCCGAAACCTTCTAGAATCCTCATACAAACACTCCGGAACATTTCCTAACTTAGAAAATGATCCCCTATATATGAATCTTATTCTCCGGACCATTCCGGATCTCCTCGTGATGTCCCGAATCCAATCCGAGACTCTGAACAACATTCGGTCTCCAACGCATATTCCATATCTACTTAAAACAACTTCGAACCTTAAGTGTGTCACCCTACGGTTCGTGAATATGTAGACATGACAGAGACACATCTCCTATCAATAACCATCAGCGGGACCTGGAGATCCATAATGGCTCCTACATACTCAACGTTGACTTTGCGATCGATTGAACCACTTACATACGAAACTAATTCCCTTTGTCTTGCGATACAATACTTATCCGAGGCTTGATCGTCGGTATCTCCATACCTAGTTCTACCTCGTTACTGATAAGTACTCTTTACTCGTTCCGTGATATGTCATCCCTTGTGACCCAGTCACATGCTTGCAAGCTAACTAGATGACATTCCACCGAGAGGGCCCAGAGCATATCTATCCGTCATATGGATGGACAAATCCCAATCTTGGTTCATGCGCTTCAACACATACTTTCAGAATACCCAATGACACTTTTATAACCACCCAGTTACGAAGCGGCGTTTGATGTCATCAAAGTATCCATCCGGTGATGGTGATTAACATAACCTCATGGTCGAAGGAATAGGTTACTATGTATTTGAAAGCTTACAGCAATACGAACTTAATGACTTGATCTTATGCTACGCTTACTATGGGTGTGTGTCCATCACATCATTCTCCTAATGACATAACCTTGTTATTAATCACATCCTAATGTCCATGATCAGGAAACCATGATCATCAATTAATCAACAAGCTAGTTTAACAAGAGGCTTACTAGGGACTCTCTTATGTTTACAAAACGCACAAGTATTAGTGTTTCCTAATAATACAATTATAGCATGTGATGTAAACATTCATCATAAACACAAAGATATAACAATAATCACTTTTATTATTGCCTCTTGGGAATATCTCCAACACATACCAAGCAAAGAAGGTTGTCTGCCCTCTAGGATTAGACGTGCAGAAGATACATGCCTGCATTAATGACTGCATCCTCTACCGCGGTGAGAAGTACGAGAATTTGGATGCATGCCCGGTATGCACTGCACTGCGGTATAAGATCAGACGAGACGATCCTGGCGATGTTGAGGGCGAGGCCCATAGGAAGAAGGTTCCTGCCAAGGTTATGTGGTATGCTCCTATAATACCACGGTTAAAACGTCTCTTCAGAAATAAAGAGCATGCCAAGTTGTTGCGATGGCACATGGAAGACCGTAAGAAAGACGCGATGTTGAGACACCCCGCTGATGGGTCACAGTGGAGAAAAGTCGACCAAGAGTACCCAGACTTCGCACGTGACGCAAGGAACTTAAGGTTTGGTCTAAGTACAGATGGCATGAATCCTTTTGGTGAGCAGAGCTGCAGTCACAGCACCTGGCCTGTGACTATGTATCTATAACCTTCCTCCTTGGTTGTGTATGAAGAGAAAGTTCATTATGATGCCAGTGCTCATCCAAGACCCGAGGCAACCCGGCAATGACATTGATGTGTACCTAAGGCCATTAGTTGAAGAACTTATACAGCTGTGGGGCAAACCAGGTGTACGTATGTGGGATGAGCACAAAGGGGAGCCATTTGACCTACGAGCATTGCTTTTCGTAACCATCAATGATTGGCCTGCTCTTAGTAACATTTCAGGGCAGACAAACAAGGGTTACAATGCATGCACACACTGTTTAGATGAGACTGAAAGTGTATATTTGGATAAATGTAAGAAGGTTGTGTACCTAGGGTATCGTCGATTTCTTCCGAACCTGCATCTAGTAAGAAAGAAACGCAAGCATTTCAAACGTCTAGCAGAACCCCGGAGGAAGCCTGTCCTCCGTACCGGTGAGGAGGTATTTGGTATGGTCAAGGACCTAGAAGTAATCTTTGGAAAAGGTCCTGGCAGTCTATCTGCTCCGAATGACGATGCCGGACTCGCGCCCATGTGGAAGAAGCAATCTATATTTTGGGACCTACCCTATTGGAAAGTCTTAGAGGTCCGCTCTTCAATCGACGTGATGCACGTGACGAAGAATGTTTGCGTGAACCTGCTAGGCTTCCTAGGAGTGTATGGGAAGACAAAAGATACACCGGAAGGACGGCAGGACCAGCAACGTCTGAAAGACCCTGAAGAGCCTATGCATCCTGAGAACGAGAAGGGTAAACGATGCCACTTAACTCCTGCCAGCTACGCTCTTACCAAAGCAGAGAAGGAAATCTTTTTTGAATGCCTTAGCAGTATCAAGGTCCGGTCTGGCTTATCGTCGAATATAAAGGGAATAATAAATATGGCAGAGAAAAAATTCCAAAACCTGAAGTCTCATGACTGCCACGTGATTATGACACAATTGCTTCCGATTGCATTGAGGGGGCTTCTACCTGAAAATGTTCGAGTACCCATTGTGAAGCTATGTGCATTCCTCAATGCAATATCTCAGAAGGTAATCGATCCAGAAAGCCTACCAGGGTTACAGACAGATGTGGCCCAATGTCTTGTCAGCTTTGAGTTGGTGTTCCCACCATCCTTCTTCAATATTATGACGCATCTCCTGGTTCACCTAGTAGAAGAGATTGCCATTCTCGGTCCTGTATTTCTACACAATATGTTCCTCTTTGAGAGGTACATGGGAGTCTTAAAGAAATATGTTCATAACCGTGCTAGGCCAGAAGGAAGCATCTCCAAGGGCTATGTAACAGAGGAGGTCATTGAGTTCTGTGTTGATTTTATTCCTGGCCTTAAGGCGATTGGTGTTCCAGAATCACGACATGAGGGGAGACTGCGTGGAAAAGGGACCCTAGGATGTAAAGCAATGATATGTAGGGACGGGCATTCTCTCAATCAAGCACACTACACGGTTTTACAAAGATCTATCTTGGTTGCCCCGTATATCAATGAACATAAGAATTTAATACGCCTCAAACACCCGGGGCAGTCTGATGAATGGATTATAAGTGAACACATGGCGAGTTTTGGCGGCTGGCTTCAAAGACTTCTCATGAATAACACCACTGTTGGGGATCAGCTGTACTTGTTGGCCAGGACACCATCTTCGACTGTATATACTTTCCAAGGGTACGAGATAAATGGGATTACATTTTACATGATAGGCCAAAATAAAAAGAGCACCAACCAAAATAGTGGTGTCCGCTTCGATGTAGCAGAAGACAATGGGCAAAAGACCACGTATTATGGGTTCATAGAGGAGATATGGGAACTTGACTATGGACCTAATTTTAAGGTCCCCTTGTTTCGATGCAAATGGGTCAAGCTAACAGGAGAGGGGGTTGAGGTAGACAAGAAGTACGGAATGACAACGGTGGATCTCAACAATCTTATGAAGGTAGACAAGAACTTAGACGAACCATTCGTCTTAGCCAATGATGTGGCTCAGGTTTTCTATGTGAAGGACATGTCTACCAAACCGAAAAAAAGAAAAAATAAGAAAACAGATACATCACACGATGAGCCAAAGCGTCACATAGTTCTTTCAGGGAAAAGAAACATCGTGGGAGTGGAGGACAAGACAGACATGTCAGAAGATTATAATAAGTTTGATGAAATTCCGCTCTTCAGAGTGAAGACTGACCCAACCATCCTGTTAAACGGTGTTGATACTCCATGGTTACGGCCGACGCGATCATAAGATTGACTATATGTATTAATTGAGCCATTTTTGGCACACATATGTATCTCAACATGGAAATCAATGTCATATTTCTTCTGTTAACAGTATATGTATTAAATGAGCCATTTTTCTTCCTTCTATTTCTTCCCTCCATTTTTCTTCCCGCCATTTTTTCCCGCCATTTTTCTTCCCGCCATTTTTCCCGCCATTTTTCTTCCCGCCATTTTTCTTCCCGCCATTTTTTCCCGCCAGTTCTTCCCGCTACTTCTTCACTATATATATATGTAGGGTTGGCCTCCATTGTCATTGCACATCTCTAGACTCATATCTGCAACCTCAACACTCTTTCCCATGGCTTCCACCGTAGCACTAACCCCCAAGGAGGCGGAGGCGCTTTGCGCCTCGAACTACCCCTGCCCGGCGGGCTACTGTGTCCCCGTTGGCTGGATGCTGAGCGCCGGAGGCGTGCCGGTTCCTCCTGTCCCTCTAGGTGTGGCGCGCCGGATGGCCATCACGAACCACTACTACTTCGAGCTCACGCCGGAGCAGCGGAGGAATCCCAGATGGCATCCCGACTATTTCCCTACTTGGGAAGCCTTCTTCGTGGATCGGTGTGAGAGGGCGCTCGCCAGGCATGAGGAGGACGACCCACCTCCTCCGAACTTCAACGAGGCCGGCCGTCGGATATGGTGGCGCGGTCGGACTCTCCAGAGCGTCATGGCCTATGACACTGCCACCGACTCTAACCCCCGTTTGCGCTACCCTCAAGTCCAGCCCACGCGTACTCAGCCTTCAAGGTTCAAATACGGCGACCCCGATGACGACAGCGATGACGGCGGCGGCGAGTACAACGACTACACTGGCGAGTATTACAGGTGTAGGCAGGAGCATGACTGAATCACTCCAACATTCCAAAACAAGTTCAGCCGATTGTTACTTAATCTGGCTATGTATCTTAATTTTTAGTTCTTTTATGTATCTTAATTTTCAGTTCTTTTATGTATCTTAATTTTCAGTCGTGCTTTATGTAACTTACTATTAGTTGCATTCTATATTTTAATTCCAGTTCTACCTCCTTCACAAAATGACCTATCTCATTCGAGGTTTCTTGGCTTTCGGGTCAAATGACCAATGTTATGGCTAGAATCAAAGCATAGTTTGTGATAATATGGCTTTCGGGTCAAAATTTATATGTAAGTGTTTTAATCATTTTGAAAATTTTCATCTAAAGTAAATATAAAATGTTTTTACATGAATGGATAGATATTATTTTTCTGAAAATTATGATATATTATTCATATTTTTCTGAGTTGAAATGAATAAGATATGAATTTTCTAAATTCATATCCTATTTTTTGAATTATAAATGCCCCCACCCCTTTAATGCATGAAATAAATACCCCCCTTTAACACCGGTTCCAGCCGGGGCGCATTTATTTCGTTTCGCGCGCGCACACCCCCACCTTTAACACCGGTTCGTGGCCGGAACCGGTGTTAAAGGGGGGGTGCAGGCGCGAAACGAATCCCCCCTTTAACACCGGTTCGTGGCCTTCCTTCTTCCCCCCAGCCAGATCGAAAGCACGCGCGCAGAGAAAAGCAGAAGAGAGCCGGCGCCGTCCAGCCGTCGCCGTCCAGCCCTCGCCGTCGCCGCCCTCGCCGTCGCCATCCCGCGGGAGCGCCGTCGCCCCCTCCCCGCGCGCGATCCGTCGCCGTCGCAGTCGACGCCCCCCGCCGCGCCAGCACCGTCCGCCACCGCGCGCGCCCGCGTCGGCCACCACCCCCGTCGCCGCCGCTCGGATCCACCGCGCGCCAACACCGAAGCCTCCGCCAACTCGGAGCCGCCGCCGCCAACCCCGCGTCCACGACCGCTGCCGCCGACCCCGTTCGCGAGAGTTGCCGCCACCGGCGGTGAGAGCTCTCTGTTTGTGTTTTGGAGATATTGGATATTGGTGATAAATGTTATTTGTGTGTATATTGGATAAATGTTGCATATATGTATATATATTGTTGTGTATGAATAATTTTATTTGTGTGTAATTGCATATATATATTGTTGCATATATGTTGTATATATTGTTGCATATATGTATATAATTAGTTATTAGTATTTTATAAGTGTGTAGTTTAGTGTGTATTATTAGTAGTTTAGTGTGTATTATTAGTAGTTTAGTGTTAGTATTAGTTTAGGGTTTATTTAGTTTAGGGTTATTAGTTTAGGGTTTATTTAGTTTAGGGTTATTAGTTTAGGGTTATTTATTTAGTTTAGGGTTATTTAGTTTAGGGTTATTTATTTAGTGTAGTTTAGTGTATTTAGTTTAGGGTTATTTAGTGTATTTTATAGTTAGTATTAGTTTAGGGTCGTCACCTCGCTGCTCTGCAAGCGCCGCCGCTGGCCGTCGTCGTTAACGTCGCTCCGGTGACCCCTAGGTAGTGGCGCCGCCCGTTTTAGGTAGGCCGCATCACGCTGAGGCGAACCCGCTAGCTCGCGCGCCCTAGGTCGCTCTCCAGCGCCACCAGCCGCCGCTTTCTGGAGCATCCTCCGGTCAGCCACTGTAGCTAGCCCATCTCATATGCATCCGGGATTTCTCCGAATTAGGGTTTGGACCCCTCGGAACTCGTTTAAAATGATCAAGCATCCTTAGGGTTTTAATTTCATTTGTGTATTTATTTGTGTATTTTTTTATGAATAATATGTATATTTGTGTATGAATCCAAGTCCACTTGAATGTTTACTCTCTTACTCTAGATAATATTATTGTTTTAGAAACTATGGATCCACTTAGTAGAAACCTTGAAGAAGAAGAAATAATGGAGAACATTATCGATGAGGACACCTCACAATATCTGAACTTGGAGGGACATGATGACAGCTCAAGTAGTCATGGAGAAGATGAAGACTCCGGTGAACGCAATTTAGTGATTACAAAGTTCGGCGAGGTATATGCATTGATTAAGCCTCTGCTGACTTCCACCAACAATCTTCTTCTAGATGTATTAATTAACGCTTCTTTCTTCTTTTAGCCCTCTAGATCGACCAGCCAGCAACCATCTTCTTCTACGAAAAAGAGCAAGCGAGGCGCGAGCCATCGGTTGAAAGATCGTGCAAAGTTCACGATCGAAGCAGTCCGTGTTGATGGCAGGCCGAAGGAGCCCAAGAAGGCCGCAGACAAATTTGTACGTCAGGCTGGAGTTCTTGTTAGGGACCAAATCCCAATCATAATTGAATATTGGAATAAGCCAAAGAAGGGCGACGGTACCTTTGTCGATGAAAGATCCAAAGAAACGCTTTGGAATTCGCTGTTGGTAAATTTCACCCTTCTGCCAGAGGAGGATGAAAACAAACCGGTTATAAAGGAAAAGGTCAAAGAGTGGACTCTAAAGAAGATGGCTGACGCTTTCCGCAACTGGAAGACAAAATTGAACAAATTTGTCAAAGCTCGCGAGACTCCAGATTTCGAAGATGCATATTATGTGAAGATAAGACCTCACTGGCGAGAATTTGTGGCATACAAGGAAGGTGTTATAGCTACAAAGAGGTCAGAAACCAATACGCTAAATGCCCAGAAGAAGGAATATCACCAGAGGACAGGGTCAGGTGGCTACATATCTCAGAGGCCTAAGTGGGAGGAAGCTGAGAAGGCCCTGCGCGACAGAGGGATCACACCCCAGACACATGGGTGGGACCTACATGCAAAGACTTGGTTCTACGGAATCGGGGCAAGGTTGGACCCAGAAACAGGATTGTGTATCTTCCTAACCCTCCTTGCCAAACCCGTCACTGAACTCATCACGACATACGAGGAAACAGCCGCCAGGACCTTCCATCCCGACAGAGAGAATGACCAGCTCACACGCACCATCGGTAAAAAAGAACACCCTGGACATGCACGAGGCACAGGGGGTATGACGTGGAAGGATGGGTTTGCCGAGTGGAGCGACTCTTACAGATGGCGCAGCAGAAAACAAAAGGAGCGTACAGAGCGGATGACACGGATAGAACATGCACTTGTGGCGCTGCAGGCGCAAGTGAATGCACAACAGAGCCATCAAGCTACCGGCCCATCTCAGCGGCACGAAGAGCCTGCATTGGAAGCTGCCGGCGGCCCAGACTCTGCGCGGAAAAGCAGCGTGGCTTCCACGGAGAACGTGCAGCCCACGCTTGAAATGGCGGGTCCTCGATACCCCGTGGATGAGATCATGGAGAGCGAACACGCTGAGCTGCATGTGAGATTAATGGGCTTATCCATTAAGGTGGCTGTCGGCTATGCCTTACCTCCTGTAGCTGGTGGAACTTACCACTGCCGACTGATTCCAGATGGCTATGCTATTGTCGCAGTGGATGAGGTTGTGAAGGAATATGAGGAAGCACAGCTTGACCATGCTACAGGTGAAGGGGAAACTCAACTCAAATTTGTAGTGAAAACAACCATTCTTTGGAAGAAGGAACACATCGTGCTTCCAAATTGGAGGCCACTGGCACCCCCGCCGTCTCCGCAGCGTCAGCAGTCTGAGCCGCTTCAGCCATCTCCTGCGCGGCAGGTATCTCCGGCGCTTCAGCCATCTCCTACGCGCCAGCCATCTCCGGCGCGCCAGACATCTCCTGCCCGTCAGCCATCTCCTCAGCGTAAGCGGAAGAGCACTGCCACGAAGAGCATCACTAGCACTACCACAAAGAAATCCGCAGGAAACCGTACGCCAAAGAGTTCAAAAAACTACGTCCCGCAGCCTTCCGCCAAGCCATTGACGGTTTTACCGTGGAATCGCAGCGATGAGGAGACCAATAGGATCTCGGAAGAAGAGGTCAAGAAATTCTTTGCACCAAGACGGGCCGAGCCAAAGGAGAAAATAGATCCGGCGGTGGTGGAGAAGTTTTACAAAAATCTTTTGAAACCTAAACCCCACTTGTGCCGGACTACGAGCGCCAGATTTTGAAGGCGGATGCAAGGCGCCGTAGGGAGACTGAAAGTAGCAGTCGTGCAGCACCCCAGAAAACAATTCCCATGCTCGGAGAGCAGGAAAACCAATCATGCGCCCCGCTCCAAGTGTTCGACACACGGGACGCTCCTCCCATAAATGATTACGAGGCAGAGCTACAAAGAAAGGCCAATGAGATGGGGATGACTTACATTGCATACTTGAACATCATGGGAGACAACTTGCCCAAATGCGATGCCAACCCCATACAACCATGGAAGTATGGGAAGAATCTCGTCAAGAAAGAGGAGCTCAAGAATCTACCAACAAAGATGCGAAGATTGCACAAGTGGTACCTTGATTTCTGCAAGACGAGAAAGGAAGAATGGATCACGGCGCATATAAGAGATGAGATTTTCTTGTGCGGAGACGACGAGATCGACTTCAACATTCAAGACTTGCATTTTCTATTCAATCAGAAGGAACTCGACAAAGCTGCCATCAGCCTTTATTGTGTGTAAGTACTATTTCTGTATTTTCTATCTCATCTCATTCACTTCATTAATTGCATGTATATATATATGCTCACCATATATGTATATACTATTATGCAGGAAAAAGGTTATGGAATGCATGAAAGGAGGACCTTTTGACATTGAGTTCGTTGACCCAAATAGAGTTCATGAAGAAGTGGTAAGAACCAAACCCAGGCAAACAGAAGATTTATTGCTAAGGTATTTACTGAGATAACAAACCAAAAGGGAAATACTATTGCCTTACAACTTCTCGTGAGTACTGTTACCCTCTCTTGTACACATTCTGTTTCGGCTTACTCGATGTTAAGTGTAACTGATGATGAGTTATGCGTGCGTAGGTTCCACTTTATTCTGCTAGTCATTCAACCTGACTCAGGAAAAGTCCTTGTCATGGACTCGTTACGAAAAGAAAAAGAGCTATGGGCAGACTTTAGAGAGATGCTCCAGAGGTAATTTCAATCATATTATCGCACTAGATCGACAACTTTCGTGACAACAAGTAATTAATTACTCCTTTATCCATTTTCTTTGCCAGACAGGGTTTGGAAAAGGTTCACGGGCAGGGCCGTGGGTGAATGGTCAGAAGAACTAAAATTTGTAGACCAAAATGTAAGTAATACTAGCTAGCTAGGTCTGCGTATCTCTTTGATTCTGCTTCCAATTCCATTATATCATGCTTTATTGATTATTATTTTGATTGAACTCTCTATTCTCGTAAAGTGTGCGCATCAGGGACACGGCAATAACTTATGTGGGTACTATGTTTGCGAGTTCATTCACAACACGATATGTGCGACGGGCCAAACCGCACTAGAACAACTTAGAGTAAGTAAACAAAGTACACAACATTATTTTATTACCATCAATTGTGTTGAGTTTTATTCTTATATATATTGACCCCATTCTTCATATATATTCAGATCGAACGGATGCGGGACCAACTCCTACCATTTGACCGCATACGAGCCATTCAAGAGGAATTGGCGGGGTTCATACTTGATGAGGTCGTCACGCCTGGCGGAGAACTCTTTAGATATCCACCAAAATGAACGTTGTATATATGCTTGAACGTGTTGGTCTTGTACTTGATGCTTCAACGTTTACGGAGAATACCACACAATGACGATGTTGTGTATAATAATAGTTGCTTAATTATTCATGTACTCGTATGTACCAATGACGATGTATGTGTATACCGCTCCCGATCGATTCCCCCTCCCCCCCTCCCCGTCCCCGCCGCGCCGCAGAAATACGCCTAGAACGGGGCAGGGGCAAAACTCTGCCGCGGCAGAGATTTAGGCAGTTTTCCTGCCGTGGCAGAACTCTGCCGCGGTAGAGATTTATCTCTCTTTCCTGCCGCGGCACAGAACCTTTAACACCGGTTCGTGTTACGAACCGATGTTAAAGGTGGGGGCCCTGAGCCCTGCGGCAGCCCCACGTGCGCCACCCTAAGAACCGGTGTTAAAGGGGGGACCCCTCTAACACCGAACCCTCAACAGCGGTTCTACAACCGCTGTTAGAGGGCCCTCCAAACCGGTGTTAGAGGGGGGGTGTGCACTAGTGTACAACCATTTACCAAGTAGAACCATATTATTAATCTCAAGTTCCTGAATTCCTTACTGCCCATCCTTGGAATGGCAAAACACACTCCATTTAGCCAATCTATACTTATTTTTCTTACTATCTTCTTTCAAAAGAATACTGCTAAAAAATAATACATTCTCTATAAGACTTATTTTGGAATTTGTAAGAAACAAATTATATACATCACCATATTGCTTACCACTGCATTAATGAGAACTTCTTCTACCCAGGGATAGCAATTTTTTCCAACTACTTAAACGCTTTTGCAGCCTCTCCTCGACATATTTTCATTCATCATTAGTAATTCTCTGATAATATAATGGAATACACAAGTAGCTAATCGGAAATTGTCCTTGCCCACAACCAAATAGTTCACCATATAGGTGAGCCTCATCTTGGGCATCTCTAGACCAAAACAATTTTCTTTTGTGGAAGTTTATATTGATACCTGAAAGTTGCTCAAACACTGATAAAATTAATTTCAGGTTTTCTTGCTTTTTCGAGATCATGTTATATAAAGAGAATCGTATCATTGACATATTGAAGGATTGAAGGTCCACCATCAACTAGTTGTCGAATCAGTCCCTCAACTTGACCCGCATGTTTTGTGTGTTCTATCATGACAACCTAGGGATCCCAAATGAGAGATGCCTAGGAGAGTCGCCGACTCCAACTATGTTGCATGAACAATCCATACTAGATCTAACCAACTGCCCATCCTACATCCTCTCAATAGAAGCAAGATCCGTGTCGAAAAAAAAGTGAGCCGCGCTAGCGTGCTACTCATCCTTTATAAACGAGGGAAAATTGAGAAGTTTGCGAAGGTACTTGCCCCCAAATCACGCAAGGTTCCTCCCAACTGTGGGTAAAAAATGAAATGAAAGAAAGGCATAGTATACTTATCCTTTCCCTTTAAAAGAAGTTTATGAGTTATTTGTCTTCGTGAATACCTGTATATGGAGACCTTTCTATCTCTCTAGCTCCCCCTCTTTTTTATTGAGTGGTCTTTTAGGAAGAATGTAAAATTATTTTTCCTTAAATTAGAGCAAAGTAGGTTTGAAAAAAGATCTTAGAGTGTCTAGGGTTGTGCCATGAGGGTCTCTTAACACCTTCATTTTTCTTCTCAGTGGATTTATTTCCCAAGGACTTTCCATGGTAAGAGGACCGGCCACTATAATGAATAGCATTGGGAATAATGGGTCACCTTGTTGTAATCCTTTTCTCATTTGAAAGTATCTTTCAACATCGTCATTGAATTTTATGGCCACACTACCTCCAGAAACGAAATTATGGATTGAATGACGCCACTCAAGAGAAAATCCTTTCATTGAGAGAGTCTATTGTAGAAAATAGCACACTTGACTTTTTCATAGGATTTTTTTCAAAATCAAATTTTAGGATTTTTTCATTCAACTTTTTGCATGAAGTTCATGCACTATTTAATGTAGGATTGCAACCCCATTAAGGGTGTTTCTTCCTTGCCTGAAGGAAGTTTGTGTGGCACGAACCACATGGCTAGCAATCGAGTTTAATCTAATTGTTGCGGTTTTGTGAAAAACTAAAACCAAAATTAAGTAGATAGATTAGTCTATATTGTTGGATTCTTTCTGCCTCGCTAACATTAGTTCCTCACTAACACTAGGTCATAAAATCATCTCACAAAAGTTAGATGAAAAACAATTTTGGTTGTCCTACATAAAGGAAGCCGAATAGTTCTAGAAGGTCCGACATCCTAGAAGTTCTGAGAAAACCTAGTTTGGAATTTAACCCCTACATAAAGGAAGCCGAATAGTTCTAGAAGGCCCGACATCCCAGAAGTTCTGAGAAAACCTAGTTGAGAATCGAACAGGCAATGGTTCCTTGTTATATTCCATTTGTATACCCGCCTTTCTTACTTCCTCCTTGGTTTTGGGAGCAGTAAGTAGGTTGTTCTCCTCGATAGAAACCTGGGCACTCAGGATATAAGAACATACTCGGCAGCCACATGTATATACCAAATAGAGAAAATACAAGTCACAACTGCAAGACTAGGTGTAATTTATCTTCTCAACTGTACCCTAGTAGATGGTCATGCTAGCTCTAGTTTTGTAAGGATATATACTTCTAGGCATGCAGAAACATGGCGCAGAACACATCTAATACAACAAGAAATGTTCCCCTTCCATTTTCAGGTGGCAATGCATTTTGGAAGAAAGATATGAAGAACGCACATGCAACAACCTAAGAAATTATAGTACTCCCTCCAATCCAAATTAATTGTCGTAGATTTAGGAAAAATGTTGCCTAAAATATGTCTAGATTTAGTGAACCTGCATCAATTACTTATGGATAGAGTGCAAAGATGGCATTTGATGTATAGGATATAAGAAGACATACTTTAATCGAGTAAACCTATGAATGACTAAATTATCATACCAGGATGATGAACGGTCTAGTGAACTAGATGAACACATTGTCGGTTCGAACCGGAACATCCTCACAACAGAACAAAATTGGTTCTACTCTAGCCGCCTTTTTTCCAGCAATGACATAGCATTCGTAGTTCCATCTTAATTTTCATTAACTGATAACCGTTGACTCAATCGTGCTGCTCTGGGCGAAACCCAAGGATCTATCTTCTGGACCGGGTGATGGCAGCGTTGTGGCGTCGTTTTCTCTCTTGGGAGCATCATTTGTGGAGCAGCGCTGGATGAGAGAGGAAGGTGGTGGAGCGGCTTTGTCTCGCACGGAGCTTCGGCGGTGATGTCAAGTCATGTCTGACCGACAGGTGCAATGCTAGGTCCTGCCTATTCGTTAGGTGCTACGCATGGCTGGTCCTTCAGAATTTCAAGCTTTTGATGGCCACTGGTACTTGGAGGCATGGTGTTGCAGTGTACCAGAGGCGAACACGATGTTCTTGGAATTAGTGCGCAGGGTGGTGGTTCTACATGCCACCGTGGTGGTGTCGGTGGCTGGTGTGGCAAGATTCTGCGCATCGATCTACACACTGATGATGGGTTGGCGGGTGATAGAGCGGAGGTGGCGACATCCGGGGCGTGTGCGTTGATGCCGTTTCGTGGATATCCTGTATGAATATGGGATCCTAACTTGCATGGACGGTTGGGTATTTTTCATATTTCGTCGAGGAGCTAGCAATGGACTGCTATCGTCATGCTCCCTGTTGTTTTGGTGGTCTTGGTTTGTATAATCTTTGTAGTGGATTTTTTTAGACTTTGATATTTTAATACTCCCTCCGATCCATATTAATTGCCACTGGATTTGATATACCTAGCACTAAAACATATCTAGATACATCCATTTATGCGACAATTAATATGGATCAGAGGAAGTAGTAAATAATGGTTGTGCATCACTCCATGTAGAGGCTGGAGCTTCTTTCCACATTTCAGAACAAAGGTGATCATCTCGTTATCAAGATCAAAGATCAATACTTCTAATTAATAAAAGGAAATTCATCATTTGTGTAAAGCTCGCATAGAGCAACAACCTAACTGAGGACCTACAAGCTCAGAAAATTCATCATTTGTTTAATGTTCTCAAGGCTCTGACCTGCTTGAGGAGAAATAACCTCAAGGAAATTTATTGTTTATTTAATTTTAGCTGATATAGGATCTGACCTACCAGGTACAAAGTTCGTAACTAATTAAGGAATTCTTACTGTGAACCAATAACTTCATGTCACATCACCCCCAGTCTTTAAAAGGAGCGAGCCTTTTGTAAGCCACAAAGGATAGCTTCCTCATCTTACTTTGTATCTTCCAGATTATTCAATCATATGTCACATTATTTCTTTCGTCTCTCTACACACGCTAGTTATTTGAGTTTGATAGGTGTAGGCATAAGAGGCATCGGGAAAGACTGCTGGTGGATTACCGGAATTACAACCTGCACTATGTGGTTGCCAAAACTATTATATATAGCTCATCTTTCTACTCAGCCACATCCATGTTTTTTCGTGGGACTCATCCATCCGCTGATCTTTTGCCCTGCCTAGTCCCGTTAGCGCGTACACCATGCTCTCATGGCATATCGTGTAAGGAGCAAATAGTTCAGGAACCACTGCAATTCAAGGGGGTTCGGAGGATGTTGATTTGCGTAAGCGCCACTAAAGAGTACCATACAACTTTCCGATGGCACTGTCAGCTCAACTTGCTAACACCATGAGCATGAGAGCGTCTAGATTCCCGTGCTTTTAATTCGCCTCCAGGATATAGATGCATCACTTGCTATCTGGTAAGCGCACACATAGTCTGCGAGATGCTATTACATTATCCTTTGTACACCGACCTTACCAGCATCATTATCCTTTGTACACACACAGATCCTATGGTATGACTAAGGGTGGGAAAAAACACACACCCTTCAAACCGTGTAAAGCGGCTCATTAGGAGCTAGTTCATTTTCCTTCGCAAGCCGAACCGGCCTGAACCGGTTAAACCAGTCACACCGGTTTTGCCCACCCTTACATATGACGCAGCCTAAACTAACCACGCGCGGCAGCATATACCGGTGCGCGTGTGCGCGTGTACCGAAACTGTGGGAGTGAGTGATGGTGGCGCGTCGCTGTCGAGGACGAAGAGAGCAGGCGCTTTTATTATCGAGTAACCGAAAGCGCGCTAGATGACTAACTGATTCTCGAGAGCGGGAGAGGGCCTCTTTCCTCGTCATAGTTGGAGCTAGGTGCCCTGGATTTCTTCCGTAGGAGTTTCATGTCTGCGATCACGCGACACATGCACATGGATAAATGGTTCAAGCAGTAGTGCTCTATTGTAAAAGCCGTCAATTGTCTCAGGACGAATATGCCGATACGGCCTCTAAAACAAACAAAGTTTTGATCACTATAGTTTTAAGAACATGTGTATACAACTCCCAGGAAGAGAATATATTGTTGAAATACTTGTCGAGACTGATCCATGTGTACGGACTGAATCGTCTAATCTAATTTTTGGATCTGCCCATGTTCAAGATGACAACATTTTCTAGGACGAATCAAAGAACTAAATCGGTGTAACTAGTGCCAAACTTCCATGGCGCATTTTTTCTAGTGCGTATCTGTGGCGTATATTTTTTACATATGCGTCACTGAATATCTTGTCTATCTATAAGCTGTTTCCTAGTAGTGTAACTAGAAAAATAAGAATGAACTTTAAAAAAATTAATATCGCGAAGATACAATTACACCCGGTCTCTGTACCAACAAGATGTCCAAAAACATTAGAGATGCACATAGCCAAGAACAAAATAAAATAAAAAAGAGAAGAAAAAACAAAGAGCCCGGTGTTCAAACCACTCGCAACAGTACTACTCTAACCACCACCACCACCGAATACATTTGTACAAGGCTCTCCAAAAACAACTTCTACAAGAAGAAAACAATACACAAGCGTTTGTCGGCCAGACCGAAGATAGAACATTGGCAGGTATGACCAATGAAGTTTAGATATTGAGTTTTCACCCTCTTAATGTTTGCGCCCACATAATGTTTACATGCCCTGCCGCTCGGTTTCTTTGGAACTTTATCCAGTAGGTGCTTCGGCCTGCCTGATCTCGGTGAGTTCCTAGAGACAGAGACAAACCGTATAGGAAGAAGGCACCACCTCTTCTAGTTTATGCTTGTGGCCCTTACCTGGACACTAATGAACATTTGTAATAGTATGGTGATAGAGAAGATCTTTCCACGGCGTGCGCCTGTCTCTGTTTTTTTTTTGCTTTTCTTTCTTACCTTCAGTTTTGGTATCCCCTATCTAAGCAGCGAGACCGGGAGCACTTGAACAACATACTTCAGCCTTTGTGAGCGTTGGCGCAGCGCTTTGCGGTTCCTGACCATCTAATCCGAGAAGAGCATGTGTTGTTGCCCTAGCGGACGTGTTTTTTCCTTTTTCTTGTTGCTTCGATGCTAGTGGTACTGTTGATGTTGGAAATATGCCCTAGAGACAAATAGTAGTAAGGACTATTATCATATTTCATATAGTTTATGATTTAGTTTTATATCATGCTATAACTGTATTGAGTGGAAACATGAATACACGTGTGATATACAAACAACCAGGGGTTCTCAGTGAAACTCTTCACTGGTTCATTGGTCAACAGATGATGATCATGTTTCCTAATCATGTGGCATTTATGCTAGTTGGAAATGGAGTCATCTCATTCCGAGAATGAGATGATGAACCAATAGCCAACCTAAACATCATGACCCGATCATGTCACGAAGTTCAAGTTACGATGATTAGAAATGGATCCTCGTAGACTATTCCTTAGACCGTGAGACTATATCAATCACTGTCTCCCGAGAGTGCTTAGATAGCATCAAGCTCCACTTGGTAATACAGTGGTTATAAAGGTGTGTTCAGGTACTCGGAGGAAACCGTAGAGGCAATATATGTCAATAGCGGGATTTGTCCATCCATGTGACGGAAAGATACTTGAGGGCCCACTCGGAGAAGTTATATCCAATAGCTGCGCAGCGTGTGATTTGATCACATGGATATCACTTGTCGGAATGAGTCAAGTAGCATTGTTCGGTAATGATATTGAACACGACATGGTGATGTCATTGATCATATCTCGGACAATGCAAGTATCGAGAGACAAAGGGAATAAGACACGACTGTCTCGGTTCAAACGACGAAAGATCTTCGTGGAATGCACAGGGTCACATGACCATCCAGATCCCTCTGTTGATCATTGGTGCGGGAGTGTCCCTACCATGTCTGGAGTGTTCCCGAACCATGGGGTATCACGCTTAAGGGCTTGATAATGCGTAGAGAGTGTTTATAGGATCGGTAGAATCGCCGAAGAATAGTCGAGAGAAAACCGGAAGGGTTTTGGTAAGTCCGGAGGATGTCCGGAGTGGAGGTGGAAGTGTTCCATAGCCACGGGGGTTGAATACTATGTGAATGAATGTTAAATATTGATTTAATCATTTATTCATAATTATTTAATGAAGATAAAAATCAATTTAAATGGTCAAAGGCTTAATGGGCCAATTCCCGGAGGGGAGAGGGCCCATTAGGGAAAGGAGAGAGGGAGAAGGGGCAAGGGGGCTAGCTGGTTGGGCCATGCCCCCCATGCGGGGCCCACTAGGGCTGGCCGGTGGCCACCCCTCCCCCTCCTCTCCTTTAGTCCCACCCCGGGACTTTGAGGGAGGTAGTACCTGTTGGAGATATGCCCAAGAGGCAATAATAAAAGTGATTATTATTATATCTTTGTGTTTATGATGAATGTTTACATCACATGCTATAATTGTATTATTAGGAAACACTAATACTTGTGTGTTTTGTAAACATAAGAGAGTCCCTAGTAAGCCTCTTGTTGAACTAGCTTGTTGATTAATTGATGATCATGGTTTCCTGATCATGGACATTAGGATGTGATTAATAACAAGGTTATATCATTAGGAGAATGATGTGATGGACGCACACCCATAGTAAGCGTAGCATAAGATCAAGTCATTAAGTTCGTATTGCTATAAGCTTTCAAATACATAGTAACCTATTCCTTCGACCATGAGGTTATGTTAATCACCATCACCGGATGGATACTTTGATGACATCAAACGCCGCTTCGTAACTAGGTGGTTATAAAAGTGTCATTGGGTATTCTGAAAGTATGTGTTGAAGCGCATGAACCAAGATTGGGATTTGTCCATCCATATGACGGATAGATATGCTCTGGGCCCTCTCGGTGGAATGTCATCTAGTTAGCTTGCAAGCATGTGACTAGGTCACAAGGGATGACATATCACGGAATGAGTAAAGAGTACTTATCAGTAACGAGGTAGAACTAGGTATGGAGATACCGACGATCAAACCTCGGATAAGTATAGTGTCGCGAGACAAAGGGAATTAGTTTCATATGTAAGTGGTTCAATCGATCGCGAAGTCATCGTTGAGTATGTGGGAGCCATCATGGATCTCCAGGTCCCGCTGATGGTTATTGATAGGAGATGTGTCTCTATCATGCCTACATATTCACGAACCGTAGGGTGACACACTTAAGGTTCGAAGTTGTTTTAAGTAGATATGGAATGTGCGTTGGAGACCGAATGTTGTTCGGAGTCTCGGATTGGATTCGGGACATCACGAGGAGATCCGGAATGGTCCGGAGAATAAGATTCATATATAGGGGATCATTTTCTAAGTTAGGAAATGTTCCGGAGTGTTTGTATGAGGATTCTAGAAGGTTTCGGAATGTTCCGGAAGGTTCTAGAAGATATCTTGGAGTTTGCTTGAAAATCAAGATAGGGATCAAGGAGTCCTGGTGGGTCAAGATACGGAGTCGTGGGGGAGGAGGACTCCTCCCCCCCACCTCCAATCCGCCGGCCTACAAGGGAGGGGAGTCCTACAAGGACTCCCCTTCCCTAGGCGCCTCCCTTCTTTAAATAGAGGGGCAGGGGCGCCCCCTCCTCCCCTGCTCCCATAACACCCAATCTCTGCCGCCTCTCTCCTCCACCATCTTCTACAAAGGCATAGGCGAAGCCCTGCAGAATTCTCTACTCCACCACCACCACCACGCCGTCGTGCTGCTGGGATTCCGTGGAGAAGATCTACTACCTCCGCTGCTCGCTGGAACAGGGAGAGGAAGGTCTGCTTCGACTCCGCACGTGTGACCGACTGCGGAAGCGCTGCCGTATCGCGGCGCCAGAAGGATCGTCCACTTGACCGACTGCGGAAGCGCTGCTGGAACGCGACGCCGGAAGGATCGTCCACACGATCTTGAGATCGGCAAGTGATCGACTACATCAACCACGAGATCTAATCTCGTTAACAATTTCGGATCTACGAGGGTTAGTTCCTATCTATCTCGTTGCTCATGTCTAATAGATTAGATCTTGGCTTTTATCTAGATTAGATCTAGGTTTTGTTCGTTCTTGCGGTAGAAATTTTTTGTTTTCCATGCTACGAACCCATCAGTGGTATCAGAGCCGTATCTATGCCTAGATCTGTTGCACGAGTAGAACACAATGTTTTTGTGGGCGTTGATGCTTTTGTTGTCGGTGTCTTAGCGTGTACTTTGCATCTTGCAGCATGGTGGGATGAAGCGGCTCGGGCTAACATTACATGTCATCGCACATGAGACTTGCTCCACGCTTGACGTGCAACTTGCTTTGCACAAGTGGCTTTGCGGGTGTCTGTCTCTCCCACCATAGTTAAGATTCAATTTACAATGAGCATCTTGACAACACTTGTATCAATGTTGTGGTCCTTGTTCGTAGGTAAGATCGGTCTTATGCGAAAGCCCCAAACCACGTAAAACATGAAAAGAAAATTAGAGGCGTCTAACTTGTTTTTGCAGGGGTTTTGTGATGTGATATGGCCAACATGTGATTGTGATTGTATTTGATGTATGCAATGATCCTTGTTGTAATATGGCAACCGGCAGGAGCCTAATGGTTGTCTTTAATTCTGTTAAGACCTGCGTGTCTATTCATCTTGTAATAGCTTTATTCCAAGTAGTTGTAATAGTTGCTGGTGATGATGGACAACCATGAAGCGGTGCCACTGACCTTGACGCAATGCTGGTGATGATGGAGATCATGTTCGTGCTTTGGAGATGGAGATCAAAGGCGCAAGAAGAAAAGGCCATATCATATCACACTAATTATGAATTGCCTGTGATGTTAATCCTTTATGCATCTTGTATTTCTTAGATCGCGACGGTAGCATTATAAGATGATCCCTCTCACTAAATATCAAGTAATAAAGTGTTCACCCTTAGTTGGCACCGTTGCTAAGACTCGTCGTTTCGAAGCATCTCGTGATGATCGGATGTGATAGATTCTACGTGTGCATACAACGGGTGCAAGCCAGATTTGCACATGCGGAAACTAAGGTTGTCTTGACGAGCCTAGCATGTACAGACATGGTCTCGGAACACGGAATACCGAAAGGTAGAGCATGAGTCATATAATTGATATGATGAACATGAAGATTGTTCGCCGATGAAACTACATCTTGTCTCGTGAAGATCGGACTTGGTGTAGTGGACTTGGTTCGTGTAATCACTAAGACAATGTGAGGGATGTTGTTTTGAGTAGGAGTTCACCTAGTTAGTTTAATAATTAAATTTGAACTCAATTTGTCATAAACTTAGTCTAAACTACTTGCAAATTGTTGTAGATTATGGCGACCCCCTCCATCAATTTCAATGCGTTCCTAGAGAAAGAAAAACTTAAGAACAATGGAAGCAATTTCACGGACTGGTTCTGTGGACTGAAGATCGTCCTCAGGGCTGGTCAGTTGACCTATGTGCTCGATGCACCGCTAGGTGACCCACCTGCAGATAATGCCACCGATGACGAAAAGAATGTTTTTGCCACTCGGAAGAATCATTACTCCACAGTTCAGTGTGCCATCCTGTACGGTTTAGAAGCGAAGCCCCAACAGCGTTTTGAGCACCACGACCCGTTCGAGATCATTAAGGACCTCAGGCTAATTTTTGAGACTCGCGCGGCCATGGAGAGCTATGAGGCCTCCGATAAATTCTTTAACTGTAAGATGGAAGAGGGAAGCTCCGTTAGCGAGCACGTGCTCACCATGTCTGGGTACGCTAAGAAGCTCCAAGAGTTGGGAATATCGATTCCTAATGAATTGGGGATTCACCGTCTCCTTCAATCACTGCCACCAAGTTACAAGAACTTTGTGATGAACTACAACATGCACTGCAGAAATGGGGCAAGCCTAAGAACAAGGGCAACTTCAAGAAGGACGGCAAGAAAGCTTCCGCACCTGCTAAGAAGCCCAAGGCTGGTCCTAATCCTGAAACTGAGTGCTTCTACTGCAAGGGTACTGGTCACTGGAAGCGTAACTGCCCCAAGTACCTGGCGGATCTGAAGAACGGCAACATCAAGAAGAAAGGTATATTTGATATATGTGTTATAGATGTGTATCTTACTAGTAATCGTAGTAATGCCTGGGTATTTGATACTGGTTCGGTTGCTCATATTTGTAACTCGAAACAGGAGCTGCGGAATAAACGAAGACTGGCAAGAGACGAGGTGACGATGCGCGTTGGAAATGGCTCCAAGGTTGATGTGATCGCCGTCGGCACGCTCCCTCTACATCTACCTTCGGGATTAGTTTTAAATTTAAATAATTGTTATTTGGTGCCTGCGTTAAGCATGAAAATTATATCTGGATCCTGTTTATTGCGAGACGGTTACTCTTTTAAATCCGAGAATAAAGGTTGTTCGATTTATATGAGTAATATCTTTTATGGTAATGCACCTGAGATGAATGGTTTATTCTTACTGAATCTCGATAGTAGTGATACACATGTTCACAACATAGATGCTAAACGAATAAAATTGAATGATAATTCTACATACATGTGGCACTGTCGTCTTGGTCACATTGGAGTGAAGCGTATGAAGAAACTCCATTCAGATGGACTTCTTGAATCACTTGATTTTGAATCACTTGAAAGATGCGAAGCATGTCTAATGGGAAAAATGACTAAGACTCCATTCTCTGGTACAATGGAGCGAGCTATAGACTTATTGGAAATAATACATACCGATGTGTGCGGTCCAATGAGTGTAGCATCGCGTGGTGGATATCGTTATGTTCTCACTTTCACGGATGACTTGAGTAGATATGGGTATGTCTACTTTATGAAACATAAGTCCGAAACTTTCGAGAAGTTTAAGGAATTTCAAAGTGAAGTGGAAAATCATCGTAACAAGAAGATTAAGTTTCTGCGTTCTGATCGCGGAGGTGAATATCTGAGTTATGAGTTTGGCATGCATTTAAAGAAATGTGGAATACTTTCACAGTTGACACCGCCGGGAACACCACAGCGTAATGGTGTGTCCGAACGTCGTAATCGAACTCTCTTAGATATGGTTCGGTCTATGATGTCTCTTACAGATTTACCGTTATCATTTTGGGGCTATGCATTAGAGACAGCCACATTCACTTTAAATAGGGCACCATCTAAATCCGTTGAAACGACACCGTACGAATTGTGGTTTGGTAGGAAACCTAAGTTGTCGTTCCTTAAAGTTTGGGGTTGCGAGGCATATGTAAAGAAGTTACAACCTGATAAGCTAGAACCCAAAGCGGAGAAATGCGTCTTCATAGGATACCCTAAAGAAACAATTGGGTATACTTTCTATCATAGATCCGAAGGCAAAGTTTTCGTTGCCAAGAATGGATCCTTTCTTGAGAAGGAGTTTCTCTCGAAGGAGGTGACTGGAAGGAAAGTAGAACTCGATGAGGTTATTGAACCTTCTCTCGGATTTGAGAGTAGCGCAGCACCAGAAGATGTTTTTGTGCCGCCTGCACCAATTGGAGAGGAAGCTAATGATAATGATCATGAAACTTCAAATGAAGTTACTACTGAACCTCGCAGGTCAACGAGGGTTCGTACCACTCCTTATTGGTATGACTCTGCCTTGAACGTCATGTTAGTGGACAATGCTGATGACCCTGCGACGTATGAAGAAGCTATGGTGAGCCCAGATTCCGACAAATTGCTAGAAGCCATGAAATCCGAAATGGGATCCATGTACGAAAACCAAGTGTGGACTTTGGTGGACTTACCGGATGGCCGTAAGGCTGTCGAGAACAAATGGATTTTCAAGAGAAAAACAGATGCTGATGGTAATGTTACCGTCTATAAAGCTCGACTTGTCGCGAAAGGGTTCCGAAAAATTCAAGGAGTTGACTATGATGAGACTTTCTCACCAGTAGAGAAGCTAAAGTCTGTGAGGATTTTATTAGCAATTGCTGCATATTTCGATTATGAGATTTGGCAGATGGATGTCAAAACGGCGTTCCTTAATGGTGACATTGAGGAAGAGTTGTATATGGTACAACCCAAGGGTTTTGTCGATCCTAAAGATGCTGATAAGGTATGCAAGCTTCAGCGCTCCATTTATGGATTGAAGCAAGCATCCCGGAGTTGGAATCAACGTTTTGATAAAATAACCAAAAACTTTGGATTTATACAAACTTATGGAGAAGCTTGTATTTACAAGAAAGTGAGTGGGAGCTCTGTAGCATTCCTAGTACTGTATGTAGATGACATATTGTTGATTGGGAATGATATAGAACTCCTTAATAGTGTCAAAACCTATTTGAATAATAGTTTTTCAATGAAGGATCTTGGCGAAGCGGCATACATTCTAGGCATCAAGATTTATAGAGATAGATCAAGACGCCTAATAGCGCTTTCACAAAATACATACTTGGACAAAGTTCTAAAGAAGTTTAGAATGGAAGATAGCAAGAAAGGGTTCGTGCCCATGTTGTCAGGTAAGACCTTGAGTAAAACTCAAAGTCCAGCTACCGTAGAAGATAGAGAGAAAATGAATAATATTCCCTATGCCTCGGCCATAGGTTCTATCATGTATGCCATGCTGTGTACAAGACCGGATATAGCACATGCTGTTAGTTTGACTAGCAGATATCAAAGTGATCCTGGAATGGAGCACTGGACAGCGGTCAAGAATATCCTAAAGTACCTAAATAGGACTAAGGATATGGTTGTTTCTTATGGAGGTGATGAACAACTTTTTGTAAATGGTTACACCGATGCTAGTTGGAACACCGATCCGGATGATTCAAAGTCACAGTCGGGATACGTATTTATTTTGAATGGTGCTGTAGTGAGCTGGAGGAGTGCAAAGCAAAGCGTTGTGGCGAAATCTTCAACTGAATCGGAATACATAGCTGCTTCGGAGGCTGCACAAGAAGCCGTTTGGATGAAGGAATTCATTACTGAACTCGGCGTGGTTCCCAGTGCGTTGGACCCGATGGCCATCTACTGTGACAACACAGGTGCCATAGCTAATGCGCAGGAGCCAAGGTCACATAGCAAGCTGAAGCACATCAAGCTACGTTTCCACGCTATTCGCGAGTATGTCCGAGATGGTGACATAAAGATTTGCAAAGTACACACTGATCTGAATGTGGCAGATCCGTTGACTAAACCTCTCCCTAGGGCAAAGCATGACCAACACCAAAATGCCATGGGTGTTAGGTATATTACTATGTAATCTAGATTATTGACTCTAGTGCAAGTGGGAGACTGTTGGAGATATGCCCAAGAGGCAATAATAAAAGTGATTATTATTATATCTTTGTGTTTATGATGAATGTTTACATCACATGCTATAATTGTATTATTAGGAAACACTAATACTTGTCTGTTTTGTAAACATAAGAGAGTCCCTAGTAAGCCTCTTGTTGAACTAGCTTGTTGATTAATTGATGATCATGGTTTCCTGATCATGGACATTAGGATGTGATTAATAACAAGGTTATATCAGTAGGATAATGATGTGATGGACGCACACCCATAGTAAGCGTAGCATAAGATCAAGTCATTAAGTTCGTATTGCTGTAAGCTTTCAAATACATAGTAACCTATTCCTTCGACCATGAGGTTATGTTAATCACCATCACCGGATGGATACTTTGATGACATCAAACGCCGCTTCGTAACTGGGTGGTTATAAAAGTGTCATTAGGTATTCTGAAAGTACGTGTTGAAGCGCATGAACCAAGATTGAGATTTGTCCATCCATATGACGGATAGATATGCTCTGGGCCCTCTCGGTGGAATGTCATCTAGCTAGCTTGCAAGCATGTGACTAGGTCACAAGGGATGACATATCACGGAACGAGTAAAGAGTACTTATCAGTAACGAGGTAGAACTAGGTATGGAGATACCGACGATCAAACTTCGGATAAGTATAGTGTCGCGAGACAAACGGAATTAGTTTCATATGTAAGTGGTTCAATCGATCGCGAAGTCATCGTTGAGTATGTGGGAGCCATTATGGATCTCCAGGTCCCGCTGATGGTTATTGATAGGAGATGTGTCTCTATCATGTCTACATATTCACGAACCGTAGGGTGACACACTTAAGGTTCGAAGTTGTTTTAAGTAGATATGGAATGTGCGTTGGAGACCGAATGTTGTTCGGAGTCTCGGATTGGATTCGGGACATCACGAGGAGATCCGGAATGGTCCGGAGAATAAGATTCATATATAGGGGATCATTTTCTAAGTTAGGAAATGTTCCGGAGTGTTTGTATGAGGATTCTAGAAGGTTTCAGAATGTTCCGGAAGGTTCTAGAAGATATCTTGGAGTTTGCTTGAAAATCAAGATAGGGATCAAGGAGTCCTGGTGGGTCAAGATACGGAGTCGTGGGGGAGGAGGACTCCACCCCCCACCTCCAATCCGCCGGCCTACAAGGGAGGGGAGTCCTACAAGGACTCCCCCTCCCTAGGCGCCTCCCTTCTTTAAATAGAGGGGCAGGGGCGCCCCCTCCTCCCCTGCTCCCATAACACCCAATCTCTGCCGCCTCTCTCCTCCACCATCTTCTGCACAGGCATAGGCGAAGCCCTGCAGAATTCTCTACTCCACCACCACCACCACCACACCGTCGTGCTGCTGGGATTCCGTGGAGAAGATCTACTACCTCCGCTGCTCGCTAGAACGGGGAGAGGAAGGTCTGCTTCGACTCCGCACGTGTGACCGACTACGGAAGCGCTGCCGTATCGCGGCGCCGGAAGGATCGTCCACTTGACCGACTGCGGAAGCGCTGCTGGAACGCGACGCCGGAAGGATCGTCCACACGATCTTGAGATCGTCAAGTGATCGACTACATCAACCACGAGATCTAATCTCGTTAACGCTTTCGGATCTACGAGGGTTAGTTCCTATCTATCTCGTTGCTCATGTCTAATAGATTAGATCTTGGGTTTTATCTAGATTAGATCTAGGTTTTGTTCGTTCTTGCGGTAGAAATTTTTTGTTTTCCATGCTACGAACCCATTAGTACCTCCCCTCCTCCTATATATAGTGGGGGTATTTGGCCAAATAAAATACACCAATAATCAATAAAGGTCTTCTCACTTTTGGGAGGACCTCTAATTGATATTTTCTCTCTCCCTCTCTCTCTCGTGACTGTGGTCCCAAGTCTGGACTGCGTGAACGAGAGACATCTTCACCGCCGAGCGCCATCGTGCTGCGGGATTCGGATCCGGGAGCTCTACTTCCGCAACTGCTGCTAGATCGGGAAAGCAGGAGTCATCGTCAAGCACCAGACGTGTGTAACTCCCCACGAGGTGTCGCACTTGAGGCACTCAAGTCGTTGGAGCCAAGGAGCGCAAGGACTTCATCACGACCTTGAGGTTGTCTTCGGCTCGTCTACATCAACCACGCTCTCCTGAGCATTGACAACGATTTTCGGTCTTCAAGGGTAAGTTCGCAAAAAGCCCCTCCTGTTAGTGTATTACTAATAGATAGGTCCTGGTAGCTTCAGGGGTTCAGGGGCGTAGAGTAAAATTTATTGTTTTCATATGCGGAACCCAAACAGTTGAACCGTGTACTCCGTTGTTGCTTTATTTGTAAAGCGGGGTAGAAGCATGTTTCGAGGAGTTTTCACCCTCGTAATCATGGCTCGGTACTCGAGCACCACCAAAAATGTAGTCCTCATGTGTTTCTATCCCCATTTTCCAAGGTTGATGCTACAAGTCGCCGAACGTCCAACACACATGAAGACCTATGCCGTGTTGTCTTTATCACAACCAATACCCAGCTAATACAAGTGAAAGGGTATTTTTTGCCCTTCAAGTGTTTTGATGTTTGTTGACAACACTAGGATATTCTAATCATGTGTTAAATGTTTCGGGGCATACTTATGTGTTGGTCTCTCGAAGGGAAAAGAGGTTTTCAGGTTTTTGTTATGAGCAGAACAAGCTTCTGTCGGACTGTCCGGCTAATACAGGTCGGAGTATCCGGTCCGACCGGAATGTCCGGCCAACACCAGCCGGACTGTCCGGCCCTCGGACCCCTTAAGATTTTTTTGAGTGGTTGGTGCCCTTCTATTTGCCCCATCGGACTCTAACCGGACACTAGCCGGATTGTTTGAATAATATGGATGGGCCAGAGTGTCCGGTGTGTCCCTGCCCAAATGTCCGTCCAAGGGTTTTCTCTAGCAACATGTTCTCCTTTAGGTGCCCTAACCAGGCCGGAGTGTCCGGCCCAGGCCGGAATGTCCGGGGTGTTCCTGCCAGACACTCCAGGTTAAGTTGCCCCAATGGCTACACTTATAGGGGAGCTATATAAAGGCCCCTTCTTCTAACTTTAGAGGTTGTTCGTTCCTGAACTTGAAGAACCCTAAAGCAACCAAACCAACTAGATCTCCCTCTCCAACCATCCAAAGTCTTTGATCTTTGGATAATCGAAGGAGGAGGCCTTGCTTTACATCTTCACCAAAAGAGATTTTCATTTCCCCCTCATTCACTTGAAGGCCCCCTTGCTCTAGGGTTTCATTGGGAACCCTACGCTTTGTTTTGGTTCTTACAAGCTTGTATTTTTATTGTTGTGATAGCTTGCTTGCATTAGGGAGCCTCCAATTCAGTTGTGAATGTGTGCCTTGAACTTGTTGTAAAGGTGTCGGTTTCCACCTCGAAGGTTATCGATATAGTGGAAGATTGAATCGATCCCCTTGGGGTGAGGTTCATCGGAGAACAAGGGAGGTCTTTCGTGGCGTTGGGGTTTGAAACCTCCCCCTCTCCAAATGTAGACGTACTTCCCCTCAAAAGGAAGAACTTGCGGGAAATAATCTTTGTGTCTCCACGTACTTCATTTCGGTTACTTCTATCCTTTACGGAAGCTTACTTATATCGTGTTCTTGCTTAGTTAGTTGTGCTAGTGTGATATATAGTTAAATTCACCTTAGTTGTATATCTAGAGAATTTACCTTTTGTGTCAAACCCTAAATTGAAAAAGAGTAAAAGTTGAAGTAGCACGTATTCACCCCTTCTCTAGGTGCCAATACGATCCTTTGAACAAGCCTTCGATCATAGCCACCGTGACTTTCTCCACCCATGTTTGTTTCCAACAAATCAATATAAAGACATGTCACATGGTACTGACCAGAAGACGAAGCTTCGCGCCTCGCCCAAAAAGGTTGTGCACGACCACATCAATTCCACCTTAGATATCCAGTAGCATCGTTTGCCAAACTGCGAAATTTCCGAGAGAAAGATCAGAACTCGATTGCAGCCAAATCAAGGAGGCGGGCATGAAGCAGATCGACATGTTGGCGCTCGAAGAATAGCAATACGAAAACACCCTTATGTGGCCAGGCCAGCAGCCCCCACACTGTCGGGCGGCTTCAAGCGATTAGATCGAGCGGACGGACCCCTTCTAGTTTAGACCGAGCCCAAGGTTGGCCCCAGATTGGGACCACATGTCAATGGCACGACGAGGAGTGCAACACACCCTTGGCATGCATAGGAGCTCCGCCGCGTCCGAATAGCACCGCCGCACACACATCCACCACTATCCCGTCAACGCTAACCTGCCAAGGGCCGTCGGACGTTGCGCATCGGTGAGCGCTGCCACCCCATCGCCCGCTCTTCACCTGTGCCACCATGGAGTTGTCCCGCCGGCATGAAGGGAGCCCGACAGGGCGTGCCAACCCCGTGCACCGTCTTCGAAGGCCATAGTGTGTCTGCCACCGCCGTCGCCAGTGGCAGTGGGAAGGGCTAGGGCTCTGGCCTTCAAGGATTTCTCAGGAGCCTCCGGAGCCACCCTCGCATGAGCGGCCCGAGAGTCGTTTTCGACAACTAGTATTTTATATATGAACACACAATCAGATTTTATGTACACTTTTAAGCAAGTGCACGGTGTGGCCCTTCCCTTCGCTTTCTTGCTAGTGAGTGAGAGCGAAGCAAGGTGGCTAGCCACGCACGTCTGGGGACGGCGTTGGTACCCAAAGCAGACAAGAACTACTTTACGCTGAGCTCTTGTGACACCGGCTAGACAAAGAGGAAAAGCTTCCATCGTCACGGACAATAGAGATGCAAATGGGGTCTCACCTAAGTGTCACCTCCTTAAGTGACACGCACCGACATCGTATATGTGCATGTGCCGTGACACCAGTACGCGCAGCTACCAAGGCCAGAAGGTCAAGTGTCAACTATGTGAGGCTGTGAACAACCGAGCGAGTGATGGTGGCGCGTCGCAATCCTCAGGGAACTTGCGCCGGAGAAATCTGACAAATGGAGTCTAGAGATGTCGAGAACGACATTTTTCCGGGCAGGAGGTCGCTTTCGTTTCCTCGTAGTAATGATTGGTGGAGCTACACGCGTTGTCTGTCAGGGTGCAGACGGGAAAGGGCTGCCCACGGAGCCCACTACCCAAGCCCACATAAAAAGCTATACGGCACGCCGGCGGGTAAACAAGAAAAATTGCTGGTTTTTCGTGGAAAACCCGTGATCGAGCAAACATCAAAAAAATATTGCGATTCAAATTAATATTTTTATATTTGTCTAGATTCGAATATATCTAGTCATATTTCGCGGGTATATGGGGGCATACGTTGGATAGTGGACACCCGCATAAGTTTTACGGTCCCGCGGGACACCCACTTAAATTGTGTGGGACTGTACGGACGTATGCGGGCCTCTCACGGGCAGTCCCACCTGCACCCTGAGTTGTCTGCACACGGAGGCAAAGTAGCTATCTTCTTTTCTAGGCTAGAAAATATGTGCCAATACTGCTTTTCTGACAGATCTCGCCCTCTTGGAAAACCCCAAAGATTGTTTGAGGCTAGGTTTGCACAGGCGGGACCCCGCATATCCCGCAAACACATTGATTAGTACACATTGTAATAGAAGTCTCAATCTTCGTTTAACACTACATCTATTTAAATTGTACTAGAGACTAGCCCCGCACCCTGCCCCGCTTGTAACCCTATCTAAGACTAAGCCCTGAATGTATTTTTTAGTCTCAGCTCTGTCCCATTCGCTGGCCGACTCACTCCGGCAACTTAGCCATTGTATCCTTTCAGGCAGGGCAAATGCGAACATAACGACATATTCTGTCTCCTAGTTATGTGTTTCACACGGCAAATGGCCATTACTTTCTGCTATCAGATCGCCAATTGTAACACTTATGATTAGAATCTGAAGCTCGTGTACGTGTTGATGGCGAGCAGTACGCTTGTATTATTGCATTGTGACATAGCGCCATCCGGGCGGGGCTGGATGCTGTATAGACCAACTTAGCGTCCAACCACTTTGTTGATCTGAGTTTTCCTGGGTGTGTAAGCTCTTGGGTTTGGGATTGCTCCCTCTTGAGAGAAAAACACAATCTTCGTTTCTGTATCTTGATAGACTTATTATTGAATAAACCTTGTTGTTCGTGATGTTAGAGCAACTCTAACGGATCATGTATATCTCACCCCTTGAAAACGCGTATAACGGGCGTTGAAAAACGCGTTTACAGTCCTACGCGGGCTCGTGCCGAATAGATTCCGCAAATGGGAACCGTTAAAACGAATTTTTGATTTGTGGTTCCTGTTTGCAGGATCTGTTTGGCACCAGCCGCAGCCCCCGACACCGTAAATTGGTTTATTTTTAGCGCAATTTTATAAATTAGACAATAGATATGCAATTTGATAAAGTAGGTCCTTTATCACCTATATTTTTCAATATTGTTGCGGATGCAAAGTCGGATGGTCAGGTTGGTGAACTAATCTCTAATCTCGTCGAGGGGGGTGTCCATCTTATAGTATGCTGATGACATAATTCTTTTCACGGAGCATGACCTTACGAAGAAGGTGAACATGAAACCGATCTTGTGTATCTTCGAGAAGTTGTCAAAGCTTAAAATTAACTTTAATAAAAGTGAATTTATTGTTTTGCAAATGCTTCCAAACAAGAACAATAGTATAGGGCTATTTTTGGATGTGAGTCGGGTTCCCTGCCTTTTAGGTATCTCGGCGTGCCTATTCATTACAGGAAACTTAGGAACTCTAAATGAAACCATATAGAGAGTCAATCTGAAGAAAAATTAGGATGTTGACATGGAAAATTATTGTCCTATGGGGATAGACTGGTATTAATTAACTCAGTCTTAACAAGCATGCCTATGCTTATGTTACATTTTCTACAGATACCGAGGGGTGTTCCCAAAATAATGGACTTCTATCTTTTAGGTTTCTTTTGAAAAAAATGATGAATATAAGAAGAAATACAGACTAAAATGAAAGACCAGGTGGTTTGGGTATTGAGGTCCTAGAACTTAAAAACAAATGTTTACTCAGCATATGGATGTTTAAATTAATTTCGGAGGAAGGGGTGTGGCTAAAGTTGTTGCACGACAAATATCTAAAAAATAAAACACTAGCACAAGTGCAATCTAAGCCGACTGACTCACAATTTTGGAAAGGCCTAATGCAAGTAAAAGATGAGTTCTTTGCTAGGGTTTTTTCAAAATCGGTAATGGTATGACTACTTGTTTTGGGGAAGATGTTTGTCCAGCAGAGGTGCCTCTCACTTAGCAATATCCTTCATTATATAATTACTCGTTTTGAGGAGGATGTTTGGCTAGGAGAGGTGCCTCTCACTTGGTAATATCCTTCATTATATAACATATTTCCTCGAAAGAATTTTTCCATTCATACCGTTTTGTCCCAGACTCCTCACAACATTTGTTTCCAAAGGACCTTAACTGGAAGTAAATGGGATGCATGGTTGCATATTTGTCAGAGATTAATGACAATAGTCTTTACATATGAAATAGATTCTTTTCAATGGAGGTTAACAGAAAATGATTTATTCACTATGAAATCTATGTATGAGGATCTCATGAATGTGCATCATAGATTCCCTAGGCGATATTTAAGGAAGCTAAAATTACCACTAAACATAAACATTTTTATATGGTTCCTTAATAGTAAAGTTTTGCTAACTAAGGATAACCTAGCAAAGAGAAATTGGAATAAATGTAAGAAATGATGCTTTTGTGACAAGGAAGAAACAATTGAACATTTATTCCTATTATGACTATTTACTAAGATTATATGGCACATTGTGTTTTTCACTTATGATCTTCCACCTCCAACAAATATCACTAGTGTGTTTGGGAATTGGATCAATGGGGTGAATATAGAAAATAAAGCTAGGATTCGTATAGCCATATCAGCCTTAAGTTGGTCCATTTGAACGTGTCGCAATAATATTATTTTTAACAAGGCTACAGTTTAATCTTTTTTGCATGTTATTCACTCGTCTTTGATTCTCCCAGAGCATCAACGAAAACACATGGTTTATGGATGCAATCATCTAGTGACGATCGCTCATGATATCTACTCCAAGGCTTTGTGGTGGCGAATTAGTAGATTGAGAGATGTCTAGTTGTTGTATACTTATGATTATGAGATTGCTTGTAATTTTCAGAAGGTTGGTGTTTGTATCAACCTTATATGACCATTGAGCTATAATAAGTTGATGCATAAAACTTCGTAATAAAGGGTTGTGTGCATTCAAGGATGCAGAAGCCGGGGATTTACCCCATTCAAAAATAATAATACCAACACAAATAGATGCAGTATTCAATAGTCAAGATCTTGGTCTCTTCGACCAAGAGCTCAATCGTTGCCTTCTTATCCTCGATCTTGAGTCTCTTCTCCTCCAAGTTGGTTTTGCGCTTGGCATCCACCGAGATTGATTGCTACTGTTGAAATGTCATTTCCCTATTAATGTGTTTTGGCGTTTGTTGACAACACAAGGATGGTATAACTATGTGATAAGTGGTTGCAGGTGTTTTCATGTCCCTGCAATAGATAGTTTTAATGCAACTGAAACAGGAGATGTTTTCCAGGAAGTTCCCCTTAAAATCCTGCCAAATCTGCCATGTTTCCTGGAGACTCCGGAAGCTCGTCGGCGGAGACTTCGGCCTGGCTCCCCCGACCTAGAACCTGCAAGCTTCTGTCATCATCTCGGAAACTGTGGTCTCTAAGCCGGAGACTCCGCCATCCCCGGAGATGCCGCTCCATTCAGGTCAGAGACTCCGGCCTGCTATCTTGAGCCAGCTTGCTATTAGCCTCTGGTATAGGCTCGGAGACTCCGCTTCTAGAGGAGGAGACTCTGGCATGTCCGGAGACTTTGGTGCTAACGACCCAAATATTCCGGCCTACTCGCATGGTGCTGGTTGAAGCAAGGTTTTGTCCTCGCCCCAGAGACTATCTTTCTTGGCGGAGGTTCTGGCCAGCCTGGAGACTCCGGCGTTTGGTCACCGGAGACTCCAGAGTAAGTGAACTGCAACGAATCCATTTCGAGGGGGATTTAAATACCCCTATTCTTCCCCAAGTGAAGACTGTGGCTTCCACTCTCTCTCCTCCATTGTTGCTGAGCTTAGACCTCCAAGATCTGCGTCCCTATCCACTAGAACTTGATGCCCTTTGGGGAATTAAGGGAGGAAATTTATACCTAGCTTTCCATCGAGGGGATTTGTGTTTCCCCACCATTTGTGTATGAAGTTTTTGCTCTTGGGTTTGAGGAAATCCTAACCTGAAGAAGTCGCCCTCCATAGCTGATCCTCGTGTGTAAGAGCTTTGAGGTCGTCTTGGGAGCCTCCAATTCAGTTGTGGAGAAGTGCCACAAGGAGTTGTACAAGGTTTCAGTTGCCTCCTTCAAGGCCACTGCATAGTGGATCGTGTGCTTGCCATGAGGCGGGTGTGCGGGAGAATAGAGTGAGTCCTTCTGTGGGCGCTGGTGGTCTTAGTACCGTCCACCCCTCCAACAGAGACATACTTCCCCTCAAAAGAAAGAAACTTCGGGAAAACATCTCTGTGTCTACTCTCGGTTATCTCTATCCTTTATTCCTTATTATTGTTGTTGCATGTTCTCTTGTAATATAGGTTCCCTCACCGAGTTGCATATCTAGAGAATTTACTTTATCTCAAGCCTTAGTTTTAAAAGAAACTAAAAATTGAGTAGCGCCCATTCACTCCCCTATAGTCACTTATACTGGTCTTTCAATTGGTATCAGAGCCTCGACTCATACTTTGGCTTAGACTAAGAGAGTATGGGCGACAAGAGTAAGGAAGGTGAGAATTCTCCCGATGAGACTCTCATCTCTAGGAAAGAATTTAATGAATCCATTGATTCCGTCCGGAATGAGATGAGAGCCATGTTCGAATTATACCTTGGCAAAAAGGATACGATCTTTGTTGACATCGGTGATAATCAATCATTCGGGACCAAACCATTGGGGGGTCCCCCAAAGGTGTATACCAATGGTGAGGAAGGCAACTCGGAAAGAGGGAATCCTATGGGAAAAATGCCACCACCACCTAGCTATCACAATACTCCCGCCCCTACGCCTCATATAAACCATCGTGGTCCTCCTCCTAAGCTTGATGAGTCAAATTTTGCCAGTTGGAAATATCTAATGCGTTCCCACTTCAAAAGTTCAAGTGTCCATCTTTGGAAGGTTGTGGAGCATGGCTTCAATCCTTTAAACCCCAACAACATGACGCTCATCGAGGAGATAAACAATCAACTCAATGCCATTACCATGGCCATTCTTCAAGATGATCTGACTCATGAGAAAATGACCCACATTCATTCTCATGGCACCGCCAAGGAATCTTGGAGTGCTCTTGAAAGAATCGATCTTGGCAATGAAAGCATACAAAGATCCAAGTTTGAAGAAACGTACTATGAAGCTGATGCCTTCGTTGGAAAGGAAGACGAGACTCTCAAAGAGCTCTATTGAAGGGTCATAGTCCTTTCGATTAGGATGGTTGACCATGGAAGTAGGGTTGTGGATGATAAGTGTATCAAGTGCAAGTTCATCAAGCCATCTTGCCCTTCCGAAGAGAAATGGAAAACAGTATTCGCTCAAGGGAATACTTCTATGCCATGTCCACAAATGAAGTGTTGAGTGGGTTTATGGCTCTTGGTATCATGAACAAGACCTCCGATGATGCTCTTACTCGTGCTTAGAGACTGGATTCTCCAAATCTTCCTTTTAAGGCTAAGGATCATGTTCATGAAGAAGAATATGATTATCTGGGAGTGATAGAAGGCGATGACGAAGACATCAAGTGTGCCTTGCATGAGAAATTGGCTTTAGTCTCAAGAAGGTTTTTGAAGAATCAAGAAAAGGGTAATCCCTCAAAGATTATCACAAGTAGCTCAATACCCAAGCTAAGATCATGCTACAATTGTGGAGAAAACAACCACTTTATTGCTGAATGCCCTTGTGAGAAGATAGAAGACCATGGTGGACGGCTTGTGTTGAAGTCCAAGTACAAGCCTACTACAAACAAGAACGTCGTCAAGAAAGTCCAAAACAAGAATGTCGGCAACAAAAACTACCCCAACAAGAAGGATCCACAAAAATATGTTTTGGTGGCTCGTGAAGAATACGAAGAGAACAATGAGACTGAGAGTGATGATGAAGATGATGGAGAGATTGTGGGTGTGGCTGCCATTGCCTCAATTTCTACCACTTTCGCTACTACTACCTCAACCTCTTCACCTACATCCCTCTTCAACTCACCCAATGACAACAAGCTCATCACCAATCCTACATGTCTCATGGCTAAATCCTCCATGGTAACTCCTCTATGCCTATCAACTCCTTCTATTGATGCAACCTATTATGATGATGATATGAGTCTCAAGATTAAGAAGGAAGTATTATTAACCTCAAGTTCTTGAATTCCTTGGCCCCATCATTGGGACAGCAAAACAAACTCCATTTAGCCAGTCCATACTTATTTTTCTCACTGTCTTCTTTCAAAAGAATATTGATTGAAAATAACCCAATCTCTATAAGACTTATTTTGGAATTTGTAGGAAAGAAACCATATACATCACAATATTGCTTACAATTGCATTAATGAAAACTTCTTCTACCTAGGGATTGCAATTTTTCCAACTGCTTAAATGCTTTTATAGCCTCTCCTCGATGTGTTTCCATTCGGCATTAATAAGTCTCTAATAATATAACAGAGTACACAAGTAGCTACTCGGAAATTGTCCTTGCCCACAACCAAATAGTTCACCGTATTGGTCCTCTCTAGATCAAAACAATTTGCTTTTGTGGAAGTTTATAATGATACCTGAAAGTTGCTCAAACACTGATAAAACTAATTTCAGGTTTTCTTGTTTTTTGAAATCATGTTATATAAAGAGAATCGTATCGTTGGCATATAGAAGGATTGAAGTTCCACCATCAACTAGTTGTCGAATCACTCCCTCAACTTGACTCGCCTGCTTTGTGTGTTCGATCATGACAACATAGGGATCCCGGATGAGAGAACCCTTGGAGAGACGCCGACTCCAACTATGTTACATGTATAATCCATACTAGATCTTACCAACTTCACATCCTACCTCCTCTCAATAGAAGCGATCTCCGCATGGAAAAATGAAGTGAGCCGCGCTAGCTCGCTACTCTTCCTTTATGGACGAGGGAAAGGTTGAGCAGTTTGCGAAGTTACTGGCCCCCAGAACACGCAAGGCCCCTTATGAATCTGGGTAAAATATGAAATAAAAGAAAGGCATAGTCTACTTCTCCTTTCCCTTTAAAATAAGTTTATGAGTTCTTTGTCTCCATGAATACCTGATTTACGGAGCCCTTTCTGGCTCTCTAGCTCCCCTCCTTTCTATTGAGTGGGCTTTCAGGAAGAATGTAAAATCCTTTTCCTTCAATGAGAGCAAAGTAGGTTTGAAAAAATATCTTAGAGTATCTAGGGTTCTGCCAGGAGGGTATGTTGACACCTTCATTTTTCTTCCCATCGGAGTTATTTCCCAAGGACTTCCCATTGTAAGAGGATAGACCACTATAATGAATAACATTGGGAATAATGGGTCACCATGTTATAATCCTTTTCTCGCTTGAAAGTATCTTTCAACATCGTCATTGACTTTTATGGAAACACTACCTCCAAGCACGAAATTATTGATTGAAGCATGCCACTCAAGTGAAAATCGTTTCATTGAGAGAGTCTATTGTAGAAAATAGCACACTTGACTTTGTCATAGGCTTTTTTTCAAAATCAATCTTTAGGATTATCCCATTCAACTTTTTGCATGAAGTTCATGTATTGTTTAATGTAGGATTACAACCCCGTTAAGGATGTTTCTTCTTTGTCTGAAGGCAGTTTGTGTGGAACGAACCACATGGTTGGCAATCGAGTTTAATCTAATTGTTGTGGTTTTGTGAAAAACTATAACCAACATTAAGTAGATAGATTACTCTATATTCTTGGATTATTTCTGCCTCAGTAATATTAGGTTCATCACTAACACTAGGTCCGACATCCTAGAAGTTCTGAGAAAACCTAGTTTGGAAATCAACCCCTACATAAAGGAAGCCGCATAGTTCTATAAGGTTCGACATCCCAGAAGTTCGGAGAAAACCTAGTTGGGAATCGAACTGGACAGGGTTCCTTGTTATATTCCATCTGTATACCCGCCTTTCTTCCTCCTTGGTTTAGGGAGAAGTAAGTAGGTTCTTCTCCTCAACAGAAACCTGGGCACTTGGCATATAAGAACATACTCGGAAGCAACATGTGTACACCAAATAGAGCAAATACAAGTCACAACTGCAATACTAGGTGTAATTTATCTTCTCAACTATACCCTAGTAGATGGTCATTCTGGCTCTAGGTCAGTAAGGATATATACTTTTAGGCATGCATTGCGCAGAAGACATCTAATATAACAAGAAATGTTCCACTTCCATTTTCAGGTGGCAATGCATTTTGGAAGAACTATATGAAGAACGCACCTGCAACAACCCGAGAAATTCTAGTACTCCCTCCAATCCAAATTAACTGTCGTAGATTTAGGGAAAATGTTGCCTAAAATATGTCTAGATTTAGTGAACCTGCATCAATTAATTAGGGACAGAGTCCAAAGATGGCATTTGATGTATAGAATATAAGAAGACATACTTTAATTGAGTAAACCGATGACTGACTAAATTATCATGCCAGGACGATGAACAGTCTACAGAACTAGCCAGAACATGCTCACAACAGAAAAAAATTGGTTCTACTTTGACCTCCTTTTCTTGGCAAGGACATAGCATTCGTAGTTCCATCTTAATTTTCATTAACTAATAATTGTTGACTCACTCATTCTGCTCTGGGCGAAACCCTAGGATCTATCTTCTGGATCGGGTGATGGCAGCATTGTGGTTTCATTTTCTCTCTTGGGAGCATCCTTTGTGGAGCAGTGCTGGATGGCAGAGGCACGAGGTGGAGCGGTTTTGACTTGCACGGGGCTTCGGCGGTGATGTCAAGTCATGTCTGGTCAACATGTGCAATGCTAGGTCATGCCTATTCGTCAGGTGCTACACATGGCTAATCGTCCAGAATTTTAAGCTTTGTTGGCAAGTGGTACTTAGCAGTGTGGTGCTGCGGTGTACCAGAGGCAACCACTACTAGGAAAATGGACATCCGTGGCGCACCAAAAATGGACATCCGTAGCACAGTAGCAGTGTGCCACGAGCCGCGCGCTACGGCTAAAATTTACCCATAGCGCACTACCTGGTGCGCTACGGCTAAAAAAGTTACTCGTGGCGGACCACCCAGTGCGCCACAGGAAGGGGTCCAGGTGCGCCACAGCTATGTTTTTTGAAAAACAAAAAAAATGCAAAAAACACCCTCGTTTTGAATTTCAAAAGCAATTGGGTCCCCGCCGTCGTGTCGCCTCGCCAGAGCATGGTGGTCGTGGCGCGGCCACAACCTACCACCGCCGGAGGTGCGGGAGGCCGTGGTCGTGCTAGTTCTCGAGTGGGAGGTGTCAGGCCGAGGAGGAGGTGGCGGACGGAGGTGGCGGCGGCGGTCAGAGGAGAAGGTGGTGGCGGTGGCAGCCGGAGGAGGAGGTGGCGGCGGCAGCCGGAGGAGCGGCGGCGGCCGAAGGAGGAGGTGGCGACGGCGGCTGGAGGAGCGTCGTTGTCACTTCAAGGAGGAGGAGGAGGTTAGAGAGAAGAGGAGGAGAGGAGAGGAGGAGAAGGGGAAGAAGGAGAAGGAGAAGGAAAAGGAAGGAGAATGAGAGGAGAAGGAGAATAATGGGAGGGAAAAGGAGAGGGGTAGGTGGCCGGAGTGGTGATTCGAATTTTGAATCCCACCCCACTTACTCGTAGCGCACTACATGGTGGTGCGCTACGGGTAAGTGGCCTCTATTTTTTTCTGCAGGAAAAAACGATCTTTTGACCGTAACTTCGTTCTCGCCATTTTGATATATTAAACGTTTTTTTCGACTTTGTATGCAAAAGTTATGGCCGTTTTACCGTGGCATGAGCTTTTTTTGCAAAAAAAGTCGAAATTTTTGGTTGTTAATTTTCCTACAAACTAGACCACATTACCTACCTAGATGTCAAAGGATTTTTAAATTTGAAGTGTTTTTCATTTTCTTTTATTTTTTTTCAAGGCTAAAAAGGGGATCCACGGGGGGGGGGGAGGGGGTGGGGGGTGGAGTTGGGAAACATAGGCAACATACTTACCCGTAGGGCACCACATGTGGTTCCCTATGGGTATGTTTCATACCCGTGGCACTGTTGGAAATATGCCCTAGAGACGAATAGTAGTAATGACTATTATCATATTTCATATAGTTTATGATTAAGTTTTATATCATGCTATAACTGTATTGAGTGGAAACATCAATACACGTGTAATATACAAACAACCAGGGGTTCCAAGTGAGACTCTAGTCACTGGTTCATTGGTCAACAAATGATCATGTTTCCTGATCATGTGGCATTTATGCCAGTTGAAAATGAGGAGAGAATGAGATGATGAAATAATACCCAACCTAAACATCGTGACCTGATCATGTCACGAAATTCAAGTTACGATGATTAGAAATGGATCCTCGTAGACTATTCCTTAGACCGTGAGGCTATATCAATCACTGTCTCCCGAGAATGCTTAGATAGCATCAAACACCATGTGGTAAAACAGTGGTTATAAAGGTGTGTTCAGGTATTCGGAGGAAACCGTAGAGGCAATATATGTCAAGAGCGGGATTTGTCCGTCCATGTGACGGAAAGATACTCAAGGGCCCACTCGGAGAAGTTATATCCAATAGTTGCGCAGCGTGTGATTTGATCATGGGGATATCACTTGTCGGAACGAGTCAAGTAGCATTGTTCAGTAACGAGATTGAACACGACATGGTGATGTCATTGATCAGATCTCGAGCAATGCAAGTATCGAATGACAAAGGGAATAACACACGATTGTCCCGGTTTAAACGACGAAAGATCTTTGTGGAACGCACAGGGGTCACATGGCCATCCAGGTCCCTCTATCGATCATTGGTGCGGGAGTGTCTCGACCATGTCTAGAGTGTTCCCGAACCGTGGGGTATCACGCTTAAGGGATTGATGATACTTAGAGAGTGTTTATAGGATCAGTAGAATCACCGAAGAAAAGAAGGGAGAAAACCGGAAGGGTTTCGGTAAGTCCGGAGGATCTCTGGAGTGGAGGTGGAAGGTGTTCCATAGCCACAGAGATTGAATAATGCATTAATGAATGTTAAATGTTGATTTATATTTTATTCATAATTATTTAATAAAGAGAAAATCAATTTTAATGGTCAAAGGCTTAATGGGCCAATTCCGGAGGGAGAGGGCCCATTAGGGAAAGGAGAGAGGGAGAAGGGGCAAGGGGGCTGGTCGGCTGGGCCTAGCCCCCTGCGCGGTGCCCACTAGGGGCTGTCCGGCGGCCTCCCCACCCCTCCTCTCCTTTAGTCCCCCCCCCCCCCGGGACTTTGAGGGAGGTAGTACCTCCACTCCCCCTATATATAGTGGGGTATTTGGCCTAGAAAAATACACCAATAATCAATAAAGGTCTCCCCACTTTTGGGAGGACCTCCAATTGATATTTTCTCTCTCTCCCTCTCTCTCTCGTGACCGTGGTCCCAAGTCTGGACTGCACGAGCGAGAGACAGCGCCATCGCGCTGCGGGATTCGGATTCGAGAGCTCTACTTCCGCAACTGCCGCTGGATCGGGGAAGCGGGAGTCATCGTCAGACACCGGACGTGTGTAACTCCCCGCGAGGTGTCGCACTTGAGGCACTCAAGTCGTTGGAGCCAGAAGGAGCGCAAGGACTTCATCACGACCTTGAGGTCGGCTTTGGCTCGTCTACATCAACCATGCTCTCCTGAGCGTTGACAACGCTTTTCGGTCTTCAAGGGTAAGTTCGCGAAAATCCCATCCCGTTACTGTATTACTAATAGATAGGTCCTGGCAGCTTCAGGGGTTCAGGGGCGTAGGGTAAATTTTTTGTTGTTTTCATGCGCGGAACCCCTACAGTGGTATCAGAGCTAGATCTATGCGTAGTAATGCTAGTACGGGTAGAACACACGAGATGTAGTGTGTGGGCGTTGATCTTCTAGTTGTTAGCCTCCCACGTGTACTTGTGCATACCACAGTAATGTTTGATGAAGCGGCCCCCAACCGACTTTACGCGTTCATTCGCGAGACTGGTCCACGCTTGACATACGGCTTGTACCGTATAAAGTGGCTTAGGGGGGTGTCTGTCTCTCTCGCATTAGTTGGTATGCCATTTGCAACGGAGGGCCCCGAAAGGGGTGTAGTAGAGACAACTACTTGATCAGCGTTGTGCTGAAAGTTCGTAGGTAAGAACAGTTCTTGTGCGAAAGCCCATTCAGCCACGTAAAACATGCAAAGATAAAGTAGAGGCGTCTAACTTTGTTTTGCAGGGGACGTTGCTTTGTGATATGGTTGTGGCAAAGGTAAAGTGATTACCTTTTGTTACATAGTAGTAGATAGTCACGGAGGTGACGGACTACCACGCCGGAATGACACCGGTACCCTGGTGTCTACGGCGCCGGAACCCTGGCGCCGGAACCCAGTGACGGCGGATGGAGATCACGACGTGAAGGACCATATCACATAGCATTTACATTCAATGTTATTGTTTGTATTCCTTATTGTGTGCTAGTATTAGATACTCGACGGTAGCCTAATAAGATGATCCCTATTAAAATTACCAACGATTGTGTTCCCCCTTAGTGTGCACCACCAAGAAAGTTCTTCGATATGAGGCGATCCAGGGTTACAGGCCTGGGTGTTAGACATATCTACGTTCACATACAGTGGGTGTAAGCCATGTTGCACAGCGAATACACTAAGGTTGAGTTGGCGAGCCTAGCACGCTAGAGAAGCGTGGCCTCGGAACACGGATGGTCGAAAGATCGAGCACGAGTCGCATGAATGATGTGACCGACGTTTAGCGTCCACCCTTGAACCCACATTGATGGTCGTGACAATCGGGGGAGATGTGGCTGATAGGGGTTGTGTTATCACTAGGAACCCTCACTAGGGATAGGCGTTTCTGAGTGGAGTTATTATTAACTCATTTAATTATAAACTTATTCTAAATTCCTTTTGCAAATTATAAATATAGAAAATGGTTCTTCCCGAGATTACCTTTCCTATCGACGATTGGTTAGAAGGAGAAAAACTCAAGTTAGATGGATCCAACTTTTCGGCATGGGTCATACGCCTATTTGATCTCCTTGGGGAGAACAAGGTGGCTGACTACATGACCCGCGAGATGTATCTGGAGCCACCCTATTCTCATGAGACCTAGGTGTAGCGGGATTTGCGTTATCGTTGTCGTGTGATGGCCACATTCATATCAGTGACCATGCGCCTCGGAATGGAGGTTGGGCTATGGCCAATGGTGGGGAGTCTCAAGCCACGGATGGTCATGGCACATCTGAGAGCACAATTCGTGGAACAAGTGCACATGTAGGAGTATGAGCTGATGGGGGACTTCCTCTCCATAAAGATGGAGGAGGGCTCCTCACTAGATGAGCACTTATTACGCCTCTACGCTGCGTACATGAGTCTGACATACTACCTGGACAACTGGTTTTCAAGCTCATTTGCGATGGGAGTTGTGCTACGATCGCTTCCTCCAAGCTTCCAAGCACAAGTTAGGATCTGCATTATGAGAGGCGACACGGAAACACTGGATTTCCTCGAGTTCATATCACATTTCAGAAATGTGGTAGATGAACCCAACGTCGCTGGAGTCGTCAACGACAAAGCTATATATTTGATATACAGTTTTATAAATGTTATAATCTCGCAAACACATTGCATTGTTAAGTATATCTGATACTTGTTCTGTTTTGCTGAAAACAGGTCCTTCTGCATGAGAGGTGCTTGCTGGAGAGGAGGTGACATTGCGTGTTGATGGCGAGCATGATGATGATGGCTGATGACACTCTTCCTCAACATTTATCATTTAGTTTGTGTTTTAGGATGATTATTGTAATCAAGAGATTGTGAACTTCTTTAGTGTGTCTCACGCTTCGTGAGACGGTTATTCATATGAGTTTGTAACAAACAGTTGTTCTGCTTTTATGAATGATTTCTATTCGTGTTCATATCTTGTTTGATTATGTGTGAATTATCCTTGCTATTTTAAACTAATTGTAATGCATGAACATTTGTAAAACATTAAAATGCCTTGTTTAAAATACCCAACTTAATGATATATTCATTAATGAATGAAACCATTGTTTAAATTCAAAGTTATGTGATAATATGTGAAAGTCATTCGATTTCTTATCACATATAATCATGCCTAAGTTCGGCAAAATAACTTGAACATCGTGTATTACTTGAATACAAAGTGTTAAATGAATTGTTAAATAGAATACATATTCGATGTATTGTGTTTTAACGAAAATGGTAACTATCATTATATGATTGTTTAAATGTGTAAAGTAGTTTATCAAAGGAAATATGAATATGAAACTATTTGATTTGATCAAAGTGTTTCATCAATAAAAGGGTATAAATATAAAAGAGAATCCAATTACTATGATTTGATCAATAGTAATGAAATTCAACTTTATAAGAATGGCATAAAAGAAATTGTGGAATGCAAAGCGTTTTGAAACGTCAAAATGCAAAGCATCACAATGTGATATTAGATATCAAATGGGTTGAATAGAAGGAACCAAATAAATCGTTGTAGTGTAGATGTAGAGACCATTAGTTAAATAGTTAGCACTCAATTAGAATGTAGTGAACCATTTGAATTTGTGAAAGTTTTGGGGTTATTCGATATAACCAAAACAATAACGAATAAATCCTTGTAGCGTATTCATTGGAAACTTTTGAATACGTAACCCATAGCTGAAACCAAAAGGAAAGCAACACTTGTATTGTTTGGATTTTGGTGCATTCTTGAGAAAGCTCACTTCCAGTGATGTTTCTCAATTATGAAGCAAATGGAAAATAGTGTAAAACACGATGAGGATTCAAAACCCTACATCAGAGTGTTGAGAAGCGCAACGGATAATTTTCCTGAATGATTCTCTTCACAGAAGAAAAGGATCAATGATATTGATCATTGTGTTTTCCCCACTAGTGTTTTCACTACATGAAGTAGGATTCAAAATGTAATACATATCTTGTATGGAGACATTTGTGAATCATTTGTCATGATTTTTGAAATATGACATACCTATGAACTACAAAAGAAATAATGGTAAACTAAAATTATGAGAAATCCTAATAGCAAAATTCCCTTGAGATTAGAAAGCAATTCGTTGCTGAATCTCACAAGTAAAAGGGGTTACTTGAATTTTACCAAATGACGGCAAAGCTATAGTAGGAAAAAAGGGGGTGAATGACAAAAGCACAATTTGTCAAGTATTGGATAAATTCAAATGAATTTGATTCATGTGTGCTAAATGTCTAGTGGATTTAAAACTAGTAAAGCACTAGTATCTCATAGTAAATCTCCAAGTTTGATATTTAATCAAAGTATTTTGAAGTTATTCAAAATAGTAAGGAGATATGCAATTTGCATAAAATTGAGTGGGAGCTATGAAAGTCTTCCTGAAACAATATGTGATTGACATATTTTTAAGTGGGAGCAATATAAGACTCAAATTCAAATATGTAGGAACATATTTAGAGTGGGAGCTTATAGGAGTAATTCTTAAGTACGTTAAGAATGAAAGGCGCAAATACTTATGAATAATGATTTATAAGATGTAGAAGTGTATTATGATATTATGTAGTATTCCTTAAGGGATTCTGAAAAGGGTTTCGGAATAGAAGTTAATTCAGGAACCAATCCTTAATAACTCAAATTAGGAATAGTATTAAGTTTAGCATCAATGATTGAAAGAAAGAAAAGGATGATCGTCATCCACTATGTTGAGACATAGGTTCGGTCCTAGTAAACCATGATGATAACTTAACATAATATGTGATCCAATAAAGAACATTTAAAAGTAATTAAGTTCGAATCACAGAACGTTGAGCTAAGTTTGTCCGCGGTGTATGAATAGATAACTGTAGACATGTTTTCCAAATCCATAAAGGATGATATATCTTAAAGCATAAAGAGTTATGTTATAAGGGAATATGTTGGAAACTCCTGTAGATACCAATTAAAGTCAATTCGGAAGCGAGGTGAACAAAAACATCGAAAGTTGCACAGAGTGCACTAGTGTTTCGATGAATACATTTATAATAATAGATAAGGGTACCATCTAAAGTGTTGTATAATGTTATGGCGGGGCTAGTTCGCTTTTAACGTAGAATGGTGTGTCCCAGGGCACAGTGCCCATGAGAAAGCCCTAGAGGTTAATCTAACGTCACTGTAGGCTACTGGAATCAGGCCTTGTTCTACTGCCATAGCGACGATACATACACATAGATGCTATCATGTGATGATAAAGTATTAATGTCAATCAAGGTGACATTAGTAAGTTGCAAATGATTTGGGACTGTAAAGTACAGACCCAAGACTCAACCTCTTCCATGAGCAAGCATGTTCAGGGTACCGGAAATATGGTGCCAAAGATTGAGAACACATGCAGCCAGTGTATTTGTACTCTAGTGCAAGTGGGAGACTGTTGGAAATATGCCCTAGAGACAAATAGTAGTAAGGACTATTATGATATTTCATATAGTTTATGATTAAGTTTTATATCATGTTATAACTGTATTGAGTGGAAACATCAATACACGTGTGATATACAAACAACCAGGGGTTCCCAGTAAAATCTAGTCACTGGTTCATTGGTCAACAGATGATCATATTTCCTGATCATGTGGCATTTATGCTAGTTGGAAATGAGGTCATCTCATTCAGAGAATGAGATGATGAAACAATACCCAACCAAAACATCGTGACCCGATCATGTCACAAAGTTCAAGTTACGATGATTAGAAATGGATCCTCGTAGACTATTCCTTAGACCGTGAGGCTATATCAATCACTGTCTCCCGAGAGTGCTTAGATAGCATCAAACGCCATCTGGTAAAACGGTGGTTATAAAGGTGTGTTCAGGTATTCAGAGGAAACCGTAGAGGCAATATATGTGAAGAGCGGGATTTGTCCGTCAAGGTGATGGAAAGATACTCAAGGGCCCACTCGGAGAAGTTATATCCAATAGCTGCGTAGCGTGTGATTTGATCATGGGGATATCACTTGTCGGAACGAGTCAAATAGCATTGTTCAGTAACGAGATTGAACATGACATGGTGATGTCATTGATCAGATCTCGGGCAATGCAAGTATCGAATGACAAAGAGAATAAGACACGACTGTCCCGGTTCAAACGACAAAAGATCTTCGTGGAACGCACAGGGGTCACATGGCCATCTAGGTCCCTCTGTCGATCATTGGTGCGGGAGTGTCCCGACCATGTCTGGAGTGTTCCCGAACCGTGGGGCATCACGCTTAAGGGCTTGATGATGCTTAGAGAGTGTTTATAGGATCGGTAGAATCACCGAAGAAAAGAAGGGAGAAAACCGGAAGGGTTTCGGTAAGTCCGGAGGATGTCCAGATTGGAGGTGGAAGGTGTTCCATAGCCACGGAGATTGAATAATGTGTGAATGAATGTTAAATGTTGATTTAATCATTTATTCATAATTATTTAATAAAGAGAAAATCAATTTTAATGGTCAAAGGCTTAATGGGCCAATTCCGGAGGGAGAGGGCCCATTAGGGAAAGGAGAGAGGGAGAAGGGGCAAGGGGGCTGGCCGGCTGGGCCTAGCCCCCCGCGCGGGGCCCACTAGGGGCTGGCCGGCGGCCTGCCCACCCCCTCCTCTCCTTTAGTCCCACCCCGGGACTTTGAGGGAGGAAGTACCTCCCCTCCCCCTATATATAGTGGGGTATTTGGCCTAGAAAAATACACCAATAATCAATAAAGGTCTCCCCACTTTTGGGAGGACCTCCAATTGATATTTTCTCTCTCCCCCTCTCTCTCTCTCTCTCTCGCGACCGTGGTCCCAAGTCTAGACTGCGCGAGCGAGAGACATCTTCACCGCGGAGCGCCGTCACGCTGCGGGATTCGGATCCGGGAGCTCTACTTCCGCAACTGCTGCTGGATCAGGGAAGTGGGAGTCATCGTCAGACACCGAACGTGTGTAACTCCCCGCGAGGTGTCGCACTTGAGGTACTCAAGTCGTTGGAGGCAGAAGGAGCGCAAGGACTTCGTCACGACCTTGAGGTCGGCTTTGGCTCGTCTACATCAACCACACTCTCCTGAGCGTTGACAACACTTCTCGGTCTTCAAGGGTAAGTTCGCAAAATGCCCCTCCTGTTACTGTATTACTAATAGATAGGTCCTGGCAGCTTCAGGGGTTCAGAGGCGTAGGGTAAAATTTTATTGTTTTCATGCGCGGAACCCCTACATGCGCACCACTATATGGTGCGCTACGGGTATGTTGCATACCCGTGGCGCACCACTATATGGTGTCCTACGGGTAAGTGGCCTGCGTCCACCTCTTCCCTGGCCCACACGTAGCCGTGGTGCACCACCGCCATGTGCGCCACGGTTATGCCAGTTAGCCATAGGGCACTTGTTGGCAGTGCGCCACACCTATTTTACCCATGGGGCACAATTGGCACGTGCGCCATGGATGTGTGGATTACCTATAGCCGTTTTCCTAGTAGTGAACCATAACGTGCTTGGAATGAGGGCGCAGGGAGGTGGTGCTACATGGTACCGTGGTGGTGTCGATGGCTAGTGTGGCGAGATTCTGCGCATCGATCTACACGTTGAAGATGGGTTGGCGGATGATAGCGGAGGCGGGACATCCGGGCGTATGTGTTGGCACCGTTTCGTGGATATTCTGTGCGAATATGGGATCCTAACCCATGGACGGTTGGGTATTTTCCATATTTCGTCGGGGAGCTAGCAATGGACTGCTATCGTCATGCTCAGTGTTGTTTTGATGGTCTTAGTTTGTATAATCTTTGTAATGCCTTTTTCTTTTAGTAATAAACTAGCATGGTGGCCCTCGCAAATGCGAGGGCATCATTTTTAATTTGTAAAAGTGACTCTGTAATTAATTTATTTTTTCACTTATAGTCTCATTATGCTATATGGGATAATACAGTTACATAGTCTAGCTAAATAGATAGATATACGTGAGAATTCTTGATTATTGTAGTTTGTGTTCTAATACATCGTTATTTTCTCAACACTTCACAAATTTTCTGAGTATGTGTCCATTTGGGTCGCGATCTTAATCTAAACTAAATAGATAATATGATATTTGGCTTGTCAAGATTGCAACTTCAAAGGTTCTAACTGGCTCACTTTAATTTTGTGAAATATTCAAACTTTGTAGCTCAAGTAATATTGAAACCATGTTAATATTCCTTTCCAATCTCCATCAGATCCTCTTAATTTGATCATTCGCTAAGCTATCACGGAGCCTCTTGCATATAGTTTATGTATCTTATCTCATTAATTATCCATGGAGGTGCGGGCATGTTCCTTGGTGGGTTATAGGACCATGGATTTCTACTATGTTATGAAAGTGACATACCAATAAAGCCGCCTCTATTACTATTTGAGTGTAACCATGGAGGTTTATCACATGTGGCCATTTAATATCTCCTTTTGAGATTTTGTTTTTCTTCGTGCTGTAATGACTTCTTGTTTGGTGGCGCTCTTCAATTAGTAAGACTTTCTTTCCAAGTGAAACCTTACGTCCGATGTTCGTTTTTTGTACTGGGCAGTGGTGGTACTCAGGTTGTTCCCTTGTTGAAAACATTGTCTGAAGAGCTCGGAGTAAGTGTTTGCCTAGAATATTTGCAATCACCGATCTTATTTAGGGTCCCATCTTGGATGTGGGTCTCTCTTGTCTTTTTATTGCAATTGATGTTTATATGGTTTTTTTGGGTTCGGTCTTATGTAGTTTCATGACCAGAACATAGAATAACGTCTAAGTTTTTCTACCTAAAAGAAAGTAAAGATGATAAATGAAGAATCTATATAATTTATTTTGAGGGAAGCACCATATCCATATATCACTAATAGAAAATATAAATCATGGTTGAATTTATTTTTGTTGATTTGCGTTTTTGAGCTTATCCTTGAATATTGTAGATTGTTGGAAGAACATTGTGTTTTCTTCAAGTATTTATAAACTTCTAGAAGAACATATTTTTATTTCAGAGAACTCTCTGAACTTGTATTGTCAAATCTTAGAAGATGTCCTTGCACTTATAAATTTCTAAATTAATTTTTGAAAATCAGACTGAATATTATTTAGGGTAGCCTATCAATTTCTTGAAGCGTCTCCTTGTGTTGTTTGAATGTCTTCCCTAAACTTTTGGATCCCAATCTATATGATCATGGAAGTTGGTTTGTACATTTCTATACATTAACGTTGATGTGTTATATAAACTTGTCATGATTTTTGAAACCGGTCTATATGTTTGTTAAAGATATAATTATATATTTTTTGTAGGTCATTCTCGGTATATTGAAACCTCCTGAACTTTTTAAAGGTTTAAAATTTTCTCGGACATTTGGTTATCCGTTAAAGTTTTGAATATACTTTCGGCAACCCAATTGAACCTCATGAGTTTTGAAACCATGCTATGAGTTTTGTAATCCGGGGTTACAAGTTCTTTCTAGGTCCTTTTTGGTTTATTGGAACCTATTGTACTTTTTGGAGGTTCAACATTATCTAACAAATTTGGTAATCCGTTCAAGTTTAGAACACCTCTGACAACCCAATTGAACCATTTGGAATTAATTATGGGTTTTTTATGATAGTGACCTCAATGTACTCTAGCATGTTGACTATAAGTTTTATCCGGCCCACGCATGTACCATAAATTTATCTAGTTGCGAGGATTTCTTACTTTTGGTTACTATTAGGTCAATGCTAAGTGCATATCATTTATAAATTTGGTAATCATAATATTTGGGAGCATCGTCAACTGTTTGGAGGTTTAACCTTTTCTCATACCTTTTGGAATCTATATGTGTTTCAAACACACTTCCAACTGCTCAACAGAGCCATTGGTAAATTAACGTGGTGTTTTCTCTATGGCCAGTGTCCTGATGGTATGCTAACCCATTAGCCATTTCTTTACCGGAACGATGATATATACCATCAGTTATATATATTCAAGCACATTATCCTTTTGGTTACTCGAAGTGCATGACTCTTACAACTTTTAGAGTATAAAGTGTTGATGGGATTCGCCTAGTATCCATGCGTCGATATGTGTTGTGATTGTGTAAGTGTGGTTTTTTATGAAAAAGGTAGTTCATGAACCTAAATGTGTGGGGCAAACTTTTCTTTTTTGAAGGAGCGCACAACAAACTTACATGTTTTACCTAGTTTTTTTGGTAACAAATCGTACACCGAATCCGTGTTATATTGCTGGGTGTGGCATGCAGGGGTAAATAAATATACGAATTACCCCATAAAATTTCTGTCAGGTGTGACATGCATATGGGTAAATAAATAAATTACTATCTCCTAATAAAAAAATCTTTGGCTTGCTAGGTTATTTTAATTTGCATATTTGCTACTCCCTCCGTCCTAAAATAAGTGACTTGGATTTGTCTAGGTTCGTATATATATACTAAAACATGTCTAGATACATACGAATCTAGACAAACTCACGTCGCTTATTTTGGGACGGAGGGAGTATTATATAATGTATATACGAATTTCGTAGGAGGACCGATCTGCACGTAAAAATCTTTGCAGAAGTTAAATTTGCACGTTAGATAGTATGAATCTTATTTTGAGAAGTAACACGTACGGACTCCTTTGAGAAGTAACACGTACTGACTCCCTGGCCATAGTTTTTTTTTGCAAGGCCCACATGAATCGTTCACGTACCCTTAAAAAAAATAGATAGTTGACACGACACGTGCAATACGTGGTTACATGATTTACGTTCTCTGTTCTCTATTTAAATCGTAGTCATAGAATTCAGATCTAACAGTCAAAATTAATACAGGTGACGTGGATCAACCAGGTGCCTCAAAAACACCCTTATATTGCTTTTAGTATATAATAGATAATAATTGTGCATCACTCAATGTAGAGGCTGGAGCCGCATTTCATGACAAAGGTGATCATCTCGGTGGTCCAGATCAAAGATCAAAACTTATAATTAAAAAAGGAAATTCATCACTTGTGTAAAGCTCGCATAGCGTAACCTAAATGAGGACCGACAAGCTCTGAAAATTCATCATTTGTTTAATGCTCTCGAGGCTCTGACCTGCTTGAGGAGAAATAACCTCAAGGAAATTTATTGTTTATTTAATTTTAGCTGCTATAGGATCTGACCTACCGAGTATAAACTTCGTAACTAATTAAGGAATTCTCACTGTGAACCAATAACTTCATGTCATACCACCTCGGTCTTTAAAAGGATCTAGCCTTTTATAAGCCACAAAGGATAGCTGTCTCATCCGGATTATTCAATCATATTTCACATATTATTTCTTTGGTCTCACTACACGCTTGTAATTTTAGTTTGATCGGTGTAGGCATAAGAGGCATCGGGAAAGACTGGTTGATTACCGGAATTACAACCTGCGCTAAGTGTTTCCCACAGATACCATACCTCATCTTCCGACTCTGCCACATCCATGTTTGTTGGTGGGACTCATCCATCCGCTGACCTTTTGCCCCGCCTTGTCTGGGCATAGTGTACACCACACTCATGGCATATCGCGTACGGAGCGAACAGTTTGGGAACCACTTGGCTGCAATGCAAGAGGGTTCCGAGGATGTTGATTCAGCGTAAGCACCACTAAACAGTGTCGTTCGCGTGGTTGGCCGCTGGTTCAGTAGGGGCAGCATATGCATATGACTTCCCGATGGCACTGATATATTTATTTGTGCATTTGTCAGCTCAACTTGGTAACGACATGAGACCGTCTAGATTTCCCGTGCTTTTAGTTCGTCTCGAGGATGTAGATGCATTTCTTGCTACTATCTGGTACGCGCAGAGATAGTGTGTGAGAAGCTATTACATTATCCTTTGTACACCGACCTTACCAGCATCATATCCTCTCACATCTTCTTTTCAACAGATGTCTGTCAGACACCAGGGGCGCATTTAGTATGGAGCATCAATTTTGGGTTGTCTTGGGGGCAGGCCCAGGGGGCATGTCCAGGCACAAACAACATTTAGGTCACGTTCTTCAATTTGTTTGGTTGGTTGTGTGGCTTGTTTTTTGCCATGTGAAGATAGGAGTGGCTGATGTTTGGTTGACTACACTCGATTTGGTTGCTTCGTGAATTACAGTTAACAGTCATATGTAAACAACATCTGTTTTCTTGAACTGTGATGAATATGATGGGATCGCGCGATGGAGGAGGAGGATGTAACGAGCCGACGCCAACCTACATGCAGGATTAACGGGACTATGTTGGGCTGTTTCTGCCAAGAGCCATCCGGGCGGCGCTAGCTGCTGTATAGACCAACTTGGCGTCTAACCATTCTATTGATCTAAGTTTTCGTGGCTGCCGTAAGCTCTTTGGTTTGGGATTCCTTCCCCTTGATTGAAAAATCCTTGCTTTTGTATACTGACTGATTTAATGTTGAATAAACCCTGTTGTTCATAGTGTTAGCTGTCAGAGTTTTAGTTAGCAGAGTTTCAGACTTAGCGGTTTAGACCGTTTATTCCGGTGCAACGTGGCATGTGTGTTTGATATAAAGCAAAACACAGGAATAGCATCTAGTATCGGTATGGGGCATCCAAGGTCTGGTGGTTGGCTGTATAATGACCTGCAACGAACCATCGCTCGTTCACAATGAAAGCATGAATGGCGTGGCCGCCACTACAGTCGACCCTCCCCGGTCTCTGCTTGTTGTTGCCGCCATATCCGAACCTCCCCCGACGCCGCTGAAGCTTTCCTAGAAGATGTACCAAATGCTCTTTTAGTACTCCATTGACTATAATTTTGTAGCATGTTTTTTAGAATAGCATTAGCTTAAGGAGTAGTTTTAGTCATAAATACACCTCCTGCAGCAGATTCGAACATACTTCTTGACATGTAGTTTAAACCATTATAGAAAGAATTCAGTTTATTCATTCACACTATGTGATGGGAAGTTCTAAGCATAAATTTAATTCTTTCCCAAGCTATAGACACATGTTCATTATCATTTTGTTTAAAGGATAGTATGCTATTTCTATTTTGCAAGATTTTAACATGAGGATAGTATTTCTTAAAAAAGGTTTCTTTAGGATTATCCCAAGAGTTTATGCTAGCAATATGTAAAGATAATAGCCATTTTTTAGCTTTGCCTCTAAGTGAGAATGAGAATAGTTTATGTTTGACAATACTATTTTCCACATTCTTAATTTTTTGCATATCACAAATTTTACAAAAGTCATATAAATTCATAGATGCATCTTGAGTAGCACTACCTCCAAATTTTTCTTTAGCAATAAGATTAAGTAGCTCAGGACTAACTTTAAAAGACTCGGACGTTATTTTGGGAGATGTGATCGGCTTAGCAATAAATTGGTCATTAGGGAAATTGGTGTAGTCACAGATTTTGTAATTCTTTCTCCCATAATTACAAGAAAACTAAATCCAAACTATATTTTATGCATTCTTGTGTATAGGAAAAAGTTAAAAATAAAACAGAAAGAAAACAAATAAAAATCAAAAGAAAGACCGAAAACAAGAGAAAAGATAATTGCTTTGTTGATCTAAATGACAAGAAAAAGTCACAGTAGTGCAACCTCCCCAAACTTAGGTGTTTCCACAAGTTTGGTGGTGATGCAACTGTGATGTGTACTTCCTCAGGTCCCCAGGCAACGGCGTCAGAAAATATTTTTGATGACACCAGTTCTATGTATGCCAACTCGTCGGGGATCCAAGTACAAAGTGATGTAGTAAGTATTATTTGCTCACAAGGTTGACTCGAAGGTTTATATAGCACTCTCGAGGATTTGCGGCAACACACCTTCTAGCCTCTTCTAGCAACCTGTAAAACAAAGTTTTATTATCTTGTGCCACAACTGCACCGTGTGGTTGTCAAGCACAAGGTTTCGTATCAGTAAAAGTTAAATAAAACAGCAAAGTAAAATAATAGTAAAATAAACTACAACTACAACTAGAACAAGAAAGTAAAAAATAGTAAATCAAAGTTCTTTTTGGTGTTTTATGCTTTCAGAAAGTAAATGTATTTTTATATTTTCAGATTTAATTCTTGCATAAATGTAAAAGATAGTAAAAGTAAGTAAAGATGATTTCTCATGATAAAAACTGGAACTGGATTCATGATTCACTTGTCTACTCTCTCATAAAGTGTGGTGGGGATAAAACTCTCATAGATTGATGATATAATATCATTGATACTTCAATATGTGTGTGATTAGCATTCATATGGACATCACGTCCTAATATAAAGATGATTCAACACATCTCACTTATACTCTTGTAAAAAGGAAAAACTCTATGCAATATAGAATTAACTAAACAGAATATAACCTTAGGTACTTTGACGTGATATTTGAATATCAAATGTGCTACCTCGAGAAAACAAGGTCATCTTTCCTATCGCTAGATTTTTATAACAGATGAATTCACTTTATCCTTAGTGAGGTAACAAAAAAAGGTAAAAACTACATAGTGGATCTTGAATTTTCTATTACTATCCAATCACCGCCACCATGTTACTCCATCTACTGCACACGTTCTCCCATGCACGACCTTGCATACAAGTTTGATCAGCACAGGCACTTACGAACGGGGTACATAATATGCATCTATCAATACATCTTACACACAATAGAATTCTAATCTCAAATATCATCTCATCAAACAAAAATCAACCACATAAAAACAATATATATGACCATAATCATGTAAAGTAGTTCATATAGTTCTAAACAACGATAGCGCGCGCGAGAGAGAGAGAGAGAGAGAGAGAGAGAGAGTACCACAAACTCATAGTCCAGAGGTGGACCAATACCTCTTCATCATGGAGACGGTGTTGATGACGTTGCAGATGATGGAGATCCAACCGGGGATGTCTCTAGCTGCGGTTCTACTTTGAATCTGCACTGGTTCTTGCGCTGTTTCGTGGTTTCTGTTTTTCTGCTTTGTCTCTTCTAAGATCGTGACGGATGACCTTTTTATAGGTGTTTTTAGGTTAAAACTTTGATCTGGGGCTCATGATGGACGTCCGTCGATGCTCCAACAGGGAACGAGTAGGGGTGGCGTGGTCCCCCAAGGTCAGAACACTAGTCCTCTTTCGGCCCTCAAGGCTCTTCTCGTGAGGTTTCAATGCTCCAGAAGCTTCTCTTCGTGAAAAAATAATTCTAAAAAATATCAGTTCCATTTAAATCTGTTTAATTCCCTGAAATTAGAAAATACACAAAATGGGGTTTTCTGGTTCTGTAAAGTTATAAACCAAATAAAGGAAATAATTTGTAAATCCTCATTAATCGATGTAAAAACATGAATATAACATGATATATGATACAAACATGTTGAAATATGTAATAATAAGCTATAAAGTTCATGTACATATTTTGCATGCATCAGCACACAACGAAGCAAGACGATCAAGTGAAATCGTGAGATTGAGTGAGTGAGTTAGTGATGGTGGAACGTTGTTATCCTTCCTTAAAAGGACGATTGGGAGGGCCTCTTTCCTTATTGGTTGGAACCACGTGCCCTGAATGTCTTCCATAGGATCATGTATGCAATCGCGACACATGGATAAATGATTCATTTACGAGGCTAGTAAAGCGTGACATGTGGTACTGCTTTCTCGTAAAATCCGCCGGCCGATAAAACAAACACAAATTTGATCACTAGTTTTAAGAACTTGTTTACGGAACTCCAAGAACAAGAATATGTTGTCGAAATACTTTTTTTTTTTGCGAAATTCCACCGATCTATTAATAATCATCAACAGCAGTACAAAAAGTCCTAAAAGTAATAGAAATTACAAATAGGTCATTAGACCACCTAGCGACGACTACAAACATAGGCACGAGCCGAAGGCGCGCCGCCGTCCTCGCCCCTCCATCACCGGAGCCGGGCAAAGCTTGTCGTAGAGCTTGTTGTAGTAGACGGACGGGAAGTCGTCGTGCTAAGGCCCCAAAGGACTAGCACACCAGAGCAGCAACCATCGCCGAAGATGACCAACGTAGATCGGAAGAGACTGACCTCAAAACACACCAACTAAAGCGAAAAACGACCGGATCCGAAGAGATCCGTCGGACACACGACTCCACACACCCTCCGTCGATGCTAGACGCACCACCAGAGCGAGGATGGGCGGGGAGGACTTTATTCTGACTTCAGGACGTAGCCGCCGCCTCAACATCCTGAAGAAGACACTGAAAACAGTCTAAATAAAACACTGAGACCTCCCGCCGGTGAGAGGCCGTGGTCCGCCGCGTCTCCAAGGCCCTAAGGCCACCGGAGATGAGGCGGACCGGTGGCGTCGCCGGCGGAGGGAAGAAACCCTAGATGGGTTTTTGTCGCCGCCTCTCTCCTCACGTACGATGAAAGTAGATCCGTTTATGGGGGCTACTAGATTAAAGTTGATGGGTGTTGTCGAAATACTTGTTGAGACATATTGTACGGACCGAATCTTCTAATCCAATTTTTTTTTGGATCTGCCCATGTTCAAAATGACAACATTTTGTAGGACTAATCAAAGAGCTAAATCGGTGTGTACACCACATGCCAGTTGTAATTGTTAGAGTATGTATACGTGTATAGGCTAGAGATAGATGAGGATTCTATTTCTTGTACTACAATTCTTCACCGACCCGTCTATATATACTCCCTTTGAGGGTCAAATCAATACAACAAATATTAGGGTTTATATATTTTCCACATGGTATAAGCGCGGTTAGCCACGGCGCCGATCCTAAGTTCTTCCACCACTTTCGCAACACGCCGCTCCCGGGGAGATTACTCATCGGGGGCGCGGCACCCGATCTCGATCAAAGATCGAATCAGTTCTTTATATCAATTCCAGTTTTTAGATTAGATCCAATTTCGAAATTCCCAAATTTTCTACTCTGTAGATTAGATCCAATTTAGACAAATAAATCATTAGATATTTAGATCCTTGTCCGGCAAAAACTAGTGCAAGATCAATGTCGCCGGCAGCGCACGATTCAGGAGAACAGGTCGGCCAAGATCTATCTCGCCTCGAACATGCCGCATCTTTTCAGGAGTTCATCACGCTGCCGCCCCGCGGATCAAGTACCGTACGTGCGTCTACATCAACAACCGCACGGATACGCAATCTTCTACCGACAACAACTCCAAGGGCGCGTCCCACAAGGCAATTTGGGCATGCGTCACCGCTGCTCCAACATGAGACAAGACTTGTTTTCGTGTAGGAATCATAGACTCCAAGCTGGCACATGTGTATGTGGAAGGGCACTTCTATGCCTGCACCGGCGACGCCTGGGCAACCAAGAGACACACGCCACTACACGCGCGATCGCGCTTGCTGCGACCACTACTAGGGTGAGTGGGATGCCGTCTAAATCCCATTTCTAGTTTATTTGTCAAAATCTAGTTTAAATTTTGAGAAAAAAATTGAACTAGATTTTGGCAAATGTACTAGAGGTGGGATTTTGGCGGGATCCCACCTGACACCCTAACCACTACTGCCGCAACCTCAAGCACCCGATATCAACTACGGGAGGGTGACCTCCCACACCTGGTCGATGCGATCGGCACCGCTTGTAACTCCAGGAGAACTCTGGACAAGATCTAGACACTCCGGGTCATCGAGCCGAACGACTACACCAACGGATCTGCACTGCATCGAGCCGCACTACATCGACCCGAACATCTACATTAAGCCGTACGACAACACCAGACTACAAGCCAAGATCTTCGTCGAGCACATCCACGGAGAAGAGACATCGACATCATCCACACGACAGGCCGGTGTGGAACACTACTACGCCGACTTCTCCGACACCAATGCTTCGACATCATTGCCGCCACAAGGGACGCCTTCGAGCGACGATCATCGCCGACACGCCTACTCCTTCATCGCCGACACATCATCGCCAAGGTCTACATCAACATGGTCTTCATCAACATCTTCGTCAACACATCGCCACCGTCGATACACGACACCCTCTGACAGTACACGTACTGCAAGGCACGACGACGGCATCGCCGCGTCCACGACCATGACGACGGCATCAACGCGTCCACGACCACGACGATTGCATCAACAAACCGGCATCACAATTGTGATGCCCCTACGACCGCGCATATGGTTCTGGCAAAACCTTGTGTGCTTGGTGAGTTCTTCTGGTCCTGGCAAAACCGATGGTCTCACTTATGACCGCGTCCAAGAGACGGCCCGACAGTACCTGATATGGGGTGGCCCGATCTTCTCAGCAAGCTCTTGTCGATGATATGGTGGATGATAGATAACTAGTGTGTAGCTATGATCTCTCCCGCTCGATCTCTGATGCTAGTGCAACAGATCTCGAACCTTATAGGATATTCACAACACCACACTCTTGCGCACGCAGTCGTGACCACGAACGGTAGTATGCAATCTACTAATTTCCAATGGAACAACAGATCACACTCAATTATAGTTGGTAGATTCGAACACAGGGTAATTCCAGAGGTTCTATAAAAGAAACAACTCCAAAATATTTTAACGTGGTCTAAAACTAAAGCTAGAGCGCCCCCTTCTATTTAAGGGTATGGGAGGCGGCAGACTAAGGGTGGATCCGAGTTGGTCCCACCCACCTAAGGATACAAACCGACCCAACTTGGGTTCGGTCAAACTGACTCTGCCGTGGCAGAGTTGTAGTCGGTTTCTTTGCCGCGGCAGCCTGCCGTGGCAGAGAAGGACTCGGTTTTTCTGCCGTGGCAGAGAAACGATGTTTTTCTCTGCCGCGGCAGAGAACGTCCTCCTCTTGTTGATCTTCATCTTGGACAGCTCCTTGCGCTTCCTCCCTCTCCTCCCTCGCGCATTCTTTATTGATCAACACGCCTTGTTCCATTAGCTCCTCGCTCCGTGCTACACCTTCTTCTCCTAAGTACCTGATCATGCAATAATTCAAAGAATTAGGTAGTATAAAATTCGCATTAATTAAAACACCAGGTTCATTAAGAAACAAGTTCACCTGTTGTTCTAGTAGCTTAGCACGAGCTCTTGTGATTGGTCCAATCCTTATCTCATTGGATTGATCCTTCTTTGCAATTGGAACGTCTTCATTAGCAATTGGGGTAGGTGTAACTGTAGGGATGTCCTCATCATCTCCCCTCCCTTCAAAAGGCGTCGACCTCGACGCTCCAAGGTCTTCTCCAGCATATGGTGATAAATCAGCAAGGTTGAAACTGTTGCTAGCACCACCAAACTCCTCAATAGGTATATCAACTGAGTAGGCATTATCATTAATTTTGGCTAGCACTTTGTAAGGACCAGCACCACGTGGCTTCAACTTGGACTTGCGAAGTAGTGGAAATCCGTCCTTGCGCAGATGCACCCAAACCATATCTCCAGGCTCAAACAACACTTCTTTTCTTGCTTGATTCCTTGCAGCAGCAATGTTCTTGCCTTTCTTCTCAATAGCCTCTCGAGTCTTCTCATGTATTTTCTTCACATAATCAGCACGTTTTGATGCCTCCATATCAACTCTCTCATGTAATGGCAGAGGCAACATATCAAGTGGAGTTAATGGCTTGAAGCCATAAACCACCTCAAAAGGACAAAGCTGAGTAGTTGAATGCACAACCCTATTGTAAGCGAACTCAACATGTGGAAAACACTCTTCCCACTCTCGCAGATTCTTTTTAATCATGGTCCTTAGCAGCTGTGATAATGTTCTATTCACCACCTCCGTTTGACCATCTGTTTGGGGATGACATGTAGTCCTGCACAGTAGCTTCGTTCCTAGCTTCCCCCATAAGGTCTTCCAAAAGTAGCTCATGAAGTTCACATCACGGTCAAAAACAATCGTCTTTGGTACTCCATGTAATCGCACGATGTCCCTAAAAAACAGGTTAGCAACATGCGAGGCATCGTTGCTTTTGTGGCAGGCAATAAAATGAGCCATTTTAGAGAACCTATCCACTACCACAAATATTTAATCATGACCTCTTTGAGTTTTAGGTAGACCTAGCACAAAATCCATACTAATGTCTTCCCATGGAGTAGTCGGTGCAGAGAGAGGTGTATACAAACCGTGAGGCTTCAGCTTAGATTTCGACTTGTGGCATGTAATACATCGGCTCAAAAATCTGTACACATCACGCCTCATCTTGGGCCAATAAAAGTGATCAGCGAGCATGAGCAACGTCTTCTCACGCCCAAAGTGACCCATCAAACCACCATCATGTGATTACTGCACTAAGAACAAACGCAATGACGATTCTGGAATACATAGTTTGTTAGCTCGAAACAAAGATCCATCATGTATATGATACTTATCCCATGCGTTTCTAAGAGCACACAAACGATATGGTTCAGCAAAATCATGGTCAGTTGCATAAAGTGCACAAATAGCTTCTAATCCATGAATTTTAACATCAAGATTGGTTAATAGCATGTTCTTCCTAGACAGAGCATCAGCAACAACATTCTCTTTTCTCCTTTTATAGTTAATGATGTATGGAAAAGACTCAATGAACTCAACCCATTTAGCTAATCTTCTATGCAAGTTTGATTGAGCTTTCAAGTATTTTAAAGCTTCATGATCAGAATGTATGATGAATTCCTTTGGCCACAAATAATGTTGCCAAACTTCAAGTACTCTAACAAGTGCATACAATTCTTTATCATAGATTGAATAATTCAAACGAGCACCAGTCAATTTCTCAGAAAAATAAGCTATAGGCCGACCCTCTTGCATCAAAACGCCACCTATGCCTATACCACTAGCATCACATTCAACTTCAAATTGCTTCGAAAAATCAGGTAATGCAAGCAATGGTGTAGAAGTAAGCAAACGTTTCAATGTATCAAAAGCAATGTCTTGAGCCGCGCCCCATACAAAAGGCACACCTTTCTTTGTCAAATCATTTAAAGGTGCAGCAATGGTGCTAAAATCTTTCACAAAGCGCCTATAGAAGCCAGTGAGACCGTGGAAAATACGCACTTGACTTACATTCATTGGAGTAGGCCAATTCTGAATTGATTCAATTTTAGATTGATCTACCTCTACTCCATGCTTAGAAACAACAAATCCTAGAAATATGACCTTATCTTTTGCAAATGTACACTTCTCAAGATTAACATACAGTTTACTATCACGTAACACTTGCAAAACTTGTCTAATATGAGTGCAATGTTCAGATTCGGTGTGGCTGTATATGAGTATATCATCAAAGTAAACAACCACAAAACGACCAATAAACTCTCTCAAAACATGATTCATCAAACGCATGAAAGTACTAGGTGCATTAGTAAGACCAAACGGCATGACTAACCACTCATACAAACCGAATTTTGTTTTGAAAGCAGTTTTCCATTCATCCCCTTCTTTCATCCTAATTTGATGATAACCACTACGCAAGTCAATTTTAGAGAAAACAGCAGCACCACTCAATTCATCTAGCATATCCTCTAAGCATGGAATAGGATGACGATATCGAATAGTGATGTTATTAATCGCTCTACAGTCAACACACATGCGCCGTGTACCATCTTTCTTAGAAACTAAAATAACAGGAACAACACAAGGGCTAAGAGAAACACGAATGTACCCTTTATCCAGTAACGCTTGTACTTGCTTTTGAATTTCCTTAGTTTCTTCGGGATTAGTCCTATAGGGTGCACGGTTGGGAAGTGTGGCGCCAGGAATCAAATCCACTTGATGTTCTATACCACGTAATGGAGGTAAACCTGCGGGTACATCTTATGGAAACACATCCCCAAAGTCCTACAAAACAGAAGAGACACCAAGAGAAATAGGGGTCATGTCGTTAGAAACCAATACCTCACCCTTATACATCACCACAAGTGGCATGGCTGTAGGATCCTCACGAAACTCTCTCATATCCTCCTTGGTGGCTAGTATCAATAACCCAGGCACTCTCTCACTTTTCGTTATAACACTCAATTTGGGTTCAATTACATCAGGAACAGCTGTCACACAATCTCGCCGAGTGGGAGTATCTTCCTTCAAGTTCACCTCTATCTTCTGGTGAGAATCATTCCCAATTTCTTGTGGTGTCATTGGCTGCATAGTAATCTTATTTCCTTCGAATTCCAAGTGATATGTATTGGCTCGGCCATTGTGTTGCACATGGAGATCATAGAGCCAAGGCCGACCCAATAGTAGGTGACACACAGTCATAGGAACCACATCAAAATCAATAGAATATTTGTATGGCCCTATTTGAAAATTCACACATACCATATGATTTACCTTCATATCACAATTGTTGCTCAACCATTGTATGTAGTATGGCTTGGGATGAGGTAAGTATGTCAAATTCAGTTTGGCACATAATTCCTTACTTGCAAAATTTCTGCAGCTACCTCCATCAATAATGACCTTGCAAGCTTTATTTGGTCCAACTCGAGTTTTTGTTTGGAACAAGTTGCAACGCTGGGATTCCTCAACCGGTTGCACACTAAGTACACGTGAAGACACGACAATAGTTGGTGCACGCTCAGCATATGCATCAGCACCATCCTCGCCGTCATCAATATCATCATCAGAAGCTTCATCTCCACTTTCTACTTCACCTTGTTCATTAACAAACATAACCTTGCTGTTTGGACAATCTTTCTTGTAGTGACCTCTACCTCCACAAGTATGGCACACCACATCATGAGTACGTGCCGTAGACATGTTGGAACCCGAGCTAGCAGCAGGAGCAGCGGGTTTCCGAGCATTAGAACCAACCGAAGGTGTACTTGCTGGTTTGGTCGATGGTGTAAACAGAACAGCAGCTGGTGGCGTGGCTGTAGTAGGAGTAGATCTGGACGAAAATCTGCAGGAAGATGGAAAACGAGTGCGTGACTTCGCCTCTTCTGCCAACTGGGATTCGGCCTCTCTAGCATGGTGCAATAGCTCATTCATGGTCTCATACTTGTGATGGCGCACTATGCTCTTGATTGGCAACTTCAGATTGTTTAGGAATCGCTGCATGGTCATCTCAATGGACTCACGAACACTAGCACGCTGCATAAGCATCTCCATCTCCATATAGTACTCATCTACTGTCATTGTGCCTTGCTTCAATTGCGTCAATTTATCAAAAACTGATCGCAAGTAGTTGGTTGGAACGAAATGAGCCTTCATGATTTGCTTCATCTCGCGTCAATCCATCACAGGAAGTTCATTGTCCTCCCTCCTATGTTGCACAAGAGCATCCCACCAACGCAAAGCATAACCATCAAATTCAGATGCTGCAAGCTTGGCCTTCTTGTCTTCTAGATAGTCAAATAAGCGCCAAAGTTTCTCAATCTTCAACTCCCATGTAAGGTAATCTTCAGGATCAATGGAACCATCAAACTTTGGAATTGAAAATTTTGGCTTGCCCAAACCATCATCAGCTTGGTTGGGCACACGTTGACCACACCCAATGGCGACAAACCCACGACCATGAGCAGGTGCATGGACAGGGGGAATAGCACGTCCCCTGCCAACATGTGGAGCAGCATCTACAGCGCTACCCTCTTCAAAATCATCAAAGGCATCATCATGTTGAGGCTCTTCCCTTCGATGTAATGCGGTTGTCAAACCCTCAATGGACCGCTGCAAAGTGGTGACATTGACATTGAGCGTAGCCACTTGCATTTGGATAGTATCAACCGTTCCAACATGCTGATCCAATCTCATATTCATATCCTGGAGATTCTTATCAATGGCATCTGTCGAGTTAGTAAACACATGTATCAAGTGAGACTTCAAAGCCTCATATTCACGCCAATTAACAAGCTCCTCATCCTTCTTTTTCTGCATCACAACATCACCATCACTAGTATACATGATTAGTAGGTTAGTGCAAAAATCAAAATATGTATGGTGGAACTCTCAAAGCTCACTCGCAACTAATAAGAAAGGAGATCTTACCGTTCCAAAGTGAATAGAGATACTCGACCAAACGAAATCAAAGACTGATGCACTTGATGTGATAAAGTGAATATCAAAGGTATAGAGAACGATCGCAGGACACACAGGTTATTTATGGTGGAGCTGTAGGTATGGTATCCTAACTACACCGCAAACAAGTCCTAGTGCTGATCGTACAAATACCCAAGAAACACACACGTGGAGAAAAACGTGGCAATGCAACTATGAACGGTGTTGCTCTACGCTCGAGAGACACTAGCAAAGCTCAACGTAAACAGGCACAAGATTTCTCAATCTACCGGTGCACAAAGATATCACTAGGCCTCTTGCTCAAATTCTCTTTTTCCACAATTTTTCTTTTTATTTTGTATAGCTCTTTTTGCTTTTTCTGTTGCTATATTGCTTTTTTTTTATTTTATAGATCACACACGGCCAATTACAAAGTACAGCACCAAAATCCTAAGAGCAGCCTGTAGGAGCGGAAACTAGTCTCAATAGGCAAGTTCCTACACATATGTAGTAGATTGGCCGTGGCTAAGGGTTTTGGAAAAGTGCAAATCGATCACACTTTGTAATTATGGTGTCGTGGCAGAAAAACAGCTCTGAATCCTGTCGTGGTAGAACAAATACTGCCGTGGCAGAGCGGCGGCAGCAAAACGGCCCGAAATCGTGCTGCGGCAGAGCGGCGGCAGAGAAATTGTGTCGCGGCAGAGAAGTTGCGCCGCGGCAGAGTCTCTGTTGGGCTCGGGTTCGCGGCAGGGAAAATTGCCTTTTCCTTGCCGTGGCAGAATCGGTAAGTATTTTTTTGACTAAGGCAAACCGACTCGGTCTGGAGTAAAACACAAGGACTCTAAACTCGATTAGATTTACTAGATGGTGGCGGAAACAATGGTGGACACGACTAGACAGAAGAAAAACGATGAAAACAAAATAGATCTAGACTAATTGATGAATACGACCAACAACTATGACTCGTCTACGAAGCAATCTAGTCTATGGCAAATCTTTTTGTGGGGCTTTTTCTATATAGGACTAAAAACACTCTCTAATCTATGGATGGATTGCGGATTGCTTACCGAGGCAACGAGGAAATCTGATACCAAGATGATATGGGGTGGCCCGATCTTCTCAGCAAGCTCTTGTCGATGATATGGTGGATGATAGATAACTAGTGCGTAGCTATGATCTCTCCCGCTCGATCCCTCATGCCAGTGTAACAGATCTCGAACCTTATAGGATATTCACAACACCACACTCTTGCGCACGCAGCCGTGACCACGAACGGTAGTATGCAATCTACTAATTCCCAATGGAACAACAGATCACACTCAATTATAGTTGGTAGATTCGAACACAGGGTAATTCCAGAGGTTCTATAAAAGAAACAACTCCAAAATATTTTAACGTGGTCTAAAAACTAAAGCTAGAGCGTCCCCTTCTATTTAAGGGTCTGGAAGGCGGGGGACTAAGGGTGGATCCGAGTTGGTCCCACCCACCTAAGGATACAAACCGACCCAACTTGGGTTCGGTCAAACTGACTCTGCCGTGGCAGAGTTGTAGTCGGTTTCTCTGCCGCGACAGCCTGCTGTGGCAGAGAAGGACTCGGTTTTTCTGCCGCGGCAGCCTGCCGTGGCAGAGAAACGACGCTTTTCTCTGCCACGGCAGAGAACGTCCTCCTCTTGTTGATCTTCGTCTTGGACAGCTCCTTGCGCTTCCTCCCTCTCCTCCCTCGCGCATTCTTCATTGATCAACACGCCTTGTTCCATTAGCTCCTTGCTCCGTGCTACGCCTTCTTCTCCTAAGTACCTAATCATGCAATAATTCAAAGACTTAGGTAGTATAAAATTCTCATTAATTAAAACACTAGGTTCATTAAGAAACAAGTTCACATGTTGTTCTAGTAGCTTAGCACGCGCTCTTGTGATTGGTCAAATCCTTATCTCATTGGATTGATCCTTCTTTGCAATTGGAACATCTTCATTAGCAATTGGGATAGGTATAACTGTAGGGATGTCCTCATCAGTACCTCTAAAAGATGCAAAACGTCTACAACTGTAGCTTCGTCAACAACAACAACAACAACAACAACAACAACAAAAAACCACGCAATTTTTTTGTGCCTCCGGCAATGGCAGCCACATAACATATGACGACTATGATATCGACCACACCACCTCGATCACGGCTATGTCACGATCGGCTACCTCGACATCGACATCAAGAACAACGTCTACAACAACTCAAGAACTCCAGTCAACAGCGTCCGCGCCGTCACTTGCGTCCACGCCACTCCCGCTGTGACTGCGGGAGGGAAGAGAGGCACTAAAAGGGGACGCAGTCACCGCCCCTAGGTGTCAGCCATGACCATGTAGGTGATGATGACAAGGAGGTGAAGACGACGGAAGCACGAGACTTCAAAGCCAGTCACAAGCGTCCGCTTCACTCCCGCTCCGCTGAGGGTGGATGTTAGAGTATGTATACGTGTATAGGCTAGAGATAGACGAGGACTCTACTTCTTGTACTCCAATTCTGCACGTACCCCGTGTACGTGTATATATACTCCCCTTGAGGGTCAAATCAATACAACAAATATTAGGGTTTCTATATTTTCCATAGTAATTTCTCTTCTCAGTTCTACCCCATTGGAAGCTGGAGACGGCCACAGGCTTACTGCAGCCGAAAGATCAGTCAGAGCATATACAACAACATATGCTCTCCTCCTTCTATGGTTCAAATGGAAACCGGTCATTAATTTCTGCTACCAGATCGCCGAGTGGAAGAATGATAAGGAGAACGAACATGCAAGATCAGGAAACGGTCCAAGAAATTTTGCACAAACATGTTGTTTGATGTTAGTATAGTATAATGATTTTTCACATATAACAAGACATTCTAGATAGTCTAAGCCAATGGCTGAATTATCTTGCAGGGATGATGAACTGTCTAACTAACGAGCTGGACACATTGTCATTTTACTCTGAGTCAGAAGATACTCACGGCTAAGAGAAAATTAGTTCTAATTTGCTGACTTTTTCTGGACAAAGCGTTAGGCGATGTGTCTTTTCTTTCATGAACATTGCAATGCTAAAGGATGCAAACTTCTCAAAAACTAGAAAATCTATCAGATATGTAAATATATCATAGCCTGACCTAGGTGAGGCAAACAAGCTTAGGAAATTCATCAATTATTTATGGCTCTTATCATCCTGAGGAGAAACAAGATACGAAAATTTCATTGTTCGCTTACTTATTGATGGCATGTAGGATGTGGCCTACCCGAATACCAAGCTCGTAACCAAGGACTTCTTAGTTATTATTGAACTAAGATGAATCAATGACTCACTACCAACCACCTTAGTCTTTTATAAAGATCAAGCCTTTCCTATGCCAGGGAAGAATAGCTTATTCCTCGTATTACTTCTATGCAATGGAATTATTCCACAATTTTCCAAGCATTATTTCTTTGGTCCTTACAGGAGAGTGGTTTGAGTTTGACGGGCGTAGGAATAAGAGGCACCGGGAAACACGGATGGATAACCAAAATTACAACATGCGCTCGCTGTTTCACTTCCCTTGTTTCTGTACATAGAGCCATCTGGGTGGGGCTGGCTGTTGGACCACTCTGTAGATCCCAGTCTCCTCGGTGTTCGCTTGTGGCATGAAGGACTCACGAAAATTAATCTGCTCACTCTAAACTTTCGGGTTCCTTGTATGTTGCTTCAGTAATCACTACTATTTCAGTATCAAAGTACTCCCTCATAGAATCTAGACAAACCTAAGTCAGTTATTTCGGACAAAGGGAGTAGAATTTTGTACTACTCACTTCTCTTGCTTCACTTTCTTCCTAGTGAGCGAGAGAGAAGCAAGGTGGCCAATTTGTCGTGTCGCGCTGGTTCGAGGAGAAGACAATAACGGCATCACGCTGAGCTTGTGTGACACTAGCCAGACGAAGAGGAAAAGCTTCCAACATCACATACACGCACATGCATGCACCGACATCGTATATGTGCATGTGCCGTGACACCGGCGCACGCAGCTGCGAAGATCCGATGGTCAAGTGTCAACTGTGTGAGGCTGTCAACAACGCGAGCGAGTGATGGTGGCGCGCCAGTCCTGAGGGAACTTGTTCAGGAGAACTCTAACAAATGGAGCCAGTGTTTTATCCGGCGATGGAAAGCGCGCATCATCACGCCGTGATGTTGTTCCTAGAGTCTAGAGATGTCGAGAGCAACATTTAGCCGGGCAGGAGATCGAGCAACAATTGAATTTGGATCATACTTCAACAACTGGTAGGGGCCATCGGGCCAAGCCCGGGCGGCGCCGGTAGTAGCTGTTTTCCTTTCGCCGAGTCCATGGGAGACGGCCGGGGATGGTCTTCTCACGGGCGGCGGTGTACTTCGGGAAGAAGCTGTCCGAAGCTCCTCCGGGTGGCGCTTCTCACTCAGTGGTGGAGGTGGGATCCTCTCATGTGGCTGCATTGCGACCATCCCTAGCTTGAGCAAGGTTGTATGGCTCCCTGTTGTGGGCTGCTCGCTGGTGTGCATGACGAGATGATGACGATCATGACTGCTTTACTGTGGTTACGTGTGCTAGTGGGCGGTAATGTTGGAGCTGGTGCTTTGTGTCGTCCGAGGTTTTTTTGTGGATGGGGTTAGGACAAATACTTGTCGGTTCCGCCTTCGGGTGACGTCATTCCATCCTGGAGGGCGTCGCAGATATCCCCAGTCCACTCTACTCCAAATGTCGGGGGAAACCCTAGGTCCAGTGCGTTGGTCTGGGCAAAAACGCCATGTAGACGGCGCTATCCGTCTTGAAGGTTTTGTTTGATACTGGACACATCAGTGTGGTACGAACATGGTGGAACAAATCCAGAGGGCGCATCGATGGCGGGTCTCTCTAGTTTCGTTGAGTCGTCGTTTCTTTTATTTCTTTTGTTTTTTGGCATGTTTTAGTTGTGCCCCAGCATTTCATTTGTTCAAACTCTTGTATCGTGTGGTTGGTTTATTTATAAAGCGGAACAAAAGTCTGTTCCGAGGAGTCACTAGCTGACTCACTGCTGCAAGTTAGCCACTGTATCCTTTCAAATAGGGCAAATGCAAGCATATGGTCTCTTCTAGTACTATGTTTCACATGGCAAGTGGCCATTAGTTTTTGATACCAGATCACCAACTGGAACACTTATGAGACTCCAAATCTTGTGTTAGTGTTGATGGTGAGAAGTAAGCTTGTATTATTGCATTGTGTTGTTTCTGCCACAGAGCCATCTGGGCGGGGCAACATGGCGTCCAATCACTCTGTTGATCTTAGTTTTCGTGGGTGTGTAAGCTCTTTGGTTTTGGATTCCTCCCTCTTGGGTGAAAAAAAGTCTTCGTTTATGTATCTTGATAGACTTATTGTTGAACAAACCCTGTTGTTCGTAGTGTTTGGTGTTAGAGTTTCAGCTAGCGGAGTTTCAGAGTTCCAGACTTAGCTGTTTAGACTGTTTCTTCATGTACAGTGTGGGCTGTGCATTTGACCAGATTTCTAAGATCGCCGTGTGCGCATTACTTGATTCTGGGATGGCACGACCCAGTCGGAGTGTGGCGCATACATCGATATTTTCGTTACCGGCAGAGAATAAAAGGAAAATGGAAAAGCAACATTCAGTACACAGCGCCAAAAACCTCTCTTGCCATTGTCTTTAGTTTCGTCGGAGAACTTCTGGGACAGAGAGGATTGATTGTCCCTTTTCGAAAAAAATATAGGTAGGATTGTTCATTTGACTTTTAATACTGTACTTCTAACAAACATAACGAATGTGTTCAGTAATTGGTTAAATGGGGTATAAAACATAGATAATGCTCACATCCGAGTCGTGTATGTGCTTTACTTGTGCTATTTGGCATGTGTGGAGTGCTTTTATCTTTAACAAATCGAGTTATACTTCTTTCTTGTAGGTTACCCCTTTGGCCTTCCATTGGATCTGTATGTGGTCCTTTCTCCTGCCAACAGAGCGGCGTCAGTACATGGATATTGGATGCACCCATTTGGAAACGGGCCGAGCTTTCTATAGCTAATACGGTTGTCGTTTGACAGACGTTTAACATGTTGATGCAAAGGTGGTGCTTGTTGCTTTACTTTTTTTGTTGGCTGATGATACACATGAATCCTTGTGACCCCTGATTTGTGATTTCGTGTGTAAAACATTGAGTAATAAAGAGGTTGTATGCATCACCAGAGGCTAGGCTACCCTTTTAGAAAAAAAAAAGAGAGCCAGATCTCGTCTAGGCTTGCTAGAGATGTCGAAGAGCGCTGGACAGCGAGGTCTCCGTTGTTTCCTCATATAGTAAGGAAGGAGCCATGCACACCCATCACACCCTATGATTTTTTGGGAGACCAAAGTGGCTCCAAATACTGGTTTTTGCAAGGCTACCAATATATGGTCAACAAAAAAATCTTTTACTCTATGAAAATTTTCTACTAATTAACTTTTGCCAGGGGATAATTTTTCAACTCAGTCGATTCAGAAAAATGAGTTTTTGAGCCAGATTCACACAAATATGAATTCAAGAATCTAATATAACCACAATGAATATATGGATCACCAATTGGAAGGAAGATGAGCAGAAGCAACATATGCAAACAATCAAACAATAGGCAAACAATAGGCAACTATCCAAGAATGCCTTGTACTATGAGGACAGACAAGCTTCATCATTTATTTAATTATCTAGTTATCCATGCTAGATAACTAGATTTACTTCCACTAAATTTTCATGAAATCATTTTGTTGCAAAATATTAATAACACAGAATGGAGCCAAAAATACCAACCCCATTCGTCTTCTCAATGTTAGATTCAAAATATTCACAGAATTTGCAACAATTACATTTAACTTGGTGGATGATCATGTTGATCATCCCACACAGCAACTTTCATGCAAGGCATGAACATCCTAAATGGGGTGGTAATCCTACATGCAACTACCCATGAATTACATCAGGAAAACCTGAACGGAGTCGTATTAAAATTTAATATGAAAAATCTTATGATAAAATCAAATGGTCTTTCCTCCAACATACCCTTAGGACGAAAAGTTTTTCCGAGGAGTGACGCGCATTAATCCACAATTTTATCCGTATGGCATGCATGTACAGAGTGATCAGGGCCTCCAATTTGTTATGTTAACCTATTACTTGGTGTGCTACAACTAATGACTGATTTAATTAGGTTCCATGGGATTTAATTAAGGTGTAATTTCTTTAAAAAATTGTACCACCAAAATGATATATATTACAAAATCGTATTTTTACTAATTTCCAACGCTTGCATCGAGGGCCTAATTTCTTCTTTGGCACAGGGCCTCCATTTCTCGGGTACGGTCCTGTATTAAGAAATAAGACAAACATGCCCATTATTGCTTATGCTATTTAACATAGTGGTTGATATGTTAGCAGTAATAATTGATAGTGCAACCAAAAAACGACGGCAAAACTGAAGGAGTGGTCCCACATCTCATAGATGGTGGTCTTTCTGTTCTTCAATATGCAGGTGATACAATTCTATTTACGGAACATGATATCGAAAAGATGCGAAATCTGAAATTAATTCTAGCTACTTTCGAACAACTTTCCAAGCTCAAAATAAATTTTCATAAGAGCGAATTGTTTGGTTTTGCCCAGGCCCATTATGAGGCTGCTACGTACACTGAACTCTTTGGATGCGGACATGTCCTGTTTCCTATCTACTACTTAGGTATCCTGATTCAGTATCGATGACTGACAAATGCTAAATGGAAACACGTCGAGAAGAGCCTACGAAAAAGACTAAGCAGCTAGAAACAAAGTTATTATCTCTCGACGGACGATTAGTTCTCATCAATGTAGTACTGAGAAACATGGTACTCTATATGCTTTCTATCTTCTATATACCAAAGGAGTCTTGAATCATTTGGACTATTTATGTTCAATGTTATTTTGACAAGGAGATATTAACCAAAAGAAATATTGATTGGCTAAATGAAGTGTAATTTGCAAACCCAAAGACCAAGGAAGGCTCGAATTCAGTATCTAGAGTTCATGAATAAAGCTCTAATGGGTATGGATAAATTCTTCTAAAACAAAAATACATACGCTCGAAGGCGTTGTCCCAAGTTTATTGGAAACCTAGCGACCGATATTTTTTAGCGGGAATAATAGCGAAGAAATAAATCTTCCAATCTGGATCATTTATAATTAAAGAAGGCCCAGAAATCAGGTTACATTCTCCAGGAACAATATCCAGCTCTATATAACATTGTTCGTCACAAGACTACATTCTTGGAATCATCTCCACCGAATGTGACGTTCAGACCAGAATTAATTGGCCCTAGGATTGCATCGTAGAACGCCATGCAAGAAAGATTGGCTTTGATCCAACTATCCCTAAGGAACTATGAGGTTCAATGGAACCTTCATGAGAAAATTAAAATCTTGGTGGATTCCATGCATAAATATTTGATCCATTCATATGTGAAGTCGATAATATATAAAAAATGAAAAATAAAGATATCAGTGACAACAAAGATCTTATACTTCCGTAGAGGTGTAATCCTCGCCAAAGACAATCTTGTAAAACGTAATTGGCACCGTAGCACAAAGTGTTCTTTTTGTCATCACAGCGAGACAATTAGACACTTGTTCTTTGAGTGCCAATTTGCACATTCTATGTGGTTAGTCATCCAAGTAGATTCTAATTTTATACAATACGTAGCATTACAAATATATTTGGCGACTTCTTACATGGTATAGATCCTAGGTTAAGAATTCTTATTCGGATTAGAGTGCTTGCCGTTATTTGGTCGCTATGGATGTGTAGAAATGACAAAGTTTTTAATGAGAAACATGTTTCTCTTATACAGGTTATCTCCTGGTGCACCATCTTGTTTCGTTTATGATCATTTCTACAACATGTGCATTTTCTCGACCTGTTTACAGAGGTGTCTATGCTACTAGAGGACATAGTAAGAGATATTTTTATCCAACATGTATAGCGACATGATCTACGGATTGGTCCTCCACCAACCTAGGCCTTTTATAGTTTCTTGATGATTACTTGTATTTTGCCTTTTAACTTTCTTTTGGTTCGGATTTGAGCGGCTGTGTGCATTCTAACTATGCAAAGGCGGAGTGTAAAGCTTATAACTCTTTAAGTAATAAAACATCCTTTATCGATTTTTTTTAATTCTGTGATTGGCTCTGACCTGCCTAAGGAGAAATGGGCTAAAGAAAATTTATTTTTTGTTTAATTGAAGTTGTCATAGGATCTAACCTACCCAAGTACCACGCTCGTAACCAAGGAATTGATAGCTTGTGAACTCACGTTGAACGAATAACTTGATGTCACTGCCTACCACCCTAGGATTTTATAAGGAGGGAGCCTTTCTTAAGCGACCGATGAATAACTTATTCTTGATATTACGTTTCTATGCATTTGCATTTATTCAACCATATTTTGTGTATTATCATTTTTGTCACTACGGGCTAGAACATGAGTTTAATAGGTCTAGCCATAGGAGGCACCAGGAAAGGCCGATGAATAACCCGAATTAAAACATGCACTCGATGTCTCACATAGCGATTGTGCCTCTTCCTCCGACTCTGTCACACATGCCATTTTCCATCCATGGCATGCCCTCAACGACCTTTGTGTCCACGTAGCCCGGTATTCATGTAAACCCCACTCTCAAGGCCTATCAAGGAGTGAGCGAGAAGATTTCATGTTTCTTGGCCATGATGGAACGGGTCTCGGAGGAGGTTGGTTAACATAAGTAGGTTGAAATTGAAGAGCACTATTGTGGTTGAACGATGGTTCAGGAGGGGCAACATACGCAGAAAATTTCCAAATCGTACTGATAGATGATGATTTAGCACTGCATCTAGTCATCTTGGATCACATGTCAGCTCAACACGGCGTGGAGATGAGAGCCTCCAAATTATCATGAAACCGCGATATATAGCCTGTGGTCTCAAGAAACACTGTTTAGTTTTGAAAAACCTAGACTAGCGAGGAAAAGAACCCCATGGTATTTCATTAAGGCAGGTGTGAGTTTCGAACCTAGCTACCTTGCATGCCACCACGGTCTTCCTCAAACGCTATTTTCTTTTCCTTTGCACATCACCTCTCTACTCTCTGCTTTCACTAAAGAATTATATGTTCTTGGACACCTTGCTAGTCTCGTGTCCTTTCATCTTTTATTATGAACACATGCATGTTGAGACGCTAGAAGGCACATTAACTTGTTTGACACCAGCCAGAAGAAAATACTTCCACCGTCCACACTGCTAGTAAACAACACAGTCATGCGAGCGTATGCGCCATAGTGAGATCGGAAGCGTGTGATGGAGCAGGTTTTCTTTCCTCGTGCCTTCACGACACAAATATGGCTCCAAGGCCGGAATTTGCCAGGCCGGGACATACGTGCCAAGAAGTACCTGCTTCCATTTTTCACATGACACCTGATTATTAATGTCTGATACCTGATTGCCAATTCGAAGACTGATAAGCAGATCGAACATACATCTCAGGCAATAGTCCTAGAAGAGGTCTCTTATATGGTACCTTTTACTACTCATCGGAGGTGACTAGTATAAACTGAAATCTAGCCATTGATTTACATGGGGCAATGTCGACCTTAATAGAAAATTTAATTATTGCACCAGAAATCTAATTAATTATCCCGTTAATTTGGCCTAAAATCTTGGCAACCAGATCCCCATTTATTTTTTATTGTCGCGTTCTTCTCCTATGGGAATACCTTCTCGATTTGTCTGGCTCCCTGTGATTTAATTAAAACAACGGAAGAACCTGAACCCTAAAAAACAACGGTAAAACCAGCTCGACGGAGTTCATGTGCGCATAGAGGCCGGCCGGACGCGCAGCATGACAACCAAACTCATGGCCATGGAACTAGCTCGGGCTTGGCAATTCTTCTGAAACAATGGAGAGTTGGAGACAGTACAATCGTATTACGTTAATTGATTAGTTCTAGGCTTAGGAAGGTAAGATCTCTCCAATCTTGACCACCATGGCGCTAAACTTTCCCTTTTTAACGGATTTAGTTTTGTCGTTGCAGTTCATTCCGATTTTGACCCTGCATGCAAGATTACTGTTCTGGTTCCAGGCACTAGTATGTTCATACTACTGAGGTTTTATGTACTAGTATAATTTAGTATAAACAGTTAGATCCCAATAAATAAACGGCCTATATTTAGTTGGGGTACCATAAAAGTCCTCAGAAATTTAGCACAAACATTCGGTTTGATGTATAGTATAACGATTTTCGCATATAAAAATACATTCCAGATAGGATAAGCGTCGTTGAATTATCATGCAGGGAGGATGCACCGTCTAACTAACAAGTTGAGTACCTTGTCAGTTTGAGTCCGGACATGTTCACAGCTAAGCTAAAATTGGTTTGTAATTTGCTCGTTTATTCTGAGGACGATAGAGTGTTATTGTGTTTTTTTGTGAACTATGTAATGCTAAACGACGATGCCTTGGCTAGGTGTTCATCTTGGTGTCGAGATCAAATATCAAAACTTCTCAAAATACTATGAAATTCATCAGTTGTGTTATGATCTCATAGCCCGGCCTTGCCGAGGACAAACAAGCTCAGGAAATCCATCGGTTATTTAATGTTCTATAATTGACTCTGACCTGCCCGAGGAGAAACAAGCTCAGACAAATTATTCTTCAGTTACATAACACATAGGATCTGACCTACCCGAGTACAAGCTCTTAACCAGGGCATCTTATTAGCTTTCGAACCAAAATGAACCAATGACTCACTACCAGTCTTTTATAACGAGCGAGCTAGACTTTCCCATGCCACAAAAGAATGGCTTATTCCTCTCATATGCATTGGAATGATTCAATAATTTTGCATGTATTATTTCTTTGGTCTCTACACGCTAGGGATTTGAATTTGATGGGTGTAGGCATAAGAGGCACCGGGTAAAGGTTGATGGATAACCACAATTATAACATGTATTGGTTGTTTGATTGTTTCATACATGCCATAGTTTCTCATCCTCCTACTCTGCCACATCCGCCTTTTTCTACGTGACTGTTAGAAATAAGCAATCCGGTCCGGCACGGTATTACCGCTTGCGTATACAAGTGATATACGAGTACGAGTTCTGTCCGAGTAGAATAGGATTTCTAGTTCTGCTAGGATTAGAACAACTAACCGAGTATGTTTCAAACTTGCGCTAGGTACGTGGTGAATGCTCCGTGCGTGTATATAAGGACATGCACTTGGGCTTGTAATCTTGGACCGAACCGAGACAGAAGAAATAAAGTAGAGGAAGTTACGAGGCACGATACGCGCCTCTGGCACATCGTCTTTGTTTCGCGTACGTGAAGCTAGCTAGCTAGAGAGGTATTGATCAAGGTGCCTGGGTGCTTGTCTAGCTACGTACATTGTGTATCTGCGCGTCTCGCTAAACCGATTCGAGCCAAGCTGATCGTGCTATGACTGTCAACGAGAAGTACTTCGTCAACCCACCGAAAAGTACACGGCGGACAGCGTCATAGATCAGGCCAATTTCAACAATTGGTATCAGAGCCAAGATTGTCGTCCGTGGTCTGCTGAAAGTACAAAGAGGTCATGGCGATGGTGACGGTTGGCGAGAGCTTGGCATCGGCACCACCGGTGACGGAGACGGTGAGGGCGGCTTTGTATCCGCGTCTTGATCGCAAGGACTACGGGCTATGGGCACTCAACATGGAGGTGGCCATGGAGGTTTGGGAGGCCATCGACCCAGGAGGCGACGAGTACGTCAAGGGAGGCGCGAAGTATCGAAAGGATCGCCAAGCATTAACGACACTCTATTCCGTCGTGCCAAAGGACGTGATACAGCACATCGTTAGAAAGAAATCAGCGAAGGATGTATGGGAGACGGTCAAGATCTTGCACCAAGGTCATGCCCGCGCGAAGAGAGCGCATCTTCAAACTTTGACGAAAAGCTATGACGATCTGAAGATGGAGGAGAGCGAGACGGTTGATCAGTTTGCCGCCCGTTTCGTTACCCTCGTCAACGCAATCAGGGGATATGGCGAGAGATTGGATGAGATCAAGAACGTCAGAAGGTTCCTGCGTGCGGCGCCGACGCGCTACATGCAGATCGTGACATCAATCGAACAATGTCTCGACCTGAATACATTGACCACCACCGCCGCCCTCTCCACCACCGCGTCTCGGACCACCCCGACTCCCCTCCCCAACGTTGCATTCTATTATATGTGGTTATTTCTGTTGAATGCATGAAAATAATTCAGACAATGTAATATACCTGGTTAAAATAAATGGAAACAATGTCGTTCCGATGTTGACGAAAAAATGGATACATGAAATATTATATGATTTATGAGAAATGCCAATTTCTACCCGTGAAGATTTTTCAGACTCGCCACTGGTAGTCTTCATTGGGTGCTCAGTGTAGACTCTGAAGGCCTTTTCACATCAAGATCAGGGTATCATTCTGTAGAGAACCTCCAAAAGGGATCCGTTTGTCACATTTAGTCACACCGCAAAACTATCTATTACATTAATAAGGTCCATTATATCTAGTAAAAAGCAAAAGCAGAATAAGCTTCTAATATTTCCTGAAGAAGTATAAACTTCCCAGTGCTCGAGACTTCTTTAATCCCAAATTTGGTCAGGTTTCACGGCACAATGACAATTTTTCAGGATCTCCGGTTACTTTTGGCATGAGTCAAAAGCACCGAGCTTATTTTCTTTATTAAAAGGTGTATGGTCTAAAAGATCAATCAATTTTGCTCTGAAAATGTCAACCAAACCAAGCAGCTGCATGTAGAAGTAGAAAAATAAGGAAAGAGTAAAACTCTAACCTCACCTCTGGTCCAATTTAAATATGTAAATTAAAATCTCCAGATAGCTTCACTGCAATGCACATACAAATTTCTACCTCGAGACGCTTTCATGGCTGTAACTTTATAAACCTAAGCTCCCGTTCAACTTGTGGTTCCTTTGAAAAATCGTCAACCTATTTAATCAATATCTAAAGCTATGAATATCAGATACACTGATGACTTTAATAAACACAAAAACTAAAACAAGTGAATCCATCAATGATGACGTGTTACTACTACTGAGCAAACACTTTCAGAATTCACGTGATACTCGAATGATATACTGACCTGCATATAACACTAACAAGTTTTTAGAGCTACTCAACAACATGTTTGAGTATTTTCTAGATACTACTATTTTGAACGACACCTTACCCTTTTAAGCCCAACGACCAATTCGAATTATCATCCACTCTCATCCCCAAGAAACACTGATACAGTGTGGTGCTTTACAGTACTACCAGCTGAGAAGAAAATAGTACCTCAACTTGAAGATCAAAAGGGCATAAGAAATCTAGTCTTCACCGGGGGAGAAGCTTACAAGCCCGTGGAGCGGGTAGCACCGGCATGATGCCGTTAGTGGTTGGAGAAGTGGATGTGGCGGCACCGATAACGTGGCACTGATTTGTCAAGACTTGAGACAACAATCGATGGCATCAGCACACATAGATACTACTGATATAGCGACCGAGGACAAATAAAATCATAAGTACAGAAAAAATATCTCATACAGAAAGGGTACATAGAAACGGACGGCATGCGAATTACAAGCATACGGTGACTGATTTTTTCTTAGAAAGGTACACATGGAAATAAGTTGAAAACTTATAATCGAATATCTGCCATGGTCAGAACAATAAGGATTCTTGCCACACAGATTCCGCAATTAAGAAAAAGATAAAGTTGGTTCATGAATCATGATCAAGTGAGCATCCACTTGAAATAAATACTGGAAGTATAAAGTAGCCAATTCAATATACCATGCTCTACCCGGTTGATCTATTGTTCAATACAAATGTGGTATTTGCACAAAAAGTTACACAGTTTATCTGCTACCAGCTAGCTTGCTTAGGGCGCATAGGCAGTCCTAAATTTGAATCCAACTACCAGTAAAGTAAGTAAGATATAAAAATAGACAAATGGGTTGTATGTAAAGGGGAGTTACCTTCTAAACAAGTCTCTTAGAAAGTAAGTAGAGAGAGCCCATATTTGTCATCTTCATCTCTGAAATTGGGTGAGATAGGAGATCGTCAATCACTAAAAATGAATTGAAAAGGAAAATCTGCAGAGAGATAAAGAGAAGCAAAACATAAAATCTGCAGAGGAAAATCTGCAAGGAAAAAAAGCAAACAGGATTCAGTACTTTGGCCAAACAAAAATTATTCTGAGCACAAAGTGGCAGTAAGCTGCGGGTATGAAACAACAACAAAATCAATCAACTGGAGCGCGCTGCATCCATTCGTGATTATCAGACTGGCCTGATTATGTAGGTATGGCCGTATGGGTCGGATCTTCGGAAGTAGGTGGTCGTCCGGCTTGGGGGTGCTCGGGCTGGTAGTGGAGGAGGCCGAAGCTCTTGATGGAGAAGGACTGGACTTGGAGGAGGACGGACCTCGAGCTGGAGGTCGTCCGGCCGGGAGGAGGCGCTATGCTCGTGGTGTCAAGAGTCCTGCTGCGAAGAGACAGCGGTGAGAGGGCGGCGGCTGGGACCCTGTGCTATGGTTAGGTCGGGGATGGGAGGTAGAGAATGATCGGCAACGTTTTTTTAGGCTTGGCCCATTTAGGCGTGGGCGGGACGAGCGGACAAACAGCTACGAAGGGAACGACGTATTGCGCGTGCGGGCGACGACGGAACACAATATCTAAATTTTTTATGTAAGTAGAGATAGAGATAGAGATAGGATTTCTCGGTGACTTCCAATTAGCCCACGTTCAGGCTCTCACCCTCCTACAGCCGCCATTGTCCACATACGAGAGTCGTCGGGTACATCCAAGCAGTGGCGGAGCTAGCCTGGGACCTCTGGGGGGGCAAAAAGGAAATATGTACATGTTGGGGGGGGGGGGGGGGGTCAAATGACTAAAAAACAATCCATCTGAATGACTTAAATATTTTTTTCTTCAGAGTTTGTACCAAGTCTGGGGGGGGGGGGGGGTGGTCCCCTCTGACTTGTACATAGCTCCGCCACTACATCCAAGTGTGCGGCCGGAGTTGATGAATTGGCCGGATAGGGAGTATGATGCCAGGCTCTGCCGGGCATGATAGCCTCCAAACAGTTGAGTACATTGAAGCGTTGTTCCAATCAAAGTGCCGCACCACCCCTTGGCATGTAGAAAAATACGTGGAGCACAGCCATGGACAAGGTACATATCCATCAACCTATACTACCACCACTAGATCCATGGACAAGAAGGGTATGCACAAGCTTTCCTCCCCCATGGGAGGGGTCATTCGTCATAGGGCGAGTCCTCAACAATGACGACTACTACCTGACCGACGTACGAGGCGATGGCCAACTTGAAGTTAGGAGGCTATTGAACGTAAACCTCCTCTGCAAGTTCTACACATAGAACTAAAACTTGTACTCTGCTGCTACATAATAAAAATTCGGACCGCATAAATTGTGTCTACTCGCCATATTTTTGTGACAGTCGCACTCGTACGCTTCGCAATATGCTTCCTACGGAAGTCAACCTTTGGTAGAGCGACCAGCACGGATAATAAATATATTTATGTTTTGGTAGATAGTTTGTATTTATCATTAGCATTTATAACTGGAGTATATTTGAGTGATGTTTATCATGCATTATCTTACATGATTAAGTGTGTTGTTATAAAATAAACAATAATACTACTAATCATCATGTTCCCTCACTCGTCGCCATTTTCCCCAATTGTGCACCATTTCCATTCTCCTTCTTTGTCCAATCCGGTTTCCTCCACCTCCAAGAATCAGACCTTCGTTGTTTTTGCCGCCTACGGCTATGGTCTACTAATGGAGCATTAGATACTGATCTTGGACGACCATGGCAGACATTAGACTTAAGGAGACCAGGAATGCGAGGCTGGGAAATAAGGTTGGAGCTTATTCTCTACTTGGAGAATAATAGAGGCATGGTCTTGTTATTTTTGTATTCAGTGAGGACGCTCCTATGAATTGGTATTAGACTATCCCTATATGTTTTGTCTGCAATGTTTAGTCTTACACTTTAAGTACGAGTTCATTTTCTTGTAGTATCACACGATGTTATTTTCGGTCTTGTTACTTTTATGTTTATTTTATTCAATCTCAATCTTAGCTTTATATGGTGCTCCAAGGTTTAGATTTCGACATTTGTGGAAATAGCAGGCCCGTATAGTCTTTCATGGGTTGTTAATATCATACATAAATATACCAAATTGTTAATGTGTCTATATATATATATATGTGTGTGTGTGTATATATATATATAAACCCTATTCAGAACCTAGGGAGCAGAATAGTTATTTTGCACCCAATATATTATTATGTTCTAACTTTCAGAAATTTATGTTTTATATACTAATAATTTTGTTTATATTTATCAGAAACGCAAAAAAATCGACATAAAAATACCATTTTTTAGTCATTTTAGTGTAAAAACATAGAAAATACGCATTTTACGTCGTATTTTTATACGGCATATAAACAAATTTTTTTACGGCATGTCTAAATTTTATTATGTGCTTCTTAACTTCCGAGATAAGAGAAAATTTACATGACGTAAAAATTATATACGGTTTGAAAGATAGAGGGTGGATGTAGAATAACTATTCTACACCCTAGGTGTCAAATAGCGCCACTCTTTACGTCACGTAAATTTTCTCTTACCTCAGAAGTCAAGAACAACATAAGAAAATTTAGACATGTCGTAAAAAAAATTGTTTACATGCCGTATAAAAATACGAATAAAATGTATATTTTCTATGTTTTTACACTATAATGATTCATAAATCATATTGTTATGTCGATTTTTTTATGTTTCTAATGAACATAAACATAATTATTAGTATACAAAACATAAATTTCTATATGTAAGAACATAAAAATATGTGGGGTGCAAAATAACTATTATGCACCCTAGGTGCTGAATAGGGTTTCTATATATATATACATATATATATGTCTCTAGCAGATCCTGGATGCTGAATAGGGTTTCTATATATATATATACACATATATATATATGTCTCTAGCATCGATCCAAGAGAGAGAGCAGATATCACATGGACACTAGTGGTCCCATCATTTTCAAAAGGACAAAGAGGTCGGGGAGCTTTTATTGGGCGATCAAAAGCGCGTTCAACAAGTGTGCCTTGCAAGTCATTTGGGCCGGGGTCCCCTAGAAAGTTGTACCTCGCCGCCGTCCATGCCTCTACCACTGGTGCAAAAATGGCCTCTAGTCCTGGTTCATAAGGGCCATTGGTCCCGGTTCCCGAACCGGGACCAATCACTCGGGACTAATGCTAGTCCCGGTTCGCGCACGAACCGGGACCAATGGGTCTCCCCGTGGGCTTGCGCGCAACGAGGAGGGGTGGATCATTGGTCCCGGTTCGTGGAAAAAACCGGAACCAATGGGTCCCCACGTGGCAGCGCTAGAGACGGGCGGGGGTGGATCATTGGTCCGGGTTCTTGGCACGAACCAGGATTGTTGGTGTCTGTGCCGCGACAGGGTTTTGTGCCGCGACAGGATTTTTGGGCTATTTTTCTGCCGCCGCAGGGTTTTGTGCCGTGGCAGGATTTTCGGGCTATTTTTCTGCCACGGCCGGATTTTTTTATCAATTTAATGGTACTACATATATACAGCAATAATGAAACTACGATATATATATTACACATCATGCATGATCACAAATATATACACCGTCTCATCCGTCTTCTTGGTCGAAACATATTATAATTACAAACGATATTATCACACGAATTTGATCTAATTTACATCTTCTTTTATACACTTCACCCTTCCAAATGAAGCGGGTAATAGTATTCTCCTTTCGGATCTATGACTTGTTCTAACAAGAGTCCGGCAATTTCCTCTTGAATTGCTTGCACGCGTTCTTGTGATAGAAAACCGTCCCGCATCCGTTCGATCTAATATAAAGAAGGGGATCAATATATATGAATGAAACTAAACACAATTGGTGGTAATAACATAAAGTTGTGATTATTGTTTTTCGTACTTCAATTTTTTTGATGTTTCGGTCTGCCCCCTTCTCTTTGGTCGTCTGGCGAATGAACTCGCAGACATAGTATCCACATAAGTTATTCCTGGCTTCCTGCCTCAAGCACTTTACGAGAATGGAGTTCAATCAAAATAATAATCAAGCATGATAATGGTGGTATTGAAACTAGAATCAAAGGGATGCATGGATCTAGCAAGTAATATTTACAGTCAATGGTTGAAATGTAAGCTCTGGCTTCCAAACACCCCTAGTTTTGGCGGTGAATCGTTTCCAAGCCTTCTGGAGGCATTCCTGCATGTCCGTCCACTTTTCTAATAGTGTGCGTTTCGAGTCTAGGACTTTTACTACTCCGGTGTCAACAGGAATAATTAACAGAATATAGTGAAAGCTGGACACACTAACAAAATATAACACGAGTCAATTATACGCTTAACATCGAGTAAGCGAAAATAGAATGTGTACAAGACAGTAACACTCACCCAGCGTTGTAAGGAAATAGTATTTCCCTTCTGTTGCTGAAATACTTCAACGCTTGGAATAAGTTATCCTCTGTCTCTTTGGGATTTGTTTTTAGAGTAACTTCATGAACGAAATTACAGTCAACAAACCCAATGTCATAGATTTGTCCTTTGTTGCATTCTTGAATCTTCATTCTGCATATATAATTAGTATAGTGATTAGTAAGATTATACAAGCAACGAATGAGCTGAGCTAGAAAGACTTAATTACAGAAATTAATAATACTTACAAACAATAAGCACTGACGATAGCTTTGTCGAGGGCGTCTTGTTGTTAAAACTGAAATAATTCTGGAAATTCAATCAGTATGAAGCCATCTCCATGACCATAATGGTGGTGTTTATATGCAGCATAGATCCAGTTTTCGGAATCAGCACAGGCTTGGATGTACCAGTTATGCAATCTTCGCATTTTTGTTGGTAGATCTTTGACTAACTCGGGTTTGACGAGAGGAGCCCCGTACTAGTACACGTATGTTGTTTCTTGGTACCCCTCGAACTCATGCATACGGCTCATGTAGTCAGTAATAGATAGTCCATATAATTGGGCTTTTTCTCCGTATAGTCGAACAAACTCCGGATCAATGTTCGGATCATGCCGCTCCTGGATCATCCACTCATTGGTATCGTACACTTTGAGTGGTTCGATCGATTGATTTTTCTGTTGTCCGAGGTGGGCAACTTCTTTCCCGACTCTCCGCTCTTTTGCCTTAGCCGACTTGGTAATAGAGCGATTATAGTCTGATGTGAGCGCTATGGGTTGGTGAAGCTGAATCTTAAGCACGACTGCTTTGGCTTTATCTTCTGTGGTGACCGGGAAAAATGCCTCTATCGCCTTTTTCTTGTTAGCCATGTCAATCTTCCACTTTTCATAATGGGCAGTTGCGGCCACATCAGTTTCCTCATCTGTCTTCTCGCAAGGTAGCTTCTTCATATTCTGATGAGGTACTCTTGGGAGGGGCGATAGCTTACGTTTCGGTGATCGGAACGTGCTCTTGCTACTGCTGATGGTGCTGCCCCCCTTAGTATACTTCCGCTTTTCTCTCTAAGGCACAGGGGACGGAGACGGCTGACGCGGCGGCGGAGACGGCTGAGGCGGCGATGGAGACGGTTGCGCTGGAGAATGGTGAGGTGGCGGCAAGGGTGGATTGCTGCTCTGAGGAGTGGGTGGCCTTGGCAGCATATAATTTGGAAGCATGATGTGTTCCTTTAGCCATAGAATAGTCCCCCCCTTTGGCTTCTCCTAGTTGAGTCAGCTCCATATCTTCCCCTGCAGGGTGGTCTAGCTTCAGCTCCTCAAAATCTTCCTTCACCTCATCCACCGTGACGACAGCGTACCCTTTTGGAACCGGTCTGCAATGCCAAGTTGGGTTAGGCGCAATTGGTACCGCCATGTTGACCGCCGCCGTCACCCTTAAGTTCATAACCTGCACCTTTAGCTCACAAGCTGTTGTCTCCGTGATATCATCCACTAGGTAGCGTTTAGGAGGAGATGTCGTCGGTGCATCATCATCAACATCATGGAGCTGCGTGGAAGCGATGCTGCTTTTCTTATTCGATAGGGCGCCAGTACCCTCGAATGCAGCTTCTATCACGTGCCGCTGAGATTGGCCGCTAGTACCTTGCTGGCTAAGTCTGTCGAGTTGATCCTGGTGTCGCTTTAATGCTTCTTCTACATTACGCAGTCGGTCTGCAGTGGCCGCTTTCTCAGCTGCCTCCCTTTCCTTTCTGCTCTGATGGCTTTTATCGGGATATCTCTTCATTTCCGGGGGGAAGGCAACCTTCCACGGCTTGGAGCCTGGTGTGCCTCGTGCTCGTCTATCGTGTTCAGGATTTTTAAGGGCCCGTGTGAGCTCGTCGTTCTCTCTATCGGGAACGAACCGTCACGCTGCAACATCATCTACTACATTTCTAATATCGTTGATGGGCAGTAGGGGATCATCTTTGTGTTTCTGATTATATATTACCCTCCCTTCTTTGTCCAACGTGCCCCCATGGCCGTAAAACCAGTTTCTCGCCTGTGGTGTCCATGTTGCGGGCTCTGGTCTGATCCCGGCAGCTATGTAATTGACCTCAAGTGCATCCCACTTAGGCATGCAACCGGCGTAGCCAACAGGCCCCATGTTATGATGGTATAGTTTCTTAGCAGTGTTCTCCGTATTTATTCTAGACCTTTCCTTAGCTTTCTTCGATGTCTTGTACTTCACAAAACCCTCCCACTGGTGTCTTAACTTAGCATAGCCGGCTTCATTGAAATTCGGACTCTTCTCTACCTTGACAAAGTTAGTGTACAGTTTCTTCTTCCAGTTCTTGAATGCATCGGACATCTTGCTGAGAGAAAACTTCTTGACTCTTTGCACAAGCTCCCTTCTTGCTCTCGCCTCCTCATCTGGAGTCACATCTGGTACCGGCAGGAGGAAATTAGTCATGAGCTTGTCAAAAAGCTTATCTTTGGCGTTGTCGCCGACATACGGGACTCCACCGCCGCTTGGCCGATTCCATTCTTGAACGGTGATCGGGATGTAGTCCCTCACAAGAACTCCGCATTGCTTGACAAATTTTCTTGCGACATCGACGGGATCTTGCGGTTCGCCATCTACACCGACCACGTCGATCCTATACCTCACAGTGTCATCCAACTTTTTTGTTGGGCCTCGTTTCGTTCTTACGGAAGAAGTTCTCGATCCGGAGGGCTAAAACAAGAAAAGGTGTTAATATATGCATGTATATATATAGACAGCAGCATTTTAATTAGAAAAACACATATATACACCTCGCCGGTGTTTGGGAGATTTAAGGTTCCGCCGGAGCCGTCGCCTTCTTCCTTATCGGCTTCTCCCCTGTCCTAGGCTTCGGCTTCTACCTCACCGGAGCCGTCTCCTCCGTTGAGAGACTCATCTCCCTGACCGGAATCGTTCAGACACTCACTCGTGACATCGATACCGATATCTTCATTTTCGCAGATCATCCCTTGGAGGATGTTTTCCTGATGTGTTGGATCCATAGTATCTGCAAGTTAAACAATCAACACATGGCATCGATAATGATATGACAAGTTAAACATAGTTGAAATTTAACCCTAAGGCATGCTTGGCAATTTAACCCTAAGTTAAACAATCTCGGGGCAGAGTGCTCCGCCACGTTCCGACAGTCGACGCAGGGACAAGGCATAAAATTATCCACTTTGTTGCCTTAGCCAAATCGATAATTTTATGGAGGCCTGCAATAAAATCGGAATGGCGTCGGTCGTCATACATCCATCACATCCGTGCATCGATTTGCGTCATAATAATTAACCATTACAATAACATCGTGAATAGTAAAATGACCACCCTACATGGAGAGATGCAATATTTTTGTATCAGTTACAGATAAAGAAGATAAGGTTGCTAACCTCAGCCGAGGATACCGTGTTGTGCGAACTAAAGTGTGGCTCGGACATTTCGTCGAACACCTTGTGTGCAATCAAAAAAAAAAGCTAGCACCCACACCTCACACACAATCCAGCAAAATTTGGTGGGCAAAGGGTTGGGCTTATATATAGCTAGGGGAGGGTTTTTGGTCCCGGTTATTGCCACGAACCGGGACCAAAGCCCCTCCCGCGCGACACGTAGCGGCCCAGCAGCTCGCACCCCACCCAGGTTAATGGTCCCGGTTAATGGCACGACCCAGGACCAATGACCTGGGTGGGAGGCGCGCTGCTGGGCCGCCACGTGTCGCTCGGGAGGGGCTTTGGTCCCGGTTCGTGGCAACAACCGGGACCAATGCCCACCGTCGCTTCGTCGTCCCCGTGTATAAATATGAGGCCACAGCGCTCGCTTTCGCCATCGCCTCTGCCTCTCTGCAGTCCCTCTCCACCCCACCCCTTTAGCCATCGCCTCTCCACCGCGCCGTCGTCTCGCCTCCCCTCCCTCTCCAATCTCCACCACGCCGTCATGGAGGTGCCCACCCTCAACTACTACGAGGCGGCGATGTTTGCGATCTACGGCATCCTCGTGCCGCCGTGCGCGACCGTGCCCGCCGGATTTCGCATCAGCGAGGCGGGTGTGCCGGTGGCTCCGCTCCTCAACCCCCGCGGATACGAGATGGAGTACGTCATCGCGGAGCGTCGCAGCCAACTGCCCGCGTGCATGAGGGCATTGCCCCGGTACGCGGCGGCCAGCGAGTACTGGCCCCGGCTGTTCAAGAAGGAGCGGAATGCCAAGCTTGGCAACCGCTTCGTGGACGGGCGCCTGGTGCATCCGGATCGCCGCAACCAAGAAGGGCGGGAGATGTTCTGGTCCGTCCCTGGACGGACCATCTACACCGCCATCGACGCCGCTAGGCGCGCAGAGGAGCTCCGTCTCCCGAACAACGCCGAAATCGTGGAGATTTCGTCCGACGACGACGAGAAAGCCGGCGGCTCGGAGGACAGTGGCTCGAAGGACAGCGGCAGCGAAAGTGTTGTCGACTAGGAATTTGTAAAGTCCCATCTTTGTATGGAAAAATTTGTGGTCGAATAATAAAATGTCTCAATTTATACCTTTGTCTCGATTAATTCGTGAAAGATTTTTTCAAAAATAGTGATCAATTCAATTTCTACCTCGAATTAATTTCTGCTTCGAATTAATTTCTGCCCCGAATTAATTTACATTAATTGTCCTGGACTGCTGACCGTCACGGGGTTTTTGGTCCCGGTTCGTGGCATGAACCGGGACCAATGACCCGCAGAGCGCCACATGTGCGTCGCAGGGGCATTGGTCCCGGTCCGTGCCACCAACCGGAACCAATGCTTATAGATGAACCGGGACCAATGCCCAGACGGCATGAACCAGGACCAGTGCCTGGCATTGATCCCGATTATGGAAACGAACCAAGACCAATAGAATTTGGACGCTGGACCAAAGGCCCTCTTTCTACCAGTGTACGGACTCCCGGTGCCTCTGTGCAACCAGGCCATGGACATCTGCTCTCTCTCTCCTGGATCGATGCTATCTTATAGTGATTCCTCTTTGCTCTCTCCGCTGCTGCTAACGAAGTCTTCGCCTTATCCTTCGCCCTCTTCACCATCACCCCAACTACGCCAGATCCTCGTCGTACTGGTGGTAACTGGTAAGGCCGGCGGAAGCGGCTCTCCACCCTTGCTGTTTGACGGGAGGATGCAAACGTCTCCATGGTGTGCACCACATAGGACGTACTGTACAACACATGTCAAAGGTGCTTTCAACCTCCATTTTGAAAAGAAAAAAATGTCACCGTTGGTTGTAATTTGTGTTCTCAGCTCCACCCCCCGCAGAACATTAAGAGAGTCACCGGCTCAATGCTCGGAAAGTGTTTTTGTCACTTGGACACTAGTGGTCCCATCGTTTTCAGAATTTTGTTAATTTCATATCCTCACACTTATATGTCTCTAGAAATTATTACATTAAGTATATAGATAGATATATACAATAGGAGTATGCGCAAAAAGTTTCGTTAAAAATACGTTGTATATTGGGAAATATAAAAAAGACAAAATTCTGATTTTTACTACTATTATTTACTGTAAGAGTTTTGTCTTTTTATATCTCTAAAAATATAAAGTTTTTAACGGGACTTTTCTCGTACACTCCTCTGTATATCCATCTCTCTCTATATATAGGACATATTCATACTACACCTGGGTGTAGTTACACCCACGTGTGTTTCATGTCATTTAGGCAGTATCTATCATACTGGAGACTATATATGGGTAGTATGAAGTATATAAGAATATTTTGGCAGTATATATACCACTTTTTTTGTAGTATGTAATTTTTATTCACATACTCTTTTTGTACGTACAAATATGACGGTATTTTACATATATAGTGCAAACTATGGGTGTATTTGTAATTTTTTCACCTAACTTGCTTGAAGTATCTTAGATATAGTATATGAACATACTCAAACAGATAAAGTATTGCAAATACTTCCGTAAGGCAGTATATGAGACGTGGGTGTAGTTACACCCGGTTTTCCTATATATATATATAACGCCATAATTTTGTGAGACATAGAATTGTGAGGTTTTAAAATTTTCAAAAATCTGAAACTGAAGCACTGTGCCTATGTGCACAAAATCCCTATCTCAATGCTGCAAATGAGAGTTCAGTCAGCGTATCCTTTCAGACATTTGGGAACGCAAACACAACAACAGATGCTCCGCCTCATCTTTAACATGGCAACTGGGCATTAGTTTCGGACAGATTGCAGAACTGAAAGAAAGATATGGAGAATGCACGTGCAATAGACAGTCCAAGAAATTTTAGTGCAAATGTTTGATGATGTATACTAGGTACGTAAACTAATTAATGGATTATCTTGCCGGGACGATGAACAGTCTAACTAATAAGTTGGACACACTGTCGATTCAAGTTGGAACAAGCTCACAACTGAGAGAAACTGGCTTCCGATGCTTTTTCTCCGTGAGGAAATATTGTTAGTTGTCCTGTCATACTATTCATGAACTCTGTAATGTAAACAAGATGTCAGCTATGTGATCATCTCTGTGTTGAAATCAAAGATCAAAACTTCAGGGTTTTTTTAGATAATTTCATCATCTGTGTAAAACATAGCCTGGCCTAACCGGGGACTGAAAACGTCAGAAAATTCATCATTAGTTTGATCATTTCAATGGTGCTGACCTGCTTGAGGAAAAATAAGATCAAGGAAATTTTTGTTTGTTAAAATATAGGATCTGACCTACCTGAGTACCAAGTTCATAACCAGCAATTTCTTAGAATTTTTTTTGGAAATGGGCGCTTTATTAATATCCATAAAGTTTATACCCGGCCTCTGCATAGCTAGGATGCACACAGCCGATCAATCAAAGAGAAGATAACCAGAACGAAAGTATCAACATTACAAGAATGATAAAAAACGACGGCGCACGTCGAACTATGGTAAGTCTATCCGCAGGTCACGCTGTCATCTATGTCGGGAAAAAATATCCCTTGCCGTGGCCTCCAATCGCGTACACCCCGCCGCAAACAAGTCGCAAAACTCTATACGCTGGAGAGTAGTCCATGATCAGAGGATAGCCGTGGCTCGATAGATCACCTGAAGAGAAGACGACACAATGTTATTAAAAATCTTGTCATTTCTACATAGCCAAAGCGACCAAATCATGGCAAGCGCTCCCACCCTAAATAAAGTCTCATATTTATCGTGTATCCCGTGCAACCAATTACCAAATATATTGGTAACCGAACGTGGAGGAGATAAACCAGAGGCTACATGGATGATTGACAATATAGTACGAGCAAATTTGCATTGAAAGAATAAATGCCGAATTGTCTCATTATGATGACAAAAAACACATTGTGTACTTCCTTGCCAATTCCTCTTAACAAGATTATCCTTTGTAAGAATGACCCCTTTACGAAGGTACCTAGCGAAAATCTTCGTTTTAAGTGGTATTTTCATGTTCCAGATTTTAGAATTATCAACCACAGGAATATCAGGTTGGATCAGTGCTCTATATAATGACTCAACTGAAAATTTACTACTCTCTAGTAATTTCCATTTGAACTCATCCATCCCCTCCGACAACTGTACCGTGGATAATCGTAATAGAAGATTGTTCCATGATACGAGTCTAGGACCTAAGAGACTTCGTCTGAAAGACACATTAGGAGGATCAGATCCCAATACTGTGGAGAGGGTATCACCTTTGTGCCTAACAATCAAGTAAAGAGATGGGTATTGTTCTCGAAGGGAGGTTTGGCCAAGCCATTTATCTTTCCAGAACCTAACATGTGATCCATCCTTAATATTAAAAACACCAAAGCGGAAGAAATGTTTTTTGGACGCCATTAGTCCAGCCCAAAAATGTGAATCACCGGCTTTCCAAACCACTTGAGACACAGCTTTAGAGCCAACATATTTCCTCCATAGAATGGTTTGCCGGACACCATCTTCTGATAGTAGCTTGAAAAGCCATTTACCAAGAAGCGCGGTGTTTTTGACTTGCAAATCATGTATGCCCAGTCCACTATATTCTTTTGGTCGGCAAACCACATTCTATTTGGCCAGTCGATATTTCTTTTTTTCACTATCCCCTTGCCAAAAGAATCTTGATCGGAAATAATCCACTTTCTTCAAGACACCTTTAGGCAATTGGAAAAAGAGATCATATACAGTATCATGTTGGTGAGTACTGAATTTATGAGAACTAGTCTTCCACCAAGGGATAGCAATTTTCCTTTCCAACTATTAAGACGATTTTGGAGTCTTTCCTCAACGATTTTCCATTTAGCAATCGTGAGACGCCGATAGTGGATCGGTATTCCCAGATAGTTGATTGGAAATTGCCCCTGACTACAGCCGAAAAGTTCAGCATATAGGTGGGCCTCGTTTTGAGCCTCGCCAAAACAATACAAATCACTTTTATGGAAATTAATTTTTAATCCAGAAAGTTGCTCAAATACTGATAATATTAATTTCAGATTCTTAGTTTTCTCTAAATCGTGTTCCATAACTAAGATTGTATCGTCAGCATATTGAAGAATAGATAGGCCTCCATCAACTAGATGAGGAACCAATCCTTCAATTTGGCCATCAGCCTTAGCTCTCTCGATAAGGATAGCCAACATATCAGCCACTATGTTAAATAGTATAGGCGATAATGCCCCTTGTCTTAGCCCTTTTTTAGTCTGGAAGTATTTGCCAATGTCATCGTTGACATTGATGGCAACACTACCACCAGCCACAAAAGACCGTACGAGAGCACACCACTCCTCAGAAAAACCTTTCATACGAAGTGTTTGCTGAAGGAAAGACCAATTAACTTTATCATAAGCCTTCTCAAAGTCAATTTTGAACAATACACCATTCAACTTCTTCGAGTGTAGTTCATGAACTGTTTCATGCAAGATTACAACCCCATCTAAGATATTTCTTTCTTGCATGAAAGCAGTTTGAGATGGGCTTACAACATGGTCAGCAACCGAATTAAGTCTAATTGTAGCAACTTTAGTGAAAATTTTAAAACTAACGGTAAGAAGGCAGATTGGACGATATTGTTGTATTCGTTCTGCATTATTAACCTTAGGAAGTAAAATTATGTTGCCAAAATTTAGTCCAAAAAGGTCTAACTGCCCGGCATGTAGGAACGCAAACAAATGCATGAGGTCTCCTTTGATAACTTTCCAGAACTTTTGGTAAAATTCCGCCGGAAAACCATCAGGTCCTGGTGCCTTGTTATGTTCCATCTGAAAAACGGCTTTCATAACCTCATCCTCCGTATACGGAGCGGTTAGAAATTCGTTTTTCAGAACAGAAACCTGAAGAATATCTGCAGTTTGGGACTCATCCAACGAGAAGGAATTCTCTGGCAGTGTCCCAAACAAAGATTTATAATAATTAGTAATATACGATTTAAGTTGCTCCTGCCCCTCAATCATACATTCATCCTGGATAAGAAAGTGAATAAGTTTCTTCTTATTCTTAGATTTTCAACTAACAGTGAAGCAATGACTTTATGTCGCTATATACCACCTCGGTCTTTAAAAGGAGACAGCCTTTTCTATAAGCCACAAATACATAGCTTCCTCATCTTACTACGCATTGGGAGTATTCACTCATATTTAGTATTTTTCTTTATCTCTACGTGCTAGGGATTTGAGTTTGATATGTGTGTAGGCATAAGAGGCACCGGGAAACACGGGTGGATCACTAGAATTACAACCTGCACTAGTTGCTTTCTAACGCTATCAATACCACATCTTCCTACTCTGCCACATCCATGTTTTGTCGTGAGACTCATCCATCCGTTGACCTTTTTCTCTGCCTAATCCGCTGTTTTTGTACACCACTCTCTCACGGCATATCGTGTAAGGAGTAATTTGTTTCGTACTACTTGGCAGCAATGGAATGGGGTTCATAGGGTGTTGATTCGGGTAATTAAGCTCCACTAAAGAGGATTGTTCGCGTTGTTGGTCACTAACGTGTGTAGAAACCTCATCAAAAGAATGTACCGCAAAAATATATACTTGCTGAGAGATCCACGCATACCAACCCGAATTTTCTAATCTAAAACATTTTAAGGCGATCGGCGGTCAGGATATTAAGATTTTAGATCTACCATGTTCAATATAAAAATTTCTTACTAGCTAAACCGTGTGTACTACACCACATAAGACGTATACAACACATGTCACAACTGGATGTAATTTTTGTTTTCAGCTCTGCCCCAGTTGACGCCTAAGCGTGGAGGATATCCCGTAGCTAGGTACAGAGTTCACTGAGGAAGAAGTATTTGAGGCTATTTCTCACATGGAAAACAATAAAGCTCCCGGATCGGAGGGTTTCCGGCTGAGTTTTATCAGAAATTTTTGGATTTCACGGGTCTAATGGCTTTGTTTCGGCAATCAAGAACGAGAATTGCCCTTATTTAAATTGAACTTTTGGGTTATTATACACTTCTACCAAAGAAGAAAAATACGATACAAATACAATACATGAGATTTTCTCTGTTATCCTCCCCCTCCTATCAAACTTAGAAAACTGAAAAGCACAAGGACGGTCAGGATGGCTGATACCCCTTCATGCACTCTGAACCGAAGAGGTATTGGTAAATTTTTACCCTCCTTGTATTTTCAATTTCCTAAGTTTCAGGGATGGGGGAGGACACTGAAGCACACCTCGCAATACAAACCAACATGTTTGCTTAATTTTAGCTTCAAGATATTTAAGAAATTTTCCACAAATCGAATCATCAATTTTGCACACAAGTCGGTTAGAAGGAGTGATGGTGTTACACGAGAAAATCCACGAGCTCCGTTGAAAGAAGTTGTATGGGGATTTTGAAAAGGCATATAACAAAGTAAAATGACATTTTCTACAACAAGCTTTACGTATGAAGGGTTTTGATCCACAATAATGTGAATGGATTACAAACTTTGTATGAGTGGGAGTGTGGAATACGGGTCAAAGATGATATTGGCATTATTTTCAAACACGGAAAGGCTTGGGAAAATGTGATCCTTTGTCTCCAATGGTTTTCAATACTATTGCAGATATGTTGGTAATAAATATTGCAAGAGCAAAGGATGATGGCCAGGTTGACATTCTCATACCTCATATGGTAGTGGGAGGGGTTTTCATACTACAATATGCTGATGGTACGATACCTTTTATGAACATCTATCTATTATATACTAAAAGCAATATAAGGGTGTTTTTCGAGGCACCAGGTCGATCCACATCACCTAAGTTATTTAGACAGTTAGATATATAATTAACGGATGAGATTAAAAGATCTAGAAGTTACGTGCATACAAATATATAGTCCGATTCGTGCCCTATCGTCCTATACCAGACACGTACTAAAACATAGATTAGTTGTTGAGATTTAAGCCTAACGTGTTGCACCCCGTGCGATTCAAAGAAAAAAAGATGTGTTGCAACCCGTACTAAACCAGGGGCAACACGACAACGAGGGTGTCATGCATGTGCTGACATCATCAATGACATCGGCTCATTAACACAATATACGGTGTTTAGTTAAATTGCTTCGTATCACACCCCTTTTAAAAATCTATAATAGGACCTGCTGCTATTACGAGATGCATGTTTATCAGGTGATAGCACAAATAGTACAAGTCTAAGATATGAGTTTGACAATCCAGCGATATAGTTTACAAAAATAAGAAAAAAATACGAACATAATTGGTGTTTATTTTACCACCTCCTGAGCTCTCATCCAGAGTCTAATATCAGTAGAACCCTATATTTGTGTCGACCGCTCGGGGAGTGGGACATGATTATCTTCAAATTACCATTTTAATATTTTTGGTAAAAGAAAATTGTAGCCAAACATGGTGGTGAGCTTAAAATCATATATCATAAAGTATTATCTGAGCCTTTCTCTAAGGTGTTTTTCTAAAAGACTGACATAGACATTTAATGATTTTAGGACTCAAAAGAAATTGGGGGATCACATCGACAAAGAATGATGTTAGGGCCCAAAAGAAATGGTTTAGATACTATAGCTAAAAGAATGACTGAGATTTTAGTCATGGATGAACAAAAAACAACGGATATTCACATAGAAAGATATCTTTTGATATTCTTAGCTTCATGTCGTACTATAACACCTATATTATTATGGAGACATACACACTTCTTTGACACATGGAAGTTGCAACCATGTGATTTCTTTTCAATCCAGTTTGAAATCTAAGATTACGTACACATAAAGTAATTTTTAAGTAGTTTATGGAGATCTCAATTTTACGTACATATAAAATAATTTGGCACCTCACAACTACAAAAATCAATTGGTCAAGTTAAGTGTGCAGATTAAATCTGATATTTTTTCCATCTATATACAAGTCAAGACATGTACATAATATCTTAATCTTCGAATGTATTTAACAATTAACACTAGCAAAGAAGTGAGGCAATGTCACTTTATATTAACAAAATGGATGTACCAACCGGTTTTAAGTCTTCACGGATGCTTTAGTTCTCTTTCAAAAACAAAAAATCACGATAGGTTCCTCCCTGAATGCACTCTTTAAAAAATTAACATTACCAAATAATTCTTAATCACCTGAGATATTTAGAAAGTCTTCATAAAACTTGCAAGATTATAATAAAAAAGAACTATTAAATGGATACAAAAATACAACTTAATTTATATGTAATCAAACCTACATTACCATTTTATAGAATTTAGATCAATAATTATATTGGCTCATGAGGTGTTAAAACTTTTTAATAAAGCATGCCTCCCGCACACCCACTAAGGTTAGACCTAGAGTTTTCACCCTGTGACTAGAGATTTGGTACTTATAGAACAAAACCGAGAACAAAATCACCCTGATTTGCTATTATGGGAATGTCATAAACTTTATTCACCAACAAATTAAAGATGATTTTTTTCACAAAAGAAATAGTACACTAAGCTTTGAATTTAGATGACAATAGAATTGGAGTATAGTTTTCTGACGCAAAATTGAAATAACCACAAACATCAAATTTATTCTAGAAACAATTTCAACACATTAAAACTATGCCCCATCCTGCTAGTTATATACTAAAAGCAATATAAGGGTGTTTTTCGAGGCACCAGGTCGATCCACATCACCTAAGTTATTTAGACAGTTAGATATATAATTAACGGATGAGATTAAAAGATCTAGAAGTTACGTGCATACAAATATATAGTCCGATTCGTGCCCTATCGTCCTATACCAGACACGTACTAAAACATAGATTAGTTGTTGAGATTTAAGCCTAACGTGTTGCACCCCGTGCGATTCAAAGAAAAAAAGATGTGTTGCAACCCGTACTAAACCAGGGGCAACACGACAACGAGGGTGTCATGCATGTGCTGACATCATCAATGACATCGGCTCATTAACACAATATACGGTGTTTAGTTAAATTGCTTCGTATCACACCCCTTTTAAAAATCTATAATAGGACCTGCTGCTATTACGTGCATGTTTATCAGGTGATAGCACAAATAGTACAAGTCTAAGATATGATTTTGACAATCCAGCGATATAGTTTACAAAAATAAGAAAAAAAATACAAACATAATTGGTGTTTATTTTACAACCTCCTGAGCTCTCATCCAGAGTCTAATATCACTAGAACCCTATATTTGTGTCGACCGCTCGGGGAGTGGGACACGATTATCTTCAAATTACCATTTTAATATTTTTGGTAAAAGAAAATTGTAGCCAAACATGGTGGTGAGCTTAAAATCATATATCATAAAGTATTATCTAAGCCTTTCTCTAAGGTGTTTTTCTAAAAGACTGACATAGACATTTAATGATTTTAGGACTCAAAGAAATTGGGGGATCACATCGACAAAGAATGATGTTAGGCCCAAAAGAAATGGTTTAGATACTGTAGCTAAAAGAATGACTGAGATTTTAGTCATGGATGAACAAAAAAACAACGGATATTCACATAGAAAGATATCTTTTGATATTCTTAAAGCTTCATGTCGTACTATAACACCTATATTATTATGGAGACATACACACTTCTCTGACACATGGAAGTTGCAACCATGTGATTTCTTTTCAATCCAGTTTGAAATCTAAGATTGCGTACACATAAAGTAATATTTAAGTAGTTTATGGAGATCTCAATTTTACGTACATATAAAATAATTTGGCACCTCACAACTACAAAAATCAATTGGTCAAATTAAGTGTGCAGATTAAATCTGATATTTTTTCCATCTATATACAAGTCAAGACATGTACATAATATCTTAATCTTCGATGTATTTAACAATTAACACTAGCAAAGAAGTGAGGCAATGTCACACTATATTAACAAAATGGATGTACCAACCGGTTTTAAGTCTTCACGGATGCTTTAGTTCTCTTTCAAAAACAAAAAAATCACGATAGGTTCCTCCCTGAATGCACTCTTTAAAAAATTAACATTATCAAATAATTCTTAATCACCTGAGATATTTAGAAAGTCTTCATGAAACTTGCAAGATTATAATAAAAAAGAACTATTAAATGGATACAAAAATACAACTTAATTTATATGTAATCAAACCTACATTACCATTTTAAAGAATTTAGATCAATAATTATATTGGCTCATGAGGTGTTAAAACTTTTGAATAAAGCATGCCTCCCGCACACCCACTAAGGTTAGACCTAGAGTTTTCACCCTGTGACTAGAGATTTGGTACCTATAGAATAAAACCGAGAACAAAATCACCCTGATTTGCTATTATGGGAATGTCATAAACTTTATTCACCAACAAATTAAAGATGATTTTTTCACAAAAGAAATAGTACACTAAGCTTTGAATTTAGATGACAATAGAATTGGAGTATAGTTTTCTGACGCAAAATTGAAATAACCACAAACATCAAATTTATTCTAGAAACAATTTCAACACATTAAAACTATGCCCTCGCAATTGCGAGGGCCATCCTGCAATAACATTATTCGGAACTCCAAAATCCTGCAATAGAAGCATTGCATATTAAATAACAGTTTTCGGAACTCAATTAATATTATTGAAGATGGTCACAAGTTGATCACAGTTCCTATCATAAGTTAATTGAGTTCTTTAGTTCATGTCATTGCACAATTCTTAACTGAATTCTGTAAATAATTATATGGTGCAAATTGATGTAAGTTGAAACATATTTTGGATGGATAAAATGACATATTACCATGTTTGCTTCAGAATCATAAGTTGTTCATGGGAATAAATATGAAATGTAAAGAGCATTTTTATTGTGAGCTTGAATTCATTTTTAAGGCCTACAATTTTTAAGGCATTATTGCATAATTCCAAAAAATGTTTTTCGAGATATTTTATTGAAAAATGTCTGAAATTATTTTTTGAGGCACTTTCCGCAAAGTGCCAGCAAAAATTATTAGAGGCTTTCTCAATAGTGCCTTAAATTAGTATAAGGCAGTTCTTTTAAAATGCCTCAAAAGGTAGATCTTTTAAGGCGCTTCTAAAAGTGCCTCAAATGATCTATTTTTCGAGGAGGTTTTATAAAGTGCCTTAAATTTCCCTGGCCTTCAAAGATTTTTAAAGGCACTATTGTTATTTTTTTTAAGGCACCCTTTTCTGCCTTAGATAATCAACCGCGGTGTAGTGTGATCTAGTAGGCTATAGCACGCCAACCTTACCAACCGTGTATCCTTCCACGTCTTCTTACCGACACAAACATGTCATACACTAGAATGCACATGAACTCCGTCGTGTGACGCCGGCCCAACGAAGAAGAAATGTGTCCGCTCACCATCATCAGCCCACGCTAGGAAACTAAGCGGCATCTCCACCTGCACGATCCAACCTATCCGCTGGCGTCCGAAGGCGTCCGAACTGACACGAGGGTTGGCCACGCTCTCTCCAGCGGGGCGATCCATCCAGACCGACTAGTCCGGTCCAATCCATCCGTGCACAAAATTTGGGCAACGTTGCGTCGGGGCGGACAGCGGGCATGTCCTCCCATGTCCTCACGCGGGGGTCAAGGGCCCGCTTGGCAGCGACCCAACGACCTCTTCCACTAGCCATCAATGGAGAGAGGTAGGCTGCTCCAAAGGTTGGCCAGCCGCTAACGCTTCCGCTCCTGCGCTGGCCAGCCGCCGGACGCCTCCGCTCCTACCGTCGCTTCGACCTCCACATCAGAATCCAATGACGTGCCTTTTTAACATGCCACTCGTGGCCATTTTCTTCCACACCAGTCTCCTCTCCCCCATCCTTTACTGCCGGTAGCAAGTCATGACCGGCGACATTGGATCAATGGGAGGGCATCTAGAACGACCACCGGGTCCTGGCCGTGGCCGTCGAGGTAGGCACGGAGGGCGCGTCCAGAGAAGCACGTCGCCACAGTCTCCCTCGCCACCGGGGCCTAGCTGTGGCCGTCGAGGAAGGCGTGGGGGATGCAGCCAAAGCAGCACGCCACCACGATCTCCCTCACCACCGGCATCGGAGGGAGTACTATAGTATATTGACTTTTCGCACATAAGAAGACATCCTACATCAAGTAAACTGATGAATCCATTTAGAAGAAAGAGTAAACTTGCCGGGACTATGGACAGTCTAACTAACAAGCTGGACACACGTCGGTTTGAGTCAGAACATGTTCAGAAAAGAGCGAAATTGGTTCTACTTCAATGGTTAGTAGATCTATCTTGTTTTACATGAACTTTGTAACGTATACAAGATGTTAGCCAGGTGATCATCTCGGTGTTAGGAACAAAGATCAAAACTTCCAAGAGAAATACGAAACTCATCATTTGTGTAAAGCTCGCAGTCTAACCTAACCGGGGGCAGACAAACTCAGAAAATTCATCATTTATTTAATGTTTTCGATTCTCATTGGCTCCGACCTGCTAAGAAGCTCAAAGATATTTATTTTTTATTTAATTAAAGCTGGCATAAGATCCACCTACTAGGGTACCAAGTTCATAACCAAGGAATTCTTACTTACTGAACTAGCGGTGGACCAATGACTTCATGTCACTATATACCACCCTAGTATTTAAAAGGAGTGAGCCTTTCCTATGAGCCACAAATGCATAGCTTCCTCATATTACTTCTACGCATTTTGAGTATTCAATCATATTCCGTTTTTTTGTTTTTGGTTCTCTACACGCTAGGTATTTGAGTTTGATAATATAGGTGTAAGCATGAGAGGCACCGGGAAAGAAGAGTGGAGTACCAGAATAACGGCTTGCACGAGATGGTTCCCGCAGCTATCATACCTTATCTTCCTACTCTTCCACATCCATGTTTTTCCGTGGGACTCATCCATCCTCAGAGACCTTCTTCCCTGCCTAGTATGGTTTTCATTTACATCACACTCGCATGGCATCTCGTGTAGTGAGCAGAGAGTTTCTATATCACTTGTCTGCGATGGAATAGGGTTCGGAGGATGTTGATTCGTGTAAGCGCCACCAAAGAGGATAGCTAGCGGGGATTGTCATTGGTTCTAGAGAGGCAACATATGCATATGATCTGACTTTCTAATGGTACCGTTAGGTGATGATTTAGTTGGGCATCTATCAGCTCAACACGGTGAAGACTGGATTCTTGTGATTTTAGCCTGCCTTGCAGGATGATGCATCACTTGCAATCTGGTACACACAGAGATAGTCTTTGAGATGCTAATCCATTACTCTTTGAACTCCACATCTCTGCTCTCTAATATGACATGAGCGTCTTATACCAGCCTCATATCCCTTCACTTCTTCTTTCCGACACATGTGAATGGAGCAATACGGTCGACTAGAGGGGGTGAATAGGCGACTACCAATTTTTAGTTCCTTTTCAATTTAGGCTTGACAAGGTAATAGATTGTCTAGATATGCAACTAGGTGACAATCCTATATGAAAAGGTACAAGCAAGAAAGTAATCACAAAGGATTGCAAGTAGTGAATGAAGTAACCGAAGAGTAGACAAGAAAATGTAATTCCCGTAGTTCCTTCCTTTTGAGAGGAAGTATGTCTACGTTCGAGGGATGTGGTGCTACAAAGATCAGCAACACCACAAAGGCCTCACCCTATTCCCCTGAGAGCGCATCAAGAAAGGCAGGCTCAAGATCCACTATGCGGTGATCTTGAAGGCGGCGACCAAAACCTTTACAACAAGATTGGGCTATCTCCACAACTCAATTAGAGTCTCACAATGACTCCACGAAACTTTACAACCAAGGACACGAGCTCCGAGGAAGTCCAACTCTGTCTAGGATTCCAAGAACCCAAGAGTAACAAGATTCACAAAGGATAAGTGGAGGAATCAAATTTCCTTGGTGGAAGTGTAGATCTAGTTTAAATCTCCCAATCTTCAAAAGACCAAGAAGTTTGGTTGGATATGGAGATAGATTTAGTGAACTAAAGATCTTGCATTAATAGAGGAGAGGGAGTGTGAAAGAGTTAGGTGGGGAGGAGGAAGAAGAACCCCCTAAATAGGGGCCTTCAAATCGAGTCATTTCTTGTCTTCCCGACACCCGTCGGTACCAATGGTTAATCGGAAGTTCCGTCCTACCCTTGTCCAATGGCTAAAAGGTCGTGGAAGTGACATGGTTATACAGGTCGGAAGTTCTGCTAGGGAAGGGCCGTAACTTCCAAACGGTACTACAAGTCAGATTCTGGTTCAAGTACTGGTGAAAAGGAGTGGCCAGCCAAAACGATTACTAAACTAGACACAGCTTCCACCGGTACTGGCTCGGAACAAGGCCGGGACTTCTGGATCGGAAATGCCCTGGACGGTACTACCGATGGCGCAATGGTAGTACTGCCTAGCACAATACCAACGGCTTTCAGACGTGGAGGTGGCTTGATGGTACAGGCCAAAACTACCGCCCGAGCGGGGTAGGAACTTCCATTCGGTACTACCAGCCAACCTCCGGTCTAGCACTAGTAACATAGGAAAGGTAGACAAATACCTTACAGCACAAAGTCCCTATGCCACTAGTAATATCCCTCTATTGAGCTGGTACTGCCGGTGACGTGTACCGCTAACCCTAGCAAGGGGTAGTACTACCGGCGCCCCACCTGTACTTCCAGCCATAGCAGAAAACATCTCAAACACTTCGAAAATATGCTCTCTCTTGAAAAACTAGGAAAGTTGTGAGTGAGCAATATAGGTTTGTGCAAGTGAACTTGATTCTCCTTTACCTTCCGAGGTGGACCCCCTCTTGATAGTACGGTGCTCATAAATACAAGAAAATAGAGAGAACAAAACAAAACACCGCCTTCGAAAAGTTCTCACCGAGGGTCCACTCACCAACATGTGCAAAGGTATAAACCACCTATATCCCAAGCACACGATTAGTCCAAAATTGGGGTTGTTATTTATAGCAAAATACATAGAGAGATCAATGCCCTTTAAACATGCATGTCAGAGTATCTCCACCACCGCCCCCGACACGGCCCCAACGAGATTTGGGGATTGCGGCCAAAAAATGGCTCGGCGGGCAGCCCCAACCGATGTCGACAGTTCAGGAAGCCCACCAATATGTCTAGCACTCCTATGCCAAACCTGGCCTAGAGGTAGCGGGCTAGGGCTTCCTGCAACGCGTGCCAGGCCGGATTGGCTGCGCGGGCCCCTTTGGCAGCACTCAATTGAAACATATCCCCTTCTCCAATTTTTGGCGAAAACTGACCGCCCATTTCTCCTGCCTTTTATCTCCTGCTGCTACTATGGTTCCGACCTAGTTCACAATGCCTGCCACCACCTCCGCCATTAATGCCCGCCATCCATCCTCGTCCAATGCCACAGCTCCCAAAGGCATGCAAGAAGCATGTGACCACCAAGTCAGACAACATGCCAGCGGAGGAATGGGCTCAGGAGCTTGCTTGGCGGAAGCTCCGCAAGATGATCGCAACAGCCAGAACAGCCGCACTGAGGAGAAGAAGAAGGCGACTAAGGAGGATGCATAGTGGCGGCGTACATGAAAAGCTAAGCCAATGATGGGACGCAAAGGGGAAGAAACGCCATCCATTCCCACCGAAGCACCTCGTCATTGTTGTCGTGTTTCTTTGGGGAGAACTTCGGGCAAACGCCACGTCCCTAATCATGGTTTTCGTCTCTCAAGATCAAAGATCCTCGCTCCGATCCCGATGACGATCGTCAACAAAACCAAGGCCACACCCAACTCGACCTCAACCACGCATACTCTGGGTCGTCGGCCATGCATAGGGGGCCAATCTCATTTGGCAACGCCAACACAGGCCCCTGCTAGGTAGTCCATAGCATGTTTGGCGTAGAGAAACCTAACACCCGCTAGATGGTCGATGGAATGGCCAAGAACGAGTGTGTGAGCGGCTTGTATGATATGATATGTGGTGCAAGCGGATATTATGCTGCCGACAGATCCCCCACACACGGAGGGGGTTGATGGGGAAGATGATGAGAGGGTGGAGGAGGAAGATGAAGTGGTGGATCTTGAAGGTGAAGCCCAACAGGAAGCGCGCCAGTGGCAAGGGCGTTCGGTGGAAGGTGGCCGAGGTCAAGTGTTTGACCGATGCTTGAAAGTCCATTAGCCTTGACCCTATCACCGGCCCCAACAAACCGGCAGTGCATATTGGAGGAGGATCTTCAAACAATTTGAAGAACATGAGCTCTTTGAAGATAATGTGAAGATGCACATGATTCACAACCAAAATGCATCGTGTCATAGGTGGAGCATCATACAAAAGGCGTGCAACACATTTCATGGATATGAGACCATTCGGAGAAGAAAAGCAAGTGGCAGTGTGGCACGGTATTGGCCGATCAAGTAAAACCCAACGCCATGCATTTTCTTGATGTTTGCCAGTGTAGTATGCATAGGCTATGCATATTTGCTTGAGGTTTGTTTTTTTGCTAGTTAAAGGGTAGATCGGCTTTGTACAAGGCCAACAACGGGAAAAAGGAGTTTCCTTTCATGGATGTCTTCACCAAAATTGAGATTTGGGAGAAAGTTCGCTACGCACTCAACAACGACGAGCCCTTTGATGTGGACACACCAATGGCTTCCTCGATCGACCGCCAGATCAACAACAAAAAGGCAAAGGCCGAGAGGAATGGCACGTCGTCGACAGCCTCAGTGGATGCCTCCTTCGAGAGGATGATCACCGAAGGGACATGAAGAACCAAGGCCGCGATGTCAATAACGATGCAAAGGTAGAAGGAAATGTTAGCCATGGGTGACGCGAAGATCAAACTCAAGGAGGCAAAGACTGAAGTCGCCGCCTAGCGATGAATGTTTGCATCTAGTGCGGGGAGGGCCTCTTTCCTCGTAAGGATTGGAGCCACGTGCCCTGAACTACTTCCGTGGTGTATCATACCTGCGATCACGGCACATAAATGGTTCCAGAAGCCGGAATTTGGCAGGCCAGCAAATACGTGATTTATACTGTCTCTGAAACAAACACAGTTCTGATCAAATCTTAACTGCTGACATGTTTATAAATCTCAGAGAAAGAATGCACTGTCAAAATATATACTTGCTGAGACAGATCCACGCACACCAACCCGAACCGTCTAATCTAAAACATTTTATGGAGATCGACACGCAAGATATTAAAAATGTCGGATTTGCCCATGCCCAATTTGACACATTTCTTATCAGCTAAATCATGTGTACTAGTACACCACATAAGCTGTACTAGTACAACACATGTCACCGCTGGCTGTAATTTTCCTTCTCTGCTCTGCCCCAGTGGAAGCCCAAGAGTGCCACTGGTTCGCTGACTGCTGCAACCGAGAGTTCAGTCGTCAGAGTATCCTCCTTGCAGGCAGTCCAAAGCCAAAGCCAAACACAGCAACCTCCTTCCGTTTTTCACATGGCAACTGGCTTTATTAGTTTCTGGAACCAGATGGCCAAATGGAAGGAAGATAAGGTGAAGATGCAACATCAGGCAGGCAACAGTCCAAGAACCCTAGTAGCACTGTGAGCTCCTATTTGCCTCCACATGGACTGCTTCCAACCCAAGGGACAAACCCGGGGGTAGACGTCCTTGTCAGCGATGGGGACACGGATCAAACAAACCAAAACAACATGGCCCCTGCCAGTGCACATGACAGCATGGAGAACCAAGGACCCATTCAAGAGCCTCCATTTGTGAAGCCACCAATCAATGGCTCTTTTCTTTCCTCTCTTTCTTTCATAACAAGAATATATACCATTCACAAGTAAGAAGAGAGAAAAACAGGGAAGAACATGTATCTCAGACGATTAATCGATGGTGGCAAAAGTAAGTACATGGCGGAAACAAGGAGTAGTATTATCTTCATTTGAAGGTAAAGTCTGTCAAGAAAAAGGAAGGACACCCAGTATCTAGGCACCAAAGATTGATCTTTTTTTTCTTCTTACAAAAGAATTTCGAGACCCGAAAGAATAAAAGCAGCGTCTCACAGGCTTTTTGGATCCGAGCTATATCTATCTACATCTCCACGGTTTCAGTTTCGACCCCCCGGAGGACAGGGATCAGTTCATCAGAGCCTCCTCCTGCAGAGCATCAGAACGTTGCCTCCCTTTGCAGAGGGCTTCTTCCGATGCTCGCCAGGCGTAATCTTCATCAGACGAAAAAAAAGAGAGAGAACCCCACGTTATTATGCTCTTCATCACTCCACTTGCTCGCCGATCAGGTCGAGGCCCATGACCAGGAACGAGATCCCTTGGAACAGGAGGAAGTAGAAGTGGACGCCCTGGGCGGACAGCACGCTGCGAGCCGCCGCCGTCAGCAGGAGGAACGAGAGCGCCAGCTCCTTCCTGTAGATCCTGTTGTGCTTCTGCTTCTTCTTGGCAGCGTCCTTCTTCGGGGGCGACTCCTCCTTCGCCAGCGCGTCCAGGTTGGGCGCCGACCCTACCCTCTGCGGCGCGGAGTGCTTCTCGACAAGGGCGACGAGATCGCCCTCGGAGGAGCGGCCTGACTTCTTGGTGACCACCCACTCGTAGGCGCTGCCGAGCTGGAACAGGCCGGAAACCATGGCGTTGAACTTGGTCACCGACATCGTGTTCTCGAAGAGGAGGTAGGGGACGATGAATGGGAAGGATTTCGGGGCTGGGAGGATGCTCATGATGGACATTGTTACTGGAACGTAGCATACGACCCACGCGGGGAGTTCGGCTTCAGGGACAAACATTGTCATGGGAAGGATGACGCAGAAAAGGGTGAAGGAGTAGAAGGGCAAGATGAGCTTGCGCAGGAGGAAAAATAGAAATATGAGGTTGCACTTCTTCCAGAATCCAATCTGCGGCAGAAAGTAATCAGCATCATTAGACCAATTATCCAAAAATGACAACACCGCACACCACAGTTTTGGAACGTTATGTCAATGATTATACTCCACTAAACTGAAAATATCCTTTTATGATGACTGCTTCAATATAGGATGACAAATATGAATTAACTAGATATTCCCAAAGAATTATGTTTAAAACATCCTACTTCACATGTCTTGACAATTACTACCTTTTAAAAGTATATATCCTATAAAATCGAAAAACTACTTTTTACTGAATATGCTCTGTACATTGCTGGATATTTAACTTTCAAGACTCATACCTTGGATTTTATAATGTCCACAAAGCAGAGTCTGAACAATTGCATGGGACCCGAGTGCCACCTGTGCTGCTGCTTTCTGTATGCTTCATACGATTCTGGCAGCTCACATTGACACTGAAAGAAAATTTACACAAGTTAAATCATGGCTCTTTAATCTCTCTTAAAGGTAGAATAATCCACAGGAAAAATTGTGCCAGTACCTCAACATCATTCAGGTAGAGAAACTTCCACCCCTTGAGATGTGCTCGGACAGCAATGTCCATGTCCTCCACCGTTGTCCTCTCCATCCAACCACCAGAATCCTCAAGAGCCTTGATTCTCCACACCCCCGCAGTCCCATTGAACCCGAAGAAGTTGAGAAATGTGCCGTTCACTTGCTGCTCCACCTCGAAGTGGAAGCACAGATTTATGTTCTGTAGTCTAGTCAACAAGTTCTCGTCATTGTTTACGAAAGACCATCTTGCCTGAACCAACCCAACATCGTCCTTTCCCTGGAGTTTGCACAATGGATTTGTCAGAAAAACATAATTGAATTGGACTAATTGTCAGGTAAATGAATGAGAAGCAGCAACACAATGACAAAAGCAAGAATTGCTCAATTGAGTCAAACCTTGAAATGGGGCATGGCTCGCTTCAGGAAATCGGCCTGTGGTTGGAAGTCGGCATCAAAGATGACAACGTATTCATAGTCTTTCACATAACTGCAGTTCATTGCTGATTTAAGGTTTCCAGCCTTGTAGCCATCGCGGATCACCCGGTGCCGGTACACGATGTGCACACCCTCCCGCTGCCATTTCTCAACCTCCTCCTTGATGAGCGCCGAAGTGGTAGCATCGTCGGAATCATCCAGCACCTGCACCAAGAAGTTTGACCTTGGCCAGTCCAGGTTGCATATTGCGCCAATGGATTGCTGGTAAACCTGCAGAGATAAAAAAAAATGCAAGAATTCAATTGAATTGGCACTAATCTTCCGCAAAATCTAGTGGTCGAAATCTATCTTTTCTTAGCTTCTTCCCAAATTAAGTAGGAGTAGTAGTGTACGCTATGGTTTGACAGTTTGACCCTGGATCACATGGCTTGTCAATTATTCTGTGGTGACGACAAGGTTCCAGACCGAGATGTGGAATAATAAGTGTGGCTTTAAAGAGGTATATGAATCCCAACAGCAAACCGAATTCGGCCTTTTGTAAGGCAGATCACGAGTTTTGTTGTTGCTGTTGTTGGGTTGCACTAAGATGCACATTAAGTAGGAGCACATCAACTTAAGTAGTAGTACTACTTGAGATAGCAGCATCAGAGTTGTTTGTGGTTGCAGAACACAGGTCAAAGATCCAGACGACAGGTGCAGTCTACGCTTAACCTGAATCCCAGAACAGATGCTCTAACTCTGCCTGGAATCTACTAGGCAATTGCAGCTCGAGATCGATAGGCAAGCTGCAAGGGGAGCAAAAAATGAGTGGAGGAGTTTACCTCTCGCTCGTTGCACATGGGCATCTGCACGAGAACCATGGGGAAGTCCTCGGCGCCGGCCTCGACGTCGTCCTTGTCGGCGGCGATGGGCACGGGCTTGATGCCCTTGAGCTTGATCCAGAGGCAGCCGAGGCAGAGGACGAGTCGGTCGACGCTCTGGATCATGAAGAGCACGACGCAGGAGTTGGTGAGGAACTGCAGCGGCGGCGCGAGGTACTGGAGGCGGACGCGCATCCATCCGGCGTAGGCGGCGGCGAAGAGGCCGTCGATGGCGACGAGCCCTTCCTCGGCGGAGAACCCCGCCGGCAGCTCGGGCATCTGGAGGTGCCAGCCCTGGAAGTAGGCGGCGACCTCGACGGCGAGCAGCAGCATGGAGAGCGCGAGGAAGGCCCTGATGAGGAGGTAGGAGCGCGTCCGCAGCGCGGTGCTCTCCCCGGGCGCGGCGTCGGAGTCCGTCCGCCCCGCCGCCACCCGCCTGCGCGCGGCGGCGGCGACTGCGAGCGCGGCCGACGCCGCCCCCGTGAGGCGCCCCGCCGCGCGGTGCGCCTTGAGGAGCAGCACCCACGTGATCTGGCGCGCGTTCTTGCCCCGCCCGGCCTTGCCGGCGGCCGGCGACCCGGGGTCCACGTCGGTGGGCTCCACCTCCGAAATCGACCAGTTGGGGTTCTCCATCTTCACCACCACGGGCGTCCCGCCCCCATTGCCCATCCCGCCGCCGCCGCCGACCCGCGCCTCCCTGCCCCAGAACGACGGCGCCATTGCCCCACCCGACGGCGGACAGACAGCAGCAGCAGCAGCCCTCGACAGAAGAGAAGACTGAATCGCTCTTTGGCTCTTCCTTTGTTCCTCGTCGCCGCCTTGCTTACCACCCGCTCATGGGAGAAGAAGGGGCAGCTGGAGACCCTTATAGTCCCCCCCTGGAGCGTGGCGGCAGAGGAGGAGCAGCGGGCCACGAAGAGGGGGGGAGAAGAAGAACAGCTCACCACGTCGGGTCTAGGATACGAGCGCACCTCCCCCCCGCTTTGTTTATTTGTAGCCTCGTCTCTCGTCTCGCCGTCGTCGACTCCTGCCTGCTTTACCGTGGGATGATGAAATTGATTGAATTGAACCGAATAAAAAAGGCTTCTTTTGGCGGAGCTCCGCCCGTCCGTCCGTCCGACCGTCCGAGCCACCGCACCGCACACACACGAACGACCGCGCCGGGTGGGCTGGAAAAGAAAGAAAGAGAGGCTGGCGGCGTGAAACGGGGCGGTGGATTTGGACGCTTGGTCGCTGCTGATTCTTGCCGGGGACGACGCGTGTTTCCTATTCGGCTAACGAGATTAACGGGAGAGGGAGAGCCGGGAACGGCTCGTCGTGGCGCCGGACGGGGTCGCACGTCGGTCTATTCGTTGCGTGCGGTTGGGTCGGGTTGGGCTCGCGGCCTGCACTGCAGCCTGGCGCTGTCGGTGCCGCTGCCGCTGCCGCTGCCGCTGCCGGCCGGCTGCCGTGGCAGCCGTCTTGCGCACTGGCAGCTACTGCCGCTGCCGCGCCCAGCAGTCAGTCAGTCAGTCAAATCCTTTTCTTTTAGAAGATGGAGCGGTCAATTCCTGGCGACGAACACGCCAGGTGTGAAATTTGCGTGTCACGCGTTGGTGTATGGGAGTCGGGGCGGGACAGCCAATTATGGACCAAAAATATTGGGACAAGACAGGGGGAGCCAAAACCTGATACTATCTTTTTTATTTGACACACCAAAAGAGCTGAGATTAGATCTGCGTACGGGGCTCCACTTGGCTCAACATGGAGACAAGGCACACTTCCATTAACAACTTAATCCGTGATAAACAACAAAACAGAACTGCTCGATCGAATCTGAATGCAGGGGCAGGGCTAGTATCTACACAAAAAGAAACAAAAAGGTAGCTTGGACATTGTGGTCTACAACAAACAATGTTATGACCTGTGAAATATATTATTATAATTATTACAAATCCTAAAAGTAACATTCACGGCCTACATTTGTCTCACATGTGCACTCCACCCCTCCAAAAACCGTTGTTTGTCTTTCCCCTACCGTTCCTCCAATCCTAGCTGCATTCCTCGCTCCGGTCCGCTCCTTTGCCACGCGAGAGGATGCCGCACCAACTAGTCTGTCTCAAGGTGGACGATGATCATGGCTCTGTGCGATATTCCGCCATGGTGGCTACCTGTTGTGGAGAACGGCACCCGGACTTCTCCATTGATAGAGAATGTCGTTTCCATAAGAACTCTATTGGGCGGCAATGACAAAGGATCGTGTTGTTTTTCCATATTGGGGGATGTCTGACAGATCGGAGACAGATGGCATGCAAACCGGAGTGGCAAACTGGGTGGCTAGTTGCAGTGGCTGTGAGTGCAGCATGAGGACTCCTTGCGAGTGTTCTAGCAGTGTTGTCACGCTCCTTGACTAGTGCCTCGTTTGTTCGACCGATCTTAAAGCATCATTGATGCAATTTATAGGAAGAAGACATTCCACTTTTCGTCCTTCAACTCTTGATGAGAGAGTTTACTTTTCCTCCTAGAATTTCTATTTGGTTCAAAATAAACCCTAAGCTCTTGAAAAAGTTGACATCCATTTGATAACCCGAGAAAATGATGGTGTGAACATGAAAAAACAGTTTGCTTAAATGAACCAAGACGAACCCATGTTGCCATGCCCTAAAGGTCGCGCCTTCATCGTGAATCAACCTTGCATAGGATTGCTCCGATGAATGTGACGATGATATCGCTGACTCGATACGGTAATCCAGCACACCACTGCATGTTGTAGTGTGTAAGTCATTGACGTAACACTCACGGAATACAGTTCCATAAATGTTACATCCCTCAAAGTTATATAACAGAAACATTGCGGATCTAATTCTCAGATATTTATTATTACTAGCCAAAACTGCACAAAAAGCTTTGAGATCCTCCTCGATCCAATAAGACATCAAGCATAAATTCAAATCCAAATTAATTAGCTTTAAGATCAATGGTACTACTAAACTTAGCGTCATTCGAGCTCAGCAACTTACCTAGTAAAGTTCTACATTGCTTGGCTCAGCTAACCTATGCTAGGTTATCTAAGACGCTTCTACATCTTTGTCTTCAACTCTGTAGACTATGTCGTAGTCTATCCCTTCTATGCCTCCAGAAATATTTGTTTCCTCATAGTAGATTTCTCCCTCTTCAAGTTCCTTGGGACCTCCTCTTTGGTATTCTTGCAACATAAGCAAGAGGTTCAAGAAGGTAAGATTGAGAACGAGTTTTCTCAACAAGTGCTAGATAAGGTGTGTGTTTGATGCACTAACTATGGTCATGGATCACAGATCCTAGGGTTATGCAAGTTTTTGAAAATAGTTTCTTGGAAAGGTAAGTTTTATTTAGGAAACTATGCCCATCAATCTTCACGGGTTCTGAGGTCTTCATGGAGTCCCTTTCCTGTTGTGATCGTAGTTGAATTTCGCGAATAGGGAGTAAAAAGCCACATTTACACACCCTGCAGAGGTGCGCTAATTTTTCCACGAATGTCACTGACCATGTTGCTCTTATACGCACTTCTATGGCATGATGCCCGCACCAAGTATATCGGAGTCATGTTCAGTCCTTCAACTCTTGATGAAAGAGTTTACTTTTCCTCCTAAAATTTCCATTTGGTTCAAAATAAACCCTAAGCTCTTGACAAAGTTGACATCCATTTGATAACCCGAGCAAATGATGGTGTGAACATGAAAAAACAGTTTGCTTAAATGAACCAAGACGAACCCATGTTGCCATGCCCTAGAGGTCGCGCCTTCACCGTGAATCAACCATGCATAGGGATTCCTCCGATGAATGTGACGATGACATCGCTGACTATCTGGCAGTAGCATAGTGAGATGATACAGTAATCCGGCACACCAAAGCATGTTGTAGTGCGTAATTCATTGACGTAACACTCACGAAACACCGTTCCATAAATATTGCATCCCTCAAACTTATATAACAAAAACATTGCGGTCTAATTCTCAGATATTTATTAATACTAGCCAAAACTGCACAAAAAGCTTCGAGATCCTCCTCGATCCAATAAGACATCAAGCATAAATTCAAATCCAAATTAATTAGCTTTAAGATCAATGGTACTACTAAACTTAGCGTCATTTGAGCTCAGCAACTTACCTGGTAAAGTTCTACATTGCTCGGCTCATCTAACCTATGCTAGGTTATCTAAGACTCTGCTTCTACATCTTTGTCTTCAACTCTGTAGACTATGTCGTAGTCTATTCCTTCTATGCCTCCAGAAATATTTGTTTCCTCATAGTAGATTTCTCCCTCTTCAAGTTCCTTGGGACCTCCTCTTTGGTATTCTTGCAACATAAGCAAGAGGTTCAAGAAGGTAAGATTGAGAACGAGTTTTCTCAACAAGTGCTAGATAAGGTGTGTGTTTGATGCACTAACTATGGTCATGGATCACAGATCCTAGGGTTATGCAAGTTTTTGAAAATAGTTTCTTGGAAAGGTAAGTTTTATTTAGGAAACTATGCCCATCAATCTTCACGGGTTCTGAGGTCTTCATGGAGTCCCTTTCCTGTTGTGATCGTAGTTGAATTTCGCGAATAGGGAGTAAAAAGCCACATTTACACACCCTGCAGAGGTGCGCTAATTTTTCCACGAATGTCACTGACCATGTTGCTCTTATACGCACTTCTATGGCATGATGCCCGCACCAAGTATATCGGAGTCATGTTCAGTCCTTCAACTCTTGATGAAAGAGTTTACTTTTCCTCCTAAAATTTCCATTTGGTTCAAAATAAACCCTAAGCTCTTGACAAAGTTGACATCCATTTGATAACCCGAGCAAATGATGGTGTGAACATGAAAAAACAGTTTGCTTAAATGAACCAAGACGAACCCATGTTGCCATGCCCTAGAGGTCGCGCCTTCACCGTGAATCAACCATGCATAGGGATTCCTCCGATGAATGTGACGATGACATCGCTGACTATCTGGCAGTAGCATAGTGAGATGATACAGTAATCCGGCACACCAAAGCATGTTGTAGTGCGTAATTCATTGACGTAACACTCACGAAACACCGTTCCATAAATATTGCATCCCTCAAACTTATATAACAAAAACATTGCGGTCTAATTCTCAGATATTTATTAATACTAGCCAAAACTGCACAAAAAGCTTCGAGATCCTCCTCGATCCAATAAGACATCAAGCATAAATTCAAATCCAAATTAATTAGCTTTAAGATCAATGGTACTACTAAACTTAGCGTCATTTGAGCTCAGCAACTTACCTGGTAAAGTTCTACATTGCTCGGCTCATCTAACCTATGCTAGGTTATCTAAGACTCTGCTTCTACATCTTTGTCTTCAACTCTGTAGACTATGTCGTAGTCTATTCCTTCTATGCCTCCACAAATATTTTTTTCCTCATAGTAGATTTCTCCCTCTTCAAGTTCCTTGGGACCTGATGCGCTCGGCTTTCGACGTAGAGCTCGTTGGGAACCTCAAGAGGAAGGTACGATGAGCACAGCAGTAAGTTTTTCCTCAGTTATGAAACTAAGGTTTAATCGAACCAGTAGAAGCAAGGAAACACCTCAAAGGTGTTACTCGCTGAGCTTTGCTAGGGCGCACTACCGGGGCTAGTAGCAACGTGGAGACCTGCACAACACAACCACAAAACTTTGTCCCCAACTTGCGATGAGGTTGTCAATCTCACCGTGTTTTGCGGAAAACAAAGGATTAAACGTATCGAATGTAAAGAAGTAAAAGTTTGCAGAAAGTAAACACAAAGCAGTAAAAGATTGTAGATTGTATGTAAAGAAAAAGGACCGGGATCCATAGTTCACTAGAGGTGGCTCTCCTTAGATAAATAACATGCTGGGTGAACAAATTACAGCGGGGCAATTGACAAACACCGAGCAAGCAATACATGCATATACTAATCATCTTGACTCCTCTGAGACTTGATTGGGCATTACAACATAATACATAGACCGCCATCCAACTGCATCTATGACTAACAATCCACCTTCAGATTACCATCTGAACCCCCTCCAGCATTAAGTTACAAGCAACAGATTATTGCTTTACGAGCTGCGTGTAAAGTAAACAATATGATTGTTCTATGAACAAAGGATTGTTGTTTTCTCCCTAGTAGCAACAACACATCTAGTACCTTAGAGATTTCTGTCACTTCCCTAGATTACCAGAGGCATGAGCCCACTATCGAGCATAAATATTAACTCTTGGAGTTGCTAGCATCTACTTGGCCAAGATAGCTACTAACAACGGAAAACATGCAAGATCTCAAATAATAAAGACATGATAGAATCAATAATCAATATGAAATAGCATCTCAATATCCATCGGATCCCCGCAAACACAACATGTATGGATTACAAATAGATGATCTTGATCATGAACGGAGCTCACACGATCTAAACATGAAAGCACAAAGGAGGAGAAACCAGCCATCTAGCTACTACATGAATCCGTAGTCCAAGGATGAACTACTCACGAATCACACCGGAGGCTTGCATGGTGATGAAGAAGGCCTCCAGGGTGAATTCCCCTCTCCGGCAGGGTGCCGGAAAGAGCTTCAGATCCATCTCAATCTAGGGATGGAGATGACGGCGGCTACAGACTCTTTCGTGGATTTTTGATCGGGTCCTTAGGGTTTTTGTCCCGAGGGCAACTTATAGGCGGAAGGAGAGGCCGAGGGGGTGCCGGAAGCCACCACATCACCCCCCGGCGCGGGCCCAGCCTGGCCGCGCGGTAGGTGGTGTGGACGGCCCCTGGCCCTTCTCCGTCTCGTATTCTGGCACTTGATCCCTTCCGGAAAAATAGGCACTTTGGCTTTTGTCCCGTCCAATTCCGAGAATATCCATTTTCTGACTTTTCTGGGACCAAAAACAGCAAAAACAGGCAGCTGGCACTGTGGCTCTTGTTAATAGGTTAGTCCAAGAAATCATATGAAAAGTACTCCAAAGTTGGAACAAAACACAAGAAAGTGGATAAAACCAAGCATGGAACATCAAAAATTATAGATATATTTGCAATATATCAGGACCTCCTCTTTGGTATTCTTGCAACATAATCAAGGGGTTCAAGAAGGTAAGATTGAGAACGAGTTTTCTCAACAAGTGCTAGATAAGGTGTGTGTTTGATGCACTAACTATGGTCGTGGATCACAAATCCTAGGATTATGCAAGTTTTTGAAAATAGTTTCTTGGAAAGGTAAGTTTTATTTAGGAAACTATGCCCATCAATATTCACGGGTTCTGAGGTCTTCATAGAGTCCCTTTCATGTTGTTATCGTAGTTGAATTTCGTGAAATAGGGAGTGAAAATCCACATTTATACACCCTGTAGAGGTGCGCTACCTTTTCCACAAATGTCACTGGCCATGTTGCTCTTATACGCACTTCTATGGCATTGGCATGATGCCCGCACCAAGTATATCGGAGTCATGTTCAGTCCTTGTCCACAACCCCGTAATCCATCCTTTGTAATGGGCTTCAGCCAAAAGACCTACACTGAATTACCCTCCCTTTAAAGACACTCAAGTCGTCATCCTCCAAAGTAGGATGAGAATGTTACGGGCTCCCACTCGCTGCTCTCTATTTTGGATTACAACCCAACCTAGCACCCAAATATATATGAAAGTAAGAAGGTGTTTTTGACTCGCTCGCCACATAATAAGATCTATGGTCAACACTGTCTATCTGACGCTTGGAATGACTGACTATATTTGTTCTTAATCATATATCCACTTTCCTGATATAATAGAACATCCACCATTGGTTTTTCCCAACCATAGTTCCATTGCCCACAACATCACAATTCATTTCTCATTTATAAAATTGTACTTTACTTTTGAATGTGGGTGATAATGTAATAATTTTAAAAAATACTTTTTATAAAATAATCCAGGAGATATGCAAGATTGAACTTGTTTGGAAACTACGAGATAGTGTAGTTTGAAGGTTCTACGTGACCGTGGACCTTGCATTCTGAAATAGTATCATTGTCCGGTAAGGACAATATTTAAAGAAACAATTCCATGTTATTATTGAAAGATATGAGATGCATTCAAGATGTGTTCCCTTTATTTAGATTTGTTCTTATTTTAAATTTTATATACCAAATTGCCATTATAGGCCTTATGTGTATTGATAAAGTTTTAAATAATGACGTTCTATTATTTTAGTGACTATAGATTTAGAATATTTTTTTTGAGATATTTGGAATTACCAAACTATTTTATTTTGGTATTTTAAATAACTTGAACTTTATCAGTTCAAAATATTTTACATATTTTCACAAAAAATCATTTTTAGCGATGTCAGAATTTTAAATACACAAGTGATTTTTATCTATTTTTACGTATATTTTAGTATGGCATTTTAATTCAATACAAAAATTACTAAATTGCCCTCTAGGCCCACGAGTCAGACACCATAGGTTTAGGTTGGCCCAAGCTGACCCATTCCTAGCTCTCTCTCTCTCTCTCTCTCTCTCTCTCTCTCTCTCTCTCGTATGCGCGACTCCTGCGTTGCTATCGCCATTGCCCGGTGATTCCGGCTACCTCCACTATCGCGCCTAGTCTTAATTGAACCCCGTTCCATACTCCACCTTCCTATCCAACTACTTCGTCCTCACAGGCTTGCTCGTGGATGTTCCAAACCCTACTCGATTCTAGGGTTTCGGTGATTGTGTTGTGTCCTTGCTCTCCGGTACCTCACTGGTGACTCCTAAGCGTTGCACTTATGACATCGCTCCACCATAGGTCGATGCACCCTCAGGTGCTCCGTGTGTCTCCCTCGCCGCGACCTCTCTCTATTGACCATGCCTTATGTCGTGCGTGGTTTAGCGAAGCTCCCGCCACGACACTCCTTGCTACGTACACTCTCGCAAATCCTCTCCTACTCTCTCTAGATCTCTCCAATAATCTATCTCTTGTGTATAGCTATTGATGCTTGAAGTGGATATGCTTAATGGATGAACTAGTTTATTACTAGTGCTTAACCATAGTTTAGGTGGTTTATAGGTGTCAATGCTTCATTAAATACATGCTGGAGCTTTCTTTCTGTGATATTCTCTTATCTAACTCCTATGGGCAAGTGTTATCTAGAGATTTTCTCTAGTTTCGACAATGATATTTGATCCAGTGATGATTTACTGAATACTTGGTGCTTAAAAGTATTTATATGCCTAGAGCTAAATAGGCTATCTTCCTGTGATGTGCTTCTATGAAGCCTATTTGACTTTGTTAACTGAATTTGATACCCACTTCTGTCGGTTACTTTCCAAAGTGTTAATGTGTTGTTTCGAGTAAGTTTGAGTTATCTCAATGATGTTGTGACGATGGTCATATGTTTTAATTAGTTATCATTTTTTAGATGATTTGTGACACTTGATTATTTGTTTAATTGTTGTAGATGTTTCTAATGAAATGGTTTATTATCCATGATGAACTTGATTTTCCACTGTCTACCTTCTTTAGCTAATTCACTTAGGTGAATTACACTTAGGTGGAGAAGTTAGGAAGTGACTGATGATGTTATTCATCTCATATATATTCCTGAATTTCTCTCTGTTGGTAAGTTAATTATTAGGCCAAAGTGTACCATATGGTCTGCCAGCATGATCTCATGTAGGTGGTGCCTCATTGAAGTGTGCACAAGTGAGAATCATGTTGGTATGTTTAGGTTATATCTTCCAAGTAATAAGATACATATATACACATGCTCTACTACTAATGGAGCATAACTATTGTTATTGATCCCCTGGATCAATCTCCTCACTAAAAATTCAATTAAGTAGATCATGATGATTTCCCTACCGCCGCTAATAATTGTTCTTTTATTTGGTCTACCTATCAACCCGTTGTTGAAGAGTAGCATGCTCTTGTGGAGGATGATCAACCTTGTTCTTGTGGCTATCATCCTCCTCCTTGCTGCTTTAGTTGTCCCCTAGATATCTCTCTAGATTTCTATCTGATGTTTTCTAATTTGTGTGGCTTGGTGAGTTTGTGAGACCTCTCTTGGTTGATTTCCCTATTTATAATGTCTCATGAACTATCTGTGCTTGACACCTCAATGTTTTGCATGTTGTAGTGAGCTGCTTGTCATTTTGAACTATATATGTGGTTTGGATTTATATATGTTTTATGGTATTATGTGGTAATTCGGTTGGCTCATTGCCAGTTTGGTGTTTGCCTAAATTGCCATGTTAGTTTGGAATTGTTACTTTGTCCTAATGCTTAATTTGTACGGTGCCAAGTGGAATTAATGACTACTTTATTTTTCCTTTAGCTATAAATTATTCTGTAAGCTTAGTGTGGCTTTAAATATTGTGGTTTTGGATCTGGTTGACCATTTATGTCAATTTAAATATTCTAAATTTGAATCTTGGCTTTTAATTTATGAATCCAATTTAAGTTCTTGAGGGTTATTGCCTATGTTTCTGTGATAAACCTTCGACAAAAACTTGTAGCTGTTTTGGTATCTGATGATTGCCATCTCTATTTTATGTTGTTGCCATCTCTTATATCCCTGATCTCATCCAATGACATGCCCAATGTTGCATGTTTCCTATCTATTGCATGGATCATAACTGAATGGTCCAAGTGTGGCCTAGATTTGAATTTTAGCCCTCAAAACTAACTTTTTGGTTCTAGGACTTCTTAATGGAAGCTATTCCTTTGAATTCTAGATAAAATGGCTTCACTAAATCGTGGAGCCAACATTATAACTATAACCAAATCATTTTTGTTTGCTTTTTGTTATTGTTTTGAAGGTAGCAAGAAGAAGATAAGAAAAATAGAAGATAGATAGATGAGAGCGGTTGTTCTGGAACCCGGGCTCTTGTGAGCCCGGTTTTTGGAACTTTAGAAATGTTGAATTCAAAAGTTTCAAAAAAAGGGGGAAAATACCTACATGTAGCCTAGTAGTGTGCAAATTTTAGCTGAAAATATTTTGTATTTTAGGCTTGGCAAAAATGACAAATTGAGTTTTTGTCGTCGAAGAACAATACCGCACAGTACACTACTTTGGATATTTTATCTTTTTGTGCGATTTTGTCATTTTTGGAGAGCTTGAAATACAAAGTGTTTTGAACTGAAAATTTTCACACAAGTAGATCACATAGTTGGCTACACGCAGGTATTTTTTCCCAATATTTTGAAAATTTTAAATTCAATTCTTTGAAGTTTGTGAAAAACAAAACAAATCGGGCTACCTAGAGCCCAGGTTCTATCATGACTATTCGATAGATATATAAGGGTTTTGTAGTTTTGTGTTAGGTTTTTTGTCTTTTTGTAGTTTTTGTCTAATTCTTGCAGAACAAATCTTACAAAAAAAATCCTACTGAATAAGAATATCATTCTGAACATGTAGAAATTTTCGTTATATTTTTCTGAATTGTAATGTATTTGTTATGATTTTTTTGTCATTTGAACTTTAGTTTGAAATAATTCAAACTCCATTTCAAATTCAAATGTGTGTCTATTCATAATTGTGTTTAGAATCTACTTATTGATGAATGTAAATTAAATGATTCAAAGAATCATGTCTTTTGGTTGGTTTATATTTCAATTTCCCAAATTTTGAAAGTAAACAAAGGTCACGTTGAAATTTAGGGCAATTCTTGTGATGACCTAACTCTAACTCATCACTAGATCAAAATCTCAATCGCTTTGCCTTCTTAAAACAAAATCTTGAATTTTTCACTTTTTCAGATGAATGAAATACAAACGCACAATTCCTAACTCTACCCTTATGTGTCCTAAATCTTTGGGTTGTTACGGTAGACATGTTCCTTTGTGTTAGGAGGTTTGGATGGAGATTTCGATAAGAGGTGTTGCAATTTTGACCGGGTAGAATCGGTACGTCCAGATGTGGTTCCAAGTTCGGTTTGGTTTATATGTTTTTCGTGCCACATGGTGTCCACTTAATCATTTTTCTCTTGTTTAATGGGATATGGCATTTTTGAAGAGTTCATTATTTATTTTGGACTAACAGAAGTTTTCGGACAAATAAATAAACTTCATGGTAAGTTCAGAGATGAAAAGTGGTAGGAATGATCAGGTTTTCTTTGTTAAGGTTCAACGGCATCCGTTCTTCTGCGCCGAGGCGAAAAACCTTCGCACGATCTTGTCTTCATGTGCGCATCGTGCTAGCTGGGAGAGTTGCTTCCGCCATCCCAAATCGGTCTCCCACGTCCATGATTCGAGGTTCTGACAAAATTAGCATCCTATTTAGCACAGTCGCCGAGCTGTTTTTACAGGTCAGGGACACCATGATAGCTGCCACGGCTGGGGCCTGGGGGGCTTTAGCCGACGACGGGGAAGGCGGAGTTATGAGAGGAGACAGGGTACGTGGAGATCCCAATCGTGCGAGGAGAGGAGCCCATCTATATCCATCTATCATCGCACAGTGGCGGGCATCATCGCCAACCGCGCAGTGGATATGCTCACGTTTAAATGTTTGGTGCCTTGCTTGCTTGCCCAGGGGCCTGGCCAGCTGCCATTAACTACGCCGCTTGATTAACTACTAGTCCTGTAGTGGTAGCTGCATACCTTTGCCTCTGCTTCTCCTGCTACTGGTTTTATTCTTGTTTGATCCACACAAGGGATCACCGTTCCAACATTTTAAAAAAAATAAAAAATCTTTGGTTCCATGATGGTTAGCTGATCCTGTTTCAGCAGGAAATGGGGCTGATTAAGGTAGCTAGCCCCTAAAAGTAGGACATTTGTAGGGCTGATTGATCTGATGGAACTGCGATCTAGCTTTAGAGAAAGCGATAAGATCAGTCCAGTTCTGCATTATACATATGGCTTTTCTTCATGGTACACACTTGATCTCGTGATCTAGCTGGTCCCAGGTCTGTTCCGTTCTTTATTGGGAAGAAGACTGGTATGTAGTCGCAATGGCGCGTACTAATCTCACAGGCACACCGTACCTCAATTTAAAATTACCTAGAACTGTACGCAGAAACTTAACGCTGTTCACACTTCACGCGCACAGCTGATGAGGCCGGCCGACGGTGGTGGCAAAAGGAATGAGAAGTCTCCGGCTGGAACCTTGGACGCCGGAGCAGACAGATCTCGATGGTTATGATTTCCTCGAAGCCAGAGGCCGGCGGCACTGTCAAACAAGAGATTCCCAGCAGAAGCGTGCGGTGGAAACTTCCTGGGGTCTTAACCCCAGTAGATTATGCCGTCCGAGGACACAGATCGCCACTCTACTTGTCATCAAGCCCAATAACATTAATTATCGTGTTAGCTAGTACTACCTAGCTTGAAACCGTGTTTAGTCTTCAGTGCAGTCATGTGCTAACTCTCATGCATGTTGATACAGATATCAGGCCGCTTCATCAGAGTAGTGACACACACTTTGTCCAGTGGGAAGTCATATTCTGGGGGAAAAAATGGAAATGATTTACTAGCTTCACTTCGCCGTTGTCACTTCTTTCGCACTACTTCCACCGCACAAAACAATGTATACATTAAGGAGCATGGTTTGACTGCTCAAATAAATCTTTTGACCATTTTTTTGCAAGTATTTTCTTAACGGTTTACATAGCTACAAACATGAGAATGTGGTTTTTAGTATGAAAACAACATTACAAATCTACTATACTATATTGAAGATGTATGGTGGCTAAACCAAGCATAAAAAGATAAATGAAATATAAGAATTTGAAGGAATATGATTTTCTGTTATCAATTAGAAGTCCCGTCGATTTCTTCCCCTCCTGGGTCGCTCCCCTCCCGAGTAACTCTAGAGGCTCTCCCCACCACAAACCCTAAGCCACCCGATCTCTAATCTCCTAGCCGCGACTATTGCTCGCCGGAGTGGCGGCGCCCATCCTGTCGAATTGGTGGTGGGCATCAGAGGTGCCACTCAGCGGCGTTACACATGGGGAGGTGGGGCACCGACACGTCCGGACCGACCGGTGTCTGAGGTTCTCTAGCGGAGTAGCGACGAGGACACGATGGCGCATTGCTGGTGCGACTGTCTTCGGCTCGCAAGGCACATGCTCTGGGCCGCAAGGCCTCGATCTAGGTTGTTGGGTCACGATCTGGGCTAGAGGGGCCCACCCAAGGCTAGTGGTGCGGGGGATCTGGCGGTGGCCTTGGCCATGAAGGCGATGGTCTGCAAATGCGTGTTGGGCTACCCATCCTCTACTACCACTCCTGCTAGAAGTTGACTGGCGACATGGGGTCTATGAATCCACGCAGGCAGATATGGGTGCACATGACCGGATTCCATCCTAATCAGATATCCGGTGCCTTCATGCCAATCTGTGAAAATCTCCATTAGAAGATTCAGAACACGTCGATGTTTAGATTGAAGAGGATCCGACTCGGTGAACAAAGTCTTGTTGCGAGAAGAACACTAGGGCGACACTTTTATTCGAAATACTCGTAGGCGATGGATACAATGATACCACGCCTCCTAAAATATTCACAGATGAATACACACTAGTAGAAAAAGGGACTCTAGTCCCTGTTCTGGACGGCCTCTAGTCCAGGTTGTGCCACAAACCGGGACTAAAGGCCCTCCACGTGGCCGCGGTAGTGCGCTGGGATGGAGGACCTTTAGCCTCGGTTAGTATCACCAATCGGGACTAAAGGGGTTCTACCGCGGTAGCATTTTGACGCAATGGCTACCACGGTAGCAGATGGCGGTGCGGCAGCAGGTTCTGCCGCGGTAGCATTTTGGGGCAGATTTGTGATGCGGCAGCGTTTTGGGGTGGATTTGTGCTGTGGCATGAGGATCGATAGAGGAGAGAGGTTTGGCGTAAGTGAATGATACATTGCAAATGTAACTATAATTTTTGATGTTCCATGCTTGGTTTTATCTACTATCTTATGTTTTGTCCACACTTTGGAGTACTTTTCATATGATTTCTTAGACTAACCTATTAACAAGAGCCAAAGTGCCAGCTGCCTGTTTTCTGCTGTTTTTGGTTCCAGGAAAGTCAGAAAATGAATATTCTCGGATATTGGACCACACAAAAGCCAAAGTCGATATTTTACTAGAAGACTCATGGAGCCAGAAGACGAGACGGAGAGGGGCCACAGGGCGGCCACACCATGTGGTGGTGTGGGCTAGCTCTGGCCACGCCACCAGGTGGTGTGGGCCCCCTGGCCGCCCACCGACCTTGCCTCTTCGCCTATAAGATGCCTCACGATGCAAAAACCCTAAGGAGTCAATCAGAAATCCATGAAAAGTTTTGCAGCGTCGCCGCCACCGAAGGGAAGATTCGGAGGACAGAAAGTCTCTGTTACGTCATCCTGCCGGGACGGGGAAGTGCCCCCGAAGCCATCTCCATCGATCTCCACCACCATCTCCATCACCATTGCTGATTCCCATGATGAGGAGGGAGTAGTTCTCTCTCGAGTCTAAGGGTTCTACCGGTAGCTATGTGTTCATCTCTCTCTCTATGCATGATCTTATTGTGATCATGAGCTTTGTAATCAAGTAGATCTACCTTGCTACTCAAGTGCTTTAATAGATCTCTGCTCTCCCCATGTGTGTGAAAGTGACAGCGTGCACACCATGGTGGCACTTAGGCTAGAGATTACAAATACTTGTTATGAGTTATATTTGGAGTTGGATGTTTCTATGAAATTGTGGTGTTTGTTGGAACCATCTAGTGCTCAAGGTGACAGTGTGGGGTTTTCTAGATGGGAAAGGCTTACTTTGAGGTGTGCTGTTATAGCCCCAGCATGGATTAGAGTGTCCAACTGGAGAGTAGTTTAGAGTAGTATCATGAAGATAATATATTTATGAGAGAGTGTTCACTAGTGAAAGTATGATCCCTAGGCCTTGTTTATAAGGACTGAAACACCGTTTGCTATTAGATCTGTTACATGTTTGCTTGCTTCCATCTTTATTTTAGTTTGCCTTTAGTCTCTTCCACACCATCGAGCTATTTTGTATCACAGTTACCACTTATAATTATCTATACCATTTGTATTTCACTATCTCTTCGCCGAACTAGTGCACCTATACACCTGACAAGTGTATTGGGTGAGTTGGGGACACAAGAGACTTCTTGTATCTTGATTGCAGGGTTTCTTGAGAGGGAATACCTTTGACCACTTCCTCCCTGAGTTCGATAAACCTTGGGTGATCCACTTAAGGAAAAACTTGCTGCTGTTCTACAAACCTCTGCACTTGGAGGCCCAACAACTGTTGACAAGAATAGAAGTGCGTAGACATCAAGCTATTTTCTGGCGCCGTTGCCGGGGAGGTAAGGTAAAAGGTATTCACACCAGAAGATTAAAGAGGAAGAACCTCCCACGGCAAACGCCTATTTTCTGGTGCCGTTGCCGGGGAGGTAAGGTAAAAGGTACTCACATCCTTCGGTGTGAGTGCTCGAAGTTATTTCCTTTAGATTCTACAATTTTGTCCTTTTGTTTCTTGTTTTCACTAGTTAGGCTTAATGGAAAACAAAAAAATTAGAGAGCTTTATAGTATTTATCTTGAGTTAGGACATGAAGTGTTTGAAGAGAAAATTCAAAAACCTATGGAACTTTATTTGCATGCTAATAACAATGTTGTTAGTATGAATACTTTGGACACCATTATTGCTAATGCTATGGAAAAGTCTAAGCTTGGGGAAGCTAGTTTTTACGAAAATGATCTTTTTAGTTCCCCAGCTTTGGAAGATAGCTATTCTATTGCTTATGATGATACAAAACCTCCAATATATGATGATTACAATGATGAATATGATATTTTCAGTCCACCTACTATTGAGGAGGAAATTAATTATGACTACAATATGCCTCCTATATTTGATGATTATGCTGATGAGAATAACAATGATAGCTATTTTGTTGAATTTGCTCCCACCACAATTAATAAGAATGACTATGCTTATGTGGAGAGTATTAATTCTTTTATGCATATGGCTCATGATAAGAATGTTTCTTGTGATAGTTATAATGTTACTTTTATTCATGTTGCTACTAAAAGTTATTATGAGAGAGGGAAACATGGTTTTATGTATCTCAACAATATTAAGTTCCCCTCTTTATGTTGAAAGTCTTGAAGTTGCACTTGTTTTTCTTTCCTATGCTTGTTGCTTTGTGCTTTCATGACTTGTTTCTTTACAAGATTCCTATGCATAGGAAGTGGGTTAGACTTAAATGTGTTTTGAATTTGCTTCTTGATGCTCTCTTTTACTTCAATTCATATTTCTTATGTGAGAATCTTCTCAAACTATCATGCCTAACTTAAAGGCGTTAAAGAAAAGTACTTATTGGGAGATAACCCAAAAGTTTTAGATGAGTCTTGGAAGTTATTACCTCTGGAATAACGGCTTGATGGCTCAATACACGGTGCCCAGAAAAGTGCTTGGTGCGTGGTGTTGATGTAGAGCTCGTTGGGAACCCCAAGAGGAAGGTATGATGAGCACAGCAGCAAGTTTCCCTCAGTTATGAAACCAAGGTTTAATCGAACCAGCAGGAGAAGGAAACACCTCAAAGGTGTTACTGCCTGAGCTTTGGCAGGGCGCACTACCGGTGCTAGTAGCAACGTTGAGACCTACACAACACAACCATAGAACTTTGTCCCCAACTTGCGACGAGGTTGTCAATCTCACCGTGTTTTGCGGAAAACAAAGGATTAAACGTATCGAATGGAAAGAAGTAAAAGTTTGCAGAAAGTAAACACAAAAACAGTAAACAGTTGTAGATTGTATGTAAAGAAAAAGGACCGGGATCCATAGTTCACTAGAGGTGGATCTCCTTAGATAGATAACATGCTGGGAGAACAAATTACAACGGGGCAATTGACAAACACCGAGAAAGCATTACATGCATATACTAATCATCTTGACTCCTCTGAGACTTGATTGGGCATTACAACATAATACATAGACCGCCATCCTACTGCATCTATGACTAACAATCCACCTTCAGATTATCATCTGAACCCCCTCCAGCATTAAGTTACAAGCAACAGATTATTGCTTTACGAGCTGCGTGTAAAGTAAACAATACGATTGTTCTATGAACAAAGGATTGTTGTTTTCTCCCTAGTAGCAACAATACATCTAGTACCTTAGAGATTTCTGTCACTTCCCTAGATTACCAGAGGCATGAGCCCACTATCGAGCATAAATATTAACTCTTGGAGTTGCTAGCATCTACTTGGCCAAGATAGCTACTAACAAGGGAAAACATGCAAGATCTCAAATAATAAAGACATGATAGAATCAATAATCAATATGAAATAGCATCTCAATATCCATCGGATCCCCGCAAACACAACATGTATGGATTACAAATAGATGATCTTGATCATGAACGGAGCTCACAAGATCTAAACATGAAAGCACAAAGGAGGAGAAACCAGCCATCTAGCTACTACATGGATCCGTAGTCCAAGGATGAACTACTCACGCATCACACCGGAGGCTTGCATGGTGATGAAGAAGGCCTCCAGGGTGAATTCCCCTCTCCGGCAGGGTGCCGGGAAGAGCTTCGGATCCCTCCCAATCTAGGGATGGAGATGACGGCGGCTACAGACTCTTTCGTGGATTTTTGATCGGGTCCTTAGGGTTTTCGTCCCGAGGGCAACTTATAGGCGGAAGGAGAGGCCGAGGGGGTGCCGGAAGCCAACACACCACCCCCCGGCGCGGGCCCAGCCTGGCCGCGCGGCAGGTGGTGTGGACGGCCCCTGGCCCTTCTCCGTCTCGTATTCTGGCACTTGATCCCTTCCGGAAAAATAGGCACTTTGGCTTTTGTCCCGTCCAATTCCGAGAATATTCATTTGCTGACTTTCCTGGAACCAAAAACAGCAAAAAATAGGCAGTTGGCACTGTGGCTCTTGTTAATAGGTTAGTCCAAGAAATCATATGAAAAGTACTCCAAAGTTGGAACAAAACACAAGAAAGTGGATAAAACTAAGCATGGAACATCAAAAATTATAGATACATTTGCAATGTATCAACATCCCCAAGCTTAACTCCTGCTTGTCCTCGAGTAGGTAAGTGATAAAAAGAAATAATTTTTGAGGTGACATGCACCATCAAAGACTTGATCAAAGTATTTGCAAAACATTCAAAGCTGGGATCATAGTACTTCAATCATAACATGAAAGACAAAGTTCTAGCAATAAGCAAAGAAACTATGATGCAACATGAACAGGCACAAACAAAATATTCATGAATAACAATGCTTTGCAAGACGTTTGTTTGTTTCACATAAAGAAAACATAGCATAATAGTATTCAGCTTGTCCCTCAATAGAGTAGCAAATATAAATGCATAGGACACCTTCAAAGTTCATAAGAGTGACTAGATACAATAGTTTAAAACAAGCAATATCAAGTTATGCATCAATCAACTAGTCTTGGGACAATGCACATAGAACTAAGAATGGCCACTATGCTCTCAAAGTAGGTGCATAAAGTTAGAAGGTGGAGACTCAATATAATGGTGGAAGAAATGCCTTTTGTAAAAGGAAGTAGGGATTCAAGTCTCATAAAGAGCTTCCAAAGATTATGGTACTCATAGCTTTCAGCTCTCATTGCCCCTATCATAAGCATCTTGAAGTGATTATGGTTAAAGTGAACAAACTATGGTGTACATGCTTGACGAAGTATAAGTCAGAAATCTCATGTCCCTTGTATACGAGGGCCGCTCCTCATGCTACTCAAGTTTAGTCACCAGTAAGTTCTTGTCATCGTAAGTACATGTGTATCATTGAGAACCGCCAACAGGGTACCCCTTGCCCGATGATACGGAAGAATCCCCATATCAAAATGACAAGGCAAGTAGACAACGAGCATCTCAGCAATCTTCTTATTTACCATGGGAATTTGGTGCGTTTTTCTCTCTTTCCTCTTTTCATAATCTCTTTTTTTCTCTTTTCTCTTTTTTCTCAATATAGGACTCTTTTTTTTATAAGAAGAATGCTTCATAGACAGCTCATTATGGTTACGCTGCAGGTTTCCACCATGTCAGCATGGATCAGACCAGCGGCCCATGCGTTTCTCTAACACATATACATAACTCCATAGACTTACAAGCTCCCCTTTCATTTCACACCGACGACATCCATATACAAAAGAGCATGATATCAACTAGGTACAAGTACCAAGTGAAATGTTGGAAGCGTTCCCCATGAAAGCATGGTTCTGCTAATTCCCGACAAATAAGTGCAAGCATATACAACATAGAAGACACAATGGTTCAAGTTTATTAAGGGCAAGTAAAGTAAAGTGTGCCATCAAGTTCGTGAGAGATTTAATCACTAGTTTTTTCATAACAAGTGGAAGGTAAACAAAAGCATGAATATACTTGGAATAGCATAAGCTAGTAGGTAGGTATGGTGGACTCTTTGGAATAACTTGGTTTAGGGAGTTGGATGCATGAGTGGAACTCATACTTTGTTGTGGAGGCTAGCAAAAGACTGGGAGCGACAAACTAAGAGAGCAATACTGGCCATAATCATGCAGAGCGACAAAACACCATTGATCAAAGCATAAAGTGATACTACAAGTCGAAAACTAAAGGATCATAAAGGCTATGGTGACTTGAGATAGTCATAACATGGTGTGAGCATGTGCCAAGTCAACCCAAATAAAGCATCAAAGAAGAATACCACTATACTATGCTTTAATATGCTAAAACAACGCATGATTCATCCAAGGCACATTAAGCAATCTCAATTGTTTATAACAAGTCATGATACAGCAAAGAATACTAAGCATAAAGCCAAAACAATATCAAGCATGGCATGACAAAGCATAGGCCATAGTCAAAAACAAGCTCTTTTTACCACATAAGCATGAACTTTCCTACTCTTTTCCAAACCAAATCAAACTATTTGCAAACCAAAGTGTGAAAGAGGGGGTCCAACCAATTTATTCAGAACACTAAGCAAACCAAGCAAACTAAAAACCAAAACAAAAACTAAAAAGAAGACGCTCCAAGAAAAACACAACTGTGCATGAAACAATAAATATGAAGCGTTTGGAAGAAACCTGGGATTTTTATTGATGAAGAAGGGGATGCCTTGGGCATCCCCAAGCTTTGACGCTTGTATTTCTTGGATGTTTCTTGGGATGACACTCGTGGCATCCTCAAGCTTGAGCTTTAGTCCATCCTTCATCTCATTACTCATTCCTTCCATACAGCTGAAAATTTTCCTTCATACAAAATTTCACACAATCTCATTAGCAACATTAGTGCACTTAAGATAAATAAGTCTCAAGGTTCAGTTCTAACACCAAATAAACTTCCATTAGAACACTAGCTACTGTAGCACTTTCCTCTAAAAGATCAATTCCCCAAAGAAACTCAAGAAGGAACTAACAAGAAGCAAATGCAGAAAATGACAGAAATCTGTCAAAACAGACCAGCAGGTAAAGACGAATTTTTTCGAAGACCTTCTGTTGCTCAAATCAAAAAGTGTTGAACTAACGAAAGTTAGATAACAACCTGGGGCAGAAGCACAACTAATTACAGCTCAATCCGACGTACAGAGATCTCTCAGAAATGTTTACGGTGAAGCACAGAAATCTGTTTCGGGACAGCAACTTTCCCAATCATTACTTCACTCTCATTAGAGGTTACTCTTGGCACAAAAAGCAAATAAAAAGGATAAGGAAAGGTTATTAAAGAGGTAATAACTTCCAAGACTCAACTAAAACTCTTGGGTTATCTCCTAACAAGTACTTTTCTTTAACGCCTTTAAGTTAGGTATGATAGTTTGAGAAGATGCTCACATAAAAATATGAATTGAAGTAAAAGAGAGCATCAAAAAGTAAATTCAAAACACATTTAAGTCTAACCCACTTCCTATGCATAGGAATCTCGTATGCAAATAAATGCACAAAGAACAAAGTGACAGGCATAGGAAGATAAAACAAAAGTAACTTCAAAACTTTCAGCACATAGAGAGGTGTTTCATTACCATAAAAACTTCTACAACCATATTTTCCTCCCTCATAATAATTTTCAGTAGCCTCATGAATAAACTCAACAATATAACTATCACATAAGGCATGCTTTTCATGATCTACAAACACTAGATCTTTTTATAAATATTTTCAAAAGAATCCTCAGGAACATAACATTCACCCTCCTTTGATAAGCATGGGGGACAATCAAATAATGTAAGGGATAAAGAGTTACTCTCATCAGAAGGTAGGCATGGGTAGATCCATTCTTCCTCCTTTTGTCCATCACTCTCCTCCTCTTTTTCATCTAATGAGCTTTCAGGTTCAGCAATTTATTCTTCCATTGAGATTCTAGCAGGCGACGGTTCATCTATTACCTTAGCAGTCATAAAACTATTCCCAAATAGGAAACTGAGTGAGCTATCCATAATGAAATAGTGATTGGAGCAGAGCTAGTCATAAAGGCAACTTAAGAAAGGAACTATTTTTTTTGTGTGTTTTTGAAATAAGAAAGCAAACTTGTAGAACTATTTTTTGGGGGGTTTTGAAGAACAAAACAAGCAAACAAAGCAAAAAGAAACTAAGCAAAACAAAAACAACAAAGTAAAGAGATTGGTTATGAGGGACTCCCCCTGTGAAGATGTCCTTGACTCTCCAGCAACGGCGCTAGAAAATCGCTTGATGGCTCAATACACGGCGCCCAGAAAAGTGCTTGGTGCGTGGTGTTGATGTAGAGCTCGTTGGGAACCCCAAGAGGAAGGTATGATGAGCACAGCAGCAAGTTTCCCTCAGTTATGAGACCAAGGTTTAATCGAACCAGTAGGAGCAAGAAAACACCTGAAAGGTGTTACTAGCTGTGGCGCCCCGCAAAAACCACTACTAGAAAATCGCGGTGTTTTTGTGCATTGCATCATCATGACCGCATGCTCATGTCATCATGCCACATTGCGTTTGAGCATCGTCATGTCATCTTGCATTTTGTTGGCATAAAACTATTTCGAAAAGCCTGGTTTTGTTTTCTAAACGCCCCGTCCTTCATTCAAAGTAAAACCTGGGTCTCCGGAATATTTTGTTTTGTCTACCAACGGATTTCAAAAGCCCTGTTTTAAATAAATAAAATATTTAAATTATTTTGGGAGGCAGCCAGCCAGGCCCGAAAGCCTAGCCGGCCAACTCCAGATAAAATCCTACCTACCCCAAAAACACCCAAAACCTATGCTACCAAATAACCTACCCCTATTTTCTTACCCAGCCCCCTCCACCTCACCCCGCCCAATCGCTGCGCGACACCTCACCAACCCCTCCCTTTTTCCCTCCACCTCACCCAGCCGACCAACCCCTACCTGCCCTCACCCCACAGCCAACCGCGCGGGCCCCACCCTCCTGGAGTGGACAGACGCGTCGCCCACTCCCTCTTTTTCCGCACCCCGCGCCCGTCCACTCCATCTGCCGCCGACAGCCCCTGGCCCACTTCTCTTAGCCCCACCCCGTCTCTCCCCCCCACGCGTAGGTCGCCCCCGCCCCGCGTCCCTTCTCTCTCCCCTCGCATCTCCCGCTCGCCACCCCTCTGTCCACCGGCCGTCCCACTCGCTCCGGTCGCCGTCGCCTCCGGCCCCGAGCCGCCGCCGCCGCAAGCGCCTGGCCGCCGCCATCTTCTACCTCCGCACCTCGCCCACGTTTCCAGGCGCCCGCCGCCTCCGGCCTTCCCCGCGAGACCCACGCCGGCCTCCTCCCCCACGACATCGCCGTCAGATCCCCGGCCGCCTCGAGCTCCGCCGTGCTTCCTCCCCTCTTCCTCGGCCACCTCCTCGAGCCCTGCGCCGAGTCTGGTCCGCGTCCAGCCCGGCCGCCGTGCCACTCCACGCTGTCTCAGGCGAGCTCTCCCCGCGAGCCGTCCTCCCGCGCCTCCCTCCTCCGTCCGGTCCTCCTCAGGCGCGTCCTCCACCCGAGCCCGAGCCGCCGCCGCGGAGCTCCTCCGACTTTCCCTGCCATGGGTTCGCTCGTCACCGCCCGCGCGAGTTGCTACCACGCCTCTCGCTTTGCCTCACCCCACATGGATCAGCAGCTTCGTGCCGCCCTCTCGTAGGGATCCCGAGCCACCCGCCCTCGTCCTCGCCGTCTTTCCCAAAACTAAGAGCAACCACCGCCGCGTCCGAGCGTCTCCGGCCGCGACCATGCCCATCACTGCATCTGCAAGCCGCATTTCCATGTGCTGCTTTTGTTGGTGCCCTGCTCTTAGTGTTTCTGCGTGTCTGTGCGATTATGTGTGTATGCATGTGTGGTTGTGTTGTTACGAGGCTTTGGAGAACCCTGGCATACCGAGATGGATCCCCGCCGTCCAGGACCGAGACGACCGTCTGTGTTTTCCCTACACCCGAGTCCTATACCAAGATCGGCATCGACAAGAACCGCCTGCTGTCAAGTTATTTCCGAAGACCCGAACCCTGATGCTAGAGTCCGAAGATCGCGGCCGAACCAGAAGACCGATCAAGATGGACCGACAAGATCTTCATCACGAACACCAAGATCTACCGGAGCCGAACCCAAGACCGACACCGTCCCCCGAGAGCTTCGCCACGGAACGCAAAGTTCTTCATCCCGAACGCCAAGACCGACCTGATACGCGGACCGACAAGATCGTCCCCAACCCACCAAGTTCGCCTACCCAGACACCGTGCGACAAGATCTACTTCTCGGATTCGAAGACTCCAGTACCCGATCCACTCAAGTTCGACATCGACGACAAGATCGACACCGACTAGGGCGAATCCGATGCACCCCCGACGCCAGACCAAGTCCTTCTTCCCGGATACGCCAAGATCTACTCCGTTGTCCGAGAACGTTCCTGCCGAGACCGATCCCCGTCGAACCCCGGACCCCCGGAACCCAAGTTCGCCGGACCCTAATGTGATTCCCTATCTGAGACCCCCATTATTTTTATAATATGACATTATCGACTATCGCATATTAAATTGTTCATCTCGTATGCATATCATAATCATGCTGGATCTTTTGCCATAGTATTAGATAGTGCATCCGGTGTTTGTGCTAGTGTTTGCTTCTTCGCGGATTAGGCCGATGAGTTGATGCGAGTATCGAAAAGTTCTCCGGATATGATCCTTCGGCAGTGTTTCCCAGGCGAGCATCTCTTCCCCTTCTACCTATTTTGCATTTATAGTCTTTATTCCCTCTTGTTGATCTATTGCTATCCGTGTCGCGATGCTTTAGTTTCCGTACCCCAGTTATATCCCGTGCAGCCTCTATATCGCCTTGGACACCTCCTATTACATGTGTTTGGTAGATAGTTGGCCTTGCGAGTCGTAGTCGCTTGCTCAGGTGTGATCTCGTGTTGTCAAGTACCACAATTGTTGGAACGCTGGCAGATGTTTATCGGTGGAGATGTTTAGTGGTGGAGATGATCATGACTTTAAATATAACTATTAAAATGCTAGATATAACTAATGCAGAGGCATCGGTGGGCAATAAATGTTATTTGGTTCTTCCACGCTCACTTGTGTCCCATAGGACCCCGAGTACTTGATACATGTTCCTTGATTTTTCGCACTATCCACATCCGGGGGGCCTTATGGACCCCCCCCTGAGCCAGAGCTTGATTCATTCCTATTTCTTGGGGCCACAAAGTAGTTTGGGGCTTTATTACTATCCTGTACCTATGCCATGGATTACTGCTTTATTTACGATTGTGCGTGGAGCACCTGTACTGTTTAGGATTGTGACACGTTTTCGCTGTATCGACAAGCCCAGTCACATTTTCGGGTTCCCAGTCGTTTACAGCTGTCCACACAAACCCTGGGTCCGTTCTAGAGCCGGCCAACTTCGTTGCGGGTAGCTTAGTGGGGTGGCCCCCTGAAATATTTCTGAATCCTGTGATCGCTTTGTCGTGAATGCCTCGTTGGGTTTTGAGTTGGTTTTTTTGAGGTTGATCGAGTGTGTGTTCCTATTTGTGCACCCCTGCAGGGTAAAACTTTCTGAAAGCCGTGTCCGCGGTTATGGACGACTTGGAGCACAGTATCTCGATCATAGACAAGCATAACTAAAGTAGTGCTATAAATTTGACTTAATATGTGACTAGTAATCAACTCAAATATAACGGAATGGATATTAAAACTGCCAACAACTGGTGGATCTTGGTCGTATCGTGTTCTGATATACCTGCCTAGTAAGTAATACAACTCCAATGGGATGTGATAAAAGTGTCTACAACTGTTGGGTTTGGGATTCCTCAGTACAATTATATCTGACTAGTAACTGTTCCAACTACAACGAGATGTTAACTAAAACTGCCCCCTACTTATGCTCTCAGGATGACTCATGCTATCTATATCTGATTAGTAATTACTGCAACAATAATCGAATGAATAAAACTGCCAACTGCGTGTGTTCCTCGGTTTGCCCTCCCCGTTTGGTCTCGAGGGGGAATGCCAGGATGGGTTTGTTTGGTGTTAGCTTCAGGTTGGATCCGAATAGGTCTTTCTTATTCCTCTTTGATAACCGCTAGTTGTATCGAGTCTCTATAGGTTGTTTAGTGCCGCCGCGCTGCCGCTTCAGCCTACCATACCTATGTAGGCGAGAGCCGCCGAATTCTAGCCTCGCCGTGTACTGGCCTCAGTACTGACGCTCCTCCTTTTCCTTTGCCCTTTGTCGGCACCCCTTTTGTGTTAGCAGGTTTGAGATCGCCGTCGTTAGTAGGGTTACCCTTCTGGCTTGGCCTGGGCAGGGTTATGGACGCCATTGGTTATTCTTCAGGGCTCTTAGCCCCATTTTTATCTTACCCGTAGTCGGACGCTCTATCATTTTCGAGGTGATTTGGATCTTTGTATATTATATCTGTATTATTGACTCATGGAGTCGCTGATGTATATATCTGTTATGTGGGTCCCATCGAGGACTGATGTGTAATGGTATTACTTCGTTTTCCACCCGCACGAAAGTGCCTCGTGGGCGTCCTTGAATCGTTTCTATGCGGGTTTCACGGGAATCGCTAAAACTTGCATAGGGCCGACTTGAGGGTGTTACAGAGTGGTATCAGAGCTCAGAAGTTACGATACCCCACAAGTCCAGCCTGTAGGATAACCTAGCTAACGGCCGAAGTAGAGTGTCAAAACTATTTTGCAAAGTCGGTTGGTTAGATCTGATTAGGTCTGTTTTACTCCTTACCCCTCTGTTGTTCTTCCCTTACCTCTGCGTGTTTTGAATCTGCTCTCTTCCTTTTCTTCAAGTCCAGGATTTCTCGTGGTTGGGTTTCCGTCGTACCTTCAGGGTTTCGCTTCCTCCTTTGGTAACGGTGTTTCTATCTCCGGACTTCATGCTATCTGAGGAATCCTTCATCGGTTGGACTTCTCTTTGTTCCTTGTTTGCGCCTTCCGGTGTTTTCCGACGCGACGACATCATCTATGCCAGATCCGATGCAGAGTGTGCCACACTCCTTGTTTCCGAATCTCGTTTGTCGAGATATTCAGTCTAATTCCGAGAGTTGGTTGCATAATTCGCCTATTCGTGTGCAGAGTAATGGTTTGGGTGCGCGATGGACTGATCACCATCCGACTACTCTTATCATTCGCTTTGGTATATTGAATCGGTGGATCCAGCAATTTTACTCCGTCCACGGAAGTTAGAGGTGGCTTTATTTGTTGATACCTCTATCTTCGCCTTTTGTTTCCGGAGTGTTCTCTCGACGATCACGGACAAGGACCTCTTGTTAGTGGTGTCGCGAGGATCTACACGAAGCGCGAAGTTTCAGATCGCCGACCTTCTTTCTGGTACCATGAGGCAGATCTCGAGGGCGAGATCCATTGTTAGTGGTGTCGAATTGTGGCGCCCCGCAAAAACCACTACTAGAAAATCGCGGTGTTTTTGTGCATTGCATCATCATGACCGCATGCTCATGTCATCATGCCACATTGTGTTTGAGCATCGTCATGTCATCTTGCATTTTGTTGGCATAAAACTATTTCGAAAAGCCTGATTTTGTTTTCTAAACGCCCCGTCCTTCATTCAAAGTAAAACCCGGGTCTCTGGAATATTTTGTTTTGTCTACCAACGGATTTCAAAAGCCCCGTTTTAAATAAATAAAATATTTAAATTATTTTGGGAGGAAGCCAGCCAGGCCTGAAAGCCTAGCCGGACACCTCTAGATAAAATCCTACCTACCCCAAAAACACCCAAAACCTATGCTACCAAATAACCTACCCCTATTTTCTTACCCAGCCCCCTCCACCTCACCCCGCCCAATCGTTGCGCGACACCTCACCAACCCCTCCCTTTTTCCCTCCACCTCACCCAGCCGACCAACCCCCACCTGCCCTCACCCCATAGCCAACCGCGCGGGCCCCACCCTCCTGGAGTGGACAGACGCGCCGCCCACTCCCTATTTTTCCGCACCCCGCGCCCGTCCACTCCACGTACCGCCGACAGCCCCTGGCCCACTTCTCCTGGCCCCAACCCGTCTCTCCCCCCCACGCACAGGTCGCCCCCGCCCCACGTCCCTTCTCTCTCCCCTCGCATCTCCCGCTCGCCACCCCTCTGTCCACCGGCCGTCCCCCTCGCTCCGGTCACCGTCGCCTCCGGCCCTGAGCCGCCGCCGCCGCAAGCGCCTGGCCGACGCCATCTTCTACCTCCGCACCCCGCCCTCCTTTCCAGGCGCCCGCTGCCGCCGGCCTTCCCCGCGAGACCCACGCCGGCCTCCTCCCCCACGACGCCGTCGTCAGATCCCCGGCCGCCTCGAGCTCCGCCGCGCTTCCTCCCCTCTTCCTCGGCCACCTCCTCGAGCCCTGCCCCGAGTCTGGCCCGCGTCCGACCCGGCCGCCGTGCCGCTCCACGCTGTCGCAGGCGAGCTCTCCCCGCGAGCCGTCCTCCCGCGCATCCCTCCTCCGTCCGGTCCTCCTCAGGCGCGTCCTCCACCCGAGCCCGAGCCGCCGCCGCGGAGCTCCTCCGACTTTCCCATGCCATGGGTTCGCTCGTCACCGCCCGCGTGAGTTGCTACCACGCCTCTCGCTCTGCCTCACCCCACATGGATCGGCAGCTTTGTGCCGCCCTCTCGTAGGGATCCCGAGCCACCCGCCCTCGTCCTCGCCGTCTTTCCCAAAACTAAGAGCAACCACCGCCGCGTCCGAGCGTCTCCGGCCGCGACCGTGCCCATCACCGCATCTACAAGCCGCATTTCCATGTGCTGCTTTTGTTGGTGCCCTGCTCTTAGTGTTTCTGCGTGTCTGTGCGATTATGTGTGTATTCATGTGTGGTTGTGTTGTTACGAGGCTTTGGAGAACCCTGGCGTACCGAGATGGATCCCCGCCGTCCAGGACAGAGACGACCGTCTGTGTTTTCCCTACACCCGAGTCCTATACCAAGATCGGCATCGACAAGAACCGCCTGCTGTCAAGTTATTTCCGAAGACCCGAACCCTGATGCTGGAGTCCGGAGATCGCGGCCGAACCAGAAGACCGATCAAGACGGACCGACAAGATCTTCATCACGGACACCAAGATCTACCGGAGCCGAACCCAAGACCGACACCGTCACCCGAGAGCTTCGCCATGGAACGCCAAGTTCTTCATCCCAAACGCCAAGACCGACCCGATACGTGGACCTGACAAGATCGTCCCCAACCCGCCAAGTTCGCCTACCCGGACACCGTGCGACAAGATCTACTTCTCGGATCCGAAGACTCCGGTACCCGATCCACTCAAGTTCGCCATCGACGACAAGATAGACACCGACCAGGGCGAATCCGATGCGCCCCCGACGCCAGACCAAGTCCTTCTTTCCGGATACGCCAAGATCTACTCCGTTGTCCGAGAACGTTCCTGCCTAGACCGATCCCCGTCGAACCCCGGACCCCCGGAACCCAAGTTCGCCGAACCCTAATGTGATTCCCTATCCGAGACCCCCATTATTTTTATAATATGACATTATCGACTGTCGCATATTAAATTGTTCATCTCGTATGCATATCATAATCATGCCGGATCTTTTGTCGTAGTATTAAATAGTGCATCCGGTGTTTGTGCTAGTGTTTGCTTCTTCGCGGATTAGGCCGATGAGTTGATGCGAGTATCGACAAGTTCTCCGGATAAGATCCTTCGGCAGTGTTTCCCAGGCGAGCATCTCTTCCCCTTCTACCTATTTTGCATTTATAGTCTTTATTCCCTCCTGTTGATCTATTGCTATCCGTGTCGCGATGCTTTAGTTTTCGTACCCCAGTTATATCCCGTGCAGCTTCTATATCGCCTTGGACACCTTCTATTACATGTGTTTGGTAGATAGTTGGCCTTGCGAGTCGTAGTCGCTTGCTCAGGTGTGATCTCGTGTTGTCAAGTACCACAATTGTTGGAACGCTGGCAGATATTTATCAGTGGAGATGTTTAGTGGTGGAGATGATCATGACTTTAAATATAACTATTAAAATGCTAGATATAACTAATGCAGAGGCATCGGTGGGCAATAAATGTTATTTGGTTCTTCCACGCTCACTTGTGTCCCGTAGGACCCCGAGTACTTGATACCTCTTCCTTGATTTTTCGCACTATCCACATCCGGGAGGCCATATGGACCCCCCCTGAGCCAGAGCTTGATTCATTCCTATTTCTTGGGGTCACAAAGTAGTTTGGGGCTTTATTACTATCCTGTACCTATGCCATGCATTACTGCTTTATTTATGATTGTGCGTGGAGCACCTGTACTGTTTAGGATCGTGACACGTTTTCGCTGTATCGACAAGCCCAGTCACATTTTTGGGTTCCCAGTCGTTTACAGCCGTGCACACAAACCTTGGGTCCGTTCCGGAGCCGGCCAACTTCGTTGCGGGTAGCTTAGTGGGGTGGCCCCCTGAAATATTTCTGAATCCTGTGATCGCTTTGTCGTGAATGCCTCGTTGGGTTTTGAGTTGGTTTTTCCGAGGTTGATCGAGTGTGTGTTGCTATTTGTGCACCCCTGCAGGGTAAAACTTTCTGAAAGCCGTGTCCGCGGTTATGGACGACTTGGAGCACAGTATCTCGATCATAGACAAGCATAACTAAAGTAGTGCTATAAATTTGACTTAATATGTGACTAGTAATCAGCTTAAATATAACGGAATGGATATTAAAACTGCCAACAACTGGTGGATCTTGGTCGTATCGTGTTCTGATATACCTGCCTAGTAAGTAATACAACTCCAATGGGATGTGATAAAAGTGTCTACAACTGTTGGGTTTGGGATTCCTCAGTACAATTATATCTGACTAGTAACTGTTCCAACTACAACGAGATGTTAACTAAAACTGCCCACTACTTATGCTCTTAGGATGACTCATGCTATCTATATCTGATTAGTAATTGCTGCAACTATAATCGAATGAATAAAACTGCCAACTACGTGTGTTCCTTGGTTTGCCCTCCCCGTTTGGTCTCGAGGGGGAATACCAGGATGGGTTTGTTTGGTGTTAGCTTCAGGTTGGATCCGAATAGGTCTTTCTTATCCCTCTTTGATAACCGCCAGTTGTATCGAGTCTCTATAGGTTGTTTAGTGCCGCTGCGCTGCCGCTTCAGCCTACCATACCTATGTAGGCGAGAGCCGCCGAATTCTAGCCTCACCGTGTACTGGCCTCAATACTGACGCTCCTCTTTTTCCTTTGCCCTTTGTCGGCACCCCTTTTGTGTTAGCAGGTTTGAGATCACCGTCGTTAGCAGGGTTACTCTTCTGGCTTGGCCTGGGCAGGGTTATGGATGCCCTTGGTTATTCTTCAGGGCTCTTAGCCCCATTTGCATCTTGTCCGTAGTCGGACGCTCTATCGTTTTCGAGGTGATTTGGATCTTTGTATATTATATCTGTATTATTGACTCATGGAGTCGCTGATGTATATATCTGTTATGTGGGTCCCATCGAGGACTGATGTGTAATGGTATTACTTCGTTTTCCACCCGCACGAAAGTGCCTGGTGGGCGTCCTTGAATCGTTTCTATGCGGGTTTGGCGGGAATCGCTAAAACTTGCATAGGGCCAATTTGAGGGTGTTACACTAGCTGAGCTTTGGCAGGGCGCACTACCGGTGCTAGTAGCAACGTGGAGACCTGCACAACACAACCACAGAACTTTGTCCCCCACTTGCGATGAGGTTGTCAATCTCACTGTGTTTTGCGGAAAACAAAGGATTAAACGTATCGAATGGAAAGAAGTAAAAGTTTGCAGAAAGTAAACACAAAACAGTAAACAATTGTAGATTGTATGTAAAGAAAAAGGACCGGGATCCATAGTTCACTAGAGGTGGCTCTCCTTAGATAGATAACATGCTGGGTGAACAAATTACAGCGGGGCAATTGACAAACACCGAGAAAGCAATACATGCATATACTAATCATCTTGACTCCTCTGAGATTTGATTGGGCATTACAACATAATACATAGACCGCCATCCAACTACATCTATGACTAATAATCCACCTTCAGGTTATCATCCGAACCCCCTCCAGTATTAAGTTGCAAGCAACAAATTATTGTTTTACGAACTGCGTGTAAAGTAAACAATACGATTGTTCTATGAACAAAGGATTATTGTTTTCTCCCTAGTAGCAACAACACATCTAGTACCTTAGAGATTTCTGTCACTTCCCCAGATTACCAGAGGCATGAACCCACTATCGAGCATAAATACTAACTCTTGGAGTTGCTAGCATCTACTTGGCCAAGATAGCTACTAACAACGGAAAGCATGCAAGATCTCAAATAACAAAGACATGATAGAATCAATAATCAATCTGAAATAGCATCTCAATATCCATCGAATCCTCGCAAACACAACATGTATGGATTACAAATAGATGATCTTGATCATGAACGGAGCTCACAAGATCTAAACATGAAAGCACAAAGGAGGAGAAACCAGCCATCTAGCTACTACATGGATCCGTAGTCCAAGGATGAACTACTCACGCATCACACCGGAGGCTTGCATGGTGATGAAGAAGGCCTCCAGGGTGAATTCCCCTCTCCGGCAGGGTGCCGGGAAGAGCTTCAGATCCCCCCGATCTAGGGACAGAGACGACGGCGGCTACAGACTCTTTCGTGGATTTTTGATTGGGCACTTAGGGTTTTCGTCCCGAGGGCAACTTATAGTCGGAAGGAGAGGCCGAGGAGGTGCCGGGAGCGGCCACACCACCTCCTGGCGCGGGCCAGGCCTGGCCGCGTGGCCAGGTGGTGTGGTGGCTCCCTGGCCCTTCTCCGTCTCGTATTCTGGCACTTGATCACTTCCGGAAAATAGGCACTTAGGCTTTTGTCCCGTCCAATTTCGAGAATATTCATTTTCTGACTTTCCTGGAACCAAAAACAGCAATAAGCATGCAACTGGCACTGTGGCTCTTGTTAATAGGTTAGTCCAAGAAATCATATGAAAAGTAATCCAAAGTTGGAACAAAACAGAAGAAAGTGGATAAAACCAAGCATGGAACATCAAAAATGATAGATACATTTGCAATGTATCACCGCTCCTTATCATTTTTATTTTCTTTTTGTGCCAAGAGTAACCTCTAATGAGAGAGAAGTAATGCTTGGAAAATTTGCTGTCCCAAAATTGATTTTTGTTCTTCACCGTAAAAATTCGTGTAAAATCTCTGGACGTCCTTTTGAGGCGTGAATGTTTGTGCTTCTGCCCTAGGTTGTTATCTAACTTTCGTTAGTTCAACACTTTTTTATTTGAGCAACAGAAGGTCTTCGAAAAAAATTCGTCTTTACCTGCTGGTCTGTTTTGACAGATTTCTGCCATTTTCTGCATTTGCTTCTTGTTGGTTCCTTTTTGAGTTCTTTTGGGGAATTGAGCTTTTTGAGGGAAGTGCTACAGTATCTTGTGCTTTAATGGAAGTTTTATTGGTGTTGGAACTTTAGCTAAAAGACCTATTATCTTGAGTGCACTAATGTTGCTAATAAAGATTGTGTGAAGTTTTGTATGAAGAAAAAATTTCAGGTGTATGGAAGGAATGAGTAATGAGATGAAGGATGGATTAAAGCTCAAGCTTGGGGATGCCACCCGTGTCACCCCAATAAATATTCAAGAGGTACAAGCGTCAAAAAGCCCAGGTTCTTCCAAACGCTTCATTTTTATTATTTCATGCACAGTTGTGTTGTTCTTGGAGCGTCTTTTTTTTCGTTTTCGTTTTGGTTTTTCGTTTTCTTTGTTTGCTTAGTTTGCTGAATAAGTATGTTGGACCCCCTCTTTCATACATTGGTGTTTAAATAGTTTGGTTTGGTTTGGAAAAGAGTTGGAAAGCTCATAATTAAGTGGTAAAGAGAGCTTGTTTTTGACTGTGGCCTATGCTTTGTCATGCCATGCTCGATATTGTTTTGGCTTTACGCTTAGTATTCTTTGCTGTAGCATGACTTGTTATAAACAATTGAGATTTCTTAATGTGCCTTGGAAGAATCATGCGTTGTTTTGGCATATTAAAGCATAGTATTGTGGTATTCTCCTTTGATGTTTTATTTGGGTTGACTTGGCGCATGCTCACACCATGTTATGACTATCCCAAGTCACCATAAGCCTTTATGATCCTTTAGTTTTCAACTTGTAGTGTCACTTTATGCTTTGATTAATGATGTTTTATCGCTCTACATGATTATGGCCATTATTGCTCTCTTAGTTTGTCGCTCCCAGTCTTTTGCTAGACTCCATACGAAGTATGAGTTCCACTCATGCATCCAAATCCAAATAAAACCAAGTTATTCCAAAGAGTCCACCATACCTACCTATTAGCATATGTTATTCCAAGTATATTCATGTTTTTGTTTACCTTCCAAATTAAACTTATTATGAGAAAACTAGTGATTAAAGCTCTCACAAACTTGATGGCACACTTTACTTTCTGCATTTAATAAACTTGAACCATTGTGTCCTTCTTTGTTGCGTATATGCTTGCGCTTTATAAGTTGAAATTAGCAGAACCATGTATCATGGGGAACGCTTTCAGGAATTGCACTCGTATTTTGTACCCCGTTGATATCATGTTCTTTTGCTTATGGATCCCGGCGGTGTGAAATAAAAGTAGAACTTGTAAGATCATGAAGTTTGTATGTGTGTTAGACAAACGCTTGGGCCGCTGGTCTAATCCATGCCTAATCATGGTGGAAACCTGCAGCTTAACCATAATGAGCAATCTATGAAGCATTCTTCTTATAAAAAAGAGATAGAGATTGAGAAAAAAGAGAGAAAAAAAGAGATGATAAAAGAGGAAAGAGAGAAAAAAGCACCATTTTCCCATGGTAAATAAGAAGATTGCTGAGATGCTCGTTGCCTGCTTGTCTTGTCATTTTGATATGGGGATTCTTCCGTATCATCGGGCAAGGGGTACCCCGTTGGCGGTTCTTTATGATACATATGTACTTACAATGACAAGAGCTTACTCGTGACTAAAGTTGAGTAGCATGAGGTTCGGTCTTCGTAAGTAAGGGGCATGAGATTTCGGCTTATCACTTGTCAAGCATATCCTCTTAGTTTCTTCACTTTAACCTTAATCACTTCAAGATGCTTATGATAGGGGCAATGAGAGCTGAAAGCTAATAAGTACCGTAATTTTTGGAAGTTCTTTATGAGACTTGAATCCCTGCTTCCTTCTATGAAGGCCTTTCTTTTACTTTTATGTTGAGTCTCCACCTTCTATCTTTATGCACTTACTTTGAGAGCACAGTGTCCATTCTTAGTTCTATGTGCATTGTCCCAAGACATGTTGATTGATGCATAGCTTTGATATTGCTTGTTTTAAACTATTTGTATCTAGTCACTCTTATAAACTTTGAAGGTGTCTTATGCATTTATATTTGCTACTCTATGAGGGACAAGCTGAATGCTACTATGCTATGTTTTCTTTATGTGAAACAAACAAACGTCTTGCAAAGCATTGTTATTCATGAATCTTTTGTTTGTGCATTTTCATGTTGCAACATAGTTGCTATGTCTTATTGTTATAACTTTGTCTTTCATGTTATGATTGAAGTACTATGATCCCAGATTTGAATGTTTTACAAATACTTTGATCAAGTTTATGATGGTGCATGTCACCTCAAAAATTATTCTTTCTTTTTATCACTTACCTACTCGAGGACGAGCAGGTGTTAAGCTTGGGGATGTTGATACATTGCAAATGTATCTATAATTTTTGATGTTCCATGCTTGGTTTTATCAACTTTCTTATGTTTTGTCCACACTTTGGAGTACTTTTCATATGATTTCTTGGAGTAACCTATTAACAAGAGCCAGAGTGCCAGCTTCCTGTTTTCCGCTGTTTTTGGTTCCAGGAAAGTTAGAAAATGAATATTCTCAGAATTGGACCAGACAAAAGCCAAAGCCGATATTTTACCGGAAGACTCACGGAGCCAGAAGACGAGACGGAGAGGGGCCACAGGGCGGCCACACCATGTGGTGGCGCGGGCTAGCCCTAGCCATGCCACCAGGTGGTGTGGGCTCCCTGGCCGCCCACCGACCTTGCCTCTTCGCCTATAAGATGCCTCCCGATGCAAAAACCCTGAGGAGTCAATCAGAAATCCACGAAAAGTTCTGCAGCGCCGCCGCCACAAAAGGGGAGATTCGGGGGGACAAAAAGTCTCTGTTTCGGCACCCTGCCGGGATGGGGAAGTGCCCCCGGATCCATCTCCATCGATCTCCACCACCATCTCCATCACCGTTGCTGATTCCCATGATGAGGAGGGAGTAGTTCTCTCTCGAGGCTAAGGGTTCTACTGGTAGCTATGTGTTCATCTCTCTCTCTATGCATGATCTTATTGTGATCATGAGCTTTGTAATCAAGTAGATCCACCTTGCTACTCAAGTGCTTTAATAGATCTCTGCTCTCCCCATGTGTGTGAAAGTGACAGCGTGCACACCATGGTGGCACTTAGGCTAGAGATTACAAATACTTGTTATGAGTTATATTTGGAGTTGGATGTTTCTATAAAATTGTGGTGTTTGTTGGAACCATCTAGTGCTTAAGGTGACAGTGTGGGGTTTTCTAGATGGGAAAGGCTTACTTTGAGGTGTGCTATTATAGCCCTACCATGGATTAGAGTGTCCAACCGGAGAGTAGTTAAGAGTAGTATCATGAAGATAATATATTTATGAGAGAGTGTTCACTAGTGAAAGTATGATCCCTAGGCCTTGTTTCTAAGCACTGAAACGCCGTTTGCTATTAGATCTGTTACATGTTTGCTTGCTTCCATCTTTATTTCAATTTGCCTTTAGTCTCTTCCACACCATCAAGCTATTTTCTATCACCGTTACCACTTATAATTATCTATACTACTTGTATTTCACTATCTCTTCACCGAACTAGTGCACCTATACACCTGACAAGTGTATTGGGTGAGTTGGGGACACAAGAGACTTCTTGTATCTTGATTGCAGGGTTTCTTGAGAGGGAATACCTTTGACCACTTCCTCCCTGAGTTCGATAAACCTTAGGTGATCCACTTAAGGAAAAACTTGCTGCTGTTCTACAAACCTCTGCACTTGGAGGCCCAACAACTGTCTACAAGAATAGAAGTGCGTAGACATCAGTGACGTGCCGAGAGATAATATATATATATTTTTTCTTACAAGCATACTAATATATCCTATTTAAAGATCATTAAATTACATAGAGGCATTAGCGGCAATAGTGTTCTTACTATTCATTTATAACCTCCGTAAGCAAATATCCCGCCAATTCCTCTTGTATTGCTAGTATGCGGTCCTTTGGTAGGAGCTTCTCCCGCATATCTTCGATCTTTAAACAAGAAGATAAATATGAATATATCAATCATCATAAAAAAATATGAATGAAACTCAACATAGTTGATGGTCATTAAATACAATTGTGAATAAATTGTTTACGTACTTGAAGTTGTCTTAGATCTCTCCTCCGCTCACTAATCGACATGCGAAGGAACTCGCAGACGTAGTATCCATATAAATTTGTCCCCTGTGGCTGCCTCGGGCACTTTACGAGAATAGAATTCAATCAAATATAATCAAACAAGATAATAGTATTGAAACTAGAATTAAAGAGATGCACAAACCTAGCTAGCTAGGACTACTTATCTTGATCCGTCAAAAAGTCAGTTGATATTTCCATTCACTGACTTCGTTCTTGATGAACAATTTCCAAACCCTGCCCGGCAAAGAAAATGAATAAATGAGTTATTAATTACTTGATATCATGAAATGAACAAAAGAGACCGACATAGTGCGATAATGATTGAAATTATTTCTGGAGCATCATAACCAGACTCTCGTAATCCTGAGGGTCTTTATCTAATGAGTCCATGACTTCAACTCTTCCATCATCAACCTGAATGATTAGCAGAATCCAGTTGAAGTTGCGCATGTTTATATACCCAGTCATGCATAACTCATCAATTACACTTAACATCGAGTAAGCAAAATTCAATGTGTATAATAGAGTAACACTCACCTGAAGTTGTAAGAAAATAGCATTTGAACAAGAATTTTGGCCTTTATAAACATTAGCAAGTTAAATTTAGTAGGAATTTTTGGCTCTTTTTAATATTAATAGGTTTGAGATTGCGACATGGTGGCTAGAATTGCTCCACAGTTCCTCTAAGGAAGATGGGAATAAGTGGAGCTCGTTTGTCTGGCTACCATATCGGTTGATTGGAAGACACGAAATTCTAGAATCTTTGATAACAAGGCCACCAATGAAGAAAACCTATCTTCCAAAATATCGGTTGAGCTACTTCGTTTGTTCTAAACATGACCAAGAAGTGTTGTGGGTTTCATCCACCGACCAGACTAATTCATCCACCTCCCTATAATTTCCTATGTTAGGTTAAATTTGTGTAAATATCTCCATTTTTGTTTCTGATCTACGGTGCTCTCAATGAATGAAAAGTTGCATTTCTAAGTTTCGTAGAAAATGAGAAATAAATTCATGACGATGAACCAAAAAAGAAGATAAACGAAACATAAGAATTTTGGAGGACGTGATATGTATGAAAATACTCTTTTGGTGCCGCAATGAACAAAAGGAACGACTATATTAGCAATCCCATGGAAGGACTACATCATAGGAAACATAACTTGAGCTTTGCATCTCTTCGTGTGTGCAATTCTTGTATTTTTCTGTGGTGACTCCAAAACGACACCTTTGAAGATTTTTGTGCTTTTGATTCCTACATGAATCTATGATATAAACACCTAAATTCATATGATTTCTATTTTTATGTTCCTATGTTTTGAGTTTCTACGTTCTAAAAGGGACTTAAATGTGCTATAAAATCACAATTGGTCTATGCATTAATATTAGAGTACATAAGTTAAATATTATATACTATCACTATGTTGTGGGGGCACTCATTCATGCAAAAATATATGAGTATTATTATAATGAGTTCATGCACTTGTAAGTTAAAAAAATCACTATTTGTAGGATTATCTTATTGGATGAGTCGAGGTTTAATTTTGTTGTAGCCTACACAAACGGATCACATGCTTACCAAGCAGTAGGATCCCAACCACATGTAAATAGTAGTACTTTTTATCTACCTTAACGGTTTATGCATCTAGAAATAAAATTAACTATTTTATGTTTCACATGTTGAATAAGTTTGGTTCGTGTCCCCTGACTCTAAAACTAGACAGTTTTGACCCTTTACTTTTTAATGTAGATTAATTCTTGACCTCAGTCACAGTGGCATCGTTGATGGGCAAATGACATGTTTGTAGCTATTTTGTACACATGAGAGCCTAATCAGCAACAAATAAAATCAGCAAACTCGAAAAAATGAAGACAAGAGAAACCCCTTCGCAATATTTATCTCATGTTTGATATTGTTGGTTTATGTACATACAAAAAACTAAACATTGGAGGTTGAAGAGTGCGGGTAGCCGTACTTTGTGGACGCCATGTTTACCTCCGAACATGGGAGAAGCTAAGCTAAGCCAATGTAATCACAATCCCATCAGCAACCACCTAATCACAATATTCTACTCGCACGTCCATCAACAGATTCCCGGATGATGCTCTCTAGAGTCCGCCATCGTGATGGGATTAGCGACAATCTATACCTAAACAACCCCCAAATTATGTGGACTTTGGTGGCAACCAGCCGGAAACAAAAAACCTTCATTACCCTATTTTGAAAATTATAAGCATTACTATCCATTAACTCACTAGTTCCATCTTTGCATGAGTCTATCTATGATCTATCTATACGCATTACTAATCGTTAGAACAATGGCACCACCTCGATGTCTTAGCTGGTGATGACATTCACGGAGCTTTATGGTAATCTTATTTGAAAATTATATTAATCCATTCACATGTAATATATTGTCTATATAATATTCACTATTTATATTATTAAACTTTTAAGTATTTTTGACTGGCTTAATATGTAAATATCTTGGAAACTTTGATAATAGTAATGCAATAAAACATAGAAACAATATTTTTCTTGAAGAGTACATCACATTCACACAATTCCAGTTAGTCAATGCATTAGATATTAGGGTACATTAATTAGTAAGTTTGACATGGTACCAATATGAATATGCTACACCAACAGAAGAAATACGCATAAAGATAAGCGTATTGTGATTTCTAAGTCATGCCCACTTAAGTCCAAAAAATCAGTATTTGTAGGATTTCTTGGTGCATCAGGTTATATATGTTTGTAGGCTACACAAACCATCATATTGTTACTTCGTGGGATCCCCAACCATATCTACCGTCAGACTTGTAGCATATGCATCTAAAAATAAAATTAACTATTTCTCTATCACATCTTGCCTCTTTATTCTAAAACCATTCACTTTTGACCCTTAACTATTATTGTTTGACAGATCAAATCCTCACCATATTCAAAGCGAGATAGTCTACAAGACGAATGACATGTGTGTGTAGATTTGCAGATGTGAGAGTCAATCAACACGAAGCATAATCCTCCAAAGCCAAAAAATAAATAAAGGCAACACAAAACACACGAACTCAGAGAGCATGGATACGTAACCTGCTGCTGTCCCAAGCTGTAAACCATTAACGCGTAGAAGCTAGAAAACTGGCGTCAACATCCTTGACAGCGCTACAGCCAACTGGATGGTGTGAAAGTGGGAGCACCGCGAGGACAACCAAAGTAGGAGTCACTTGTGTAAAAAGAAAAAATAGAGTAATTCTCGGTCAACTAGTGAATCTGAGTACTTAGTAGAAATGCAGCTTACATTTTTGAACAAAGGAGTGTAACATTTTTACCAGGTCCTTGATATGCCAACATTGTGTTTGGCATATGCAACAATTAAAAACGATGCACAACAATAATTTGGGAGTCAATTTAACACATTTTTCATGTGAAGAAAAGTTTTGTTGTGCGATATATGCAGTATTATGTCCATTCAATAGCTGGGCCATGGAGATAATAATTACTATTCTCTCCCGAGCATTTCTTCTCGATAACCAAAAATATCCGCGCGCGGGCAATATTTCCTCTTCGATGTTGTACATACCGCTGCTACTAAGCATGGGAGGTTGAAGAGTGATGCGTGGTCGTCGTACTCGTTGTGGCCGCCATGTTTTAGCTCCGAACATAGGAGAAGGTAAGCTAATGTAATCACGATCCCCCCATCCCAACCGCCTAATCCCAGATATATTGTAATCTTGCTCTGCCGGCTGTGCCCAATGACGAGCGCGGCCTAAATCTGTCAATTCCCTCGACAGGATTTGCGACGATTAGACGCCCTAAGCAACAACTAGCAACCGGACTTTTACGACGTGGCTGGAAACAGAAAACCTTCAAAACCGTATGTAATTAATACTAGCTAGTTAGCATGGTATAAGGCTATATTAGCATTTTGAAAGAATATGCTAATAGCACGATTAGTCAATTGCGATAAAGTCTAGTCTGCACACATCTTTTCCTGATTAATTAATCACGAGGACTGCACTGAACGGAGGAGAGCGTACATTGCAGCCGCGGTCTAGGAGAGGCTCACACCTGTCGTGTCGGTGCTCCGCCGTCTCCTCCTCCACAACCGGCCGCCAATCAATCTACGAGGGGAGGGGAGGGGCGGGACGAGGTCTCAGGTCCACTCTACGGACGGAGGAGCTAGAGATCATGCGTCGCACCATGCCCAGCAGGTGGTAGCTAGTCAGCGGCGTACGTACGTACGTACTGGCTCAGCACGAAGTTCGTTTGGTTGCTTGTTTATTCAATTCGACTGGTGACGATAGAGTTATAAGGGAAGATGCGAGAAAATGATGCGCAGATTCGTCGTTAACTGAACCCAGGAGAAGAAGAAGAAGAAGAAGAAGAAGAAGAAGAAGAAGAAGTGCCTGTCGAAAAGAGTTATTTCGAAACCTGGCGTGCCTGCAAAGCGAGGAGCACGCATATGGCCGGCTCTCACTCTGACTTTACCATCCATGCATGCTACTATTTTGTTGATCGATCTCGAGACGACTGGCAAATGGCAGCTGTCTGATACTGGTCAAGGCGGATCAGATTAATTAAGGAGCAGGAGTGAGGATGGAGCAAAGCAGTGCTTCTGCTTTCGCCCTTCGACACATCTCAAACTCTTCTGTCGTCCATTTATCCATCGACGAAATGATCGAGAGCTACCTGTCACCGGAAGCAGACAAGACTTGGCTTCAAACAAAAACGGCACACAGGACTACGTCGATCGTACAAGAATCAAAAGTAGCCTAGCTATGAATCAGGGCCGACCCATACTTATACGGGGCCCAGGTGCAAAATGACAGCAAGGGCCCTTATTCACACACAAAACTATTAAAATAATATAGTTCAAGCTAAAAAACTTCATATTTCATTATAACAAAGTAATATTCGGTACATAGCATAGATCCATGATTTTTTGACCCTCAAATGACAGCACAAACTAATCTTTTAACTCTAAAATAACAATACTTATCTCGATCAAGTGGAGTAATCATGGAAGGAAGAAACTAGATAACTTCTTTCTAATAGACATATCACCAAAATACATGTTGCATAAAAAAAATAGGAAACAGAAGCACCTAGCTAGATTCAGATGTAAACTTGATCTGTAGCATGAACAAGAAGACCACACCTTCGTGAAATAAAGAATTCTTTCCTTTTCTCTTCAGCAGTGAGCATTCTCAGCCTCTCAGATCCAATCAAAATCACACCCCACAGATTTTCGTTTTGCCTATGGAGACCTTGATTCTTGACTGCTTGATGGGAGCTATTTAACAAGATTGAGGCCCGTGGAGCAGCGGTAAGGGTGGACACAAATTTACCTGTCTAGAATCTAGTCTCAAACGGCTATTTGATCGGCAACCAATAGAATCGCTGTCTCAAACGGCTATTTGATCGGCAAACAATAGAATCGCTGAAAATTGAAGGGGGAAAATTCGGGGAACGATCGAGATGCGCCTTTCGCATTCATTAATTTCAGAAAGGCACGATGGTGACCGTGCCGTTTGGGAAGGAGCAGATGTGCCATCTCATTTGGTGGAGCGGAAGAGAGGTTAGAGGAGAGAGAGCTTAGAGCGTCATACTGTAACGGCTGGTTGTTTTACCTGAGCAATGGATCGATTGCTATGCTCCGTGCGTGCTGACCTTGGGATGAACATGGGCCTTTGACCTTTTTTTAGACCAAAAACCAGAAATTTCAACTAGAAGTAGTAGAACTAATACCTGGTCCGGGGCCCTTGGCTTGCGGGGGCCCAGTGCGGGTGCACCTTTTGCCCGGCCTATGGGCCGGCCCTGGCTATGATTTGCGACAACAAGGAGACTTATTTGGGCCCGAGCGAGCTACGCGCGCGGGTCGAGTCCCAATTTTCCAACTTTTTTTTGATTGAGGTACCTTTCTAAAAGCTGTGAATAAAGATATACATGTACATACGGATCTGACCGATTGACGAGTTCTAATTTAACCGTTATTTTCATAGTCGACTACACCAAAAACAAATAGGTGCATCTAATTCTGTTACATGGATCTAAAAATAACAAGCAGTAGATGTGTCATTGGTTTCAAAAAAAAAAAAAGAGCAGTAGATGTGTCATTTGCTAGTATTACAAGTCCACAGCAAGGCTGCCCTTTTTTTCTTTATCTAGCCTACATGTTAAAGTATTTCACAATAGAATTTTACAGACATGCGCACCTAGATCTATATATACCTTTTGAATTATTTCCATATTTTTTCTAAAAACAATTTCTAATTTTAATTTTCTTCTCTTACAATTTCAGGGTTCACTCAAATCGAGATACTCCATTTAGAAGTCAGTACAACACCTAGTGGCCGAGGTTGGGGTTCTACAGGGGCCTCTCCCCACCCCCAAGGCCCCAATGACACGGTACAACAAGATTTTTTTTACCCTAACTAAAGCTTGGTTTAGAATTACCGGGTCAGGCCTCTAATGCTCAATCCTGCCTCCACCCCTGACTACACCGGCGACATTGAGAGTTTATGGTGCTTTCTATCATTATGATGCTTCCTACCTACCAATAACAACATAATGCAGAGTTATGAAATTTCCCAAAAATCACAACATTAGAGCATCTATCATACCATATACAAAATTTATCTATAGCTTGAAAGTCAAAAAAATATGATAATTTTGGCTATAGATAGTGCAAAGTTTAAATATGAGGTGACTGGCGCCATATGTTTGGTACTATTCATAGTCTGATCTATCTTTTCTGTTTTTAAGCTGGAATAGAAATTTGAAATGGAATTTTATGGTGTGTTGCATACATCTTGTAGTAAACACAAAAGCTCTAACCTTTCATTTCATTCTGGTACATAGGCATTGTATAAGAGGGAGAAGCACCAGATGTGCTCTCTACTGTCTCAACACGCGACACAGCAGTCCGATGGGCTGGGCCGATTGGCCTGGCCTGGCCAGCGTGCGTACAATGCCACGAGGCTCCTATTATATTATTCATCTCTATCCAACCCGGAAGCCTAGCTAAAACAAATGTGTCAACCATTGTTTTCTCCACTGCATCAATCGCGAGCTGACCGTGAGTATCCCATCTACCAAGCTGCTATCTTCCTCTGTCCTCTCGACTTGCTTACTTCTGTTAAGGACTACTCGCCTTCGATACCGTATCTTGTGAGCTAAGAAAAGACAAATATAACCTAACTGGTTTTAGAAGATGGCATACAGGATGATTAGAACATCAGTTCAGGATATGGTTAGTGGAGGTATGGGGCAAGTAGAGTACACAATGGTTAAGTATGAGAGAGAGTGCCACAAGCAGCAGCGTGAGCGACAGATCGAGTGCATGCATGTCCTATTTCCGGTGATTCATCGGGAATTCCTGGTGCCTTCTACGCTCATACCTATCACTCATATCGACCATGTGTAGATTCATAGCAACTACAGAATGTAATTGGGCTGACTAAGACATAGAAGTGAACAAGATGAGAAACAAACTGTATCCTTTTTGATTAGGAAAGTCGTTCTCCTTATAGGAGGCTTGGGTGGTAGGTATTCACATAAATGTCATTGGTCCTCTGGTAGGTCAATCCCTTAGTTACAAGCTTGGTTCCTGGATTGCCCAATAAATATGAAATCTTTATCTAACCTTTTAAGCAAATGATGAATTTCAATATTTTATTTTTGGAAAAAGGAAGATTTCTATTGTCCACCTTTTTGCGGGTAATCAAGGGTTTTATTGGTCTCACTAGTACTATTACACTCCTTCGCTATGAGCTCGTATACTCCTATTGGGGATGAAAGTTTCTAGACAATGGAGTGCACATTCTTCCGAAAAAAACTATTGAAGCACATGTGTGCTTCATTATATTCTATCAATACATTTTCCTCTTGGCTCTAGAGAAATGTTCCTAAGAAGATACAAATCATTACAATGTGCATCATCTTTCAATTATTGTTGCATAATCAAATTCATTCGATGGTTGGCATATTTACGCACTTCCTACTCGCTAAACACCTCATAAAAGGTCAATGCTTCTGCATCCTCTACACTGCCACACACCCCTAATTATCACCAGGAATAGAAGAAATTCACCTCGGTAGCTGTGGACGATAAATCTTACATCACAATTGCTTGTGTTCACGAAAGAAGCATCTATGTTAAATCTCGTACAACCCTATGGTGGTGCACACCCGATTGCTTATGTCGCCATCTAGGTCCTACTTTCCCACAATAACAAAAAAAAACATGTTTGTTTTTATTTTCCATCTTGTTCGGCTTACCGAGAGCTTTTTCATTTATCTAACATTCATCATATGTCTAGAGTAATGCCACATTATGAACATAAACAACGTGTCCCTAATTTTAGGTATGGCTAACTACCAGTCTGGCGTGTATGCCTAAGTTCTTAGTCTAATTTGTATTGTCCATTGACTCTATACCAATATTAAGGCAATACTCTTACCAATACTGTTCTACAATACAAAGTTGATGAAAATAAAGTCCAATGACCCTCATTCCTTCTAAGAGACAAAGATAAAAAAGAAATTAAAAAACATTCAGATTCAAAAAATCTTCAATATTTGAAAATGTTCAGATTTTGAGAAAAATAGATTTGAAAATTGTTCAAACTTTAAAATTATTCAAATATTAATTTTTTCAGGTTATTACAAATCCAAAAGAAAAAAAGAAAAGAAAAATTGAAACGGACAAGAAAAATAAAAAATAATAATAATAAAACCCGAAAGAGTTAGCCAAACAAGCCCAGAACCAAAAACCTGAGAAATACCGCCCTAGAACATTCCCAAAACCGTAAAAAACCAAGTGAGGGAAATCGCTACTGGGCCAGCCTACTAAGAATGGGTATGTGCTTTCCTCAATGACAACAAAAAAAGAATGGGTATGTGCTGCATCCCTGATGGACGCAGCAGGCGTCACATAGGAATCACCCTAGAGGGTGGTATTCACTTGTTGTCAGGTAATCTGTAAAGGCCCCTTGGCACATTTATTTTAGAAACGCAGTATAATCCTAGACACTCACAACACGTACATGCACACATCCTTAAGAACACACACACGCACATCCAACCCCTGTGAGCACCTCTGAGAGTCTGAGCCGGCAGATCAGATCTTGAAATTGACGAAGTCACCACGAGTGTCTCTCTGTCGACGAGAACGTCGCCTCCCACTAAATGAATATTCCACCTTTTATGCAACACACATGTTAAACCTGGGTTTTGAACTCTGGTGAGCTGGGGCTACTACATTTTTTTTGGCAACTTAACATTTTTGTTTTTTGAGAACGAGGGAGACCCTTAAAATATGTTTTTTTTATGTAAATACCCTTCAAAATATGTATTAGTAGTCTATCTAAATCTCTAAAGACCCATCGCTGAACGGCCCAAGCCCATGAGCAATGGCAGCATGGCCTTTGATGCTCGTCCCTCATGGTTCAGTCCGATGGTTCCCTGCCGACGACACGATTCGATTCATCATAGAAAACCCTTCCCGTGGCGTTCGGCTTGCAGGAACCACCTGCCGCCGTCTGCCGCTAGGGTACACCCCAGGCCGCCGGTCGGAGCCACGCACATCTCCTCGAGCGTCCGCCGCCGTCACACCATGGTTGCTGCGCAAACATTGTTCACACAGGACAGGACGTACGCCTGCCTCGATCTTCATTGTCTACAGTCTCGCGGCGTAGCTCCCGATCGAGCGCGCCTGATCTAGGTATTTCGCATTACTATCTCATATTTCGTGTATACAATTATTAATTAGTTCTTCTGTTAAATCGATTACAGTTTGCGTACTATTTAGTCGTATTTCTTTTTTATTAGAACTATTACCAGTTAGGAGTCGGGAACTTCTAGGGATCAATTGGAAGTCTGCTTGCTGAAACATGCAAATCTAACTGACACGTACGCCCATCTCAGCATATATATGTACAGGCTGACGTTTAAAATCATATAGCGCCAGGAGAAATGATGGATTAATCTAGAGCTGAAAACGAACATCCCGTTTTGTGGTCCACTCGTGGAAAAATAGTCTCTAGTCCCGGTTCATAAGGGCCATTGGTCTCGATTCCCGAACCAGGACGAATCACTTGGGACTAATGCTAGTCCCGGTTCGCGCACGAACCGAGACCAATGGGTCTCCACGTGGGCGGGCGCGCGACGAGGGGGGGGGGGGAGATCATTGGTCCCGGCTCCACGTGGCAGCGCCAGAGACGGGCGGGGTGGATCATTGGTCCTGGTTCTTGGCACGAACCGGGATCGTTGGTCTCTGTGCCGCGGCAGGATTTTCGGGCTATTTTTCTTCCGCGACAGGGTTTTGTGTCGCGGCAGGATTTTCGGGCTATTTTTCTGCCGCGGCAGGATTTTTTATATCAATTTAATGGTACTACATATATACGGCAATAATGAAACCACGATATATATATTACACATCATGCATGATCACAAATATATACACCGTCTCATCCGTCTTCTTGGTCGAAACATATTATAATTACAAACGATACTCTCACACGAATTTTATCTAATTTACATCTTCTTTTTTACACTTCACCTTTCCAAATGAAGCAGGTAATAGTATTCTCCTTTCGGATCTATGGCTTGTTCTAAGAAGAATCCGGCAATTTCCTCTTGAATTGCTTGCATGCGTTCTTGTGATAGAAGAGCGTCCCGCATCCGTTCGATCTAATATAAAGAAAAAGATCAATATATATGAATGAAACTAAACACAATTGATGGTAATAAAATAAAGTTATGATTATTGTTTATCGTACTTCAATTTTTTTGATGTTCCGGTCTGCGCCCTTCTCTTTGGTCGTCTGGACTCGCAGACATAGTATCCACATAAGTTATTCCCAGCTTCCTGCCTCAAGCACTTTACGAGAACGGAGTTCAATGAAAATAATAATCAAGCATGATAATGATGGTATTGAAACTAGAATCAAAGAGATGCGTGGATCTAGCAAGTAGTACTTACAGTCAATGGTTGAAATGTAAGCTCTGGCTTCCAAATACCCCTAGTTTTAGCGGTGAACCGTTTCCAAGCTTTCTGGAGGCATTCCTGCATGTCCACCCACTTTTTTAATGGTGTGCGTTTCGAGTCTAGGACTTTTACTACTCCGGTGTCAATAGGAATGATTAACAGAATATAGTGGAAGCTGGACACACTAACAAAATATAACACGAGTCAATTATACGCTTAACATCGAGTAAGCGAAAATAGAATATGTACAAGACAGTGACACTCACCCATCGTTGTAAGGAAATAGTATTTCCCTTCTGTTGCTGAAATGCTTCAACGTTTGGAACAAGTTATCCTCTGTCTCTTTAGGATTTGTTTTTAGAGTAACCTCATGAACGAAATTACAGTCAACAAACCCAAGGTCATAGATTTGTCCTTTGTTGCATTTTTGAATCTTCATTCTGCATATATAATTAGTATAGTGATTAGTAAGATTATACAAGCAACGAATGAGCTGAGCTAGAAAGACTTAATTACAGAAATTAATAATACTTACAAACAATAGGCACCGACGATAGTTTTGTCGAGGGCGTCTTGTTGGTAAAACTGAAATAATTCAGGAAATTCGATCAGTAGGAAGCCATCTCCATGACCGTAATGGTGGTGTTTATATGCAGCATAGATCCAGTTTTTGGAATCAGCACAGGCTTGGATGTACCAGTTATGCAATCTTCGCATTTTTGTTGGTAGATCTTTGACTAACTCAGGTTTGATGAGAGGAGCCCCGTACTGATACACGTATGTTGTTTCTTGGTACCCCTCGAACTCATTCATACGGCTCATGTACTCAGTAATAGACAGTCCATATAATTGGGCCTTTTCTCTGTACAGTCGAACAAACTGCGGATCAATGTTCGGATCATGCCGCTCCTGGGCTCTCTACTCATTGGTATCGTACACTTTGAGCGGTTCGATCGATTGATTTTTCTGTTGTCCGAGCTGGGCCACTTTTTTCCCGACTCTCCGCTCTTTTGCCTCAACCGACTTGGTAATAGAACGATTATAGTCTGATGTGAGCGCTATGGGTTGGTGAAGCTGAATCTTAAGCGTGGCTGCTTTGGCTTTATCTTCTGCGGTGACCGGGAAATATGCCTCTATCGGCTTTTTCTTGTTAGCCATGTCAATCTTCCACTTCTCATAATGGGCAGCTGCGGCCGCATCAGTTTCTTCATTTGTCTTCTCACAAGGTAGCTTCTTCATATTCTGATGAGGTACTTTTGGGAGGGGCAATAGCTTACGTTTCGGTGATCGGAACGTGCTCTTGCTGCTGCTGGTGGTGCCGCCCCCCTTAGTATACTTCCGTTTTTGTCTCTGAGGCTCAGGGGACGGAGAAGGCTGAGGCGGCGGCGGAGACGGCTGAGGCGGCGATGGAGACGGTTGCGCTGAGTGGTGAGGCGGTGAAGGCGACGGTTGCGCTAGAGAATCGTGAGGTGGCGGCGAAGGTGGATTGCTGCTCTGAGGAGTGGGTAGCCTTGGCGGCTGATGACCCACAAGTATAGGGGGTGTATCGCAGTATTTTCGAGGGAAGTGAAACCCAATTTATTGATTCGACATAAGGGGAGCCAAAGAATACTTATCAGTCTTAACAACTGAGCTGTCAATTCAGCTGCACCTGGAAACAATCTTGCTCACAACAGTTTATCAGTAGCAACAGTTTTGTAGTAGGAATAGCAAAGTAACAGCAGTAGTAAAACAAAGACAATAGTAACAAAAGCAGTAACAGTGGGATTCGAGTGCGGTAGAGCACACGTTCCTAGCCATGGTATACAATCTATCAATTTGTTCCCATAAATGTTTCCCTTTTTGTGACAAGCAGTGTTCCTTATAATAATTTTTTTGATCTTCCGTGAACCCACCTTGCCAATAAGCTTTAGTTTCAAAGAAACCAACCATTGACAACAAGCATGATAAAGCAAGACAATAACAGACCAATGAAAATAACAACTAGAGTAGGAACTAATTTTTTTATATATTTTTTTGATAAAGAAACAAGCAAACAAGGAGAGAGATAAACTTAGCTTGAACAATAGTGATTCCAAGTGGACTTGATAAATAAAGCTATGCTCCCCGGCAACGGCGCCAGAAAATAGTCTTGATGACCCACAAGTATAGGGGGTGTATCGCAGTATTTTCGAGGGAAGTGAAACCCAATTTATTGATTCGACACAAGGGGAGCCAAAGAATACTTATCAGTCTTAACAACTGAGTTGTCAATTCAGCTGCACCTGGAAACAATCTTGCTCACAGCAGTTTATCAGTAGCAATAGTTTTGTAGTAGGAATAACAAAGTAGCAGCAGTTAAAAAAAAGACAGTAGTAACAAAAGCAGTAACAGTGGGATTCGAGTGCGGTAGGCATAGGGATGGATGGACGGGCGTTGCATGGACAAGACAATTCACATAGCAATCAGAACATAGGGCAATTGTAGATAAATAAGATAAAGCACCCAAGTATTAGACAATCCTAGGCATGCGTTCCATATATAGTCATACGTGCTCGCAGTGAGAACTTGCACAACATCTTTTGTCAATCCTAGGCATGCGTTCCATATATAGTCACCCCTTGGCCCTCCTCCGTCTTGTATTCTGGCTCCGTGAGTCTTCTGGAAAAATAGGCACTTTGGCTTTTGTCCCGTCCAATTCCGAGAATATTCATTTTCTGACTTTCCTGGAACCAAAAACAGCAGAAAACAGGCAGCTGGCACTGTGGCTCTTGTTAGTAGGTTAGTCCAAGAAATCATATGAAAAGTACTCCAAAGTGTGGACAAAACACAAGAAAGTGGATAAAACAAAGCATGGAGCATGAAAAATTATAGATACATTTGCAATGTATCAATATCCCCAAGCTTAACTCCTGCTCGTCCTCAAGTAGGTAAGTGATAAAAAGAAATAATTTTTTAGGTGACATGCACCATCAAAGACTTGATCAAAGTATTTGAAAACTCAAAGCTGGGATCATAGTACTTCAATCATAACATGAAAGACAAAGTTCTAGCAATAAGCAAAGAAACTATGATGCAACATGAAAAGGTACAAACAAAAGATTCATGAATAACAATGCTTTGCACGACGTTTGTTTGTTTCACATAAAGAAAACATAGCATAATAGTATTCAGCTTGCCCTCAATAGAGTAGCAAATATAAATGCATAGGACACCTTCAAAGTTCATAAAAGTGACTATATACAAATAGTTTAAAACAAGCAATATCAAGGTATGCATCAATCAACAAGTCTTGGGACAATGCACATAGAACTAAGAATGGCCACTATACTCTCAAGAAAGTGCTCAAAGAATATGTGGAGACTCAACAAGTAGAAGAAAAGGTTTTGAATAGTTTGAAAGGCTTCCAAATGCTGAAAGTATGGTACTCATTAGCTTTGAGCTCTCATTGTTGCCCCTATCATGAGCATCTTTAATGTGGTTAAGGTGAAAGTGAGGTCCAATCTGAGTTATATGCTTGATAGACTATAAACTGAAAATCCCAAGTCTCTTGAGTACGAGGGCCGCTCCTCATGCTACTCAACTTTAGTTACCGGTAAGTTCTTGTCATCGTAAGTATGTGCGTATCATCGAGAACCGCCAACGGGGTACCCCTTGCCCGATGATACGGAAGAATCCCCATATCAAAATGACAAGGCAAGCAGATAATGAGTATCTCAGCAATCTTCTAATTTACCATGGGAAAATGATGCTTTTTTCTCTTTCCTCTTTTCATAAATCTCTTCTTTTCTTTTTCTCAATATCTATCTTTCTCTTTTTTATAAGAAGAATACTTCATAGATATCATTATGGTTACGCTGCAGGTTTCCACCATGTCAGCATGGATTAGACCAGCGGCCCAGGCGTTTCTCTAACACACGTACATAACTCTATGGACTTACAAGCTCCCCTTTCATTTCACACCGACGACATCCATATACAAAAGAGCAAGGTATCAATTGGGTATATATTTACAAGTGTTGAAAGCGTTCTCCGTGATAGCACGGTTCTGCTAATCCCCAGCCTATAATTAGCAATCATATAACTTTCATGGAGAGTTCACAATGGTTCAGGTTTATTAAGTGCAGGAAATAAAGTGTGCCATCAAGTTCGTGAGAGCTTTACTAACTAACTTTCTCATAACAAGCAAACATTTTATTCGGAAGAAAACAAGGCATAATGAATATGCACGGAAGTAGCAAATGATGCTAATAGGTAGGTATGGTGGACACTTTGGCAATATTTGGTTTAAGGGACTTGGAAACTTGAGTAAAACATACTCAGTGAAGGTGAAGGCTAGCAATAGTAAGGGAGCGACAAACGAGAGAGCAATAATGGCCATAATCATCTAGAGCGACAAAATATCATTGATCAAAGCATAAAGTGATACTACAAGTCAAACACTAAAGGATCATAAAGGCTTATGGTGACTTGGAATAGTCATAACATGGTGTGAGCATGTGCCAAGTCAATCCAAATAAAGCATCAAAGGAGAATACCACTATACTATGTTTTAATATGCTAAAACAACACATGATTCATCCAAGGCACATTAAACAATCTCAATTGTTTATAACAAGTCATGCTACAGCAAAGAATACTAAGCATAAAGCCAAAGCAATATCAAGCATGACATAACAAAGCATAGGCCACAATCAAAAACAAGCTCTTTTTACCACAGAAGTATGAACTTTCCTACTCTTTTCCAAACCAAACCAAACTATTTGCAAACCAAATGTATGAAAGAGGGGGGTCCAACCAATTTATTCAGCAAACTAAGCAAACCATGCAAACTAAAAACCAAAACGAAAACGAAAAAGAATACGCTCCAAGAACAACACAACTGTGCATGAAACAATAAAAATAAAGTGTTTGGAAGAAACCTGGGATTTTTATTGATGAAGAAGGGGATGCCTTGGGGATCCCCAAGCTTTGACGCTTGTACTTCTTGGATATTTATTGGGGTGACACGCGTGGCATCCCCAAGCTTGAGCTTTAGTCCATCCTTCATCTCATTACTCATTCCTTCTATACACCTGAAAATTTTCCTTCATACAAAACTTCACACAATCTTTATTGGCAACATTAGTGCACTCAAGATAAATAAGTCTCAAGGTTCAGTTCTAACACCAAATAAACTTCCATTAGAACACTAGCTACTGTAGCACTTCCGTCAAAAAGCTCAATTTCCCAAAAGAACTCAAGAAGGAACTAACAAGAAGCAAATGCAGAAAATGGCAGAAATCTGTCAAAACAGACCAGCAGGTAAAGGCAAATTTTTTCAAAGACCTTCTGTTGCTCAAATCAAAAAGTGTTGAACTAGCGAAAGTTATATAACAACCTGGGGCAGAAGCGCAACAAATTACAGCTCAATCTGACGTATAGAGATCTCTCAGGAATTTTTACGGTGAAGCACAGAAATCTGTTTTGGGACAACAACTTTCCCAATCATTACTTCTCTCTCATTAGAGGTTACTCTTGGCACAAAAAGCAAATAAAAAGGATAAGGAGAGGTTATTACAGAGGTAATAACTTCCAAGACTCAACTAAAACTCTTAGGTTATCTCCCAACAAGTCCTTTTCTTTAACGCCTTTAAGTTAGGCATAAGAAGCATAAACTAAAATGGATAGAATAGAAGTAGGCGGAGATAATCATGGTGAAAATATTGTTTTTTTCAATTAAATCCTTTTGTTAACAAGGTTGATCAGGTCTTGTCCCAATCATAATAGTTTCAAATTTTTCTTTTCGTATGGGACAATATATTTCTCCAACTTGAATGCCCTCAACATGTTCAATTGAATTCATACCATAAGTCCTTTCAATCTTCTTGAGGAAATAGACAATGTGTTCATTGAAGGTCACCTACCCTTGATTACAATTAATAACAGCTCCTGCAGTATTTAAGAAAAGGCTCCCAAGAATAATAGACATATTATCATCTTCAGGCATAAAAGTTTGAGAGGATGCTCTCATAAGAAATATGAAGTGAAGTAAAATAGAGCATCAAGAAGCATATCCAAAACACACTTAAGTCTAACCCACTTCCTATGCATAGGAATCATGTATGCAAATTAATTCACAAAGAACAAAGTGACAAGCATAGGAAGATAAAACAAGAGTAACTTCAAAACTTTCAGCACATTGAGAGGTGTTTCAATACCATGAAAACTTCTACAACCATATTTTCCTCTCTCATAATAATTTTCAGTAGCCTAGTGAATAAACTCAACAATATAACTATCACATAAAGCATGCTTTTCATGATCTACAAGCACTAGAGCTTCATCATAAACATTATCAAGAGAAACCTCAGGAACATAACAATCATTCTCCTTTAGTAAGCAAGGGGGACAATCAAATAATGTAAGGGATAAAGAGTTACTCTCATTAGAAGGTAGGCATGGGTAGCTAATCCATTCTTCCTCCTTTTGTTCATCACTCTCCTCCTCTTTTTCATCTAATGATATTTCAGGTTCATCAATTTCTTCTTCCATAGGATCTTGCAAGGCATTAGTCTCTTCCATTTGGGGAGAGCGTCTATTAAAATATTCAAGGATATAGCCATTTTCATCCTTGTAATTATCAAAGCAAAATTTAAGTATACCATACACCTCATATTTGTAAGGTGAATCATCAATATTTTCAAGCAAACTAGCAAGTTCAAAAGCACCCTTCCAAGCAATAAATTCTTCAATTTGTTCCGCATCATAAAAGTTATAAATTCCTTTAGCATAGGAAGATATGGTATCATTATCACTATACTCACATTGAAAAGGGAGGTGTTTATACCTCTTTTTGCAACAAGACTCATCACAACAATAAGTAACATTATAAGTAGAGCACACGTTCCTAGCCATGGTATACAATCTATCAATTTGTTCCCATAAGTGTTTCCCTTTTTGTGACAAGCAGTGTTCCTTATAATAATTTTTTTGATCTTCCGTGAACCCACCTTGCCAATAAGCTTTAGTTTCAAAGAAACCAACCATTGACAACAAGCATGATAAAGCAAGACAATAACAGACCAATGAAAATAACAACTAGAGTAGGAACTAATTTTTTTTTGTATTTTTTTGATAAAGAAACAAGCAAACAAGGAGAAAGATAAACTTAGCTTGAACAATAGTGATTCCAAGTGGACTTGATAAATAAAGCTATGCTCCCCGGCAACGGCGCCAGAAAATAGTCTTGATGACCCACAAGTATAGGGGGTGTATCGCAGTATTTTCGAGGGAAGTGAAACCCAATTTATTGATTCGACACAAGGGGAGCCAAAGAATACTTATCAGTCTTAACAACTGAGTTGTCAATTCAGCTGCACCTGGAAACAATCTTGCTCACAGCAGTTTATCAGTAGCAATAGTTTTGTAGTAGGAATAACAAAGTAGCAGCAGTTAAAAAAAAGACAGTAGTAACAAAAGCAGTAACAGTGGGATTCGAGTGCGGTAGGCATAGGGATGGATGGACGGGCGTTGCATGGACAAGACAATTCACATAGCAATCAGAACATAGGGCAATTGTAGATAAATAAGATAAAGCACCCAAGTATTAGACAATCCTAGGCATGCGTTCCATATATAGTCATACGTGCTCGCAGTGAGAACTTGCACAACATCTTTTGTCATGCCAGCCCGTTTGTAGCGGGGCCTCTAGGGAACTACTGGCAATTAAGGTGATTCTTTTAATAGAGCACCTGAGCAAAGCATTAACACTCTGTGAACACATGTGATCCTCACATCAAAGCCATTCCCTTCCAGTTATCCCGATTTCTGTCACTTCGGGGCCATAGGTTCCGGACAACAACGTGTGTATACAACTTGTAGATAAGACCAAAAACAATACTATCATAATGAATCAATAATAAGTTCAGATCTGAAATCATGGCACTCGGGCCCTAGTGACAAGCATTAAGCACAACAAGTCGCAAAAAAGTCATAAAGCACTAATAAAACATACTAGGCACCATGCCCTAACAATCTGATGCCATTACATGAACAATCTCATCCAATCCCTACCATCCCCATAGCCTACAACAGGGGATTACTCACTCATAGATGGGGGAAACATGGATGGTCGATGAAGATGATGGTGGAGATCGATGGAGATGGCTCCGGGGGCACTTCCCCGTCCCGGTAGGGTGCCGGAACAGAGACTTTCTGTCCCCCGAATCTCCCCTTCGATGGTGGCGGTGCAGCGGAACTTTTCGTGGAAAAACGTCGAACCCCCCGAAGTTTTTAGGTTAGAAGGCTTCTTATAGGCGAAGAGGGAGACCGAGGGGGTGCCTGGGGCCGCCACACCATGCCCTGGCGCGGCCAAGCCCAGCCCGCGCCTAGGAGTGGTGTGGCCATCCCTTGGCCCTCCTCCGTCTCGTATTCTGGCTCCGTGAGTCTTCTGGAAAAATAGGCACTTTGGCTTTTGTCCCGTCCAATTCCGAGAATATTCATTTTCTGACTTTCCTGGAACCAAAAATAGCAGAAAACAGGCAGCTGGCACTATGGCTCTTGTTAATAGGTTAGTCCAAGAAATCATATGAAAAGTACTCCAAAGTGTGGACAAACCACAAGAAAGTGGATAAAACCAAGCATGGAGCATCAAAAATTATAGATACATTTGCAATGTATCAGCGGCACATAATTTGGAAGCGTGATGCGCTCCTTTGGCCATAGAATAGTCCCCCCTTTGGCTTCTCCTAGTTGAGTCAGCTCCATATCTTCCCCTGCAGGGTGGTCTAGCTTCAGCTCCTCAAAATCTTCCTTCACCTCATCCACCGTGACAACAGCGTACCCTTTTGGAACCGGTCTGCAATGCCAAGTTGGGTTAGGCGCAATTGGTACCGCCATGCCGACCGCCGCCGTAACCCTTAAGTTCATAACCTCCACCTTTAGCTCACAAGATGTGGTCTCCATGATATCATCCACTAGGTAGCGTTTAGGAGGAGATGTCGTCGATGCATCATCATCAACATCATGGAGCTGCGTGGAAGCGACGCTGCTTTTCTTATTCGATAGGGCACCGGTACCCTCGAATGCAGCTTCTACCACGTGCCGCTGAGATTGACCGCTAGTACCTTGCTGGCTAAGTCTGTCGAGTTGATCCTGGTGCCGCTTTAATGCTTCTTCTACATTACGCAGCCGGTCTGCAGCGGCCGCTTTCTCAGCTTTCTCCCTTTCCTTTCTCCTCTGATGGCTTTTATCGGGATATCTCTTCATTTCTAGGGGGAAGGCAACCTTCCACAGCTTGGAGCATGGTGTGCCTCGTGCTCGTCCGTCGTGTTCAGGATTTTTAAGGGCGCGTGTGAGCTCGTCGTTCTCTCTATTGGGAACGAACCGTCTCGCTGCAACATCATCTACTGCATTTCTAATATCTTCGATGGGCAGTAGGGGCTCATCTTTGTCTTTCTGATTATGTATTGCCCTCCCTTCTTTGTCCAACGTGCCCCCATGGCCGTAAAACCAGTTTCTCGCCCGTGGTGTCCATGTTGCGGGCTCTGGTCTGATCCCGGCAGCTATGTAATTGACCTCAAGTGCATCCCACTTAGGCATGCAACCGGCGTAGCCAGAGGCCCCATGTTATGATGGTATAGTTTCTTAGTAGCGTTCTCCGTATTTATTCTAGGCCTTTCCTTAGCTTTCTCCGATGTATTGTACTTCACAAAATCCTCACACTGGTGTCTGAACTTAGCATAGCCGGCTTCATTGAAATTCGGAGTCTTCTCTACCTTGACAAAGTTATTGTACAGTTTCTTCTTCCAGTTCTTGAATGCATCGGCCATCTTGCTGAGAGCAAACTTATTGACTCTTTACACAAGCTCCATTCTTGCTCTCTCCTCCTCATCTGGATTCACATCTGGTATCGGCAGGAGGAAATTAGTCATGAGCTTGTCAAAAAGCTTATCTTTGGCATTGTCGCCGACATACGGGACTCCACCGCCGCTTGGCCGATTCCATTCTTGAACGGTGATCGGGATGTAGTCCCTCACAAGAACTCCACATTGCTTGACAAATTTTCTTGCGACATCGACGGGAGCTTGCGGTTTGCTATCTACACCGACCACGTCAATCATATACCTCACAGTGTCATCCAACTTTTTTGTTGGGCCTCGTTTCATTCTTACAGAAGAAGTTCTCGATCCAGAGGGCTAAAAGAAGAAAGAGTGTTAATATATGCATGTATATATATAGACAACAGCATTTTAATTACAAAAATACATATATACACCTCGCTGGTGTTTGCGAGTTTAAGGTTTCGCCGGAGCCGTCGCCTTCTTCCTCATCGGCTTCTCCCCTATCCCAGGCTTCGGCTTCTACCTCACCGGAGCCGTCTCCTCGGTTGAGAGACTCATCTCCCTGACCGGAATCATTCAGAAACTCACTGGTGACATCGATATCGATATCTTCATTTTCGCAGATCATTCCTTGGAGGATGTTTTCCTGATGTGTTGGATCCATAGTATCTACAAAGATGATGTTCTGGAATTACATATTAAGTTTATGACAAGAAAGGGGAAACAACAATCAACACATGGCATCGATAATGATATGACAAGTTAAACATAGTTGAAATTTAACCCTAAGGCATGCTTGGCAATTTAAGTGGGATCCGAAGGGTCCAAGCCCTAGTACAGGAGAGACCCCGAAATCACCTATGAGGGGTTCATTTCATTCTCTTATTAAACTTGTAATTAAAGTTTTTGAACAATGCATGATTATGAGTCTATTGTGTAGATCTCATTTTTCTGAACATTTTGATATATTATACATATTTTTCTGACTTAGAAATAATTAGTTATTGAATTTATAAGATTAAACTCTTTTCTGAAATTATTTAAACAATTATTAAACTTTTACTGCGTCATTATGACGTCAGCTCGGGGTGGGTTTTTTCTTCTCCACGGCTAAACTAGCCACAGAGACTGACGCGGGGGGCCCAAGCCACCTCAGATGCCACGCTGGCGAGGCTTGGTCAGCGCCCACGTTACGCACACACGACGCCACGTCGACGCCACCGTGGCGCCACGTAGGCTCGCCGGCGAACTGCCAGGCGGTGGTGGAAGACGGCAGAGAGAAGCGCGCGGGGTGACGCCACTGTCCTGGTTTGAACCAGCGCGATGCGGGCTACCTAAAACGGGCGGCGCCGCTACGGGAGGTGCGCCGGAGCAAGCTGTTTGACGGTGGCCGACGGCCGGCGGCGGCAGGTGCTCGTGGGGAGGACGATACAGTGAGGGAGGGAGACGTAGGAGTGGTGCTGGAGCACTAGTGGCTCACCAGGAGGCCGATGGAGGGTGTGGCGAAGCCGGAGGAGGTCGGGCGCTGCCGGAATCAGTGGAGAACGCGGTGGCCGGAGTCGGGGATGGTGGGGTTGATTGCAGCGAGGCGGAGCTTCCTTGCCCGCTCGTGGCGCTCGGCGACGGGCGTCGACGACGTGAAGCGGCCGCTCTGGATTTAGACAGCATGTCGGCGTGATTTTGCTGCGCCGCAAATTTTCCTTAGCCGCGCGCCGATGTGCTCTGTGAATTGGGGGAGTTGGGGAGGAGGAAGGGTCGGGGCTGTTAACTGTACAGACCATTGGTCCCGGGTCGTCCCAATAATCGGGACCAAAGGACCAACAGTCCCGGTTGGTGGGACGAACTGGGACCAATGGTCTAGGCAGGAGCGTTGCTGTGCAGCCATGTGTGCGGGCCTTTGGTCCCGGTTCATGCCACCAACCGGGACCAAAGGCATGTTAATGGTAGCGCGCGCATCCAGGATCATCGGTCCCGGTTGGTGGGACGAACCGGGATCGTTGACCTGTTTTTCAGATTTTGGCAAACCTTTTGGTCTTCCCGCCATTTTCAAATTTGTTTCTTCTTTAATTAATAAGATGTTTCAATTTAAGATGATTATTTATTTGGAATTTCAAAAAACTTTCAACAGGAAAAGTGCTTCAATTTACATAACTAATCAAAAACCATTTTCTGTATTCAAATATTTTTATTTGAACTATACAATTTTACTATTTTCAATTAAAATTGCATTACCAAATATTTATTGCATAATTTGGAATTTGAAGAAACTTTCAACTGGAAAAGTGCTTCAATTTAAATAACTAATCAAAAACCATTTTTTGTTTTCAAATATTTTTATTTGAACTATACAATTTTCAATTAAAATTACATTAACAAATATTTATTACATAATTTGGAATTTGAAAAAACTTTTAACAAGAAAAGTGCTTCAATTTAAATAACTAATCAAAAACCATTTTATGTTTTCAAATATTTTTATTTGAACTATACAATTTTGAACAGGAAAAGTGTTTCATGCCCGCCGTTTTGAATATAGTTTGAAACGGGCATAAGAAATTCAAAAATGATCCAAACAATGTGAAACCTTCGCGTGGTGTCATATTATGTGTCACAGTTGCAAGGAAAAATATTGAACTTGAAAAATTACAAATATCATAAAAAATCCTTCACAAAATGACCTATCATGTTCGAGGTTTCATGGCATTTAGGTCAAACCACCAATGTTATGGCTAGAATCAGGGCATAGTTTGTGATAATGTACCCATATTGTGCACACATGTGCATCTTGGGATGGCTTACGATGTTGCAGGAGGAAGTTTTCCTTTTCGATGCACGAAAAAGCCAATTTCCATTTTTGAGGTTCCGAAATCGGGGTGTTCTGTGAAGCAACCACCAAATTAAAGTTTGGCATTGGTACCAACCCATTTTTCAAAAATACTAGACCATCTTATATGGACAATTTCTCAACCGGTGTATCTGGAACCTTTCTGTCCATCCCTCATTAAAAAGACAAATTCCTGCCGAATCGGTAGGAGGTTGCCAAGATTTGAACTTCAAGTACATGATATAATACTTGTGAATTTTAAAAAAAATCATTTATAGGTTCACGAGATCCATGAGGACATGAACAAGAAGTTGTAGCAGGCGCATGATGACATGGACCGCATTGTACAATTCGTGTGGGCCAAGATGGAATGCAAGAATATGCATGCACATGCTGACATGGAACATAACTTGCAGCAGAAGCGTGAAGACATGGATTCCAATGCCCTGCCAGAGCAAATTTACATGGAGTCGAAGATGATACAAGACCATGTGAGGACAGATCTAAATGTACATTTCTTTATTTAATTTTTTTTCATCATGTTACCAACACACATACCATTACCATGTTATAACAATTGCATGCTACGACCAAGCAGATACAATTCTGTATGTGTGTTGGTAACATGATAAATAAAGTATTAAATGAAGAAATGTACCTTTAGATCTATCCTTGCACAGTCCTGCATCATCTTCGATTCCATGTGGACTTGCTCCAGTAGGCCTTGGACTCCATGTCCTCACGCTCCTGCTGCAACATCTAGTCCATGTCTACATGTGTCTCCATGTTCTTGAAGTCTACCTTGGCATGCTCGACCTGGACAACACGGTCAATGCCATCACGCTCTTGTTGAAACTTCGGTCTATGTCCTCATAGATGTGCTTCGACGTTTGGTCCATTTTTCACGCTCCTGCTTCAATTTTCGCTCCATGGTTGCACGTTCTTGCTTCACCATTTGATCCCGCTCCCACTGCACCTTCTTGTCCATCTCCCCATGGATATGCTTTAACTTCTAGTCCAGGTTCTTACTCCCCTACTTCATCGTCTGGTTTGGGTCGTGCCCCTTCATGGACTTCAACATATATTGTAGAGCTTCGACTCAAGAACATCCATTCCTCTTCTGTGCGTAAGAATGCAACAGCCCGATGACAGACACAACTCCACTTTTGCACCACCGCCACCACTTTGATCCCTCTCATGCCACCATCTCTTTTGGCGACTTGGAAGGATGTTGTTGGTATCTAGGAATAGAGAAAGCGATTGATACAAAATTTAAAAATTCCAAACATAGGCTTCCCAACTTCAACACGTGGAAGAGATGATGTGAACTCCCCTTTGGAAACTCTTCTAGTCCGATCCTTCCAAATCTTCAGATATGATGAGTTTGTAATCTTGGCAGCATTGATTCACGCAAGAAAATATCACGTATGATTTTGTTACAATACAACGCACCATCCGTTGATGACAACTTTATCATTAAGCGGCCGTACACAAATGACCACCCATTAAGCATCCTACAAAAATGGTACTCCCTCCGATCCACATTAATATTCTTATATTTATCTAGATTCAAATGTATCTAGAATTTTAGTGCTATATACATCTGAATTTAGACAAATCTAAGAATATTAATTTGGATCGGAGGTACCGTACTTGATTTCATCATACGTGAGGTAACATTGATATCTCCACGACTGCCTCCATCCAATTACACAATCCCTTCCCAAGTTTTTTTTGGGTATTACAAGTTTCCTTCTTACCTAGAGGAAAAACTACCTTCTGATGAACAGGAGAAAACTGCAAGCTCACATAGTCGCTTCACAACTTTCGGAGATTACAGGTTTTGCCAATCGGGAATTTAGACGACACCATCCCAGTTTGCGTGGGATTACAAGTTTTCTTCTCACATCAAGCAAACATTTCAAGACAAACAGGTGAAAAACCCGACGGCCTCCTGATTGCTCCAGTCCGCATTATACACCTGACTCAGCTGCACGTGTGCTGCCGCCTCATGCCAACATACTGACTGTGATGTAGTCCGACCTACGGTCATTACCACATCAAAGTCTCCAACTTATGCCAAGTCATCATGGACTCTAAAAGTGAATCTTATCCTCTATGCGAGCCCACTTCCTACCATATAAAATGGTATATTATTTTATACTCCGTCACATTATCATGGTAGGTTCAACCGACAAATACAGAGGCAGGAGAGGAAGCACGGAGCACCAAGCCTGACAAGACGGAGACTTAGAAGAGGAGACGGAAGAAGCAGCCGCTTAAGCCCCGGAGTCTCCGGCCTCCAGCATCGGAGTCTCCGGCCAGGACTTTGGAACAGACTCCAGACCACTGCCTAGAGTTCCTAGTACACCTCCCGGAGACAGGCCCGGAGAGCAATGACCATATCGAAGTCTCTGTGCATCCCCGGAGTCTCCGGCCACGCAACCCTAGAGTCTCTGGCCCTCCGCACCAGAGTCTCTGCCCCATCACTCCGGACAAGACTCCGGCCGCCTGCCTGGAGCTCTCTATTCACCACCCCGGAGAGCAACGCCCTACCTCGGAGTTTCCGGCCTCTCGAGACCGGTGTCTCCGGCCTAAGTGATGGGCTTGCATGCCAACAGCTGGCCCCTTGGCCCATGTACCCCTTTATTCCGGTCCAATCCTAGTTTTATGCCCAAACTACCCTCATTCTAGTGGCTGGCCTATAAATAGATCCCCCACCCCATCATGTTTCCCTTAGGCATAGATGATAGACTAAAGACAACCCCCTTGGTGGAATCTCTAGTTTTTTCTCATCCCCTTTACCAAGGGGACTAACTATCGTCACCAACCTCGTTGGAGTTTGCATCATGCATCCATCATTGTACAAGGCCTACGTTTGCAAGTGTGTGAGCATAGTTGTCAAGACCCTCTCCATGGTGTTCTTCCCTCTCCGCTTGGGATTGACGGAAGCACATTGACCGATCTTTCCTTGTGAGGATTCTATGGGACTGGTGGCCGTCGGCGGGAGCAATTGGCCTTGTATCATGTCATGTTTGCGTGCGTTCATCGAGTTCTTTGTGAGGTGTTTATTCGCTTCCGCTACCTTCTCCTTTCTCCCTCGCTTTCCCATCGATTTGACCACGAGATCCGTGAAGATCGGGTCACCCTTGAGTTCACCCCTTATCAGATTGGCTCCGGTGTGTTCATGTCACAGCACCTCTTGGCGTCTTCTAGATCCCTTGCGCCAATTAGTACCAACACCATCTTGCGACACTCAAGCAACTTTCCATCGCGGTGTGGTGCAAAATCCACCTTCTGCCGAGAGCTGAGTTTGTGTCAAAGCTCAAAGGATCTAGTGGGTTGCAGACATACCACTTGGTAAATAGCATTGTTTATATATTTGGTTCAAAACCCAATCCTTGATGTTATTCACCCCCTCTCAAGGTGTCCACATGATCCATTTCAATTGGTATCAGAGCCTCGGCTCTTATTTCGGGCTTTACCGCCTAAGAGAGTATGGATGGCCAAGATGGTGAGGCTAGTGGCACGGTCTCCATGAATGATTTCAAATCTTCAGAATCATCCATGTCTAAACAAATAAGTGAGTTGCGTGATTTGATGATGCAATTCATGAAAGAAAATCAACCGTGCCCACTACTTCACCCGAGGATCCGAATTCGAGTTCTAGGGTGGAGGTCCCACCTCCTCCTAAGGATAAGAATTCGGGGGATGAAATAAATGAAAACTTAAGTACCCCTGCCAAAAACAAGGAGGAGGAAGGGTTCCATTCGGTCCCTTGGTACTCTCCTGGCCCTCCTATCCCTCACCCTCATATAAACAATAGAGGTGATCCACCTAAGCTTGCTACATATTCCTTTGCTCAATGGCAAACTTTGATGAAATCTCATATTTGCAGCTCTTGCATCGAGTTATGGAGAATTATTGAAGGACTATCCATTAGTGATGTATCCAACTTGATAAGAAAAGAAGTTGTTGATAGTCAACTCACTGCCACCGCTTTGTGCATGATTCAACTTGGTGTGAGGCCAAAGGATTTCCCTCACACTGAACATCTCAACACCTCCAAGGACGCATGTGATGCTCTCACCGATTTGTTCGCTGGGAATGAAAGTATGAGGAGAAACCAATATGATGCTTTGAGTAATCAAGCGGAAGGTTTCTTCATGATGGAAGGAGAAAATCATGTGGACATGTATCGAAGACTCAAGTCTATTGCCACCGCCTTTAGGAATCTTGGTGCCTCTCATGTGGATGATGCTTGGATAAAAAGAAAGTATGTGAGCTCTATCATGCCATTTGAGCCCACCGACTTGAAGAGTCTCCAAGGAAGACACAACTACCATCTCATGACATCCAATGGAGCGGTTCAAGAAATCCAAGCATTCAAGGTTGCCACCCAGATGCCGAAGATGCTCGTGCTCGGGCCTTAGGAATGCAAAAAGGTGTGAACCTTGCTTTGAAGGCACATGTGGTGGAATATGAGGATGAAGGAAGAAGTGATGAGATCAATTCTATGAGTTGTCCCGAGGAAGTCAAACATGCTCATGGCGAGTATGTCTTTCTATGCAAGAAACTTTTGGAAGAATCCCTCCAAGGCAAAGTTGGAATTAAATTGCAAGAACAACTCAAGTGGGAGAAAGGATGGTGGTCCAAAAGCTAGATCATGCTACAAATGTGGTGATCGCTTTCACTTTGTTGCCGAGTTCCCATATGAAAAGAGAGAAGATCATGGTGGAAGACTCGTTCTCAAGGACAAGTCAAAGGCCCCTCCTCGCAAGAAGCTTCAACAAGAAGAATTCCACCTATAAGAAGTCTCCGGAGATTGTTTTGGTAACTCATGAGGAGTTCTCTTCCGGGAGTGAGGATGAAGAAGAAGAAGAGTCCACAAGTGAAGTAGCGGCCATTGCCACCGCCTCTACACCCATCTACTCCCTATTTGACTCTCCAAATGAGAATCTCCCCAACAAGAATGTCAATTGCCTTATGGCAAGAGCATCCGAGAACTTCTCAAAATACACTCTTTTGTTGTCAGATTCTCTGCCAACGAGAGCTAATATTAGGTACACTATGGGAGGCCATAGAATAGAAAATAAATTTGCTATGATTGACCAAAGGAATAAGGATCTTAGTACCGGAAGTGAGAAATGAAAAAAGATACTCCCTCCGGTTTATATTAATAGCCTCAACTTTGTCTAGATGCGTATGTATCTAGTTAAGTTTAGCTAAATGCATTTGTATCTATACAAAGTTGAGACTATAGTATTTATATGTTTGGGAGATAATAGAAAGGAGCAACAATAACTTGCAAAATATAAAAATGCTGATACCTCTGACTGATATTCTCCGGTCACCATAGATCAGAGATAAAAGGAGTTGAACACCCATTGTTTTTGTCTTTTGCATGTTAAAATCAAGAGAAGCAATCCTAGCTGGGTCTCTTTAGTACGCATTCCTTCGGTTAGCAAGTAACTTCCCTTAGCACTTTACCTTGATTTTTAAAATATTAATACTCTGCAGAAATAACTAATCGATCATTGCAAGCAAAAGTTCAGTTTAAATTATCGCATGAGAAGGAGCAATATTTTAAATCGCCAAATGGAGATGAACCAATACCTGCAAGGCTGCAAGTCATCCTGATACTGCTTATTACTGTTGATGCACGTGTGTTTCAGGCTTCTTGCTTTGCCATATAGTGTCGCTTCCTCCTGTGTTGCTTGCCCTGCCTCCAGCGACATCACGGTTGTCAAGCATACAGAGAATTCCTACAAGAACTTGTGACCAAGGGAAAATTAAGGAGAGACGAATTTGGCAGGGAAAAAAGTGAAACTGAACCTGGAGCTTGGGCATGTGCCGTGCCATTGCGCCGCCGCGACCCATGTGCTGCGACCCGGCGCCCCGGCTCTTTGCCAAACCTTAGCGTCATGTTGTGGACCAAATCCATCTTGGCTGAACGAGCATTTCCCGGAATTAGAGGATCTCATGGTAGGGGATCTCATGAGAAAGTACATCGCGAGCTGTATCACCAACCGCCACTGGTCGCCGACGAGGGAGGCCTGCTAGGGCCGTGGGTGCGTGGAGCGAGGCGGCTAGAATTAGAGTTGAGTAGTAGGTTTTTTTAGATCAGGGGAGTCGAGTATAGGGATGTAAATGGTACGGATAATTTTCGCTTCGAATCCACATCCGCGTCCGTTTTTAAGGATATGGTATGTATTTTTAGATATCCGGCTAATATGGATACGGATGCGGATATTTGTCGAGCGGATATCCGACGGATATGGTAGCGGATATGGTATTGATGATATCCCACGGATAAGGATAATCCGATATTTTATATGGATTATCCGATAATCCGATATTTTATATGGATATGGTATTGGTAATAGCATAATCCGATAAATTTAGCACAACCCCAATATCTAGACAATCTAGTTAGTGTATCGGCTAGCTATGCATGCTACATATGCATGTTATACTATGCTATTACCAATCTTGCACTTTTATACTACTAATATCTAGTCTTGCACGCTTTCTTGTCATTTCTTTTGTATAAACTAAGTAATTTTTTATTTTTCTACGTGTATTTGTTCGATTATCCTCTTCCGATCCGAGTCCGCTCCGAATCCGCTCCATATCCACAATCCGATATAATCCGCATTCGAATCCGCATCCGGCTATTATCCGCTCCGATCCGAATCCGCCAAAAAAATATGGTAAAGGATGTAGTAATAGCGATATCCGATCTGATCCGATCCATTTACATCCCTAGTCGAGTAGTGGGACAGCAGATGCAGACGTGCTTTGGCTTTTTTAGGTTCACGTGCATTGGTGGGTGAGGGAGTAGTCTGTCGTGATTTGTGGGCTGGGCTTCTAATATTCCTTGCAGTCCGTAGAATGGACAACAAATCTAGCCCGCAACACATGCATATGTATCTAAGATAAATTTTTGCAACGAATATTTACAGTGTTGCCGAGTATGTATTGATATATGGGGGCTCTTGTTGTAGTGTTAGTGCTAGCTATTATTTGCAACATAGATGTTTTATATTAAGTTGATCTTGTCTTTGAAGAAATGATTAGTATCACGAACACTTTTTGCATGCTTATAGATGGTCAATTATCTCCCTCTTGCTAGCCCAACTAATGATGCTTCCGGTGGTGTTCCCCCTCCAATCTTTATTGGTTCTGGCTTTGTTTTGTGGTTCCTGTGTTTTTGCTCCGCCTCTTCTAAGACACGACGGGGGACGTTTTTATAAGATTTTTAGGTCAAGACTCGGAGTTCGGGCTAAATACGGACAACTGTGGACAGTCGAAGAGAGAATGAACATAGGTGGCATGGACAGGTGTGGGTCGTTCCACATGGGCTCATTTGGCCCTCTTAGCTCCCCTATGGTGATCCAAGTGCTCTAGCCCTTCTTCGCGAAAAAATAATCCTCAAAAAATTCCAAGTCCATTTAACTCCGTTTAGGTCCATGAAAGTTAAAAATACGCAAAACATGATTTTCCTATCCTGTAGAGTTATAAACCAAACAAAGGCAAACACTGGTAAATTCCCATAGATAAATGTAAACATGGATATAATATTGTATGTGATGCAAATATGTTGAAATATGTGACAATTAACTACAAATTTCATGTATGCATTTTGCATGCATCAACACCCCAAACTTAACTATTCTCGTCCTCGAGCATAAAGGTGATAAAACTAAACATGGACTTTGGAGTTTGTTTTTATTGTTGAAATCATAATTCATGATCATTTCTACACAAAGTTATGTAATTCATCCTTTAAAGAATGATGCCAAGAAACTATCTTATAAATTGATATTTCTCATAAACATCATCTATGCTTACCAATATGTCAGTCTTGTATAAAAACAAATGCACAAAGTAATATGGATCATTAAGCATGCAAAGTGCAAATGAAAGTGCATTGTGTAATGTCCTACTTTGGCCTTCAGAATCATGTATATTTCTCATATATGTGGACTCTTGAAGTAATAGAAAGTAAGTAGATAAATATGTGTGCCAAACCTTTATATTAAAATAGAATAACAAATACGAGAAGAAAAAATAATATTAAACTTTTAGGATGTATTGTTCATGTCAATGGTAATCATAAGAGTTGGACAATAGGCATCCTTTGTGATTAAGGTTAAAGTGAAAGTTAATATGCTCCCTACATGCTTGAAATGTTCTAAGTTAAATGTCTCATGCCTGTTGAGTGATGGCTCCAAAATTAGCCATCTTCCACCGTGTTTAAACATTGTTTTTGGTCAAGCAATTAAAAAGAAACTCTCAATTCTTGCCACTAATGACATAATTACAAAGATATGCAAAATCTTGCTTTCAATTGTGTTGTGTAGGAAATCACGCTTTTTAATGCAAAATCAGAAGTCATAATGAAGATTTTTGTGAAAGTCCACACGACCAAGTAATTGGAAAGCCATTCCAAGGCGTCGGCACGCTTAACGACCACTGGTACGGGTCAAGCCCGCCCGTACCAGGTGGCATTGTCCTCGTCTCGTCAAACCCTACGACTTTCGAAAGACGCCTATATATTTTGAGACTCCAGCCACCGCCAGAGGGCCGTCATTCTCAGATTACATCAGAACACCACCAAAGGAGATCCACGCCATTGTTCATCACTTCCATCATCCATCCCCTCCATTAGCCACAGTAATTGCTTTGTACTTTAGATCTCCTTGTGATTTGACGACCATTGTAAGAATATTTCGTTTCAATCTAAGTATTTGTATGATGTTTTCTATCTCCGATCTATTTGTTATGAGTGAGTAGTCCTCACGGGCTGCGGGTTAGGGAGAAACCTCGTAGAAATTATATGCATCTAACTCATGGGAGTATTGTATTTTGTTTGCAATTGAGATTTGTATCTTTTTTCTTTGTCTCTTGTCTCGATCTTTGGACTTGTAGATACCCAAGATCTCATAGATTGATAAAGGCTTGAGGTGAGATACTTGGCTAGTGGCGATCTCATAGGAACCCTAGTGACAGAAAGGGTAGTACGGTCTTTGCTTAGCGACCCATTCGGTATCACAATAACATCACCACTTAAAGCTTTGATCTGTGTTTTACACTTAATAATCATTTGTACCCCGCTGCTTTGGTGTGCACTCGGTTGGATTAAAAGACTATTGATATTCCTGCTGCATCACGGGGTTTCTAGTATGATGTGCAGCTGCATGTGGATCTTCAACTCTGGCCTATCTACATCCATTGATTCAACCCATTATAAAGTAAACTAAGGTAAAATGAACAAACAAACTCTTGTAGACGTGTCCTTTTTATTTCCTTTTAGCATTGCTTTCCAAGGTTCGATTAAACGTAGGTCTTCTAGGAAAAAAGCTATTATACTACATCCTTGAATCCGGATCGAAGGTATCAACCCTTTTTCTAGCGTCATTGCTTGAGAAGCAATTTCGCTATCCTGGTGAGGTCACTAGAGACCTTGTTTTTAGTTTCATTATTAGTTTGTAGTTTATTTCTTGTTATCGGTTTACTTTCTTGTTATCTATTTGAAAACCCAAAAAAATTAGTTACTTGTTATTTGTTTTCATTACTTAAAAATTACCAAAAATATAAGAGCCATGGATCAAAAGAGACTAGGGGAGTATGCTACTCCCACTAATGATTTTATTCGCGCACCTATCACTTAGCCCGTTGTTGATGTGGAAACATATGAAATAAAGACTAACATTTTAATCTTGGTTCGATAAAACCAATTTGGGGGCTCATCTGCTGAGGATTCGGGTTTGCACTTAAACACTTTCACTGAAATTTGCGACATGATGCGTATTAAGGATGTAGATCCAAATGCTATTAAATTAAGGTTATTTCCTTTCTTTCTTAGAGGAAAGGCTAAGGATTGGTTGCTAGCTCTACCAAAGGGAACTATTAAATCTTGGGAGGAATGTACTAATTTGTTTATAACTAAATTTTTCTCCCGGCTAAAACTATGCAGCTAAGATCCAACATTACAAGTTTTAGACAATAAGACCGTGAGCCACTAGCACTTGCGTGGGAAAGGATGAAATAAGCCGTAATGAACTGTCCTAGTCATGGGATGGAAGAGGCACTACTAGGAAAACAGCTATAGGTAGACAAGATATTCGGTGGCGCATATGGAAAACCATGCACCACAAACAAGTATCAGTGGCGCACTAGGTAAAATGCGCCACAGATACGAAAAACATCTGTGGCGCATTTCAGCATACATGCGCGACAGAAGTTAGTTGGGACCCGCCAGCCAGGGTGGGGCGATCCACTTTCTGTGGCGCATAATGACATATGCGCCACAGAAGAGACAAGATATGTGGCGCATATTACCTTATGCGCCACAGAAAGTGGAGGCGGGCCTTACCATAGAATCTTTTTGACCCACTTTCTGTGGCGCATGTGTTGATATGCGCCACAGATATCTGACATGGGTCCCACCACTTTAACCTGCACCACCTTGTTCTATGGCGCATATTACTGTATGCGCCACAAAAGTTTGAACATCTGTGGTGCATGACGACCATATGCGCCACAGATCAAGGCGTCCAGATCCATGTGAAAAAGGTGTCAAGCTCACCCCTATCTATCCACCACCACCCATTTCACATCTCTTCTTCCTTTCTACGTCCTCCCAGCTCATCTTCCTCCTCCCTTCCACCCCATTTTTCCCATAGTTTCTCTATTTTTTGTAACTAAACCTACTTTAGTCCATAGGTTGGTAAGTGGAAGCCTCCCTCCAACTTGTAGATCTAAAAGTTCCTTACTCTTCTCTCTCACATCTCTATTTGTTTACTAATTTCCTCTCCACCAACTTGTAGATCTATTTGTCCATACTCTCTCATCACGCGGTCTCGTCTCGCTATTATTGAGTCTACTAGGTGAGTACTTGGCCATGAACATGTAGGGGAAGCTTGTCGCACGGGCGGTGTGTGTGTCATGCATGGCGAGACGATGCTTGTGTGGTGCATGAATGTTTGCATTGGGAGGAAGTTTTTTATTGCTTGCTTGTTGTTGTCCTGGCCGGTGTGGTGCATGGATGTTTTCCGAAATGTTGATTCATTTCAATTCGGAAAATTTTTGCACTACCCATATGTCCTAATTTTAGGAAAGGTCATGCCGAATTTTTCCAGCTAGCATTCATGCATGTGTGTGTGCATATGGTGTGGTTCTAACCTATACTCTGTTGTGACCGCTCAGGCAACCATGGTCCTCACGATGAGCGAAGGTCGAATTGTTAGGTACAAGAAATATGTGAAGGAGGACATGATTATGAACAACAAGACCATGCTAAGATGTCCATGTCGAACATGCAAACTCTAGCGCTGGATTGACCCTGATTCTGGACAATTGGAGGGTCACCTGCTCAGGCATGGTTTCATGCGCGGCCTCAATGAGACGCCGGCAGGACATGGTGGTCACGAAGACGTGGGAGGGAGAGAAGACGAAGAGTCTACCAGGCATGATCATCATGACAAGGAGATGCCGGCGGGCATGATCAGCATGATCTTCATGAAGAAGGAGATGGCGACGGGCATGATCATCATGAAGAAGGAGATGGCGACGGGCATGATCATCATGAAGAAGGAGAAGACGTGAACACACAGACGCTTCTAACTTCGGCCTTGCAGGACCCTCATGTTGAAGAACTGCTCCTCAAGGAGACGAGCAATGACAAAGCTACAGCCAGAGAGAAAGCCAAGATGGCCCAAATGGAGATCGACGGGATGACTCCATTGTATCCTGAGTGTCGCCCCGAGGATACACGTTTGAGTGTAACGCTCAAGGCTCTGGAGATGAAGGCCGAACACAAATGGACCGATGTGAGATTCAACGCGAACATGGAATACTGGCATGACCGACTTCCTAAGGGGAACGCATTGCTAACAAGTATCGAGGAGGCGAAGAAAATCGTGTGCCCTCTCGACCTATCACACATTAAATACCATGCATGCATCAATGATTGCTGATACTTCCATTTTGCATCACTATTCTATGTCTTAATTCACTATTATTCATTGATATATTTCATATTGAGGGGTGATACTTATGTTATTTCATCTATGTTTGCATGGTTGATGACTTTTGGAGCATGGACCGCTGCAGTCAGGATTCTGATGGAAAAGGTGTTGTTTGGAGGCAAAATTCGCGAAGATCAGAAAATCCGGGAAAATATACGGAAAATCGTATTTTTCCAGAAGACTAAGGATGTCAGAAGACGGAGTGGAGATGGGCCACAGGGGGCCCACACCACCCCCTGGCGCGGGCAGCCCTAGGCCACGCCAGGAGGTGGTGTGGCCATCCTGGCCCACTCCAGCCTCTCACCTCTGGCGTATATCATCCTCCCAAAACCCTAAGACTCGGGGGGCGACCACAGAAAGATTCCGCCGCCTCTGCGGGGTGGAAAACACCGAGAGAGAAAGATCTCTCCGGCAGACAGATTTTTGTCGGGGGAATTCCTTCCCGGGGAGGGGAGATCGTCGCCATCAACACCACCATCAAGCTGGACTTCATCGGGATCATCATCACCACCATCATCACCATCAGCACCCTCATCACCATCTCCATATTGCTGTAACAATTGAGTTGAATCTTGCATTAGTTCATAGGGGAAACTTTCCTAGTGTTGATTACTCTTTGTAGTTGATGCTATTGAGTGAACCGGTGAATTATTGTTTATGTTCAGATTGTTATACATCATTATTTTATCTCTGATCATGATCCATATGATGTCTTGTGAGTAGTTCGTTTTGTTCTTGAGGACATGGGAGAAGTCTTGTTGTTAGTAGTGGAGTTGTGTTGAGAAAGATTCAATAGATTGTTATTTAAGTTGTGGTGTACTTCTTCTAGTGGTGTCATGTGAATGTCGACTACATGACACTTCACCTATATGGGCCTAGGGGAATGCATTGTGTATTTGGCTACTAATCGTAGGGGTTGCTGGAGTGACAGAAACCTGAACCCCCGTTAGGAAACCATTGCACAAGGGACGTAAGGGTCTTAGAGTTTAAAGATGTGGTTAGGTTTCAACCTTAATTACTTTCTTTTACTTACGGATGTTTGCAAGGGGTATAATCACAAGTATGTATTAGTCTTGGATGGGGTGGTACATTAGCACAGGTTCACCCACACAACACTTAGCAAGCTAGAGAAGATTAATCAACTATATGAAGCGAAAGCACTTGACAGTCTTCCCATGTGTCCTCGATAACGTTTGGTCATCTTAAGTAATACAACCGGCTTGTCCTTTGCTGCATAAAGGATTGGGCCACTTGCTGCATTTATTCCTACTGTCTTTTATTTACTCGTACTTTGTTTACTTGCCTTATCGAAAACCCCTAAAAATCCGTTTGCTTAGTATTTGCAGAGAATTCCTGATCCATACCACTAGCCAGCACCTTCTGCTCCTCGTTGGGTTCGACACTCTTACTTATCGAAAATACTGCGATACACCCCCTATACTTGTGGGTCATCAAGACTATTTTCTGGCGCCGTTGCCGGGGAGTGAAGCGCTATTGGAGAGTGAAACTGGTAAAGGAAACTTCTACTGTGAGTATTGTTTACTTCTGCTAGTTGCTTTATTTTTGTTATGGATAATTCGCTGAGTTTCTTATTTGGTAATGCTACTACCACTGCTAAGGTAGTAGATAAGCCACCACCTGCTGAGAATGATGTTTTCAAAATACCTACAAGAATTATTGATCGTGTTATGGATAACTACTATGTTGGGGATGAAACTGTCCATCCTGGTGATCATTTGCTCTTTATACACGAATTATGCGGGTTGTTCAAGTGTGCAGGTATTACTATAGATCAAGTTAAGAATAAGTTATTCTCATTATCACTAAAAGGAAGAGCTGAGGAATGGTAAAAGCTGCTGAAGAATGGTCAAGCTCTGGAATGGGAGGAAATAATGTCTCTCTTCTATTCAAAGTTTTATCCTCTTAGTGAGATTCATAAAGATCGGAATCAAATATTAATTATTTTATGCATATGGCTCATGATAAGAATGTTTCTTGTGATAGTTATAATGTTACTTTTATTCATGTTGCTACTGAAAGTTATTATGAGAGAGGGAAACATGGTTTTATGTATCTCAACAATATTAAGTTCCCCTCTTTATGTTGAAAGTCTTGAAGTTGCACTTGTTATTCTTTCCTATGCTTGTTGCTTTGTGCTTTCATGACTTGTTTATTTACAAGATTCCTATGCATAGAAAGTGGGTTAGACTTAAATGTGTTTTGAATTTGCCTCTTGATGCTCTCTTTTACTTCAATTCATATTTCTTATGTGAGCATCTTCTCAAACCATCATGCCTAACTTAAAGTCGTTAAAGGAAAGTACTTATTGGGAGATAAACCAAAAGTTTTAGATAAGTCTTGGAAGTTATTTCCTCTGTAATAACTGCTCCTTATCATTTTTTATTTGCTTTTTGTGCCAAGAGTAACCTCTAATGAGAGAGAAGTAATGATTGGAAAAGTTGCTGTCCCGAAACAGATTTCTGTACTTCACCGTAAAATTTCGTGTAAAATCTCTGTACGTCGTTTTGAGGCGTGAATTTTTGTGCTTCTACCCCAGGTTATTATCTAACTTTCATTAGTTCAATACTTTTTGATTTGAGCAACAGAAGGTCTTCGAAAAAATTTATTTTTACCTGCTGGTCTGTTCTGACAGATTTCTGCCATTATTTGCATTTGCTTCTTGTTGATTCCTTTTTGAGTTCTTTTGGGGGAATTGAGATTTTTGAGGGAAGTGCTACAGTAGCTTTTGTTTTAATGGAAGTTTTATTTGTAAAAGAGCTGAACCAAAAGACTTATTATCTTGAGTGCACTAATGTTGCTAATAAAGATTGTGTGAAGTTTTGTATGAAGGAAAAATTTCAGGTGTATGGAAGGAATGAGTAATGAGATGAAGGATGGACTAAAGCTCAAGCTTGGGGATGCCACACGTGTCACCCCAAGAAATATCCAAGAAGTACAAGCGTCAAACCTTGGGGATGCCCAAGGCATCCCCCTCTTCATCAATAAAAATCTCAGGTTTCTTCCAAACACTTCATTTTTATTATTTCATGCACAGTTGTGTTGTTCTTGGAGCGTCTTCTTTTTCGTTTTTGTTTTGGTTTTTCGTTTGCTTGGTTTGCTTATTTTGCTGAATAAATTGGTTGGACCCCCTCTTTCATACATTGGTTTTCAAATAGTTTTGTTTGGATTGGAAAAGAGTAGAAAAGCTCATGCTTAAGTGGTAAAAGAGCTTGTGTTTTGAGTGTGGCCTATGCTTTGTCATGCCATGCTTGATATTGTTTTGGCTTTATGCTTAGTATTCTTTGTTGTAGCTTGAATTGTTATAAGCAATTGAGATTGCTTAATGTGCTTTCAATGAATCATGCATTTTTAGCATTTTAAAGCATAGTATTGTGGTATTATCCTTTGATGTTTTGTTTGGGTTGACTTGGCGCATGCTCACACCATGTTATGACTATCCAAAGTCCCCATAGCCTTTATGATCCTTTAGTTTTCAACTTGTAGTATCACTTTATGCTTTGATCAATGATGTTTTGTCGCTCTACATGATTATGGCCATTATTGCTGTTTTAGTTTGTTGCTCCTAGTCTTTTGCTAGCCTCCGCAACCAAGTATGAGTTCCACTCATCCATCCAACTCCATAAACCAAGTTATTACAAAGAGTCCACCATACCTACCTACTAGCTTATGCTATTCCAAGTATATTCATGTTTTTGTTTACCTTCCAAATTAAACTTGTTATGAGAAAACTAGTGATTAAAGCTCTCATGAACTTGATGGCACACTTTACTTTTCTTGCCCTTAATAAACATGAACCATTGTGTCGTCTATGTTGTATATGTTTGCACTTATTTGTTGGGGATTAGCAGAACCATGTTGTCATGGGAAAGGATGACCCACAAGTATAGGGGTGTATCGCAGTATTTTAGGGGGAAGTGAAACCCAATTTATTGATTCGACACAAGGGGAGCCAAAGAATATTTATAAGCCTTAACAATTGAGTTGTCAATTCAGCTGCACCTGGAAACAATCTTGCTCACAGCAGTTTATCAGTAGCAACAGTTTTGTAGTAGGAATAGTAAAGTAACAGCAGTAGTAAAGCAAAGACAGTAGTAACAAAGGTAGTAAACAGTGGGATTCGAGTGCGGTAGGCATAGGGATGGATGGACGGGCGTTGCATGGACAAGACAATTCACATAGCAATCAGAACAAAGGGTAATTGCAGATAAATAAGATAAAGCATCCAAGTACTAGATAATCCTAGGCATGTGTTCTATATATAGTCATACGTGCTCGCAACGAGAACTTGCATAACACCTTTTGTCCTACCAACCCGTTTGCAGCGGGGCCTCTAGGGAACTACTGGCAATTAAGGTGCTCCTTTTAATAGAGCACCAGAGCAAAGCATTAACACTCCGTGAACACATGTGATCCTCACATCAAAGCCATTCCCTTCCGGTTATCCCGATTTCTGTCACTTCGGGGCCATAGGTTCCGGACAACAACGTGTGAATACAACTTGTAGATAAGACCAAAAACAATACTATCATAACGAATCAATAACATGTTCAGATCTGAAATCATGGCACTCGGGCCTTAGTGAGAAGCATTAAGCACAACAAGTCACAACAAAGTCATAAAGCACTAATAAAAGATACTAGGCACCATGCCCTAACAATCTGATGCCATTACATGAACGATCTCATCCAATCCCTACCATCCCCATAGCCTACAGCGGGGGATTACTCACTCATAGATGGGGGAAACATGGATGGTCAATGAGAAGAGATGGTGATGATGATGGCGACGATCTCCTCCAATTCCCCGTCCCGGCAGGGTGCCAGAACGGAGTTTCTAGTGCTGTTTCGTGGAATCTGGTGGTGGCGGCGGAGCGGAACTCCTTCTGGAAAAACGTCGAACCCCCCGAAGTGTTTAGGTCAGAAGGCTCCTTATAGGCGAAGAGAGAGGCCGAGGGGGTGCTTGGGGGGCCCACACCACCCCCTGGCGCGGCCTGGCCTGGCCGGCGCCACCAGGTGGTGTGGCCACCCCCTGGTTCTTCTCCGTCTCGTATTGTGGCTCCTGGAGTCTTTGGGTGAAATAGGATTTTTGGCATATTTTCCGGGACTTTTCTTGATAGTTGATTTTCTGCACAAAAATTAGACACCAAGGCAATTCTGCTAAAAACAGCGTTAGTCCGCATTAGTTGCATCCAAATCACACAAGTATAGAGGAGAAACAATAGCAAAAGTGTTCGAGAAAGTAGATACGTTTTGGACGTATCAATTCCCCCAAGCTTAGCTTATTGCTTGTCCTCAAGCAATTTAGTTGAAAACTGAGTGCGATAAAAGAACTTTCACGAGCACATTTGCTTCATATGATGTAAATATTCTCAGTAATGTGATCAACTACTTAGACAGTTCATAATAAAGAGTATGCAACTGAGTCTACTTAATTGTCATTGCAAGCTATGAAGAGATTCCAACTCAAGAATAATAAGTAGCATGAGGCACAAACATAAGCAACATTGCAATGCTCATAGAAAGGTATGATAGAGTGGTATCTCGCTTTCGTTTGATTATGAATGCCAAGGCACCTCTGAAGTTCAAGTGATGACTAGAAGTAAAGATATCAAGGATACAAGCATCAAAGTCATAACACAAATAATCAAGTAATGGAACAAACACAAAGAATGACAACTATGCTCTCAAGAAGGTGCTCGGAGAATATGTGGAGACTCGACAAGTAGATGAAAAGGTTTTGAATAATTTGAAAGGCTTCCAAATGCTGAAAGTATGGTACTCATTAGCTTTGAGCTCTCATTGCCCCTATCATAAGCATCTTTAATGTGGTTAAGGTGAAAGTGAGCTCCACTCTGAGTTATATGCTTGACAGACTATAAACTGAAAATCCCAAGTCCCTTGAGTACGAGGGTCGCTCCTCATGCTACTCAACTTTAGTTATCGGTAAGTTCTTGTCATCGTAAGTATGTGCGTATCATTGAGAACCGCCAACGGGGTATCCCTTGCCCGATGATACGGAAGAATCCCCATATCAAAATGACAAGGCAAGCAGACAATGAGTATCTCAGCAATCTTCTTATTTACCATGGGAAAATGGTGCTTTTTTCTCTCTTTCCTCTTTTCATAAAACTCTTTTTTTCTTTTCTCAATAGCTATCTCTCTCTTTTTTTATAAGAAGAATGCTTCATAGATATCATTATGGTTACGCTGCAGGTTTCCACCATGTCAGCATGGATTAGACCAGCGGCCCAGGCGTTTCTCTAACACACATACATAACTCCATGGACTTACAAGCTCCCCTTTTATTTCACACCGACGACATCCGCAAACAAAAGAACAAGGTATCAACTGGGTATATATTTACAAGTGTTGAAAGTGTTCCCCGTGACAGCACGGTTCTGCTAATCTCCAGCCTATAATTTGCAAGCATATAACTTTCATGGAGAGTTCACAATGGTTCAGGTTTATTAAGTGCAGGAAATAAAGTGTGCCATCAAGTCCGTGAGAGCTTTACTAACTAATTTTCCCATAACAAGCAAACATTTTATTCGGAAGAAAACAAGGCATATTGAATATGCACGGGAGTAGCAAATGATGCTAATAGGTAGGTATGGTGGACACTTTGGAAATATTTGGTTTAGGGAGTTGGAGACATGAGTAAAACACTCAGTGGAAGTGAAGGCTAGCAATAGTAAGGGAGCGACAAAAGAGAGAGCAATAGCTGTCATTATCATGCTTGCAACAAAACAGGACTACTCATGGCATGATAGTGATTCAAGATCCTCAAGGAAAAATAATTCATCAAGGCTTAACTGATTATCACAGTCCTGTGCATGCGTGAGCATGTGCCAAGTCAATTCAAATGAAACATTCAGAGGAGGATACCACTGTGTCATACCAATTTATGAATAGAGCAATACAAGCAAACATTCATAAGACATGCTACAAACTATTAGCGAGCTGGAGCTAATCATAAGAAAGCAAGAAATATTAAGCATCCAAAGATAACATACACCCTACACAAACAGACTAAGCATGCCCACAGTGATGAGTATATGCACAAAAATGAAAACAAATAGAGTTTGTTACTAGCCTCTTACCACGCCTCAAGTTGTCATTGATCCTCATTATTGCTCTTCACTTGTGTGGCTTGAATAATAATATGAAACCAATATCCACTGAGGACTGCCGAACCTTGTAGCAAACTCGCAAAAACCAAAGAAGAACGACAAATATTTTTGGTGTTTTCGATTTTTAGATAAGAACCAAAAGAGAAAAACAAGAAAAGCCAAATCTTTTTGGGTTTTTCGAATAGTTCAAACAAAGCAAAAAGGGAAAAGCAAACCAAGGCAAAAAGAAGAAGCAAACCAAAGAGAGACAACATAAATATTTTTGGTCTTTTTGTGTTTTTAGAAAGCAAAAGCAAAGAAGGACGAAAACTAAAAAGAAAATGAAAACATGAATATACAAAGTACCGACGCAACATGATATGGAGATGAGTGCGATGTCGGCGTACCTCCCCCCAAGCTTAGGCTTTTGGCCTAAGTGGGTATCAATCCCAAGCTGGCCAGGATGAAGTGTCACCCTGGTATGACGAAGAGGTCCCCTCATCCTGGTGCGAACTCGAGTACGTCCCTCTGTAATGCGCGGAGTAATCATAGGAGGGCACATCCTCCTGGTGCTGCTTGTGGAGACCCAGCAAGCAAAGCTGCTCGTCCACCTCCTCCTTGGAGCGCGACCACGGTCTCCTGTGAACACTAAACAAAGGAGGTTGTGGCAAAAGGATCTCCCTTTCATCCCCGTCAGTGAAAATCATCCTATATACTAGATTGTTCAAATCAGAGGTAGAAGTGACAAAGTGATGAGTTTTCATGGCAACAAGGTCAAGCCTCTGTGGTGCCAGCATAGCATCAAAGGGATTCACTGAAAGACCTAATGCATTGACTATACGCGAGGCAATGATGCCCCCATAGATAGGCCCCCTAGCAGCTAGGCGGCGAGCAATAAGCGAGCCAAGATTGTACCGAGTATCATTGTTAAGCGCAGCAGCAAGGAAAGCTAAATGATAGTTGGAGATATTACTTGTGTTCTCCCTACCCAGTACACTAGTAGCAAGATAATATGCAAAGTATCTAAGAGTAGAGAGTTGGATATTTCTTATCTTTCTGCGTTGCGCCACGCTATCATCATCATTGGTCACCCCTCGGTAAAGCTCCAACAAATCAGCGGGTCGCCCTTGAATTTTCTTCACGGTCCCTGTCATACGCACACCTACAATACTACAAAATCTCTCCAAAGGCATGGTGAGGGGCAGATCATAGATTTTAAAAGAGACAGTAGACTGATAGGGTGTGTTAGTAAACGTGAAGCTCTCAACAAAAGTTTTGGTGAGCATAGCGTATTGTGCACTCTCATCTTGCATATATGAGGTCAAACCAACCCTCTCAATTAGTAGGAAGAAATCATCAAGAATACCTGCAGCTTGTAAGAAAGTAAAACAAGGAAAAGAAGATGGGTGAGCATCCCCATCATCCCTTTCACTACCAATACGAGTTGTAATGAGATCTTCATTGTATGATGGCCTAGCTTGAGAGGCTGTTCTTGAGGGCCTCGACCTCCTAGGTGCATCACTCTCAAATATCTCTCCAAAAGTATGGTTGTTCATGCTTGGTATTCTAAAATTTAAACACCTATCAAAAAAGTGATTGCAAAGTAAATATAATGAAGGATTCTACTCATAAGGACCTACAAGAGGCCTAAACATGCATCAAAACTATATCTCTAAGCATAAAACAAGCTTACAAGCCCTCATAACCAGTCACCTACATCAGCAAAATACTCAAGATATAATCCACTAAACACAAATCTACTTGGACAAGGGGAGGAGTCACATACCAGGGAACAAATGCTCCAAATTTCAGCAAGAAAGATGGGCTGAGCAAGGAGATCGAAAAAATTAAGAGCAAGCACAGCAAGAACGCGATTTTGAGGTATGAACTGGAGCTTACTCGGGAGAGAGAAGAAAGTGGCAGGTGAGAGAGTTAGTGGTGGGCCAAGGGTGGCCCACACCAGGGCATGGTGCCACCCAAGGCTGGCCGCGCCACCATGTGGTGTGCCTGCCTGGTGGGCCCCCCTGGTACCTCCCAGGTACTCCTCTGCCCCTATTTTCACGTAAAAATTTAATATGAATTTTCTAGAATTTTTCGAGACACTTTATTTTTGGGCATTTTTCAGAAATAGAAGAATGATTTTTCTGACAGATAGATTTTTTCTTTTGGGAAACATGATGCAAGGACAAAAAAAGGCTAGAACTACAGGAGTTCTAACATGCAAGCAACTAACAACAAAAAGAAAACTAAACGAAAGCAAAAACTAAAATGCAAATGATAGAAATAAACGGAGATAATCATAATGAAAACATTGTTTTGTTCAATGGAATCCTTTTGTGAACAAGGTTGATCAAGTCTTGCTACCAAAACAATTGCATATGAGACAAAACTTTGTACTCCAATCTTGATATCAATGGTCCCAATCATAATAGTTTCAAATTTTTCTCTTGGTATGGGACAATATATTTCTCCAACTTGAATACCTTCAACATGTTCAATTGAATTCAAACCGTAAGTCCTTTCAATCTTCTTGGGGAAATAGATAGTATGTTCCTTGTCATTAACATTGAAGGTCACCTTTCCTTGATTACAATTAATAACAGCTCCTGCAGTATTAAGAAAAGGTCTCCCAAGAATAATAGACATATTATCATCTTCAGGCATTTCAAGCACAACAAAATCAGTTAATATCAATAAATCGTGAGCCACCTGAACAGGTACATCCTCACATATACCCACAGGAATAGTGGTAGATATATCAGCCATTTGCAAAGATATATCAGTTGGTATCAATTTTTCAAGCTGAAGCCTCCTATAGAGAGAGAAAGGCATAACACTAACTCCAGCTCCCAAATCACACAAAGCAGTTCTAACATAGCTATTCTTAATAGAGCAAGGGATAGTTGGAATCCCTGGGTCTCCAAGTTTCTTGGGAACCTTACCATTGAAGGAATAATTAGCAAGCAAAGTAGAAATTTCTTCATTAGGGATCTTCCTTTTATTCGAGACAATGTCCTTCATATACTTTGAGTAAGGAGGCAATTTAATAGCGCCAGTCAAAAGAATTTGCAAGAATAAACGCTTCATCCACTCACAGAACTTATTATAGTGTTCATCTTCCTTTGACTTGTGTTTCTTATCAGGGAAAGGCATAGGTTTTTGGACCCAAGGTTCTCTTTCACTACCATGTTTCTTAGCAATAAAATCTTCTTTGGTGTATTTAGTGTTCTTTGTGTGGTTTTCAGGTTCTTCTTCAACTTTTTCTTCATTAGGAACTTCATTTTCTTCATTGCCACTTTCAGTTTCAGCATCATAGATAGATATACTATTAGGATCTATAACAGGTTCAGAGGGTTCTACAACAGTTTTATGTTTCTTTTTCCTTTTCTTATGAGTAGAACCTCTATTTTCAGCTTGTTGAGAATCCTGCTCAATTCTTTTGGGATGCCCCTCAGGATATAGAGGATCCTGGGTAGCAGCGACACTTCTAGTTCTAATTTCATAAGCATGTTTTTCTTTAGCGGCATCAATTAGCAAGTCGTTTTGCACTTTAACGAGGGTAGCTTAATGGGGTAGCTATGGCTTGTATGACTACACGGTCATGTCTTTCGGTCTCACCAACGCACCTGCCACCTTCCCGAGGCTTATGAACTCGGTTTTCATGGAGTATCTTGACAAGTTTGTTGTGGTCTATCTGGATGACATTCTAGTCTATTCTAAGTCAAAGGAAGAACATGAAGAACACCTTCGGTGTGTCTTAAACAAGCTTCGTGAGAACCGTCTATATGCAAAGTTCTCCAAGTGTGAATTCTGGCTGCCTCAAGTCACCTACCTTGGTCATGTCATCTCTGCCAAGGGCATTGCCGTCAACCCAGAAACTATTAAAACAATTATGGACTGGCTTCCACCCATAAATGTCAAAGAAGTCCGGAGTTTCCTTGGTTTGGCTAGTTACTGCCGTCGCTTCGTTGAAAATTTCTCAAAGATTGCGAAGCCTCTTACCGATCTCCTCAAGAAAGGCAAGAAATACCTTTGGACTCCTGCATGTCAAGCAAGCTTTGAAACACTCAAAGAGAAGCTCACTTCCACACCAGTCTTGGTTCCTCCAGATACATCAAAGCCTTTCCAAATATTCTGTGATGCTTCATTGCAAGGATTGGGTGTGGTCCTTATGCAAGAAAAGCAAGTTGTTGCTTATGCCTCTCGACAGTTGAAGACGCATGAGATCAACTATCCTACACATGACCTCGAACTCGCAGCAGTTGTCTTTGCTTTGAAAGTATGGAGGCATTACTTGCTTGGCAACCGTTGTGAGATCTTTTCTGATCACAAGAGTCTGAAGTATATATTCACACAGCCTGATCTCAACCTTCGTCAGAGGAGGTGGATTGAAACAATCAATGATTTTGATTTGATAATCAACTACACCCCAGGCAAAGCCAATGTCATGGCAGATGCTCTCAGCCGAAAAGCTTATGTCAACAACCTCATGGTGCAAGAACAACAGCCTCTCTTGTGCGAGGAATTCCGCAAGCTAAACCTTGAAATTGTGGATCAAGGGTATCTTCTGAACCTTCTAGAAACACCTCTCTTGGCAGAAAAGGTCCGTTCCATTCAACTTGGGGATCCTTACACTAAAAAGATCATCTCCAACATTCAGCTTCCGAAGTATGAGTCTTTCCACGTAGACGACCAAGGCACTCTTTTCTTTGAACACCGGATGTTTGTTCCGAACTACCCGGGTTTAAGAGAGCAAGTTCTCAAGGAGGCGCATGATTCTGTTCTTTCTATCCACCCTGGAAGCACTAAGATGTACACTGGTTTGAAACGATATTGTGCCTAGTATGTCTCGGAGTGCGATGTTTGTCGCAGAGTTAAAGCTGTCCATCAGAAACCTTCCGGTCTTTTACAGCCATTGAAGCCTCCGGAATGGAAATGGGAGAAAGTAGAGATGGACTTCATCACTGGTTTTCCAAGGTCGCAGAAGGGCAACAATGCAATCTTTGTTGTCATTGACAGACTTCCCAAAGTAGTTCACTTCTTTCCAGTCAAGGAAACAATTTCTGCAATTCAGTTGGCTGAGCTCTATATCAACAGAATTGTATCTCTGTATGGAGTTCCTCTTGAGATCAGTTCAGACCATGGAAGCATCTTCACTTCCAAGTTCTGGGGAAGTTTCCAAAATGCTTTGGGAACAAAATTAAACTTCAGCAAAGCTTACCACCCTCAGTCGCAAGGACAAGTTGAAAGGATCAATCAGATTCTAGAAGATATGCTCCGTGCTTGCGTTATCTCTTTCGGCATGAAGTGGGAAGAATGTCTTCCTTATGCTGAATTCTCTTACAACAACAGTTTCCAGAAAAGTCTAAAGATGGCACCATTTGAGGCTCTCTATGGTCGCAAGTGCAGAACTCCGATTGGTTGGTCGGGCGCAGGTGAAAGAATATTGTTTGGCCCCGACATTGTAACTCAAGCGGAGGAGAAAGTTCACATAATTCTTGAAAACCTGAAGATTGCTCAAAGTCGTGAGAAGAGCAATTATGACAGAAAGTACATGGACATGGAGTATGTCCCTGGTGATCTCGTTTACCTTCGTGTCACTCCCATGAGAGGCACGCACCGCTTTGGTATCAAAGGAAAGCTGGCTCCTAGATACATCGGTCCTTTCAAAATTCGTGGAAGAAGAGGAGAAGTTGCTTATGCTCTTGAGCTCCCAGAACAACTCAAAGTCCACGATGTGTTCCACATCTCTCAACTCAAGAAGTGCTTCAAGGATCCCGGCAGGACCGTGGACCATGAACTCATCAATCTCCAAGAAGATTTGTCTTATCAAGAACACCCCACAAAAATTCTTGAAGTCGCAGAAAGAAGGACTCGCAACAAGTACATCAAGTTCTGCAAGGTGCAGTGGTCGCACCATTCCGTTGATGAAGCCACCTGGGAACATGAAGATGAGCTCCGTGCCAAGTATCCTACCCTCTTTGAGTCTTCTTCTTCTTCCTAGCATCTCGGGGCGAGATTCCTGTTTAGTGGGGGAGAGTTGTAGCATCCCAATTGTCTAACAATTGTAATGCTACTTGTCCTAGTAAGATATTGGCTACTTCTTATATACAATTGTTGCATCATAATTATATCATGCTCATGTCATCATGCCACCTTGCATTTGAGCATCATATAAAACCCTGGTTCTTTGGTTCTTCTCTCATATGCACTATTAATTGTATTTGCCTCTTGATATTGTATTTGGTTATTGATATATTGATTAAATGCCCAAGTTGAGTTGGGGGCATATCTTTTATTTCCATTCCACCACCTTTCTCTTCCACCACCTTATAATTCTACCACCTCATTAATCCATGAGCTTGTACTTCTTTTTCTTTTGATATTTTGTTCTAGCTCATGTGGTTTGGGGTGGATCAAATATTTTAAATTCTTTTGCTTGGCTTTTATTCCACTTCTTGGAAATGCATAAGAATAATGCCATAATATTATTATTGTTTTCACAATCATGGCATTATTATTTTTGCATGGGCCATGCAAAAGTACCACCACCTTTTATCTCCTTGGATTTCCCTTTATTTTTAATGGATATTACTTTGCGCACCATCTTCTTCCATTCCACCCTCCCCATATTCTCATCCATATCTATTTCTTTTATTTTTTTCTTCTCCATGCATGATCCAAATGAGGCCTTCTCCCATGATCCTTTTTCTTTCTATTTTCTTGGATTTCTCTTCCACCTCATCTCATGTTAATTCAAAGCACTCATCATTTTCCTCTTGGGTGATCTTTTAAACAAGTTTTCAAAACTAACAACTAAATAAATCTCTAACCCTAGTTCTTCTTCTTTTCTCTCTAAACCTAGTCTAAGCTAAACCCTAACATTAACCCCTCCTCTCCCTCTATATCTCTAACATGTTGGCCCTACCTGGCCCCTCTCTCCTTGGCCCACACCCCAGCCACCCTACCTTACCCTAGCTCTCAAACCCTAACCCGAGCCACCCCATCTAACCTAGCCAAGTGCACCCAAGCCCTCCCTTCTTCCTCTCTTTCTCTCTGCCGTGCGGGCCTAGCTGCACCACCACGCCGTCCCTACCTGGCGGCCTCCACCACCTCACCCTACCCTGTCTACCTGCCCCGGCCGAGCACGTGCTCGAGGAGAAAAGGGAAAAGGTCGAAGCCACTTTCCCCAACCCCGACTCCCACACGGCATCGCCTCCCTCTTCCTCACTTTTCCCTCCTTCCCACGCCTCCTGGCAGCTCTCAGATCCACCCCGTAGCCTGCCTCGCCTTCCCCTTCTTCCTCGCTGACGCCAGCTCCGGCCGCCAGACGCCGCCGTCTACCTCTGCTCCTCTTCGTTCCAGCCGGCGTGCACGTCGTGGAGGTGGCCTGGGCGACCAAGAGGACCCTCCTGCTGCTCCCTGTACGTGCCGACGTGGACAAGAAGCCACAGCACCGCCAGATCCTGCGCCTCTCCGTCCGAAACCCTAACGCCGAGGAGCGCCTGCGTCCTCGCCGCTCCGGTGCCTCCCTGCCCGATCCAACTCCACCGTCCCCTCCGCGGTGAGCAGTACTCCCTCCCTGACATCCTGCGCTTCACCGTCACTGTCTAGCGCTGCCGCTCCTTTCGTCGAACGCCGTCAGTGCGCCGCCGCTCGCGGGTGTCTTCACGTCGTACGCGCCACCTAGAACCTTACCTAGGCCCCAACCCTCCTCCTGTCAGCTTCCCTAGCCTACCGCACTGGTTCCGTCCCTAAGCGCGCGCGCACGCCCGCGACCCGGGTTCGATCCCCCGCTTTGCGCTGCGCGCTGATTTCCCATCAGACCGAAGAGAACGAAGAACAGTACCGGTCCTGTGGTAGTTTTACAAAAGCCCCCCCCCCCCCCTTTTATTTCGCTCTTAACCCGCGGTACCTCGTGGCCCACTAGTCAGCCGCCCTGGCAATCTTGCCGAAAACCCCCCAGGTTTCTCGGGCCATAACCCGCGGTCTAGCTTGCATCCCACCTGTCAGTCTCTGCCATCCCCACCGCTGTCACGTGGGCCGTGGCCAGTTGGCCCCACCTCGCAGTCGCTCGGGCTAGCCAGAGCCGCGGTGTAAAAGGGTTTTCGCGCGCGGGTCTCGCCCAGTCAGTAGCAGGCCCACCGTCAGCGGCTGTGGCTAGATTTGCCTGGGTAACAAAAGTATTCCTGTCTGGCTATTTCAAAGAAAACAAATTCAAAATTGATTTAAAATTCAAATTGAAATCAGTTTTCAAATAACTTTTAATTTACCAATCCAAATAACACAAATAATATATGTTTTGGAATACGAAAAATGTGAGGAATTCAAATATTCCATTCAAAATAATGTTTGAACACTTTAAAATTTCGAGATGATTAAAATTACAATAAAATGCCCTTTTCCTTAATTAATTAATAACTTTAATTCTATAACTCCAAATTGGGCAAATAATATGTCTAAATCGATCAGCGCGACGAGCCCGTTCTATCTATGCAGTCCTTGTTCTGAATTGAAGCATGCATCATGTTGTTATTTAAATTCTGAACTGTTTATGACAATAAAACTTGGTTAAATAAATAATAAAATGCTTTATTTCTTGTATCCACACCTCACCTTTGCCATGCTACTTTAATGCCATGCAAATTGTGCATCATTCATCATGGCATGCTTGTTTGCTTGTCACATTTTTAATTCATATGCTTGTGCACTTTATTTATGTTGGCCCCTGTTTGTTTGGTTCTTCTTCGAATAGACGCCCAGCAGGAGAATTACCAGGAATCACAGGAGTACTACCCAGATCCATCTCTCGCTTCAACTGAGCTGCCAGGCAAGCACTACCACATGCTTGCATACGTACAGTACCTATTGCCTCTCTCTTATTCTTGCATCATTGAGTCGCGATTGCATTAAATTGAATCCCAAGTACTGCATAGCCTTTACTTTTAAACCCCACCGAAGCTTGTTCCTCCATCCCATGAGCCGTTACTACAGGAGTTGTTTGAGCCATGCGAGTCGTAGAAAAGCATGTGTAGGGTATCTGAGTGTCTGATGAATAACGAGGTACCTAAACAACTTAACCTGAGTAGTAATGGGATAACTAATGAAAGAGGCACCGGTGAGCAATATCTGCTATCTGGTTTTTCATGCTCACTTGTGTCCCGTAGGACCCCGAGTACTTGATTCCTGTTCCTTGTTTATTCGCACTATCCACATCCGGGAGGCCTTATGGACCCCCCTGAGCCAGAGCTTGATTCATTCTTATTTCTTGGGGCCAAAAAGTAGTTTGGGGCTTTATTACTATCCTGTACCTATGCCATGTTACTGCTTTATTAAGATTGTGCGTGGAGCACCTGTATTGTTTTGGATCGTGGAATATTTTCGCGGTATCGACAAGCCCAGTCACACTTTCGGGTTCCCAGTCGTTTACAACCATTGACACAAACCTTGGGTCCGTCTCGGAGCCGGCCAACTTCGTCACGGGTAGCTTAATGGGGTGGCCCCTAAAATATTTCTGAATCCTGTGATTGCTTTGTCGTGAATGCCTCGTTGGGTTTTGATTTGGTTTTTCCGAGGTTGATCGAGTGTGTGTTGCTATTCGTGCACCCCTGTAGGGTAAATCTTTCTGAAAGCCGTGTCCGCGGTTATGGACGACTTGGAGCACAGTTTCTCGATCATAGACAAGGATAACTAAAGTACCGCTTTTAAATTGACCAAGTACTTGACTAGTAAATAGTGCAATACTCATGGAATGGTTAATAAAACTGCCAACGGATGATGGGGGTTGTTCGTCCGCTTCCTCGTTGGTAAGCGAGGAGGAGGATGGATCTGTTAATTATACTGTTATAACTGTTGTTCTTAATTCACGGACATCCGTCTATCATTGGTTAGGCGGATGGATAGCGAGTATCTGTAGAGTTGTTAGGTATTATCTTTTGCTGCAATTGCGTCACCCCAGGTTGTGTCCCCTTTAGAGGCATAAAGACTTGCTGAGTACCCCTAGGGTCTCACACGATAAATTGTTTGATTCAGATGAACAGGTGTACCCGCAAGATGGATACTGGGTGGAAGAGACAGATGATGTTGGCAACGATCGTTCGGTGTAGAGATTCCGGGAACGGGGATCCGTGAGATCTGTGGGCGGGATGTGTTTATTTATGTGGCATCTTATGCCGATTTGCTTCTTATCCGTACTCGGATCTTGTTTCCTCTTCCGCCTGATACTCTGATGTGTGATGTATGAGGAGCTATCCTAAATTATTATATCTATCTAGGACATTTGGATCTTGCCGTATGGCATTGCAATATTTCAATTTCTTTTAGATGGAATGGCTCTGAGGACTGTTGTATGTGGCTTGCATACATACTCATTTGTGTATATAGTTGATCCCTTCGCCTGCCGATTACGCTGCTCGTTCTTGTCCCGTTGTCTGAAAGTGGTTAGGACGGCCGAAAGGTCTACCGTGAGTGGCCCTAGGCCCCACCGTACTATTTTAACCACTTTCGTTCATCCAGGCAGGTAACTAAGAGCGAATTCACCGAGGTAGTTACACAGCGTAACCATAATAATTTGTCTATGAAGCATTCTTATTATAAAAAAGAGTCCTATATTGATAAAAGAAAGAGAAAGAAAAAAGAGATTATGAAAAGAGGAAAGAGAGAAAAAAGCACCATTTTCCCATGGTAAATAAGAAGATTGCTGAGATGCTCGTTGTTTGCTTGCCTTGTCATTTTGATATGGGGATTCTTCAGTATCATCGAGCAAGGGGTACCCCGTTGGCGGTTCTCTATGATACACATGTAATTACGATGACAAGAACTTACTGGTGACTAAACTTGAGTAGCATGAGGAGCGGCCCTCGTATTCAAGGGACATGAGATTTCTAACTTATACTTTGTCAAGCATGTACACCATAGTTTGTTCACTTTAACCTTAATCACTTCAAGATGCATATGATAGGCGCAATGAGAGCTGAAAGCTAAAAAGTGACATAATTTTTGGAAGCTCTTTATGAAACTTGAATCCCTGCTTCCTTCTATGAAGGCCTTTCTTTTACTTTTATGTTGAGTCTCCATCTTCTATCTTTATGCACCTATTGAGAGAGCATAGTGGTCATTCTTAGATTCATGTGCATTGTCCCAAGACTTGTTGATTGATGTATAACATTGATATTGCTTGTTTTAAACTATTTGTATCTAGTCACTCTTATGAACTTTGAAGGTGTCCTATGCATTTATATTTGCTACTCTATGAGGGACAAGCTGAATGCTACTATGCCATGTTTTCTTTATGTGAAACAAACAAACGTCTTGCAAAGTATTGCTATTCATGAATCTTTTGTTTGTGCCTTTTCATGTTGCAGCATAGTTTCTTTGTCTTATTGCTAGAACTTTATCTTTCATGTTATGATTGAAGTACTATGATCCCAACTTTGAATGTTTTACAAATACTTTGATCAAGTTTATGATGGTGCATGTCACCTCAAAAATTATTCTTTCTTTTTATCACTTACCTACTCGAGGACGAGCAGGAGTTAAGCTTGGGGATGTTGATACATTGCAAATGTATCTATAATTTTTGATGTTCCATGCTTGGTTTTATCTACTTTCTTATGTTTTGTCCACACTTTGTAGTACTTTTCATATGATTTCTTGGACTAACCTATTAACAAGAGGCACAGTGCCAGCTGCCAGTTTTCTGTTGTTTTTGGTTCCAGGAAAGTCAGGAAATCAATATTCTCGGAATTGGACCGGACAAAAGCCAAAGTCGATATTTTACCGGAAGACTCACGAAGCCAGAAGACAAGACGGAGAGGGGCCAGGGGCTAGCCACACCACCTGGGGGCACGGGCTAGGCCAGGCCGCGCCAGGGGGTGGTGTGGGCCCCTCCGGCACCCCCTCGGTCTCCCGTCTCGCCTATAAGAGCCTCCCGATGCATAAACCCTAAATCATCAAGCCTCCAGCCACAAAAAGTTCCGCAACACCGCCGCCACCGAAGGGGAGATTTGGGGGATAGAAAGTCTCTGTTCCGGCACCCTGCCGGGACGGGGAAGTGCCCCTGGAGCCATCTCCATTGATCTCCACCACCATCTCCATCACCATTGCCGATTGCCATGATGAGGAGGGAGTAGTTCTCTCTCGAGGCTAAGGGTTCTACCGATAGCTATGTGTTCATCTCTCTCTCTCTATGCATGATCTTATTGAGATCATGAGCTTGTAATCTATAGATCTACCTTGCTACTCGAGTGCTTTAATAGATTTCTGCTCTCCCCATGTGTGTGAAGTTGACAGTGTGCACGCCATGGTGGCACTTAGGCTAGAGATTACAAATACTTGTTATGAGTTATATTTGGAGTTGGATGTCTTTATGAAATTGTGGTGTTTGTTGGACCCATCTAGTGCTCAAGGTGACAGTGTGGGGTTATCTAGAGGGGAAAGGCGAACTTTGAGGTGTGTTGTTATAGCCCTACCATGGATTAGAGTGTCCAATCAGAGATTAGTTAAGAGTAGTATCATAAAGAGAAGATATTTATATGAGAGTGTTCACTAGTGAAAGAATGATCCCTAGGCCTTGTTTCTAAGCATTGATACACCGTTTGCAATTAGATATGTTACATGTTTGACTTGCTTCCATCTTTATTTCAGTTTTACTTTAGTCTTTTCCACGCCATCAAGCTATTTTCTAGCACCATGTTATTTTATCCATACCACTTGTATTTCACTATCTCTTCGCTGAACTAGTGCACCTATACACCTGAGAAGTGTATTGGGTGTGTTGGGGACACAAGAGACTTCTTGTATCTTGATTGCAGGGTTGCTTGAGAGGGATACCTTTAACCACTTCCTCCTTGAGTTCGATAAACCTTGGGTGATCCACTTAAGGGAAAACTTGCTGCTATTCTACAAACCTCTGCACTTGGAGGCCCAACAACTATCTACAAGAATAGAAGTGCGTATACATCAGACTTCATCAACACCGGTGCCGACAAAGGATTGTATATGCCTTCTATGGATGAAGAACCCTTCACAGCTCATGACCATCAAGCTGGTCGGCCCAATACATGCGCGCAGCGCCTGGTCTTCCATGGTTTTTCTCAAGAGACGCATCCGGCTGCGGATCCACCACAGGAGAAATCGGGATTGGTTTTCAACCCCAACACACTCCGAAAGGTGGCCGATGAGCAGATGGCAGTGGAGGACACTATTGTGAAGAAGAAGCACAGGAAGAGAGGTAATAATAATAATAATAAGGGTGCGAGCCATCCTCTTCCGAAGAGGATTTGGGCTCAGGACACCGTCGTCGTACCATCCACACAATATGGCTTGCCCCGAGTGCATGTAGCTGGTGATCCAATATTGACTTCGGATATGCTCCACATCGCGGTTAGACCCATGTTAACTTTGCACGAGGGTGTCAAGACACTAGAGGGCATCCTTCTTAAATACAAAGATCCAAATTACCCGGTTTTCACGGCCATGGTGCCATTGGACGTGGGCTTCGTCGATGAACCCCATGTGGATCTATTCTTCATAGCGTACGAGGACATCTTCAAGTTGTTTCTCTCGAAACGGGTGAACTATAACTTGGTCCGCCCATACGCCCTCAATCTGGCGATCAAAATCAAGATAGAGTATCCCGGAAGTCGCGATAGTGGATCCCTACTACATGCGGGACAGCCAGTTGGTCGAAGGATCACAGACACAGACCAAGGCGATGGCGTACCTCGAGAAGTTCATGGTGGACAACAATAGGAAGGACACACTTCTTTTGCCTTTCTTTCCCGAGTAAGTACACACTCGCTCATCGCCGACGTAACTTATGCATTTCTTATAGATTTCTTCCTTTGCTCTTTTTCCAACATTCCGTTCCAATTATGTTGCGCAGAGACAAATACTGCACATTCATCATCCTTGCCCTGAGGTATTTGCTAGCCACGTATTTCGACTCGGGGAGTTTGACAAAGAAGAAAGACTACACCAGAATAAGGGGTGTTCTCAATGAGGCTCTCGAGGGCTACGCCAAGAAGGGATGCACCTTCGTAGATAAGGGGAAATGTATCAAGGATGGCAAACACGTGTTCAAGCACGTGCTCGAGCTCCCCTACATCAAGCAGCCGGCTACTGGTAGCGCCAAGGAGGCCTTCTATGTCCTCCATCACCTTAAAGGCTATGTTCGGGATTGCCAGAACCTAACGCTGCCATCTAGTCTCCAGGGATGGGCTGAAACTTTGGCGTGAAGCGATGATGATGATCTTAGAGAAGACTTCCATCACATTCATATGAAGTTGTCACAAATCATCATTGAATATGTCAACTCAAGGGGGGGCCTACAACAAGCCAGAGGGTTGATTAAGAGGGAAATCGAAGAACGCCTCCGTAAGTAGGGTGTCATAAGGACGTGGATGACGAAAGAGGGCTATCTATCTTTCCCAAAGCCGAGCGAGAAGAAGAAGTATTCATGATCGATGTGTGCCTCTAGCATGATCCAGTGTGTGTATATTCTCGATGGACGCCTGTTGTAGTGTGTGTGTCATAAACTTTACTATCTTGTGGTCGAAATGGTCGTTGTTATTAGACTTAAACTATATTGTGGTCGTGTTGTCGTTGAACTTATTACTTCTATGATGATCGCGAGATGCTATCTTTTAGGTTTATGGATCCTTTGTTTTATATTTTGTGAACATATATATATGGATGTGGACCCTTTATAAATTCTTTTCGTTGCATGTTTTACTAATATGCCTTGTCGTCTATAGAGATGGCGACGAGGTGGTATGTGGTGTACATGGGTAGGGTTCCAGGAGTCTACAAGGAGTGGGAGGACTGTCACAAACAAGTGAACCAGTTCAGCGGCAACATCTACAAAGGATACACGACTAGAGAGGAGGCGGTAGCCAAGTGGAGGAACCACCTGTGGAAGAAGAACCAAATGAAGATATTGGTCGGGCTCATGCTCTTGCTCACCATTATCACAGATGTATTCTATTTGATCCTAATGTAGGCGGCGGTGACCACTTCATATTTGTAATGTGAGATGATATGAACTTTGTATTCAGCACTTGTGTAAAAATTTAGCACTTGACACTATATATGTATCTCGACCGGGCTCTAAGTGTGATGACATTATACTTGTGTTTGTATTATATGTCGGTTTTCATCTACTAGATGTGCAATGTACTGTTTATACTAATCTGGATAAATACTGTACAAATCCTGTATAAATACCTGATTATACACCAGGAACATATTTTACTTTGAATACATGTAATATAGTCAGTGGCGCATATATAAAATATATCTGTGGCGCATATACTTTCTGTGGCGCATATGAAGAAATGCGCCACTGAACATATTCTTGTGGCGCATATAAAGAAATGTGCCACATAAGAGACTTATGTGGCGCATATCTATATGCGCCACAGGAAGCAGATATCAGTGGCGAGGTAATAGTGGCGACCAAGATATGCATCAGAGAAGATAGATATACATGCGCCACAGAAGATCTATTTCCTAGTAGTGAGGGGTAAGGAAGATACCCAAGTTAATGTTATCGCTACCGATATTAATGATTTCAATTTTATAGCTCGCACTCCTTTTAATCCTACATGGAAAAAACAATTATGCTTCTAATGTTCAAAAACATTATCCTAATCCTGCAGGAGCTCGTTACAACAATTATGATAATAATAATAATGGAGCAAATCATGAGCAAACTATTAGAACCTTTATACAAGCTCAAACCAAGCAAAATAATATACTTATTAAAATCACGGAGAACCATGAAAGTAGTATAGGAAAATGATCTACCCAGGCCGTTGCAATTAGAAATGATGTGCAGGCTCTACAGGAAAGGACAAAGACCGTGGATGCTCAGATGGGTAAAGTACCTAAGAGCCAAGCTCTCATACTAGCAAAATTTACTAGAAAATCCGAGCCAAATCGGGTAGAAGACCTCAAGATGATGAGGGTAGTAACCAATGAAGAGAAACCTGAAGAGCTGGATTATAGCAACGCGCTGACACTAGAATATACCGTGGAAGATCTGCTGAAGATGATCACCTTGAAGAATCCCGGTATAGAACAAGGTAATGATGCTATGTATCAACAATTTATTCAACAAGTAGCATATAAAGTTCACGAGTTAGATATGGAGTATATAAGACTAGCTGATAAGCTTCCTGCTAAGCTAGATGATATATTTGAGCCCACTACTAAAGTTAAGTTGGGAGTCAATGAGATATCCGCACTCTGTGATCTTGGTGCGAGCGTCTCAACAATTTCCAAAAGCTTCTTTGACAAATTAAACTTGGGGCCATTTGTCACTACTGAATTTAGACTCCATCTAGCAGAGTCAACTTATAAACAAGCTATTGGGATAAAAGAAAATATAGTTGTTGAAATTAAAGGTAGTCCCGCTCTTATTGATCTTGTTATTGTGGACATGCCTAAAGATCCCATAACACCTATAATTCTAGGTGGGACATTCCTAAGAACTATTAAGGTTTTAATTAATTTGCATGAGGGGAATGTGAGAATAGGGCTACCATCTAGAGATACTTTATAATCCACCTCCCTAAGAAAAAGAAGGCCAAACCTAATGATGATGATGGTATAATTACTTTAAAAGCCAACTATTTTGGAGTGGGTATTCCACTTTTTAAACCTAAATGATTGCCATCGGGGTCAAGCTTTGTTCTGATCAAACTTGTATGCAAGGGTGTGTGTGCGAGGGGGAACATGTGCATTAGATGGAGTAACATGGTGATAGTGATTAGATAGACAGAAAATTCAAGATCTAGTTTTACCTTTATTTTGTTACCTCACTAGGGATAAAGTGAATGCATGCATTATAACCATCTAGTGACAGAAAAGATGATCTTGTTTGTTCAAGGTGGCACATTTGTTATTCAAACATCATGTCAAAGTACATAAGGGTATAATGTGTTAATTCTTAATTTTAGATTGCTTGGAGTTTTCCCATTCTCGAATGGAGTTTTCCCATTCTAGATGAGATCACATTGCAATTCTACGGCTGGGTGTGTGTCCATCACTCCATTCATTCAATAAAGTGACCTCGCTGTCAGTTGACATAAAAAATCCATGTCGAGGAAACCTCAATCATCGGTTGCCCAACAAACTAGTCTTCTAGAGGATATTAGGGACTTGGTTTGTTTATATATCACATGTGTATTAATGTTTCCACTTAATACAATTATAGCATGATACAAAACTATTATGAACATATGAGATATATCAATAAAAACAACTTTATTATTGGCCTCTAGAGCTTATCTCCTTCAGTGACAACATGTATTAGGATTTTTCTCCAAATACTCATTATCCGGAACCAATACAATTATAGCACGAAATAATAAACATAATCATGAAGAAGAAATATAGAATAATATAATTCATTAGTGCCTCTGGAGTATATTCCCATCAGTAGGTTGAGGCGTATGCATCAAGATCGAGATTTGCTCATCCGCGTGACGAATAGATACTCTAGGCCCACTCGGTGAGATTACATCTACAAAGTTTGCAAACATGTGACTAGGTTACAAGAATGTAATATCACTGGAATGAGTAAATGTGTTTGTCGGTGACAAGATCAAACTAGGTATAAAGATAATGAAGACCAGATCTTGGATAAACCGGGTATCGTGTCGAAAAGGGAATGAGACTCGACGTTTAAGGTTCAAGTGATCAAGTTAATTGTGGAATGCATGGGGCCATGGGGGGCATCATGAGTTTCCAGATCCTGATGTTTGTCATTTATTAGAGAGATTCGATCATGTTTGCACATTCCTGAACCATAGGGTGGCACGCTTAAAGGTAGATGACGCTTAGGGCTTGATTTGAGATCGTTGGAGAAAAGAAAGAGAACCAGAAATGTTCTTTGTGGATCCGAAGGTTGTTCGGAGTAATCCGAAAGGTGTTTCAGAGTGAAGGGAATTAAATAATATGTATTTAATATTAATTAATGGAATTAATATTAAAAATACATTTTATTTAATATTTTAGGGGCATCCCACCTTAATGGACCAACTCCCGGAGGAGGGCCCATGTAGGGGCTAGCCACCCCAATTGGATAAGGAGGGTTGGGCGCCTAGGTTTAGGGTTTGTGGGGTGGGGCCTCCCTTGGCTTCCGCCTCCATCCTGGCCGCCGGCCCCACCTCTCCTTGGGCGCACCCTCCCTATCCCCCTTATAAGGAGCGGCACGTGGGGGAGGATGTAACTACCTCGGTGAATTACGCTCTTAGTTAATGCCTGGATGAACGAAAGTGGTTAAAATAGTACGGTGGGGCCCAGGGCCACCCACGGTAGACCTTTCGGCCATCCTAACCACTTTCAGTCAACGGGACAAGAACGAGCGGCGTAATCGGCAGGCGAAGGGATCAACTACATACACAAGTGAGTATGTATGCAAGCCACATACAACAGTACATCAGAGCCATTCCATCTAAAATAAATAGAAATAGTGCAACGCCATACGGCAAGATCCAAACATCCTAGATAGATATAATAATTTAGGATAGCTCCTCATACATCACACATCAGAGTATCAGGCGGAAGCGGAAAACAAGATCCGAGTACGGATAAGAAGCAAATTGGCATAAGATGCCCCATAAATAAACACATCCCGCCCACAGATCACACGGATCCCCATTCCCGGAATCTCTACACCGAATGATCGTTGCCAACATCATCTGTCTCTTCCACCCAGTATACATCTTGCGGGTACACCTGTTCATCTGAATCAAACAATTTATCGTGTGAGACCCTAGGGGTACTCAGCAAGTCTTAATGCCGCTAAAGGGGACGCAACCTGGGGTGACGCAATTGCAGCAAAAGATAATACCTATCAATTCTACAGATACTCGCTAACCTTCCGCCTAACCAATGATAGACGGAAGTCCGTGAATTAAGATCAACAGTTATAACAGTATAATTAACAGATCCATCCTCCTCCTCGCTTACCAACGAGGAAGCGAACGGACAACCCCCATCATCCGTTGGTAGTTTTATTAACCATTCCATGAGTATTGCACTATTTACTATGCACTATTCCAGAGATGGATCTGGGTAATACTCCTGTGAATCCTGGTAATTCTCCTACGGGGCGTCTATTCGAAGAAGAACCAAACAAACAAGGGCCAACATAAATAAAGTGCGCAAGCATATAAATTGAAATGCAACAAGCAACCAAGCATGCCATGATGAATGATGCACAATTTGCATGGCATTTAAGTAGCATGGCAAAGGAGAGGTGTGGATACTATAAATAAAGCACTTTATTATTTATTTGCCCAAAGTTTTATTGTCATAAACAGTTCAGAATTTAAAAGTTGACACGATGCATGCTTCAATTCAGAACAAGGATTGCATAAATAGAACGGGCTCGTCGCGCTGATCGATTTAGACATATCATTTGTTAAATTTGGACTTATAAAACAAAAGTTATTAATTAATTAAGTCAAAGGGAATTTTCTTGTAATTTTGATTAACTCGAAATTAAAGTGTTCAAATTATATTTTGAAGAGCATATTTGGATTCCTCACATTTTTTTGATTCCAAAACATATATTATTTGTATTATTTGGATTTGTATTTTAAAAATTATTTGAATCTGAAAAGAATTTGAATTTAAAATAATTTGAAAAAGATTTGAATAAAACAGACTCAGGGAATTACTTTTTTTACCCGGCCAAACTCAGACCCAGACACTGATGGGTGGGGCTATGCTGACTGGGCCACGCGCGCGCGAAAACGCTTTTGCACGCGGGTCTGGCTTACCCACAGGGGCTGACAGGCGGGACCAGCGGCGGAAGGCCCACGTGCCAGCGATGCGGGAGACAGAGGCTGACAGGTGAGGCTGCGGCTGGAGCGCGGGTTGCGAACAGGAAAAGCCAGGGGGTTTTCTGCAAACGCGCTGGCGTGGCTGAAAGGAGCGCGGGTTGCAGTAATTAAAAAGGGGAGGGGCTTTTTGCAAAACGACCACGGGCCCGGTACTGTTTCTCTTCCTCTCGCGTCTGACGCAAAACTGGCGCGCGGCGCGGGGCCGGGATTCGATCCGGGGACGTGAGCGTGCGCGCTGGGGGTGCGAGCCGGTGCGGTAGTGCTAGGGGAGCTGACTGGGAGGAGGGCGCGGGCTAGATAGGGCTGGCGCGGCGCGGGGAGGCTGCAGACTACAACGGACGGCGTGCCCTGAGAGTGCTCGACAAAACGGTCGGCGGCGCTAGACGGCGACGGAGAAAAGGAGGTTGTCAGGGAGAAGGAGATGCTCACCGCGGTTTGCCTGGTGGGCTTGGATCGGAGCGAGGGGCTGCGGATCGGCGAGGTCGCTGGCGCACCGGCGGGCTAGGGTTTCGGGGACGGCGAGGTACTGGCGACGCGGTGGAGCTTCTCGTCCACGTCCGCGTGCACGGGGCATCGCAAGGGAACGTCCTTGATCTTCTCCGCCACTTCCACGTCGAGCTCGCGGACAGGAACGACGGGGGCGCGGTGTAGCTGGCGGCGACCGGCGAGGCGGGTGGTGAGGTCGGAGGAGAAGAAGGGGAAGGAGGAGGGCGTCCCGGGGTGGATCTGGGCGAGCCCTGAGAGCCGTGGGGAGGGAGGAAAAGAAGGGAGAGGGAGGCGTGCACGGCAGGGAAAAGGGGGCTCGGGCTTTGCCCTTTTTCTCCTCGAGCACGTGCTCGCCCGGGCTGGGCTTGTCCTGGGGCTGGTAGGGCACGGCAGGGAGGCTGCAGGTGGGGCTGGGACGGCGCAGCTGCAGGGTGGGGCTGGCACGAGGGAGAGAGAAGAGAGGGAGGGGCTAGCTCGGGCTAGGGTTAGATATGGCTAGAGTTAGGGTTTGGGCTAGGCTAGGGTGGCTGGGTGTGGGCCAGGGAGAGAGTGGCCAGGTGGTGCCCAGCAGGTTAGAGAGAGAGGGTGTGAGAGAGAGAGAGAGAGTGGAGTAGGTTAGGGTTTAGGAGAGAATTAGAGAGAGAGAGAGTAAAAGTGGCTAGGTTAGATTTAAGTAGATATTTAGATTTGTATCTTGTGTATGGAGCTAACCCAAGAAGACACCTTGGCTTGATCTTGCATGGGCTAAAGTAGAGAAGAAACTAGAAAGAAAGAAGAAGAAAAGAATTAGGTGGAATAAGGCTCATGTGGTCATACATGTAGATAAAGAGAAAAAAATAAAGGAAAGGAATGTGGTAAGATCATCCCAAGTGGAGCATGGTGGGCTAGAATTATCATGGGGTGGAGGTGAAAAGAATTCCAAGAAAAAGAAAAAGAAAAAGAAAAGAATTAAGGAATAGGCCTCATGTGGTGCATGCATGGAGAAATAATAATACAGAAGATGGTATGGTGTGACTAAGGAGAGGTGGAGATGGTTTTTTCATAGCTAGAATCCACCAAAACCAAAGAAAAACTAATGGAGGAAAAAGGTGGTGGAGAAGCTTGCATGGCCCATGCGAAATATTAATGACACGATTTATTATGTGAAAACAATAATAATATGATGGCATTAATCTTGTGCATTTCCCAGAAGTGGAAAATAAGCCAAGCAAAGAATTTGGGAGATTGATCCACCCCAATCCACATGAGCTAGGATAAAAATGTCACAAGAAAAAGAATTACAAGCTCATGGTTAAGGGATGGTGGGATTTTAAAGTGGTAGAAAGAAAAGTGGTGGAATTGAATATAAAAGATATGCCCCCAATTCAACTTGGGCATTGAACAATATATCAATAGCCAAATACAATATCAAGAGGCAAATACAATTAATAATGCATGTGAGAGAAGAATCAAAAGAAAAAGGGTTTTATATGATGCTCAAATGCAAGGTGGCATGATGACATGAGCATGATATATTTATGATGCAACAATAATATATATGAAGTAGCCATGAACTTACTAGGACAAGTAGCATTACAATTGTTAGACAATTGGGGTGCTACAACTCTCCCCCACTAAACAGGAATCTCGCCCCGAGATTCTAGGAAGAAGAAGACTCAAAGAGGGTAGGATACTTGGCACAAAGCTCATCTTCACGTTCCCAGGTGGCTTCATCAACGGAATGGTGCGACCACTGCACCTTGCAGAACTTGATGGACTTGTTGCGAGTCCTTCTTTCTGCGACTTCAAGAATTTTTGTGGGGTGTTCTTGATAAGAAAGGTCTTCTTGGAGATTGATGAGTTCATGGTCCACGGTCCTGCCGGGATCCTTGAAGCACTTCTTGAGTTGAGAGATGTGAAAAACATCATGGACTTTGAGTTGTTCAGGGAGCTCAAGAGCATAAGCAACTTCTCCTCTTCTTCCACGAATTTTGAAGGGACCGATGTATCTAGGAGCCAGCTTTCCTTTGATACCAAAGCGATGCGTGCCTCTCATGGGAGTGACACGAAGATAAACGAGATCACTAGGGACATACTCCATGTCCGTGTGCTTTCTGTCATAATTGCTCTTCTGGCGACTTTGAGCAATCTTCAGATTTTCAAGAATGATATGAACTTTCTCCTCCGCTTGAGTTACAATGTCGGGACCAAACAATATTCTTTCACCTGCGCCCGACCAACCAATCAGAGTTCTGCATTTGCGACCATAGAGAGCCTCAAATGGTGCCATCTTTAAACTTTTCTGGAAACTGTTGTTGTAAGAGAATTCAGCATAAGGAAGACATTCTTCCCACTTCATGCCGAAAGAGATAACGCAAGCACGAAGCATATCTTCTAGAATCTGATTGATCCTTTCAACTTGTCCTTGCGACTATGGGTGGTAAGCTGTGCTGAAGTTTAGTTTTGTTCCCAAAGCATTTTGGAAACCTCCCCAGAACTTGGAAGTGAAGATGCTTCCACGGTCTGAACTGATCTCAAGAGGAACTCCATACAGAGAGACAATTCTGTTGATATAGAGCTCAGCCAACTGAATTGCAGAAATTGTTTCCTTGATTGGAAAGAAGTGAGCTACTTTGGAAAGCCTGTCAATGACAACAAAGATTGCATTGTTGCCTTTCTGTGACCTTGGAAAACCAGTGATGAAGTCCATCTCTACTTTCTCCCATTTCCATTCCGGAGGCTTCAATGGCTGTAGAAGACCGGAAGGTTTCTGATGGACAGCTTTAACTCTGCGACAAACATCACACTCCGAGACATACTTTGCACAATATCGTTTCAAACCAGGCCACCAATATTGTGTTTTCAAGTCCATGTACATCTTAGTGCTACCAAGGTGGATAGAAAGAACAAAATCATGCGCCTCCTTGAGAACTTGGTCTCTTAAACCCGGGTAGTTCGGAACAAACATCCGGTGTTGAAAGAAGAGAGTGCCTTGGTCATCAACGTGGAAAGACTCATACTTCGGAAGTTGAATGTTGGAGATGATCTTTTTAGTGTAAGGATCCCCAAGCTGAATGGAACGGACCTTTTCTTCTAAGAGAGGTGTTGCTAGAAGGTTCAGAAGATAACCTTGATCCACAATTTCAAGGTTGAGCTTACGGAATTCCTCGCACAGGAGAGGCTGTTGATCTTCCAGCATGAGGTTGTTGACATAAGCTTTTCGGCTGAGAGCATCTGCCATGACATTGGCTTTGCCCGGGGTGTAGTTGATGGTCAAATCGAAATCATTGATTGTTTCAATCCACCTCCTCTGACGAAGGTTGAGATCAGGCTGTGTGAATATATACTTCAGACTCTTGTGATCAGAAAAGATCTCACAACGATTGCCAAGCAAGTAATGCCTCCATACTTTCAAAGCAAAGACAACTGCTGCGAGTTCGAGGTCATGTGTAGGATAGTTGATCTCATGCGTCTTCAACTGACGAGATGCGTAAGCAACAACTTGCTTTTCTTGCATAAGGACCGCACCCAATCCTTGCAATGAAGCATCACAGAAAATCTGGAAAGGCTTTGATGTATCTGGAGGAACTAAGACTGGTGTGGAAGTGAGCTTCTCTTTGAGTGTTTCAAAGCTTGCTTGACATGCAGGAGTCCAAAGATATTTCTTGCCTTTCTTGAGGAGATCGGTAAGAGGCTTCGCAATCTTTGAGAAGTTTTGAACGAATCGATGACAGTAACTGGCCAAACCAAGGAAACTCCAGACTTCTTTGACATTTATGGGTGGAAGCCAGTCCATAATTGTCTTAATAGTTTCTGGGTTGACGGCGATGCCCTTGGCAGAGATGACGTGACCAAGGTAGGTGACTTGAGGCAGCCAAAACTCACACTTGGAGAACTTTGCATACAGGCGGTTCTCACGAAGCTTGTTTAGGACACAACGAAGGTGTTCTTCATGTTCTTCTTTTGACTTAGAATAGACTAGAATGTCATCCAGATAGACCACAACGAACTTATCAAGATACTCCAAGAAAACCGAGTTCATAAGCCTCGAGAAGGTGGCAGGTGCGTTGGTGAGGCCGAAAGACATGACTGTGTACTCATACAAGCCATAGCGGGTGGTGAAAGCTGTTTTAGGAACATCTTCCTTGCGAATCTTGATTTGATGATAACCACTTCTCAAATCAAGCTTAGAGAATACCACAGCTCCAGCTAGCTGATCGAAGAGATCATTAATCCGCGGAAGGGGATATTTATTCTTGATGGTTTTAGCATTGAGTGCCCGCTAGTCAACACAAAGTCTATCAGTCTTGTCTCGCTTCTTCACAAAGATGGTTGGACTACCCCAAGAAGAAGTACTGTGCTGAATGAAACCCAACTTCTCTTGTTCATCCAACTGACGTTTAAGTTCAGCCAACTCAGCAGGACCCATTTTATAAGGCTGCTTGGAGATAGGAGCGGTGCCAGGTTCAAGTTCAATGACAAACTCAACCTCACGATCCGGAGGCATACCTGGCAACTCTTCAGGAAAGACATCTGGAAACTCACAAACTACTGGAACACTCTGAATACCTTCCATAGCATCATCATTCAGAGCCGCCAAAGAATAAAGCTGAATTGCAGGAGTCAGACTTGGAGAATAGACTATATGGCCTTCAGGAATTTTCAGAGAAACCGAACGTTCAGCACAATCAATCACAGCTGCATTTGCTGTCAACCAATCCATGCCCAAGATAACATCAATATCAGAATTGCCCAGAATAATTAAGGAAGCCGGAAACAAAGAACCACCAATCTCAATTTGATTTCCATGGCTGATATGAGCAGCTCTCATGTTTGACCCAGGAGATTGTACCACAAGACGGTGTAGTAAAGGAACCATAGCCAGATCTTTCTCATGAGCAAACTTGTGAGAAACAAAAGAATGCGAAGCACCAGAATCAAACAAAACTCGTGCAGGAACTGAGTTAACAGGAAGCATACCCATCACAACTCCAGGAGCATGCTCAGCTTGAGCGGCGTTGACACAGTTGGCACGAGCAACCGTAGACCCCGGCTTAGTGTTGATGTTGAGGGCCCTAGGTGGAGGTGCACGAATCATAGGAGCACTTGCCGCAGGTCTTGGAGGTGGTGGTGGAAGAGCTTTGTTGTTCATTGGACAATTCCATTGCTGATGGCCAGTGTTTCCACAAGTATAACAAGCACCAGGTGGACGTGGAGCAACGTAGCCAGGGACTCTGCCAGGCGCTCCAGGGTAGTTGTGGTTGTAGCCCCTGGGAGCCGCAGTGAAGGAGTTTGGTGGCCTTGGTGCGTAGCTTGAAGGTCTTGGTGGAGCAGGGAGCGACGGTGGGGTGTTAGGAACCGAGACACGACGCTTAGAAGGAGCTGTCATAGCAGAAGAGCTTGCTGTATCACGGCTGTGTTTCTTTGACTCCTCAAACACTTGCCTACTTGCTTCTTCCTGCAGAGCTGTGTGTTGGAGTTCCAGAAAAGATGCCGGCCTTGCATGAGTGATTGCATATTTGATGGAAGCATTGAGGCCTTGCCTAAACCTCTTTTGCTTCTTCTTGTCATCAGAGATCTCATCGCCACCATAACGAGAAAGGTTCATGAAGTTTCTGATGTAGGTGTTGACATTGTCAGTGCCCTGCTTGAGGTTGAGAAACACTTTCTTCATCCTTTCCATGACAATTTCTGACAGATATTGCTCTTTGAAAGCAGCAGTGAACCGCTCCCAAGTAGGCTGAAAACCAGAAAGATCTGCCTTGAGATAATTTTCCCACCAGAGAGCTGCATCTCCCTTCAGAAGGTGAGTAGCACACTTGACCCATTCTTGCTCGGGAACATCCGCAGTCATCAGCAACCTTGACACTTCACGAAGCCAATCATCTGCATCAAGTGGCTGATCAGACACTTCGAATTGACGTGGGTTGAACTTGAGAAAACTCTTTATGTCTCCTCGCTTGGGAGGTGGAGGTAGCGGAGCAAACTCATTCCTCCTCACACTTTCCTCGAAGCGCTGCTGGTTCTGCTGCATAGTGCCCAAAGCATTTGCAATACTTGCCAAAGCAGCCCCGAGTTCAGGTGGTCTATCCTCCTCAAAACGACGTGGTGGTGCCATCCTGTGATTGATATAAAACACAAGTCAGTACTATAATGGAGAATGATAATAATCCAAAATAGTACCAAAATGGAATTAATCAAGATTAAAGAATGCAATTCACTGAGATGATATTAAAATATCAACAAAGTTCCAGGCAACTAGAAGATATTAAGCATAACACACACGACTGAACAAGGAGTGTGGTATACAAACTAACAAAGAAAAAATTTCCGCAAATTTCGGCATTAAAATACCACTATATGCGCAAAACCACTTAACGAATCAAGATTAGCAACTCTACTAGTTCAATATACAAAAGCAAATGACAAAAGTAGTGGTATGGTCGCGACTCCATCCCGCACTCAAATCATTACTTCGCACATGAATCAGTAAAACACATATCCCAACAACTTCTTCTTAGATGAACCTAAAGATTGTTAACTACGGAAAAGAACACCCCAACAAGATAACGTAGGATAACAAAGAGTAAGATAGATCGCATCGGTGTACAATGAATCAGAATAGATCGCGTCGGTTTACAAAGGGCTGTCGGTAGGGAATGTACCAACAGTTGATAACCAAAAGGCAGATAGTGATAACATTCGGATGCAACAGATAGACAAGGAGTTCACACACACACACACACAAACATAACCTATGGTACTACGGAACCCAGAACACGTGAATCCTAGTTTGAATTTTAGAAGAGGATTGAAAACGTTACACTTCCTTACCAGAAAAGGGTGGGTGGGTGGGTAAGAATAAAAATGGAAGCAATCTTACTCTCACGTTTGTTTTTCCCTAGTATACATAACTACCAAAATATTTGCTAGACTGACAACGACCATTTTGGCTGAGACCCTGAAGGGCGGGATGGCTCTGATACCAATTGTAACTACCTTGGTGAATTACGCTCTTAGTTAATGCCTGGATGAACGAAAGTGGTTAAAATAGTACGGTGGGGCCCAGGGCCACCCACGGTAGACCTTTCAGCCGTCCTAACCACTTTCAGTCAACGGGACAAGAACGAGCGGCGTAATCGGCAGGCGAAGGGATCAACTACATACACAAGTGAGTATGTATGCAAGCCACATACAACAGTACATCAGAGCCATTCCATCTAAAAGAAATAGAAATAGTGCAACGCCATACGGCAAGATCCAAACATCCTAGATAGATATAATAATTTAGGATAGCTCCTCATACATCACACATCAGAGTATCAGGCGGAAGCGGAAAACAAGATCCGAGTACGGATAAGAAGCAAATTGGCATAAGATGCCCCATAAATAAACACATCCCGCCCACAGATCACACGGATCCCCGTTCCCGGAATCTCTACACCGAATGATCGTTGCCAACATCATCTGTCTCTTCCACCCAGTATACATCTTGCGGGTACACATGTTCATCTGAATCAAACAATTTATCGTGTGATACCCTAGGGGTACTCAGCAAGTCTTAATGCCGCTAAAGGGGACGCAACCTGGGGTGACGCAATTGCAGCAAAAGATAATACCTATCAATTCTACAGATACTCGCTAACCTTCCGCCTAACCAATGATAGACGGAAGTCCGTGAATTAAGATCAACAGTTATAACAGTATAATTAACAGATCCATCCTCCTCCTCGCTTACCAACGAGGAAGCGAACGGACAACCCCCATCATCCGTTGGTAGTTTTATTAACCATTCCATGAGTATTGCACTATTTACTAGTCAAGTACTTAGTCAAATTAAAAGCGGTACTTTAGTTATACTTGTCTATGATCGAGAAACTGTGCTCCAAGTCGTCTATAACCGCGGACACGGCTTTCAGAAAGATTTACCCTGCAGGGGTGCACGAATAGCAACACACACTCGATCAACCTCGGAAAAACCAAATCAAAACCCAACGAGGCATTCACGACAAAGCGATCACAGGATTCAGAAATATTTCAGGGGGCCACCCCATTAAGCTACCCGCAACGAAGTTGGCCGGCTCCGAGACGGACCCAAGGTTTGTGTGGACGGCGGTAAACGACTGGGAACCCGAAAATGAGACTGGGCTTGTCGATACAGCGAAAACGTGTCACGATCCAAAACAGTACAGGTGCTCCTTGCACAATCTTAAATAAAGCAGTAACATGGCATAAGTACAGAATAGTAATAAAGCCCCAAACTAATTGTGGCCCCAAGAAATAAGTATGAATCAAGCTCTGGCTCAGGGGGGTCCATAAGGCCTCCCGGATGTGGATAGTGCGAATAAACAAGGAACATGAATCAAGTACTCGGGGTCCTACGGGACACACGTGAGCATGAAAAACCAAATAGCAGATATTGCTCACCGGTGCCTCTTTCATTAGTTATCCCATTACTACTCAGGTTATGTTGTTTAGGTACCTCGTTATCCATCCGACACTCACATACCATACTCATGCTTTTCTACGACTCGCATGGCTCAAACAACTCCTGTAGTAATGGCTCATGGGACCGGAACAGGCTTAATGTGGTTTAAAAGTGAAGGCTATGCAGTACTTGGGATTCAATTTAATGCAATCGCGACTCAATGATGCAAGAATAAGATAGAGGCAATAGGTACTGTATGTATGCAAGCATGTGGTAGTGCTTGCCTGGCAGTTCAGTTGAAGCGAGAGATGGATCTGGGTAATACTCCTGTGAATCCTGGTAATTCTCCTGCGGGGCGTCTATTCGAAGAAGAACCAAACAAACAAGGGCCAACATAAATAAAGTGCGCAAGCATATAAATTGAAATGCAACAAGCAACCAAGCATGCCATGATGAATGATGCACAATTTGCATGGCATTTAAGTAGCATGGCAAAGGTGAGGTGTGGATACTATAAATAAAGCACTTTATTATTTATTTGCCCAAGTTTTATTGTCATAAACAGTTCAGAATTTAAAAGTTGACATGATGCATGCTTCAATTCAGAATAAGGATTGCATAAATAGAACGGGCTCGTCGCGCTGATCGATTTAGACATATCATTTGTTAAATTTGGACTTATAAAACAAAAGTTATTAATTAATTAATTCAAAGGGAATTTTCTTGTAATTTTGATTAACTCGAAATTAAAGTGTTCAAATTATATTTTGAAGAGCATATTTGGATTCCTCACATTTTTCTGATTCCAAAACATATATTATTTGTATTATTTGGATTTGTATTTTAAAAATTATTTGAATCTGAAAAGAATTTGAATTTAAAATAATTTGAAAAAGATTTGAATAAAACAGACTCAGGGAATTACTTTTTATACCCGGCCAAACTCAGACCCAGACACTGACGGGTGGGGCTATGCTGACTGGGCCACGCGCGCGCGAAAACGCTTTTGCACGCGGGTCTGGCTTACCCACAGGGGCTGACAGGCGGGACCAGCGGCGGAAGGCCCACGTGCCAGCGATGCGGGAGACAGAGGCTGACAGGTGGGGCTGCGGCTGGAGCGCGGGTTGCGAACAGGAAAAGCCAGGGGGTTTTCTGCAAACGCGCTGGCGTGGCTGACTGGTGGGGCTGAAAGGAGCGCGGGCTGCAGTAATTAAAAAGGGGAGGGGCTTTTTGCAAAACGACCACGGGCCCGGTACTGTTTCTCTTCCTCTCGTGTCTGACGCAAAACTGGCGCGCGGCGCGGGGCGGGGATTCGATCCGGGGACGTGAGCGTGCGCGCTGGGGGTGCGAGCCGGTGCGGTAGTGCTAGGGGAGCTGACTGGGAGGAGGGCGCGGGCTAGATAGGGCTGGCGCGGCGCGGGGAGGCTGCATACTACAACGGACGGCGCGCCCTGAGAGTGCTCGACAAAACGGTCGGCGGCGCTAGACGACGACGGAGAAAAGGAGGTTGTCAGGGAGAAGGAGATGCTCACCGCGGTTTGCCTGGTGGGCTTGGATCGGAGCGAGGGGCTGCGGATCGGCGAGGTCGCTGGCGCACCGGCGGGCTAGGGTTTCGGGGACGACGAGGTACTGGCGACGCGGTGGAGCTTCTCGTCCATGTCCGCGTGCATGGGGCGTCGCAGGGGAACGTCCTTGATCTTCTCCGCCACTTCCACGTCGAGCTCGCAGACAGGAACGACGGGGGCGCGGTGTAGCTGGCGGCGACCGGCGAGGCGGGTGGTGAGGTCGGAGGAGAAGAAGGGGAAGGAGGAGGGCGTCCCGGGGTGGATCTGGGCGAGCCCTGAGAGCCGTGGGGAGGGAGGAAAAGAAGGGAGAGGGAGGCGTGCACGGCAGGGAAAAGGGGGCTCGGGCTTTGCCCTTTTTCTCCTCGAGCACGTGCTCGCCCGGGCTGGGCTTGTCCTGGGGCTGGTAGGGCACGGCAGGGAGGCTGCAGGTGGGGCTGGGACGGCGCAGCTGCAGGGTGGGGCTGGCACGAGGGAGAGAGAAGAGAGGGAGGGGCTAGCTCGGGCTAGGGTTAGATATGGCTAGAGTTAGGGTTTGGGCTAGGCTAGGGTGGCTGGGTGTGGGCCAGGGAGAGAGTGGCCAGGTGGTGCCCAGTAGGTTAGAGAGAGAGGGTGTGAGAGAGAGAGTGGAGTAGGTTAGGGTTTAGGAGAGAATTAGAGACAGAGAGTAAAAGTGGCTAGGTTAGATTTAAGTAGATATTTAGATTTGTATCTTGTGTATGGAGCTAACCCAAGAAGACACCTTGGCTTGATCTTGCATGGGCTAAAGTAGAGAAGAAACTAGAAAGAAAGAAGAAGAAAAGAATTAGGTGGAATAAGGCTCATGTGGTCATACATGTAGATAAAGAGAAAAAAATAAAGGAAAGGAATGTGGTAAGATCATCCCAAGTGGAGCATGGTGGGCTAGAATTATCATGGGGTGGAGGTGAAAAGAATTCCAAGAAAAAGAAAAAGAAAAGAATTAAGGAATAGGCCTCATGTGGTGCATGCATGGAGAAATAATAATACAGAAGATGGTATGGTGTGACTAAGGAGAGGTGGAGATGGTTTTTTCATAGCTAGAATCCACCAAAACCAAAGAAAAACTAATGGAGGAAAAAGGTGGTGGAGAAGCTTGCATGGCCCATGCGAAATATTAATGACACGATTTATTATGTGAAAACAATAATAATATGATGGCATTAATCTTGTGCATTTCCCAGAAGTGGAAAATAAGCCAAGCAAAGAATTTGGGAGATTGATCCACCCCAATCCACATGAGCTAGGATAAAAATGTCACAAGAAAAAGAATTACAAGCTCATGGTTAAGGGATGGTGGGATTTTAAAGTGGTAGAAAGAAAAGTGGTGGAATTGAATATAAAAGATATGCCCCCAATTCAACTTGGGCATTGAACAATATATCAATAGCCAAATACAATATCAAGAGGCAAATACAATTAATAATGCATGTGAGAGAAGAATCAAAAGAAAAAGGGTTTTATATGATGCTCAAATGCAAGGTGGCATGATGACATGAGCATGATATATTTATGATGCAACAATAATATATATGAAGTAGCCATGAACTTACTAGGACAAGTAGCATTACAATTGTTAGACAATTGGGGTGCTACAGAGGAGGAGCACACAATTCCCCCTAAGGCATTTGTTTATCTCCCCTCTCTCCCTCTCTCTCTCCCTCTCTCTCTCCCTCACACGTGGTTCCGTAATATTGGAATGAGCAAACGGAGTTTGAGAGTTCTCCACCATACGGATGCCGTCATGCTGCTGGACTCTCGGTCCGGGTCAATCTTCTTCTGCTGCTTCGCGACCGGAGCCCGGGTGATGCTATCTACACCGGATGCATGTAGAACTTCGGAGGTGCTGCCAGTTGTAGCACCCATCGCTTTTTACGCCTGCACAACCTTGGGGTCAGTATAGTCGTACGACTACATCATCAACATTCATTAGAACGTAACGCTTTTGTGTCTTCAAGGGTATGCACACCGAATCCCTCCGTTATTTTACATCTGCATAGAATAGATCTTGGCTATGTCGTTCTCGTTGTTAGGAATTTTTTTTTCTGTTCTGGTACCCATCACTTTGTGACAACACTACTGCTATTCATATTGCTAATGATCCTCTCAAGCATGAACTAACCAAGAACATTGGTGTGTATGTCTCCTTCGCCCGATCTCATTGTCAACAATCCAACAATCTACTATTTTAAGCTCCAGTATGTCCCATCTGAGCTTCAAGTTGCAGATTTCTTCACGAAAGCTCAGACTCGAGATCAGCATAGGTTTCATACTCTCAAACTTGGTGTATCAGATGTTGCTGACCCACCTTAAGTTTGAGAGGGGGTGTTAAGTGTATATAGTGTATATGTTTAGGCCCATAGTCTAGAGTGAGGCCCAGGCCCATGTACCTTGTATATCTCTCTATCCTCTTTATTCATAGTAATCAATTTTATTTATCCTTGAATCAATAAACGAGGATTCTCCAAAGAGGTCATGTGATTTCCAGGTTGTTGTTCTATTCACCTAGGATATTCCGCTCCCAAAGTTGTAGATATTGAGGTATTTAACAACTGAAGCTGAAGATTCAAATTATGTTTTCGTGAGACCCGGTTGCTCTGCCTACTCGAAGAAGGTAAAAAAAATTGTCATGTGAATTGGGGTTGATGATAGTGAAAACATCTTTGGGATTATAACAACCTGTGGTGATACTGTAATTTCTTCTTGACGAGTTAACGACTCTACGTTGAGCAGAGGTGCAAAAGGAGTAATGAAATCCCTCTATTTTGTTAGTAAATAAATTTTCACTGCCCATTTCTCCTATTTGAGTTCAGTCTCTGTACGGCAACTGATCTTATTTATACGTTGTTGAGCTGCAGAATCGATTCCTACAATGAGGAAGCAAATGATGCATCTCGTTAAGGAGCTAAAGATCATCAGTGAGGTGGACTGGATTTGCATGCGAGCTGTTTGAATTTGGAAGTTCGAATTTTGGTCTGTCAGTGTTGAAACATGTCAGGAAACCTGAAGTGTTTGAATTTTGTGATGAATTTCTGTGGCATTACTTAGCAAATGGTTTGTTAGTTCCGCGGATACAGCTGTACTGTTTTGTTAGTACGGTAATTCAGAATCTGTAAATGACGAAATTTAAGATACGAACATGTGTAATAAGATTGATTTCGTCGGAGTTGGAAGGGTTCGCCTACAGGTTCGGTGTCATTCGAAGGGCCGGAAACGAGCCGTTCTTTCAGCGGCAACAGATTACTGCTAAGAGCCACTGCAACAGCAGGCCATGCAAAAAAAAAATTTAAACGCCGTTGCCGGGGATCGAACCAGGGTCACCCTGCTTTCTGTTGAAATACGGGCTACATATTCTAACTAGCATTTTACCCATGCAGCCTGACCTTCGTGGAGTTTGTTAGCCACATGGATGGGATGAGACAAAGACCTGACATTGTTGGTCAAGCACCACACTGCTATGGATAGGAGGCAAAGAAGAATGATGGATCTGAAAATGAAAGGATAACCAGTTTAGAACAAGCAATATTCGAAAGAGCGTCCTTAGCTTGGAAACTAGCTTCAGATATATGCTACATGGAGTCACATAAAAACAATTTTGTAGATTTCTTTGTATATAGCTCACACAACGGAAGCTTTTTAAGGTAGGGAGCGCTTTCTAGGCACCTGATTAGCTGGTACATTAGGAATCGTAGTATCTTGATTCACTTATATCAGTTCACCAATTTGCTCAAGTTAATGGAATGCTGATCCTACACCTTGAGCGTGCTACGAGCTTTTGCTTATATATGTTAGCATCCAACTCTTCTTTATTTTATTTATCCTTCCATGTGTAACCCACACATGGAATGTTGGATCTAAAAACTTTATCAAAGCATTTCCGCTTTTAAAATTGAACCTGTTCAAGTCCACACATATTCAAGAACGTATACTGCCAAACCAAGTAGTAGCAATTTTCTGTGCGTTTGGATCAATTCCATGCAACAGCGGCAAAAAAGATAAACATATCCATGATATTATCAAGAGTCTATAGGACCGCAAGTGATTAATAAGGGACTATTTAAACTCTTAGGGTTTTTGGAAAATGACAAATATGTGACTGAAACAAGGGGCTCATAGACAAACTCAAAAGATATATACTAAACTAAAGACTATCGAAGTAGACACACTCCAAACTAAAAATATATACAAACCAAGAGCATCCAGAAAAATCTAAGTAGTCAGACATGAATCTGGAACATAGCAGCCAAGCTGAAATCACCGGTATGAGCTGCGGTAGTGATTACTACTCAGAAGCTATACACAGATGAAGGTGCATGTACAGATGAGAGGATTGTGGCGTGCATCAAGTCGTGAGTACACACTTCACTACTCAATGCCTCTTGGTCATCGTCTTCTTGAGACCTCTTAAGATCTTGGAAAACCAAATCAGATTCATCACAAATATTATGGCAGGCGCAACAAGGATCAGAAAATAACCGAAGGTGTCCATCTGCTTGATCTGTCAACAAACAAGTATGCCTCAGAATTATCTGTGTGGTAGCTGTGATCTATATATATACTGAATTCAAATAAACCGGCATGTACCTGATCATAATGTACAAACATATGATAGAACAAGTACATGAACATAATTATCCTCGCAACCTGCATGAAGACATTTGTTTTCAAGATTAGGGACCAATCAACTGGAAGCGCACAAATATGGTTGTACAAAAATGCATAATATTGGATTTTTAAACCAGATCCATCATAGTACCAATTAAACAAAACATTCGAGCAAACCAGAGTATCTGCATTGGTTAGTCATATTTACAGCTATAATAAATTTGGTAATTTTATCTCAAGGCTCACTGAATTCAGGAAGGACATATTTCTCCCTACAGTAATCCAGTAATTTAAAATAACCGGTCAAAAATCATGTGACAAATGCTACCAAACCAAAACTTATGTGATTGGGTCCTGTGTTTACCAGCCAAGTAACAACCATTGCAGCTCCATTCACAAGGTAAGCTTTGGAGTTTTTCATTCCAGCAGCATCAAGGAACCTTCATGAGACCAACAGCGGCTTAGATGGATTGAAAATTAGAAGTATAAACAACAACTGTGCAACTTGTTCGCATGTCCGATTACCATCTTAGGTTGATTCCTGGTGTGGTAGTCTCAGTGATAAGACCCATGTATATGTATAGATGTGCTTCCCCAGAAACCATAGCGTACACTGTAGACATAAGTGCCAGGATGTGGTGGATAACCTAAAAGTAAACAACAGAGAAAGAAAATGCAGTTTAGAAGAGTCCAATGAGAGTTGCAGGTAAAGGTTATATATTCATTTCACTTACATATTCCATTCCACCGAGTGAAGGGTAAAACCAATATATCATGGCAATGTCTGTAATGAAATAACCAATAGAGACCTGAAAAACATGAGATTCATCTCACGACGATGCAAGTGAACAAAAGATACAGATGTCAAGCAAGAAACTTTTTCTGCCTTGTTACAATACAACAAAATGGAGTAACAGCGTACACATACCCCTAATGCAAAACTGGAGAGGCTCGAACTTCTAGATGTTATTGGTCCATCCAGCTGATCAGAGAATAAACCCGAGAAGAAGACAAAGTATACTGACATAACTGTAATGAATATTGCATGGACAGTGGACATACCCCTATAACAGAAAAGGGTCATAAACAGCTTACATATAACAGAGGACGGAGTTGGGAAGTAGTTGTGCAATCAATCTCACCTGTTGTTCCATTCAACCTTCTTCATTTTCGTAAGAGAAGCATAACTTTTGTAGTGAAATGAACTGATAAAGCGCGTGAAATCATAGGCCTGAGCCAGCAAAAGGTGATAGTCAAGAGATGATTAGAGTCAAGATGCATCTAAGAAATTGCGGTGAAGAACTTAAAGGTTCAGAGAGCAACTGCAATGCTATAAATTACTAGCATCACTGTTGTATTGCCCCACATATAGAGCTCAATAATAAGTGAAACTACATTAACAGATAATAAAACAAGTGTAGCACAATTTTTGCAGCCATCAATGTGCTATACAAAAAGCAAACATGTTTGACAGGTAGAGTAGCAAGAGTGATCATAACAGAGGGAGTGGGGAAGGGGTGAGTGACAGTACCAGCTTGCACATTAGGATTCCAGCGAGCACAGCAGCGTATGGAACATCTAGCAGGTAGTCCTTGGCAAGTAGTTCGGCTTTGTACTTATAGGCCATGACCGGATTCACAGGCAGGACATCCATGCTCAGATTTAAGGCAGCTCGATAGCCTAATGAAGAAACCAAATAGACACCAACAAATGATGAATAGAGGACACACGGGCTTACAAGCATGAACAGTCGGAGGATTAATGAGCAATATGTCATGGTATCTCCCGATTATCCTCCACGGGGTACAACAAACAACTCCCCATCACATTTGCACTACGGGTCATGGTGATTTTACAAGCCAATTAAATGACCTGTCAATTGCAGGATTTCGGCAAGACATAAGACGAAACATGTTTCGATCAAGCTGTTACCGCGTAAGAAGTACATGAACATAAAGTGGAAGAGTTTCAGAGAAGCAGCATAAAGTACAGTACAGGAACCTAAAAACACCAGCGCTCTTTACCTTTCCCTCTTGTAAGACAAGGTAGAGAGGTAGGGTAGAAACTGCAATTAGGGGGAAAACTAACTTCAACGACCGCTAGAAAGTAGAGTAGGTACACTATTCCGTCTGACGCATTGCACATGGATTTTTGGGAGAGCTAACGCGTACTACACAACAGAACCATAACAACCAAGATGAAACGCAGCAACATCTCTCCCCCAACATAAAGGCTCTCAATCCACGCCGGAAACCAGAGCCTCCACACAGATTAGACGGAACCAGAGCCTCCGATCTTCCGGGAACACGGGCGGAGAAGGGTTGTTTTTACCTGCGCGTGGAGAGGTCGCCGGAAGCGCGGCCGGGAGGGGGGAGGGATCGTGTGGACGCTGCCGCGAAGGCTGGGGTGAGGTTGGACTGGAGCGGAAGCAACTTAGCTGGATTGGGGGCCGTAGATTCTTTCTCTTGGCTCTTGCTTCTGACCCGGCCAGTTTCTTGCTCTGCTATTGGAGAGGAGGCGGCCCCGTCCGTGACTTGAGGCGGAGGGAGGAGAAAGCGCTAGAAGGAAACAGGACGACGCACACGGCGAGAAATATACTCGGAAAAGGGTTTTTCTAGGGTGGAGAGTATTATTGCGACGCGGCCGGAGAAATAAATAATGCGATTCCTGTACTACTATCTCTTTGTACTACACGGCGATCGGAACGGGTCAGGAAACGTCGCTCCCACGCGTCCGTTGCGACACGTGGCTTTTATTCTTTTTTAATTATTACTCCACTGTTTATTAAAAGGATGCCGGAGATTGTTTACGTGTACATTTATATAAGAATATATACAGATACGCATAAATCTGGAAAAATCGATGATGGTCATTTCAGACTTACTATTTTTCACATCAATATGATCTCTAGTGCTCTCAGGCCTGCTTGGGGAAACCGTAAGGGGCTCTTTTGCCGATCAATGGGAGAGAACATGTCTGTGGCCGATTTTGATCCCTAGTATGACCGTGATCGTGTCAAGGCTCGTTCACCGTGGCATGTCATCCACAATGCTGTGATTTATTGAAGAGTTTGTATATCACATGCGTCCATCTGAATCGAAGTTTGACAAGCTCCAGTTGTGGGCTAGAGTCATTAACTTGCCTTTTAATCTGAGGAATGAGGCATGGGAAAAGTGATCGCGGTACAACTAGACAAGAACTCAACTTTTGTTCAGATCGATCCGATTGGTGGATACCTAAGGGCTAGAATTGCAATGGATGTTAACAAGCCTTTGAGGAGGGGTATGTTGCGAAGAGGAACAATACTGACTGGTATGAGATCCAGTATGAGCAAATTCCACAATTTTGTTTATCTTGTGGCCGATTGAGGCATTCAGATCTCTTTTGTCTAGTGCCGGTAGTCGTGATGCAAAGGGCAATCTACCGTTTGGCCCAGAACTGAGAGCGGATAATAGGAAGAAAGTAGGTTTGGCAAATAGCTCGTCGAAAGAAACGGCAGGCATGCAACTGATACTTCTAGTACTTTGTTGATGGTGGAGTTGAGGTGACCTCACATGACAAGAGGAAAACACTGAATAAACGTATTGGAGTGCATCAGCAGGTGTACATGAAGGTGACACCAATGTTAACCTGTTGAAGATATGCCCTAAAGGCAAATAATAACGGTGTTTTTATTATCATATCTCAAATGTTCATAATAAGTTTTATACCAAGCTATAATTGTATTAGGCAGAAACATCAGTGCACGTGTGGTATATAAACAAATCAAGTCCCTAGTAACCTCTAGTCAAGTAGTTCATTTGTCAACAGATGATCGAGGTTTCGATCATGGACATTTATGTCAATTGGCAATGGAGTCATTGTAGGGGTTCGAAAACAATAAAATTTTACCCTACGCCCCTGAACCCCTGATGCTGCCAGAACCTATCTATTAGTAATACAGTAATTGGAGGAGATTTTCGTGAACTTACCCTCGAAGACTGAAAAGCATTGTCAATGCTCGGGAGAGCGTGGTTGACATAGACGATCTGAAGCTGACTTTAAGGTCGTGTTGAAGTCCTCGCACTCCTGCGGCTCCAACGACTCCTAGTGTCCCAAGTGTGACACCTCGCGGGGAGTTACACACGTTCGGTGTTTGGCGGTGACTCTCGCTTCCCCGATCCAGCCGCAGTTGCGAAAGTAGAGCTTTTGGATCCAAATCCCGCAGCGTGACGGCGCTCCGCGGTGAAGATGTCTCTTGTTCGCGCAGTACGAACTTGGGACCACGGTCACGGGAGAGGGAGAGAGAGAGAGAGAGATCAATTGGACGTCTCCCCAAAAGTGAGGAAACCTTTTATTGAATATTGCGTGTGTGATTTTTCTGGTCAAAATATCCCACTATATTTAGGGGAGGGGGAAGTACTACCTCCCTCAAAGTCCCGGGGTGGGACTAAAGGAGGGGAGAGGTGGGACACCCGCCGGCTAGCCCTAATGAGCCCCGCGCGGGGGGCTAGGCCCAGCCGGCCACCCCTTCCTCTTTCTCTCCTCTTACCTTTCCCTCATGGGCCCTTCTCCCTCCGAAATTGGCCCATGAAGCCTTTTTGACCTTTAATTGATTTTTCTTTTATTAAATAATTATGAATAAATGATTAAATCAATATTTAACATTCATTCACATATTATTTAATCTCCGTGGTTATGGAACACCTTCCACCTCCACTCCGGACATCCTCTGGACTTACCGAAACCCTTCCGGTTTTTTCTCTTCTCTTCTTCGATAATTCTACTGATCTTGTAAACACTCTCTAAGCATCATCAAGCTCTTAAGCATGATACCCCATGGTTCGGGAACACTCCAGACATGGTCGGGACACTCCCAGACCAATGATCGACAGAGGGACTTGGATGTCCATGTGACCCCTGTGCATTCCACAAAGATCTTTCATCGTTTGAACCGGGACAGTCGCGTCTTATTCCTTTTGTCTCTTGATACTTGCATTGCCCGAGATCTGATCAATGGCATCACCATGTCGTGTTCAATCTCGTAACCAAACAATGCTACTTGAATCGTTTGGACAAGTGATATCCTTGTGATCAAATCACACGTTGCGCAGCTATTGGATACAACTTCTCCGAGTGGGCCCTTAAGTATCTTTCCATCACGCAGACAGACAAATCCCGCTCTTGACATATATTGCCTCTACGGTTCCTCTGAATACCTGAACACACCTTTATGATCACTCTGTCATAAGTGACATTTGATGCTATCTAAGCATTCTCGAGAGAGTGATTGATATTGTCTCACGGTCTAAGGAATAGTCTACGAGGTCTATTCTAATCATCTTAACTTGAACTTCGTGACATGATCGGGTCACGATGTTTAGGTTGGGTATTGGTTCATCATCTCATTCTCAGAATGAGTTAACTCCATTTCCAACTAGCATAAATACCACATGATCAGGAAACCTTGATCATCTATTGACCAATGAACCAGTGACTAGAGTTTCATCGGGAACCCCTGGTTGTTTATATATCACACATGTATTGACATTTCCTTTCAATACAGTTATAGCATGATATAAAACTTAATCATAAACTTTATGAAATATGATAATAATCTTTATTATTATTTATCTCTAGGGCATATTTCCAACAGTCTCCCACTTGTACTAGAGTACAAATAAACTACCTGCATTTGTTCTTAATCATTGGCACCATATATCCCGGTACCCTGAACACGCTTGCTCATGGAAGAGGTTGAGTCTTGGGCCTGTGCTTTACAGTCCCAAATCCTTTGCAACTTACTAATGTCACCTTGATTGACATTAATACTTTATCATCATATGATAACATCTTTATGTATGCATCGTCATTATGGCAGCAGAACGAGGACGGATTCCAGGAGCCTACAGTGATGTTAGATCAACCTCGGGGGCTTTTTCATGGGCACTGTACCCTGGTACATATCATTCTACGTTAAAAGAGAACTAGCCCTACCATAACATTATACATCACCTTAGATAGTACCCTTATCTATTATAAATTTAATTATCAAAATACTAGTGCACCCTGTGCAACTTTCGATGTTTTTGTTCACCTTGCTTCCTACTCGACTTTAGTTAGTATTATGGAGGCAGGAGTTTCCAACATATACCCTTATAACATAACTCTTTATGCTTTAAGATATGCCATCCTTATGGATTTGGAAAACATGTCTACAGTACTCTATTAGACACTATGGACAAACTCAGCTCAACGTTCCATGATTTAAACTTAATCACTTTTCAAACGTTCCTTCTTGGATCATATATTAAGTTATCATCATGGTTTTCTAAGATAGAACCTATGTCTCAACATATTGGATGATGATCATCCTTTTATTTCTTTTAACCATCGATGTTATACTTAATTCTATTCCTAATTTGAGTTATCAAGGACTAGTTCCTTAACTAACTTCTATTCTGAAACTCTTTTCAGAATCCCTTTTATAAATACTACATAATATCGTAATATTCTTCTTATCAACTTCTACTCCTTATAAATCATTATTTATCGGTACTTGCGCTTTTATTCTCAATGTGTCGTTCATACGTCCATTTTGCATCACTATTCTATATCATAATTTACTGTTATTCATTGATATATTTCATATTAAGAGATGATACTTATGTTATTTCATCTGTTTTTGCATGGTTGATGACTTTTGGAGCATGGACCGCTGCAATCAGGATTCTGATGGAAAAGGTGCTGTTTGGAGGCAAAATTCACGAAGATCAGAAAATTCGGGAAAATACATGGAAAATTCTATTTTTACAGAAGACGAAGATTGCCAGAAGGGGAAGTAGAGATGGGCCATAGGGGGCCCACACCACCCCCTGGCGCGGGCAGCCCTAGGTCGCGCCAGCAGGTGGTGTGGCCGCCCTGGCCCACTCCAGGCTCTCCCCTCTAGCGTATATTATCCTCTCGAAACCCTAAGACTTGGGGGGCGACCACAGAAAGATTCCACCGCCTCTGTGGGGCGGAAAACACCAAGAGAGAAAGATCTCTCCGGTAGACAGAATTCTGCCGGGGGAAATCCTTCCCGGAGAGGGGAGATCGTCACCATCAACACCACCATCAAGCTGGACTTCATCGGGATCATCATCATCATCACCACCATCATCTCCACCAGCACCATCATCACCACTTCATACCGCTGTAACAATTGGGTTGAATCTTGCATAGTTCTTAGGGGAAACTTTCTCGGTGTTGATTACTCCTTGTAGTTGATGCTATTGAGTGAACCACTAAATTATCGTTTATGTTCAGATTGTTACACATCATTATTTCATCTCTGATCATGATCCATATGATGTCTTGTGAGTAGTTCGTTTTGTTCTTGAGGACATGGGAGAAGTCATGTTGTTAGTAGTGGAATTGTGTTGAGAAAGATTCAATAGTTTGATATTTAAGTTGTGGTGTATTTCGTGTAGGGCGTCATGTGAACATCGACTACATGACACTTCACCTATATGGGCCTAGGGGAATGCATTGTGTATTTGGCTACTAATCGTAGGGGTTGCCGGAGTGACAGAAACCTGAACCTCCGTTAGGAAACCTTTGCACAAGGGATGTCAGGGTCTTAGAGTTTAAAGTTGTGGTTAGGTTTGTACCTTAATTACTTTCTTGTACTTGCGGATGCTTGCAAGGGGTATAATCACAAGTATGTATTAGTTCTAGGAAGGTTGGTACATTAGTAGGTTTACCCACACAACACTTAGCAAACTAAAGAAGATTAATCAACTATATGAAGCAAAAACACTTGACGATATTCCCATGTGTCCTCGAGAACGTTTGGTCATCCTAAGTAATACAACCAGCTTGTCCTTTGCTAAAGAAAGGATTAGGCCACTTGCTGCATTTATTCTTATTGTCTTTTATTTACTCATACTTTATTTACCTGCATTATCAAAAACTCCTAAAAATTGTTTGTTAAGTATTTACAGAGAATACCTGCTCCAAGCCATTCACCAACACCTTCTGATCCTCGTTGGGTTCGACACTCTTACTTATCGAAAATACTGCGATACACCCCCTATACTTGTGGGTCATCAAGACTATTTTCTAGCGCCGTTGCCGGGGAGTGAAGCACTATTGGAGAGTGGAATTGGTAAAGGAAACTTCTACTGTGAGTATTGTTTACTTCTGTTAGTTGCTTTATTTTCAATATGGATAATTCGCTGAGTTCCTTATTTCGTAATGCTACTACCACTGCTAAGGTAGTAGATGAACCACCACCTGCTGAGAATGATACTTTTAAAATACCTACAAGAATTATTGATCGTGTTATGGATAACTATTATGTTGGAGATGGAACTGTTCATCCTAGTGATCATTTGCTCTTTATACACGAATTATGCGGGTTGTTCAAGTGTGCAGGTATTACAATAGATCAAGTCAAGAAGAAATTATTCTCATTATCACTGAAAGTATGAGCTGAGGAATGGTATAAGCTGCTGAAGAATGGTCAAGCTCTTGAATAGGAGGAAATAGTGCCTCTCTTTTATTCAAAATTTTATCCTCCTAGTGAGATTCATAAAGATCAGAATCAAATATACAACTTTTGGCCTCCTGATGGAGAGAGTACATCTCAAGCTTAGGGGAGATTGAAGTTACTAATGCTCAAATGTCCCATTCCTGAGCTCCCTCACAATATTATTATCAATAACTTTTGTGCAAGGCTTTCTCTTCATGATAAGGATTTATTGGATGCCTCTTGTGCTGGAGCATTCACTCGTATGGAAGAAGAAGCTAAATGGGATCTTCTAGACCGTATTCAACACAATGCTAAAGCATGGGAGAATGACAAAGGAAGAAATTCAGGTATAAATTATGATTATGAATGCATTGAATGTTTTATGGGAACTGGTGACTTTCATAATATTAAAAATGCTTATGGTCTAGACTCTCAAGCTATTGCAACTTATTTTAAGGCATTCGCTTCCTATATTGAAGTTCCTAAAAAGAAGTGGAATAAGTATCATGAACCATATAAAGATGTTGCTAAGTGTGTTCCTGCAAGAAATACTGAAGTTTATACTGCTAATCATGCTTTACATGAACCTTACATTGAGAAAATACCTTTCCTAGTTAAAGTAAAGGAACATTCTATGATAGCTAGTATGGTTAATGAGAGTACAAGTAAAGTTGTTGAACCTGATGAACATATAATAGCAAATGTGAAAGACTTTAGCACTAAATATGTAGAAGATGGACACACTATCCTTTGTAAGGATACTTCTAATATTGTTTCACAAAGTAGTGTTATGAGAGCTAGTGCCCCTGTGTTTTCTGTTAGGATAAGAGATCATTGCTACAATGGTTCATGTGATAGCTATATCATTAAATTTATGCATGATACTGAAAGTTATTATGAGAGAGGGAAGACTGTTCTTATGCATCTCAATAATATCAAGTTTCCTCGTTTTATGCTTAAAGTCTTTATGTTGCACTTGTTTTGCCTTCCTATGCTTGTAGCCTTTGGTTTCAACAACTTATTTGTTTACAAAATTCCCTTGCATAGGAAGTGGGTTAGACTTAAACATGTGTATTTTTGCTTCTTGATGCTCTCTTTCACCGCAATTCATATTCTTATGTGAGCATCATTAAAATTATCATGCCCATCTTAATGGCTATAAAGAAAGAGCTTTTTGGGAGACAACCCAATTTAGTTGTTCTTTCAGTTTGTTTTTTCTTTGAGTCTTGGAAGTTATTACTCCGATAATAACCTCTCCTTATCCTTTTTGTTTGGTTTTTTATGTCAAGATCAACCTCTAATGAGAGAGAAGTAAGATTTGGGGAAGTTGGTGTCCCAAAACAGATTTTTGTGTTTCACCATAAAAATTCGTGAGAGATCTCTATAAGTCGAATTGAGCTGTAATTTTTTGTGCTTCTGACCCAGGTTGTTATTTAACTTTCGTTAGTTCTGCACTTTTTGATTTGAGCAACAGAAGATTTTCGAAAAAAATTGATCTTTACCTGCTGGTCTGTTTTGACAGATTTTGCCACTCTTGCATTTGCTTCTTTAAATCGATTTCCTTTTTGAATTATTTTTGGGTTTTCGGAAGGAGTTGCTACAGTAGCTTTTGTTTTGGTGGATTTCAGTTGAAATTGGACTTAAAAGGTTTATTACCTCGCTTACACTAATGTTGCTAATGAGAATTGTGTGAAGTTTTGTGTGAAAGAAATTTCTAGGTTGTCAGAGAAAATGGTGTAATAAGAAAGAGAAAGGTTTCATGACTCGAGCAATATGAGTATGAAGATGAAGATATTGATGTTATTCAAGTGGTGAGTCCGAAAGAATCTACTAAATGCCAAATTCAGAGACCTGCAGAGTCCGTTTTCGAATAGGTAACAATTCTGGTAAGAAATGTTCCGTGAAAATTCTGTCGAGTTATATTTTTGGAGTTTTTATCCAACAAGGAAAGCAATGAAGTGAAAGAGGGACGGAAATGGAGCCATGGTGGCTCACACCACCCCGCGCCAGCAGGTGGTGTGGCCACCCCGGACTCCGTCTCTGACCCGTTTTCTCCCAGTACCTTCCTTTTGTTGTAAAACTTCGTAATATATAATCTCCCGGATCCCCAGAGGTTTGTATATCATGTTCTCGTCATGTTTTTCTTTCGAGCTGTTTCTGCCAGGAACTAGTCCTAAAGTTTAGAAGCACAATGGTCTCCGCCATGGATAAGGGAAAGGAGCCTATGGAGTAATATCTTCAAGACCCTGGCCAGGAGAAGGAGATCAAGAGTGAAGATGAAGAGGAGGCAAAGAAAGGCTAGCATCCGCACACCGGCACTACCATTGCAAGCATTGGAGTGTTGGCAAACCCTGCCAAAATCAAAAGGACTACGCGGATGTCAGCTGGAGGGAAGCCTCCGTGTCACTATTTTGCTCCACGATCACTTCCTCCACGCACCAAGAATCCCTTCCATACCCTTATCCATGAGCATCAGTTCCAGAATATGACCAAGGAGAAACTACCATCCAATTGGGATATGCCTCATTCTAACCATGCAGGAAAAGAAGACTTCAAGGAGGAAGAGTGGGGAAAGAATCACAAGAGCTGGAATTCGCAACCCGACATGATCATGAGCCGCATTGATTAAAACTTGGAGTTGATTCGTACTCTTGATACATTAGAAATGTATCTATAATTTTTGATGTTCCATGCTTGGTTTTATCTACTTTCTTGTGTTTTGTCCGCACTTTGGAGTACTTTTCATAGACTTTCTTGGACTAACCTATTAACAATATGCCATAGTGCCAGTTGCCTGTTTTCTGCTGTTTTTGGTTCCAGGAAAGTCAGAAAATCAATATTCTCGAAATTGGACCGGACAAAAGCCAAAGTCGATATTTTACCGGAAGACTCACAGAGCTAGAAGACGAGATGGAGAGGGGCCAGGGGCTGGCCACACCACCTGGTGGCGTGGGCCAGGCCATGCCGCGCCAGAGGGTGGTGTGGGCCCCCTAGCACCCCCGCAGTCTCCTATCTCGCCTATAAGAGCCTCCCGATGCATAAACCCTAAATCATCAAGCCTCCAGCCACGAAAAGTTCCGCAGCGCCGCCGCCACCGAAGGGGAGATTCAGGGGATAGAAAGTCTCTGTTCCGGCACCCTGCCGGGACGAGGAAGTGCCCCCGGAGCCATCTCCATCAATCTCCACCACCATCTCCATCGCTGTTGCTGATTTCCATGATGAGGAGGGAGTAGTTCTCTCTCGAGGCTAAGGGTTCTACCGGTAGCTATATGTTCATATCTCTCTCTATGCATGATCATATTGTGATCATGAGCTTTGTAATCAAGTAGATCTACCTTGCTACTCAAGTGCTTTAATAGATCTCTGCTCTCCCCATGTGTGTGAAAGTGACAACGTGCACACCATGGTGGCACTTAGGCTAGAGTACAAATACTTATTATGAGTTATATTTGGATTTGGATGTCTTTATGAAATTGTGGTGTTTGTTGGAACCATCTAGTGCTCAAGGTGACAGTGTGGGGTTATCTAGATGGGAAAGGCTTACTTTGTGGTGTGCTGTTATAGCCCTACCATGGATTAGAGTGTCCAACCGGAGAGTAGTTAAGAGTAGTATCATAAAGATAAGATATTTATATGAGAGTGTTCACTAGTGAAAGTATGATCCCTAGGCCTTGTTTCTAAGCATTGATACACCGTTTACAATTAGATCTATTTCATGTTTGATTGCTTCCATCTTTATTTCAGTTTACCTTTAGTCTTTTCCCACGTCAACCACACGCCAGCAAGCTATTTTCTGGCACCGTTACTACTTATAATTATCCATACCACTTGTATTTCACTATCTCTTCGCCGAACTAGAGCACCTATACACCTGACAAGTGTATTGGGTGTGTTGGGGACACAAGAGACTTCTTGTATCTTGATTGCAGGGTTGCTTGAGAGGGAATACCTTTGACCACCTCCTCCTGAGTTCGATAAACCTTGGGTGATCCACTTAAGGGAAAACTTGCTACTGTTCTACAAACCTCTGCACTTGGAGGCCCAACAACTGTCTACAAGAATAGAAGTGCATAGACATCAACCTATTTTCTAGCGTTGTTGCCGCGGAGTTAAGGTAAAAGGTACTCATATCCTCCGATGTGAGTGCTCGAAGTTATTTCCTTTAGATTCTGCCATTATATCTTTTTGTTTCTTGTTTTTATTTTCACTAGTTAGGCTTAATGGAAAACAACAACAAAATTAGAGAGCTTTATAGTATTTATCTTGAGTTAGGACATGAAGTGTTTGAAGAAAAAATTAAAAAACCTATGGAAATTTATTTGCATGCTAATAGCAATGTTGTTAGTATGAATTCTTTGGACACCATTATTGCTAATGCTATGGAAAAGTCTAAGCTTGGGGAAGCTAGTTTTTATGAAAATGATCTTTTTAGTTCCCCAACTTTGGAAGATAGCTATTCTATTGCTTATGATGATACCAAACCTCCAATATATGATGATTACAATGATGAATATGATATTTTCAGTCCACCTACTATTGATGAGAAAATGAATTATGATTACAATATACCTCCTATATTTGATGATTATGGTGATGAGAATAATAATGATAGCTATTTTGTTGAATTTGCTCCCACTACCATTAATAAGAATGACTATTCTTATGTGGAGAGTAATAATTCTTTTATGCATGTGGCTCATGATAAGAATGTTTTATGTGATAGTTATATTGTTAATTTTATTCATGATGCTACTAAAAGTTATTATGAGAGAGGGAAACATGGTTTTATGCATCTCAATAATATTAAGTTTCCCCTCTTTATGTTGAAAGTCTTGAAGTTGCACTTGTTTTTCTTTACTACGCTTGTTGCTTTGTGCTTTCATGACTTGTTTCTTTACAATATTCCTATGCATAGGAAGTGGATTAGACTTAAATGTGATTTGAATTTGCTTCTTTATGCTCTCTTTTACTTCAATTCATATTTCCTATGTGAGCATCTTCTCAAACTATCATGCCTAACTTAAAGGCGTCAAAGAAAAGTACTTATTGGGAGATAACCCAAAAGTTTTAGATGAGTCTTCAAAGTTATTACCTCTGTAATAACCGCTCCTTATCCTTTTTATTTGCTTTTTGTGCCAAGAGTAACCTCTAATGAGAGAGAAGTAATGCTTGGGAAAGTTGCTGTCCCGAAACAGATTTCTGTGCTTCCCCGTAAAAATTTGTGTAAAATCTCTGTACGTCCTTTTGAGGCGTGAATTATTATACTTATGACCCAGGTTGTTATCTAACTTTTGTTAGTTCAACACTTTTCGATTTGAGCAACAGAAGGTCTTCGAAAAAATTGGTTTTTACCTGCTGGTCTGTTTTGACAGATTTCTGCCATTATTTGCATTTGCTTCTTGTTAGTTCCTTTTTAAGTTCTTTTGGGGAACTGAGCTTTTTGAGGGAAGTGCTAAAGTAGCTAGTATTTTAATGGAAGTTTTATTGGTGTTGGAACTGAACCTAAAAGACTTATTATCTTGAGTGCACTAATGTTGCTAATAAAGATTGTGTGAAGTTTTGTATGAAGGAAAAATTTCAGGTGTATGGAAGGAATGAGTAATGAGATGAAGGATGGACTAAAGCTCAAGCTTGGGGATGCCACGCATGTCACCCCAAGAAATATCCAAGAAGTACAAGCGTCAAAACTTGGGGATGCCCAAGGCATCCCCTTCTTCATCAATAAAAATCCTAGGTTCCTTCCAAACGCTTCATTTTATTGTTTCATGCACAGTTGTGTTGTTCTTGGAGCGTCTCCTTTTTTGTTTCTGGTTTTCGTTTGCTTGGTTTGTTTAGTCTGCTGAATAAATTGGTTGGACCCCCTCTTTCATACATTGGTTTTCAAATAATTTGGTTTGGTTTGGAAAAGAGTAGGAAAGTTCATGCTTAAGTGGTAAAGAGAGCTTGTTTTTGACTGTGGCATATGCTTTGTCATGCCATGCTTGATATTGTTTTGGCTTTATGCTTAGTATTGTTTGATGTACCATGACTTGTTATAAACAATTGAGATTGCTTAATGTGCCTTGGAAGGATTATGCGTTGTTTTAGCATATTAAAGCATAGTATTGTGGTATTCTCCTTTGAGGCTTTATTTGGGTTGACTTGGCACATGATCACATCATGTATAGCCTTTATGATCCTTTACTTTTCCACTTGTAGTATCACTTTATGCTTTGATCAATGATGTTTTGTCGCTCTGCATGATTATGGCCATTATTGCTCTCTTAGTTTGTCGCTCCCAGTCTTTTGCTAGCCTCCGTAACCAAGTATGAGTTCCACTCATGCATCCAATTCCTTAAACCAAGTTATTCCAAAGAGTCCACCATACCTACCTACTAGCATATGCTATTCCAAGTATATTCATGTTTTTATCTACCTTCCGAATAAAACTTGTTATGAGAAAACTAGTGATTAAAGGTCTCACGAACTTGATGGCACACTTTACTTTTCTCGCCCTTAATAAACTTGAACCATTGTGTCATCTATGTTGTATATGCTTGCACTTATTTTTTGGGGATTAGCAGAACCATGCTGTCATGGGGAACACTTTCAACATTGCACTTGTACTTTGTACCTAGTTGATATCATGCTCTTTTGTTTATGGATGTCGTCGGTGTGAAATGAAAGGGGAGCTTGTAAGTCCATGGAGTTATGTATATGTGTTAGAGAAACGCCTGGGCCGTAGGTCTAATCCATGTTGTCATGGTGGAAACCTGTAGCGTAACCATAATGAGCTGTCTATGAAGCATTCTTCTTATAAAAAAAGACTCAGATATTGAGAAAAAGGATAAAAAGAAAAAAGAGAGATTTATGAAAAGAGGAAAGAGAGAAAAAAGCACCATATTCCCATAATAAATAAGAAGATTGCTGAGATGCTCGTTGTCTGCTTGCCTTGTCATTTTGATATGGGGATTCTTCCGTATCATCGGGCAAGGGGTACCCCGTTGGCGGTTCTCTATGATACACATGTACTTACAATGGCAAGAACTTACCGGTGACTAAACTTGAGTAGCATGAGGAGCAACCCTCGTATTCAAGGGACATGAGATTTCTAACTTATACTTTGTCAAGCATATACACCATAGTTTGTTCACTTTAACCTTAATCACTTCAAGATGCTTATGATAGGGGCAATGAGAGCTGAAAGCTATAAGTACCATAATTTTTGGAAGCTATTTATGAGACTTGAATCCCTACTTCCTTCTATGAAGGCCTTTCTTCCACCATTATATTGAGTCTCCACCTTCTACCTTTATGCACTTACTTTGAGAGCATAGTGGCCATTCTTAGTTCTATGTGCATTGTCCCAAGACTAGTTGATTGATGCATAACTTGATATTGCTTGTTTTAAACTATTTGTATCTAGTCACTCTTATGAACTTTGAAGGTGTCCTATGCATTTATATTTGCTACTCTATGAGGGACAAGCTGAATTCTATTATGCTATATTTTCTTTATGTGAAACAAACAAACATCTTGCAAAGCATTGTTATTCATGAATCTTTTGTTTGTGCCTTTTCATGTTGCAACATAGTTTCTTTGTCTATTGCTAGAACTTTGTCTTTCATCTTATGATTGAAGTACTATGATCCCACCTTTGATTGTTTTACAAATACTTTGATCAAATTTATGATGGTGCATGTCACCTAAAAAATTATTCTTTCTTTTTATCACTTACCTACTCGAGGACGAGCAGGAGTTGAGCTTGGGGATGTTGATACATTGCAAATGTATCTATAATTTTTGATGTTCCATGCTTGGTTTTATCTACTTTCTTGTGTTTTGTCCACACTTTGGAGTACTTTTCATAACTTTCTTGGACTAACCTATTAACAAGATGCCACAGTGCTAGTTGCCTGTTTTCTGCTGTTTTTGGTTCCAGGAAAGTCAGAAAATCAATATTCTCGGAATTGGACCGGACAAAAGCCAAAGTCGATATTTTACCGGAAGACTCACGGAGCTAGAAGACGAGACGGAGAGGGGCCAGGGGCTGGCCACACCACCTGGTGGCGTGGGCCAGGCCAGGCCGCGCCAGGGGATGGTGTGGGCCCCCTGGCACCCCCGCAGTCTCCTATCTCGCCTATAAGAGCTTCCCGATGCATAAACCCTAAATCATCAAGCCTCCAGCCACGAAAAGTTCCGCAGCGCCGCCGCCACCGAAGGGGAGATTCGTGGGACATAAAGTCTCTGTTCCGGCACCCTGCCGGGATGGGGAAGTGCCCCTGGAGCCATCTCCATCGATCTCCACCACCATCTCCATCGATGTTGCTGATTCCCATGATGAGGAGGGAGTAGTTCTCTCTCGAGGCTAAGGGTTCTACCGGTAGCTATGTGTTCATCTCTCTCTCTCTATGCATGATCATATTGTGATCATGAGCTTTGTAATCAAGTAGATCTACCTTGCTACTCAAGTGCTTTAATAGATCTCTGCTCTCCCCATGTGTGTGAAAGTGACAGCGTGCACACCATGGTGGCACTTAGGCTAGAGATTACAAATACTTGTTATGAGTTATATTTGGAGTTGGATGTGTTTATGTAATTTTGGTGTTTGTTGGAACCATCTAGTGCTCAAGGTGACAATGTGGGGTTATCTAGATGGGAAAGGCTTACTTTGAGGTGTGCTGTTATAGCCCTACCATGGATTAGAGTGTCCAACCGGAGAGTAGTTAAGAGTAGTATCATAAAGAGAAGATATTTATATGAGAGTGTTCACTAGTGAAAGTATGATCCCTAGGCCTTGTTTCTAAGCATTGATACACCGTTTGCAATTAGATCTGTTACATGTTTGCTTGCTTCCATCTTTATTTCAATTCGCCTTTAGTCTTTTCCCACTTCAACCGCACGCTATCAAGCTATTTTATGGCACCGTTACCACTTATAATTATCCATACCACTTCTATTTAACTATCTCTTCGCCGAACTAGTGCACCTATACACCTGACAAGTGTATTGGGTGTGTTGGGGACACAAGAGACTTATTGTATCTTGATTGCAGGGTTTCTTGAGAGGGAATACCTTTGACCACTTCCTCCCTGAGTTCGATAAACCTTGGGTGATCCACTTAAGGGAAAACTTGCTACTGTTCTACAAACCTCTGCACTTGGAGGCCCAACAACTACAAGAATAGAAGTGCGTAGACATCAACTCTCACCTTCGAGATTCCGGAATTGGGGAAGCTAATCAAAAATCTCATCGAGAGAACACCGCCACCACTGAAGGAGTAATTCGTCATCAGGTTTTTGCATCCCCTTGGTTTGTTACAATCTTGGGGGAGTGTCGCGGTATCATATCACTATCTTCTATTTTTTTACCTTTTTAGTAGAGTCATATCATGAATAGAGAAGTTATCATGTAGGATGGTTTGCATTATAGAAGTGTCCCCCCTCTCGTTAGATATCTATGTATCCCTCGGTGTGAGTTGCCATTATGGATTATTAATGAGAAGTTCTATCATTTACTCTTTTACATATCTTATATTAGTTTTCAATTCATGGTTATATGATTGATCTTGTCGTTAGTATTGGTATCACTTTGGGATCATTGAGTTAATTTAGTTGGTTCTGGCAAACCTGGGTCGGTCAGTAGCAACAATATTTTGAGAATTGAATGGAAAAGACAAAAGTACACTTAAAGAAATATAATTTCATCATCTTTCTTTCTTGATTTGCTCATAAGTTTAGTATTCTCTAGTTAAGATCTTTTGTGCTTCTAAGGAAGATTGCATGTTTATTTTTATGACTTGTTTGTTTGTTTGTTTCCTTCAACTCTTATGCTTGCTACCCAGCCTTGCCAGTCAAAAACCTGTACTGAGAGGGAATGCTTCTCGTGCATCCAATCCTTAAACCAAAACCTATGCCATTTGTGTCCACCATACCTACCTAATAGCACTATTGCTATTCAAATTAAATTCATGTTTTTATCTACCTTCCGAATTAAACTTGTTATGTGAAAATTAGTGATTAAAGCTCTCACGAACGTGATGGCACACTTTACTTTCTTGCACTTAATAAACTTGAACCATTGTGTCCATCTATGTTGCATATATGCTTGCGCTTTGTAAGTTGTGAATTAACAGAACCATGCATCATGGGGAACGCTTTCAACATTGCACTGGTACTTTGTACCTCGTTGATATCATGATTCTTTTGCTTATGGATCCCGGCGGTGTGAAATAAAAGGGGAACTTGTAAGATCATGGAGTTTGTATGTGTTAGAGAAACGCCTGGGCCGCTAGCCTAAGGCATGCCTAATCATGGTGGAAACTTGCAGCATAACCATAATGAGCACTCTATGAAGAATCCTCAATAAAAACCTATGCAAATAGCAAATAAAAAGATTGCTGAGATGCTCATTGTCTGCTTGCCTTGTCATTTTGATTATGGGATAGCTCCTGTATCATGTGCAAGGGGTTCCCCATTGGCAGTTCTCTATGATACATATGTATTTACAATGACAAGAGCTTACTTGTGACTGAAGTTGAGTAGCATGAGGTTCGGTACTTGACATGGGTATACCCTGCAGGTACTCGAGTATGGTATATACGGTCCAGATACGATGGAAGCCCACGACGTTTCCACGACCTGATAAAGACTTCGAGTGGCTCACGGACTCTCGATTACTTGCGACGCAAGAAAAAGCTTAGAGATAGAAAGTTCAAAGGGAAAACCCTAACTTGTAACCGACTCGACCTGCTACCCGAGACCTAGCCCATCTATATAAAGGCTAGGAGGGGGCAGCGAGGAGCACACACGCAACCCTAGTTTCCACAACTCTCGCCAGATTGCATATGCGCACCCCTGTAATCTTCGATTCCTCCATTAATTCCAAGAGCAGACAAGCAGGAGTAGGGACCTCTACGAGGCCTGAACCTGGGTAAACCTTGTGTCCCTGTGTACTTGTTTGCTAGCCGACTGATGCCTCCAGCGCTCCCTCCTTCTCCAAAACCCAAGTCCATAACAATGGGCATTGATGAGTTAAACCCTCGTCAATTGGCGCCGTCTGTGGGAATTGGGAGTGCTGATGTTGCAGCTTCTTCGGCCCCATCAACCGCGATCTACAACTCCGCAACAACGGAGATTCACCAGCTCTTCGGCGCGTTCGACTTCACCATCCACACGTCGGCCACTCGCCCGGCTTTCGAGTCTGTGGGCGATGGAATCAGCTTGGCGATTGGGAGCTTCCGCTTCCAGGTTGGTCAGATGGGCACGCTTTGCACGCCTGACCAGCCAACAGAACCCGTGATTGCTCCAGCATCGTGGTTCCCACCACCAATCGGCACCCTCAGCGAGCTCAACACCTCAGCAGCAGCTGAGAGCACGGACAGCGACAGTAGTCGCGGATCCGATCTAGGTGACCTAGCGACGGAAGATGGAGTCTACGGCTCCGGATCCGAAAGTTGTGGAAGCAACAGCTTCCCCAACCACTTCATGTGCACCGTCATCAACGCTGGCGAAACCAGCACCAATCGCGAAAACAGCGGCAATGGGCCTGATCCGCCCAACGGTAGCACACCTAATGGCGGACCACCTAACGGTGGCCCACTAACGGTGGCAATGGAGCACCCATCAACAATGGAGGGGCAGTCAAACCACCAACCATGGTGAACGAACACACTGGCGAACATGTCGTGATCAGGCTCAACGACAACGAATGGGCCTGTTGCCGAGAAGCACTGCGAGGCAACCCTCTGCCCCCCGGCACGCCACAGGATTTGCTGATGGGCTACCATTGGATACTAAAGGAGGAGTACAGACGCCAGCTGCATACAATCATGCAACTCGAGGCGCTTAAAAAAGCGATGGATGAATCAAGTCTCCGACGAGCCAGGTTCTCCTCCCACGAAGGATCCTCCTCCAAAGGCAACGAGTACATTGCCAACAAGAGGCGATCTTGAATGGCTCATCTCACCGAGCAGGAACGCATAGAAGCTGCAAAAGTCCTCGACTTCAGCTCTATGACAGTCGACATGCGAGGCAACGTGGTCCCAGAGACGCCGCAAGCTGTGGTGACAGCGGCCACCATGTACCTCCTCAACAACCAGCCGCCGGCTAGGGATCCCCGAGCCGCCATGCACCGATCTACGATCGCAGGCTTGGGGTTAATCGAGGATGCTCTTGACAAAGAGCCGACGCCGAAGCCGAAGAAAGGCAAGGCTCTGGCAAAACGCTATTCCTCACCCTCGTCCAACGACGACAGTCATGATCTGTCTCGACGTCGCCGCTCATGGCGACACGACCACGACTATGACACGCGCGATGACCTCAGGCAGCGCAAAATCGACAAGTCAAGGGCACGACGTGCCCATTCTACTGACTCAGAGGACGAAGACGTGGAGCTCTGTGGCGCCAGATGCTTCAGCAGAGCTATCAGGCAGAAGCGAATGCCCAAGGGGTTCAAGATCCCATCAGAGAACCCCAAATTTGACAGTCTGTAGGGCCCAAAAATATGGTTGGGGGATGACTTCTCCTCCGTCAAGCTCCATGGCAGGAGTCGAAGCACGGCCATGCAATGCCTACAACTACAGCTGCAGGGCGCCGCCCAAGCATGGCTCAACAATCTCCTGCGCGGATCCATTCGCAGCTGGGAAGAGCTGTTCTACAACTTTGTGCGCAACTTCAAGGGCACTTACAAAAGGCCCGCATCAATCGAAGAACTAAGGAGCTGCCAGCAAAGGACGGGCGAATCGCTACGCTCGTACATCCAGAGGTGGTCCATCATCAAGAACTCCGCAGAAAACATCTCGGAGGATCGCGCAATCGACACATTCAATGGTGGAGTTCGCCGCATAGAGCTTTGAGAGGCGCTAGGCCGCTCGAAACCAAAACAATTGACCACCTGATGGAGATCACGAATCAGTTGGCCGATGGAGAAGATTCGGTGAGAAACCGCACCTACTCTGACGACGACGAAGACCTCGGGTGCAGACGCGATCGTCGAGGCAAGCGGCGAATGCACGCCTACGATGACCGCGGCGACGTCAATATGGTCGCAGCCGGCTACGCCGACAAACGCGACGACAACCACAAAAGTGGCTACCGCAGCAGTGGATACCGCGACTCCAGGAAAACCACGCAAGTATGGCAATGCCGCACTCACGAGGAAGCACCCGCAACATCCATCGAGGACAAACTATCTGGGTCATGCAACGTGCACTTCTACATCGACAAGCATGACAGCAAGAAGAAATCCAGCCACCTCCTCAAGGACTGCCGCGAGTTCCTCAAACTCCATGAGGGCCTGGCTCGAATGAATCGCGACGCGGTCAACAGGGGCTATGGAACCGCCCAAGCGCTGTGGCACATGGAGCTCCTCCACCACCGCCTGGACCACCGCCACCCACAGCTGCGCCCGACTAGCATCACGGAGGCGAGCCGTACCCACAGGCCGTGGGCAACATGATGATCCAAAAGGGACGCCCCTCGAATCAGGTGCAGAAGGCCATCACTCGCCAAGTCAACTTGGCGACAAACTCCCCACTTTCCACCACTGAGTACCTCAGCGGAAGTGACTCCTGCATCACCTTCGACAAGCGTGACCATCCGCGCCAAGTCCCCCGTCCAGGCCACTGTCCCCTTATACTCGAGGCGCAGATCGGAGGCTTCAACATGAGTCGTGTATTCATGGATGGAGGAAGCGGCATCAACCTCATGTTCAGAAGTACCTTGCGTGCAATGAGGACCCCCCTGACATGCCTGGAGGTCTCAAACACGACATTCCACGTGTCACATCCCAAAATTCTTCTAATTTTGGAATGTAAAGTTAATAAAATAACTTGGTTGAATTGTTTGACTTTGTTGAAATTTCTCAAAGAAAAGAAACTTTCTGTTATGATTTTCCTTCCTTGACTTCAGAAACTTGTATGAGATTGGATTAACATGACTATCCAACTTGTTTTCATTTTCTTTTCAATCATTTGATTCTTTAAATATCCAACCATGCTTAGATGAATAAAGAGGGGGAATAAAATGACTTTCCCAATTATGGTGGGGTGATATTCTAATTTCCCTATTTGACCCTTTAAGTCTCTACTTCGATTTAGATGCTTTTCACCACTTGCTTGAAAAGAGAGAAGATAACATGACATCTTCATTTTCATTGGATGTTAAGAATGTGTTCATTCATGTTACATGATTGAACTTGTTGTTTTGGGCATTTGTGGCATTGTGTGTTTTGGTTGAGTGGTTAAAATAAAACCCTAAGAAGCTATTTAGAAATATTGCATAGTAGCCATATAAGGCCAAATGCATAAAACCCTATATCCTTTTGATAATACCTAAGTATCCATATAGGCAAAAAGGCGTGAATTGAGTTTTAGTTTTAGGATTTGTGTGAATGTTTGAAAAATGAAAATTATGAAGCATTCATAAGCATTGCTTTGCATTCATGCAAAGTTTCCAAAAATTGAATCGAAATCCTAATATCTAAATCTAATAGTTGATTTGCCGAAATGTTCCTATAAGGAATATATAGACATTTATAAAGAAATCATCTTCAAACTAGTGAAAATGTTACAAATATGATCTTATAATGATCTACTGAATTTTAGAAAAATTTAGAAACAAGAATCATGTCATTTGGAGTTCGTATGCAAAAGATATAAAAAATACCAAAATATAAAAAAACGAAATGGGCCGGTCCAACTAGGCCGACGGAACCAGCCGAAGGGATCGATCCCACCTCCGCTTTAAAAACCGTGCGAAATCTGTTTTCTCAAACCTATATTTATTAAAACACTCATAACTTTTTATCTATAACTCCGAATTGACTTCCGTTTATTTCTACTTGTTCTCTACTTCAAGATATATCTTCCCATCATCCTAAAAGCCTAAATAATCCCTCGGAGCCATAGCTATAACACTTTTCCTTCCCGAAATCCCGAATCTACACCCTCCCGAATCGTATTTCGCTTCTAAACCCATCTAAACTTTGTCGGATGCCTTCGGCTTCAACACGAAAGTTGTAGATCTCGTCGAAATCTTTCAATTCCGACAAACCTCACCTCTTCTCATCCATCACAGCCGGAGAATTTCGCAACGCAATATTTCAGATCTGATGGCGTAATTCCAAGATCTCCTCGCGCTTGTTTCTTGAAATCCAAATTCCTTTGGTGAAAAGGTAGATCTAATCATCCTCCACAACTTTCATGTTTAAAGTTTTTCGATTTGACCTACGGATTTGTCTCTTTAACATAGATCTACTTCTAGTGCTTTGTGAGGCAAAATCGGGTCTATTTTGAGCCAACTTCTTTTCTAGCCACCGGATCTCATCTCGGCGGTCGAGATTCAAACGTCCCGATCAGTTGCCTCGTCACTGCCACGTCGTCGTCAGGTCAGCGTCTAGTCCCAGTCAGCCTGCACGGTCAACCTGTCTAGTCAGCGGAATATTTCCTGGAATATTCCGTTCGAATTTAAAATTGCACATTATAGATCTAACTTGTAAAATCCATAGAAAATTCATACTATGTCCAAACATTGCAAATAATATACCGTTGGAATCACAAAATTGTGTAGAGTATTAATATATAATTGTATCAGACATTTACTGTAAGTATTTGTCGTGCTTATTTAAATGGTTTAATACACTTTTGGAGCAATTAATTCACAAAAAATAAAATACAACTCAGAAAAATACAAATGATATACCCCTGGATTCACAAAATTATATAGAACATGATTCTGGAATAAAATTACAAGTTTACTGTATAGATTACTGGCGAATAATTAATTAGTATTATTGGCCTTTTAAATCATTAAATTCATAGTAAATAATCTACAGATCCGAAAAATATGAGTAATATGTCCCTGAGTTCATAATCTTGCTTAGTTTTCAGATATGTACCTAGTTTTGTTTGTTGTCAGTATGATCTGTTCAGATTTATTAAACTCCTTAAACACTAAATAAATCCTAGAAAAAGATCTATAACTCCGATTAGGGTGAATCCAATTGCTACTGGTTCGTATTAAAGCCCTCTATCCATTACAGTTCAGATATAAATTTAATTAGGCAACTAGTACAGAAGATACAACAGTTATGTTAAAACCCCTTTATTGGCAATTGAAATTGGATAACAAATACTATATTGCATTAAAACTCTTCTACATGCATCATGTGATCTAGTATTGTTTAGATAACTAATTACAACCATTGTGACATATTAAATCATCATGCATGCATTTGATCATCACTGTTTTATTGTATTGTTGCATGATTGCAATGTTTGAATGATATGTGGTTGTGCTTTTGCTTTTGAACGATAGATTGCGAGGAGTGTAACTACTATGATCGCTACAGCTATGATTGCGAGCATTGTGATTGCAAGTATTTTGAGTGCGACGAGTGCAATGATTGCAATTGTGAGGATTGTTTGAACGACTACATCAACTAAAGGCAAGTGGAGCTTCATAAATGTCCTAATTACTTTCTATATGCATTGTAGCTTGTTTTGTTTTTTACAAGTTTATCTATTGCTATGCTATATCCTATTATGTCTTAGCCTTTCTCGTTAGGTGAGCCATCGTAAGTAGTTGTGCTTAGTTGTGCTTATGTCGACGAGGGTGGGATACACCATGGCAAAGATTGTTTTGAAAGAACGTGTTTGGAAAGTTTGAAAACAACTTAATTAATGAACTCTCTGGGTGGATTGGTAATTGCTTGGTTCGTGAATGCCGGGCCCATGTCTATGGTTTACCCGAGTAGTTCACTTGTGGATGGCCACCCAGGTTTCTGAGAAATGATTAGTGTCTTGATTTGGTAGCTTCCGTGTGCAACCATATGCAAGTGAGTTATGGGTGGCTGGATGGACTTAGTAGGTTGTGGCGACCCGAGCTCTTCGTATCCAGAGATGTAGTGAATGTGATAGGTTGGTACGGTGCGTGGATGGGCTTGGGGAGCTACTTCCCGAATTGTCTCTTCTTGGACTTCTCCCTATCACGACTCAATATGCGTGTCGTGGTACGAGCGGGTTGACCAAGTCATATGGGTAAAGTGGGCAACCCCTGCAGGGTGTAAAACTAAGTGCTTAGCCGTGTCCCCGGTAATGGATGTTTGAGTTGCTGAATTATGGGTGCTATGACATGTTCGTATTCATTCTAACTTGTAATTGCTAAAACTTGTGGTTGAAACATAATTGGGTTGTGTGAAGAAGATCAAATGTTTTACAAATAATTTACAAAAGATAGGATAAAGTATTTTGCTGCTACAACTAAGCCTGAACCCCACAAGCCAGATATGCATATAGTTATTAGCCTTGTTGATTCTCTCATTGTTCCACTTGCCAGTGCATTCCAAGTGCTAACCCTTCGGGGCTGCTACGTTTTATGTTGCAGGTTATATCGATTATGAGTGATCGAATAGGTCGCGATACTCCACTCAACAGTTGTTCGCCTGTGGCACAATTGAAGATGGAGCCTATTATCTGTTTAGGCTTCCATATGCTACTTTGTTATTTGAGCTAGCCTTTGAGCTACGCATTATGTAATAATTACAGATTCTGGATCATTCGATGTAATAATGATGCACTGCTATATTCTTTGGTATTCATCTGTACTGTGTGTGCCAGTGAACCGATCCAGGGATTGGCACTATACACAGGAACTCAGCCTTATCAGGCGAGGGTGTTACACCACGGCATCGTCCCAGGCAAGGGCATATATCCCCTAGGAAAAATCAACCTTGACGTCATCTTCGGCACGCCGAAAAACTTCCGGCGCGAACGCATCAACTTTGAAGTCGTCGACTGGCCTTCACAGTACCACTACATCCTCGGACGCGTCGCGTTCGCTAGGTTCATGGCGATACTGCACTACGCCTACCTGCAGATGAAAATGCCAGGTCCAAATGGCGTCATCACAATAAACAGGAGCTTTGAGAGGTCCGACAGCTACGACAGGAAATTCAATAGAATCTCCCAGTCTTTTGGCATGCAGGAGGAGCTCGCATGATTAAAGGAGTCGATAGAAAACAGTCTGCCTCCCCTAAGCAGGCCAAGCTCAGCCGACCTGTCCTTCGACTCGTCGGTACACACGAAGAAAGTTCAGGTCCACCCATCGGACCCGACCAAGACGACCCTCATCGCCAACAACTTGAGTTCCGCATAGGAACTCACGCTCGTCGAATTCCTCCGTGAGCACTAGGAAATCTTCGCCTGGTGTCCAGCAGATATGCCAGGGGTTCCCAGGGAATTCACCGAGCATGCACTCAACGTAAATCCAGATGCCATGCCAGTTAAGCAGACAATACGGCGACTGTCTGAACCACGAGCAAAAGCGGTCGGGATGGAGATCAACAGACTCCTCGACGCAAACTTTATACGCGAGATCAAGGAAAGCACTTGGCTCGCTAATACAGTGCTGGTGCCCAAAAAGACACGGATATCATGCGGATGTGCGTAGACTTCACCTCCTTGAATAAGCACTGCCCAAAGGATCACTTCCTGTTGCCGCGAATTGACCAAATCATCGACTCCACTGCGGGATGTGAACGCCTCTACTTCCTCGATACCTACTCAGGCTATAATCAGATTCGAATGATGGAGGAAGATCAAGAGAAGATGACATTTACAATGCCCTTTGGCGTATTCAGCTACAACACCATGCCCTTCGGGCTAAAAAACGCAGGAGCAACCTATCAGCGGTGCATGCAAGCCTGCCTCAAGAACCAACTTGGTCGCAATATCCAAGTCTACGTCGATGACATCGTCATCAAAACCAAGGAAGAAGCCTCGCTAATCGACGATTTACGCGAGACCTTCGCCGACCTCGACCACTACCGGATCAAGCTCAATCCGGACAAATGCGCCTTCGGCGTACCATCTGGGCAATTACTTGGGTATCTTATCTCCGCGAGGGGGATTGAGGTGAACCCGAAGAAAATACATGTAAGGGGCGTCGAACAGCTGGCTGGGCGAATCGCGACGCTTAGTCGATTCATCAGTCGAATGGGCGAAAAGGCACTGCCTTTCTACCAACTTATCTGCAAAGCTGACAAGTTCGAGTGGACTGACGAAGCGCAAGAAGCATTCAAAGACCTTAAACGTCTACTGTCCACCTCGCCAGTATTGGTGACCCCACGCGAAAAAGAGCCACTATTGCTCTATATCGCCGCCACCAACCAGGTGGTCAGCACGGTGCTCGTGGTGGAACGAGCCGAAGAAAACAAAGTCCACGGGGTACAACGCCCAGTCTACTACCTCAGCGAGGTGCTCACGCCAACAAAGTAGCGGTACCCACACTACTAGAAGCTGGCATACGGCGTCTTCATGACAGCCAGGCGACTGCGCCACTACTTCTAGGAGCACCCAATCGTGGTGGTCAACGACGCCCAGCTTGGACATATTCTCAACTACCCCGACGCCACCGGATGAGTCGCGCTTTGGGGAATCGAGCTATCTCCACGAGATATTACATATGAGAAGCACGACGCGATCAAGTCGCAAGTCCTCCCTGATTTCCTCGTGCACTGGATGGAGAACCAGCTCCTCGAAAAACTAGATATGTCCTATCTCTGGAGAATGCACTTCGAGGGGTCCAAACGAAAGGACGGAGCTGGTGAAGGTGTCATACTGACATTGCCCTGATGGCCTAAAATATATCGAGCTCGTTGGGGAACCCCAAGAGGAAGGTATGATGAGCACAGCAGCAAGTTTTCCCTCAGTACGAAACCAAGGTTATCAAGCCAGTAGGAGCAAGGAAACACCCCAAAGGTGTAGCTAGCTGAACGTTGGCAGGGCGCACTACCGGTGCCAGCAACAACGTGGAGACCTACACAACACAACCACAGAACTCTGTCCCCAACTTGCGATGAGGTTGTCAATCTCACCGGTTTTGCTAAAAACAAAGGATTAAACGTATCGAATGGAAGGAAGTAATAGTTTGTAGAAAGTAAACACAAAGCAGTAAATAGTTTGTAGATTGTATGTAAAAGAAAGGACTGGGTCCATAGTTCACTAGAGGTGGCTCTCCTTAAGATAGATAACATGCTGTGAACAAATTGCAGCGGGGCAATTGACAAACATCGAGAAAGCATACAAGCATATACTAATCATCTTGACTCCTTTGAGACTTGATTGGGCATTACAACATTATACATAGACCGTCATCCAACTGCATCTATGACTAATAGTCCACCTTCAGGTTATCATCCGAACCCCCTCCAGTATTAAGTTGCAAGCAACAGATTATTGCATTACGAATTGTGTGTAAAGTAAACAATACGATTATTCTATGAACAAAGGATTATTGTTTTCTCCCTAGTAGTAACAGCACATCTAGTACCTTAGAGATTTCTGTCACTTCCCCAGATTACCAGAGGCATGAACCCACTATCGAGCATAAATACTAACTCTTGGAGTTGCTAGCATCTACTTGGCCAAGATAGCTACTAACAACGGAAAGCATGCAAGATCACAAATAACAAAGACATGATAGAATCAATAATCAATTTGAAATAGCATCTCAATATCCATCGGATCCCCGCAAACACAACATGCAGAATTACAAATAGATGATCTTGATCATGAATGAAGCTCACAAGATCTAATCATGATAGCACAAAGGAGGAGAACTAGTCATCTAGCTACTACATGGACCCGTAGTCCAGATATGAACTACTCACGCATCATACCAGAGGCTTGCATGGTGATGAAGAAGGCCTCCAGGGTGATATCCCCTCTCCGGCAGGGTGCCGGGAAGAGCTTCAGATCCCTCCCGATCTAGGGACAGAGACGACGTTGGCTACAGACTCTTTCGTGGAATTTTGATCGGGTACTTAGGGTTTCTGTATCAGAGGCATCTTATAGGCGGAAGGAGAGGCCGAGGGGGTGCTGGAGGCGGCCACACCACCCCCTGGCACAGGCCAGGCCTGGCTGCGCGACTAGGTGGTGTGGCGGCCCCCCTGGCCCCTCTCTGTCTCGTATTCAGGCTCCGTGTGTCCCCCGATAAAATAATGACTTTGGCTTTTGTCCTGTCCAATTCCAAGAATATTCATTTTGTGACTTCCTGGAACCAAAAATAGCAGAAAACATGCAGCTAGCACTATTGCTCTTGTTAATAGGTTAGTCCAAGAAATCATATGAAAAGTACTCCTAAGTGTGGACAAAACATAAGAAAGTAGATAAAACCAATCATGGAACATCAAAAATTATAGATAGATTTGCAATGTATCGACATCCCTAAGCTTAACTCCTGCTCGTCCTCGAGTAGGTAATTAATAAAAAGAAAGAATAATTTTTGAGGTGACATGCACCATCATAAACTTGATCAAAGTATTTGTAAAACATTCAAAGCTGGCATCATAATACTTTAATCATAACATGAAAGACAAAGTTCTAGCAATAAGACAAAGAAACTATGATGCAACATGAAAAGGCACAAACAAAATATTCAGGAATGACAATGCTTTGCAAGACGTTTGTTTGTTTCACATAAAGAAAATATAGCATAGTAGCATTCAGCTTGTCCCTCATAGAGTAGCACATATAAATGCATAGGACACCTTCAAAGTTTACAAGAGTGACTAGATACAAATAGTTTAAAACAAGCAATATCAAGTTATGCATCAATCAACTAGTCTTGGGACAATGCACATAGAACTAAGAATGGCCACTATGCTCTCAAAGTAAGTGCATAAAGATAGAAGGTGGAGACTCAACATAAAAGTAAAAGAAAGGCCTTCATAGAAGGAAGTAGGGATTCTAGTCTCATAAAGAGCTTCCAAAAATTATGGTACTTGTTAGCTTTCAGCTCTCATTGCCCCTATCATAAGCATCTTTAAGGTGATTAAGGTTAAATTGACACAACTAAGAGGATATGCTTGACAAGTTATAAACCGAAATCTCATGCCCCTTACATACGAAGACCGAACCTCATGCTACTTAACTTTAGTCACGAGTAAGCTCTTGTCATTGTAAGTACATGTGTATCATAAAGAACCGCCAATGGGGTACCCCTTGCACATGATACCGGAGCTATCCCATAATCAAAATGACAAGGCAAGTAGACAATGAGCATCTCAGTGATCTTTTTATTTGCTATTTGCATAGGTTTTTATTGAGGATGCTTCATAGAGTGCTCATTATGGTGATACTGCAAGTTTCCACCATGATTAGGCATGGCTTAGGCTAGAGGCCCAGGCGTTTCTCTAACACACATACAAACTCCATGATCTTACAAGTTCCACTTTTATTTCACACCGCAGGGATCCATAAGCAAAAGAACATGATATCAACGGGGTACAAAGTACAAGTGCAATGTTGAAAGCGTTCCCCATGGTACATGGTTCTGCTAATTTCAACTTATAAAGTGCAAACATATACGCAACAAAGAAGGACCCAATGGTTAAATAAATGCAAAAAAGTAAAGTGTGCCATCAAGTTCGTGAGAGCTTTAATCACTAGTTTTCTCATAACAAGTTTAATTTGGAAGGTAGACAAAACAAGAATATACTTGGAATAGCATAAGCTAGTAGGTAGGTATGGTGGACTCTTTGGAATAACTTGGTTTAAAGAGTTGGATGCATGAGTGGAACTCATACTTGGTTGTGTAGGCTAGCAAAAGACTGGGAGCGACAAACTAAGAGAGCAATAATAGACATAATCATGCAGAGCGACAAAACATCATTGATCAAAGCATAAAGTGATTCTACAAGTTGAAAACTAAAGGATCATAAAGGCTATGGTGACTTTTGATAGTCATAACATGGTGTTATCACGCGCCAAGTCAACCCAAATAAAGCATCAAAGAAGAATACCACAATGCTATGCTTTAATATGCTAAAACAATGCATGATTCATCTAAGGCACATTAAGCAATCTCAATTGTTTATAACAAGTCATGCTACAACAAAGAATACTAAGCATAAATCCAAAACAATATCGAGGATGGCATGACGAAGCATAGGCCACAGTCAAAAACAAGCTCTCTTTACCACTTAAGCATGAACTTTCCTACTCTTTTCCAATCCAAACCAAACTATTTGAAAACCAATGTATGAAAGAGGGGGTCCAACCAATTTATTCAGAAAACTATGCAAACAAAGCAAACAAAAAACCCAAACAAAAACAAAAAGAAGACGCTCCAAGAACAACACAATTGTGCATGAAACAATAAAAATGAAGCGTTTGGAAGAAACCTAGGATTTTTATTGATGAAGAAGGGGGTGCCTTGGGCATCCCCAAGCTTTGACGCTTGTAATTCTTGGATATTTATTGGGGTGACACGCGTGGCATCCCCAGGCTTGAGCTTTACTCCATCCTTCATCTCATTACTCATTCCTTCCATACACCTGAAATTTTTTCTTCATAGAAAACTTCACACAACCTTTATTAGCAACATTAGTGCACTCAAGATAATAGGTCTTTAGGTTCAGTTCTAACACCAATAAAACTTCCATTAAAACACTAGCTACTGTAAAACTTCCCTCAAAAAGCTCAATTCCCCAAAAGAACTCAAAAAGGAACCAACAAGAAGCAAATGCAGAAAATGGCAGAAATCTGTCAAAACAGACTAGCAGGTAAAGACGAATTTTTTCAAAGACCTTCTGTTGCTCAAATCAAAAAGTGTTGAACTAACGAAAGTTAGATAACAACCTGGGTCATAAGTAAAAAAACTCACGTCCTCAAAAGGACCTACAGAGATTTTACACAAATTTTTACGGTGAAGCACAGAAATCTGTTTCGGGACAACAACTTTCCCAATCATTACTTCTCTCTCATTAGAGGTTACTCTTTGCACAAAAAGCAAATAAAAAGGATAAGGAGCGGTTATTACAGAATTAATAACTTCCAAGACTCGTCTAAAACTTTTGGGTTATCTCCCAATAAGTACTTTTCTTTAACGCCTTTAAGTTAGGCATAAGAAGCAAGAAAGAATCAAGTGTTCTCAAATGAAGAAGCATTAAGAGAAAATTTTGTTTTCATAGGAGAGGAAAAGGAAGTATTCTCTCTCTTCTTAGGGAAGTGTTCTATACCTTTCTTGAGTGGGAGTTGATATTTAATGGTGCCTTCTTTCATATCAATAATGGCACCAACAGTTCTAAGAAAAGGTCTTCCCAAAGTAATAGGACAAGAAGCATTGCATTAAACATTCAAAACATAGATATCAATGGGGACATAGGCGTTATTGACCATAATAAGAACATCATTAAGACTCCCCATGAGTTTCTTTTTAGCATTGTCATCAAGTGGGACATTCAAATAACAATCTTCGAGTGGTGGCAAATCAAGCATATCATAAATCCTTCTAGGCATAATAGAAACACTACTATCAAGATCATATAAAGCTTTGAAATCAAAATCATCCACTTTCATATTAATGATGGGTTCCCAACCATCTTCTTGTTTTATAGGAATAGAAGCTTTATGTTTCATCTTTTCTTCTTTAATCTTTATGAGAGCATCAGTAATGTGTTTTGTAAAGGCCATGTTCATAGCATTAGCATTAGGACTTTTAGCAAGCTTTTGTAGGAACTTAATAACTTCAGAGATATTGCAACCATCAAGATCAAAATCAAAATTATCATCTAAAGTAGTAGAACTATTACTAGCCTCAACACTAGTGGTGGTGATAGTAGAAACACTAATGTTTCTAGCAATTCCATCTTCTCTTTCCCACTTAGCATGTAATTCAGCGAATAGTCTAACATTTTCATCAATTCTAACTTTTATGGCATTAGTAGCTGCAAAAGGATTATCATTAGTTTCAGGTTTAGCAGCCATTTTATTAAAAGAAGATTGAGCTTCAGCCAAAGATGCTATATTTCTTTCAGCATTAGAGAGTTTTTCCTCAATAGTTTTATTGAAAGCAGTTTGTTTACTAATAAAGTCTTTAAGCATAACTTCAAGTTCAGAGGGAGCACTCCTATTGTTGTTGTAGGAATTTCCATAAGCATTACCATTGTTGGGAGGATATGGCTTATAATTGTTGTTACCAAAATTATTCCTGTAGGCATTGTTGCTAAAATTGTTATTTCTTATAAAGTTCACATCAACTTGCTCTTCTTGAGAAACCAAAGAGGCTAAGGGAACATTATTTGGATCAATATGGGCTTTGCCATTAACAAGCATAGACATAATAACATCAATCTTATCACTCAAGGAGGAGGTTTCCTCAACAGAATTTACCTTCTTACCTTGTGGAGCTCTTTCAGTATGCCATTTAGAGTAGTTAACCATCATATTATCCAGAAGCTTTGTTGCAGCACCCAAAGTAATGGTCATAAAGGTACCTCCAGCAGCAGAATCCAATAGGTTCCTTGAAGAATAGTTCAATCCTGCATTAAAAGTTTGGATGATCATCCAAGCAGTCAGTCCATGAGTGGGACAATTCTTTACCAAAGATTTCATTCTTTCCCAAGCTTGAGCAACATGTTCATTATCAGATTGTTTAAACTTAATTATTTCACTTCTCATAGATATAATCTTAGCAGGAGGATAGTATTTTCCAATGAAAGCATCTTTGCATCTAGTCCAAGAATCAATACTATTCCTAGTTAAGGAATTCAACCATTCTTTAGCTTTTCCTCTCAAAGAGAAAGGAAACAATTTCAGCTTAATAATATCTCCATCTATATCCCTATGCTTTTGCATCTCACAAAGTTCAACAAAGTTATTTAGATGGGCAGCAGGATCTTCATTACCAATACCAGAAAATTGTTCTCTCATAACAAGATTGAGTAAAGCAGGTTTAATCTCAGAGAAAGTAGCTTCAGGGACCGGTGGAGCAACAGGTGTGCTCATAAAATCATTGTTGTTGGTGCTAGTGAAGTCAAACAACTTAGTGTTTTCAAGAGTAGTCATTTTTTTGTGTTTTTGATAAAGAAAGCAAACTAGTAGAACTAATTTTTTGTGTGTTTTTGATAAAGAAGCAAGTAAACAAAACAAAAATAAACTGAGCAAAACAAAAATAACAAAGTAAAGAGATTGGTTATGAGGGACTCCCCTTGTGAAGATGTCCTTGACTCCCCGGCAACGGCGCTAGAAAATATGCTTGATGGCCCAAAATATATCGAGCTCGTTGGGGAACCCCAAGAGGAAGGTATGATGAGCACATCAACAAGTTTTCCCTCAGTACGAAACCAAGGTTATCAATCTAGTAGGAGCAAGGAAACACCCCAAAGGTGTAGCTAGCTGAATGTTGGGAGGGCGCACTACCGGTGCCAGCAGCAACATGGAGACCTACACAACACAACCACAGAACTCTGTCCCCAACTTGCGATGAGGTTGTCAATCTCACCGGTTTTGCTGAAAACAAAGGATTAAACGTATCGAATGGAAGGAAGTAATAGTTTGCAGAAAGTAAACACAAAACAGTAAACAGTTTGTAGATTGTATGTAAAAGAAAGGACTGGGATCCATAGTTCACTAGAGGTGGCTCTCCTTAAGATAGATAACATGCTGGGTGAACAAATTACAACGGGGCAATTGATAAACATCGAGAAAGCATACAAGAATATACTAATCATCTTGACTCCTTTGAGGCTTGATTGGGAATTACAACATTATACATAGACCGTCATCCAACTACATCTATGACTAATAATCCACCTTCAGGTTATCATCTCAACCCCCTCCAGTATTAAGTTGCAAGCAACAGATTATTGCATTATGAATTGCATGTAAAGTAAACAATACGATTGTTCTATGAACAAAGGATTGTTGTTTTCTCCCTAGTAGAAACAACACATCTAATACCTTAGAGATTTATGTCACTTCCCCAGATTACCAGAGGCATGAACCCACTATCGAGCATAAATACTAACTCTTGGAGTTGCTAGCATCTACTTGGCCAATATAGCTACTAACAACGGAAAGCATGCAAGATCACAAATAACAAAGACATGATATAATCAATAATCAATCTGAAATAGCATCTCAATATCCATCGGATCCCCGCAAACACAACATGCATAATTACAAATAGATGATCTTGATCATGAACGGAGCTCACAAGATCTAAACATGAAAGCACAAAGGAGGAGAAACCAGCCATCTAGATACTACATGGATCCGTAGTCCAAGGATGAACTACTCATGCATCACACCAAAGGCTTGCATGGTGATGAAGAAGGCCTCCAGGGTGAATTCCCCTCTTTGACAGGGTGCCGGGAAGAGCTTCAGATCCCTCCCGATCTAGGGACAGAGATGACGGCTGCTACAGACTCTTTCGTGGAATTTTGATCGGGTACTTAGGGTTTCTGTATCGGAGACATCTTATAGGCGAAAGGAGAGGCCGAGGGGGTGCTGGAGGCAGCCACACCACCCCCTGGCATGGGCCAGGCCTAGTCGCGCGGCCAGGTGGTGTGGCGGCCCCCTGGCCCCGCCCCGTCTCATATTCTGGCTCCGTGTGTCCCCCGGTAAATAATGACTTTGGCTTTTGTCCCGTCCAATTCCGATAATATTCATTTTATGACTTCCTCGAACCAAAAACAACAGAAAATAGGCAGCTGGCACTGTGGCTCTTGTTAATAGGTTAGTCCAAGAAATCATATAAAAAGTACTCCAAAGTGTGGATAAAACATAAGAAAGTAGATAAAACCAAGAATGGAACATCAAAAACTATAGATACATTTGCAATGTATCACGCCCCAAGGAGACAAGCTGAAATATATTCTGCGAATGTAGTTCACTGCTTCCAACAATGAAGCTGAGTATGAGGCCATGCTGCATGGGATGCAGATGGAGAAAGCCTGCGGCGCTAAGAGGCTCATCATCTACGGCGACTCCAAACGGGTGGTGAACCAAGCAATGCACGAGTGCGACACACTGAATGACAACAAGCTCGCCTACTACGACCTCTACGACACACTCGAAGGGGACTTTGACGGCTGTGAACTGCGGCATGTAGGCCGCGAAAGCAATGAAGAGGTGGACGCACTCGCCAACATTGGTTCCACCTGCGCCCCCATACCACCTGGGGTATTTCTCGAGCGTATCTGCGAACGCTCTATCAAGCCAAAGGCTGTAGAGAAGAAAACAAGTGCAACAAAGGACTCGGGGGCTACGCCACCCAATGAGCCAATGGCACCCGACGACCTAGAGCTTGACACGGGACTCGAGGGGCCAATGGGCGTCATGATGATCGAGCCATCTTGGACTCAACCCTACATCACATATCTTCTCAGCAAGAAGCTGCCGGACGACCCGACTGACGCGCGACATATCGCACGGCGATCCAAGGCATTCGCCGTCATCAACGGCGAACTATACAAGCGTGGCATCACAAGAGTACTCCAACGGTGCGTCTCCAACGCGGACGGAAGGGCCGTCCTCCTCGACATCCATGAAGGGACCTGCGGACACCAGGCTGGCAGTCACGCCCTTGTTGCCAAAGCTCTTCGAGCTGGATTTTACTAGCCCATGGCCATGCACGACGCCAAGGATATCGTCTAGCGCTGCAACGCTTGCCAACGATTCGCGGACAAACCGCACGCACCTGGCGTGGAACTCCGACCAATACCATTGGCTTGGCCCTTCGCGCAATGGGGACTAGACATGGTAGGCAAGCTCCCCAAATCCTCATGAGGAGGATATGTCTACCTCCTGGTCGCAGTCGACAAATTCACCAAGTGGATAGAGGCCATGCCGGTGACAAACCAATCAGGAGCCAACGCCATCAAGTTCTTCGAATGCATTGTCTATCGCTTCGGAGTGCCACATAGCATCATCACGAACAATGGAACAAACTTCACTTCCAAGGAGTTCTAGGGTTTCTGCGAAAACCTGGGAATCGACATAAGCTACGCCTCCGTAGCTCATCCTCAGACCAACGGTCAAGTCGAAAAGGCCAACGGCCTCGTCTACGGTGGAATCAAGAAGCGACTCCTCCGGCCACTCGAGCAAGCCGCCGGATGTTGGCCAGACGAATTGCAGTCCGTACTTTGGAGCCTGCGCATGACCCCAAACAACGCCACGGGATATACCCCGTTCTTCATGGTGCACGGCGCCGAAGCAGTACTACCCGCAGAAGTACGCTTTAAAGCCCCACGGGTAGTCGCGTACAGCGAGCAGGAGTCAACACTTGCACTCAAAGACTTTGTCGATCTCCTTGACAAGGCACGAGAAATCGCAGCAGAGAGATCAACGATCTACCAGCAAAACCTCCGCAACTACCACAACAGAAGGCTACACCCCAGGCCCTTTGTCGAAGGAGACCTGGTCCTGCGATTGAAGCAGCAAGGGAACCTCAAGCTCCTATCTCCCTGGGAGGGACCATACGTGATTACCGAAGTAATCCCAGGTGGCGCCTATCGCCTTAAAGATTTCGAGACAGGAGTCGCATACTCCAACCCCTGGAACATCGTGCAGCTGCGGCGCTTCTACCCCTAGTCGTTTTTCTCTCTTTTACATTACAAATAAGGCTTTCAGCCAAGCTACTTTGCCACACATTGTACTTCGTACTGTTCTGCAAATAAATAAAGCTAAGTGCCCCAAACTCTATGTTTCCTGTTATCTATCGCAATCTTATTCCTCGGGGGCTGCGCCACCCTTTACACAACTGTTCTACGAACTAATCGTGATATCCCGAGTAGCTGACACAATAATCGAACCCTTGAAAAACACCAACCCAGCTGCAACGCACCTGGCAGGGTGGCAAGGTGCTGAGATAAACACACGTCAGGCTAACGAAAAGGAATCGCATAGTGCAACAGACTCGCAAAAAATACAAGCTAGCTAGCTCTTTACATATCAATATCAATAAATTATATACAACATACATATATAAACTTTACAACACTAGTACACTTATGTGCAGGATACAGGTTAAACTACTGCTGCAATAGAAGAACGTTTGTCTGTTCCTCAAAGAAATCGACAATATCTTCTGCTAGACGATCCACCGCCTGATAATGGGGAACCATGTTCCAGGTCGAGCCTGCCGGCGGCGCCGGAGGTCCAGCAGCAATAGCTGCAATGTCCACATCAGGCCTATGCAGTCGCACCAGCGACAAAGCAGCCTTGGCACTAGCCACTAACTGCTGCTGCACGCACTCACGAACTGCACTTAAATCCTAGAATCTCGCCAGAAGAGCCAACATGCTTGAAGGGACAGTGTCTAGTGGAAACATCGTCTGATAGATGTGCCTGAGGCACGACTGCGCTTTCTTCAGAAAATGAAGCACTCGCAAAGCACGATCCTACAGGGTCGCAAGTGTAATTGCACGGTCATGATCCACCCAGAAGTACCCACTCGCATGCAGTTGCTCCTGGGTCAAATCATTCATTTGAACAACGATCCGATCTTTTTCATCCCGCGGATGGCGAGCACTGACAACTACACCACACAAAAGCAAAGTGTGAAAAGATAGGCATCGCTGCGATTGACTAAAGGAAAAGATAAGAGGATAAAAGGCTAACACTTGAACTGCTCACTCAGCTGGGCCACCTCCTCCAATAGGTATTTCTCGCGAGCAGAGGCTTTCTCCGCCTTCAACTTCCATACATTGGTGCTACCACGGAGGATGGGCAACTCACGCTCCAGTTGTTTAATATGGTCGCGCAATTGCGCAAGCAACGACAACTCCTCCACCTTCGAACGAGGCTGCGCCAAGTTCTCATCGACAGAAGGAGGATCATAAGGATCACTCGAAGGAGCACTCGATGTACCCTAACACGAATCAAGTAAAAAGCAAATAAGAGACCAAGAATACATTTGGCAAAAGGGCATATATGCATTCAGACAAAGGAAAAGTTTTGATTGGGAAACCCCCACAAAATCATTGTTCCATAAAGCAAAAGGCTAAGCCACTACAGCTATTACAAAAGGAGACTAAGGCGCATCATGTTTCTTTGACTTGGACTTCGGCTTCGGGGGCCTCATCGAGTCCGTGGCAGTATCAGATGCCACAAACTTCCCGCCGGCCCCTAACGCCGCAACCTTCACCGCCTTCTTGCCTCGCTGTAGCTCCTCAGAATACTTGGTGACTGTGTTGATGAGTTGTGGCCTGTACTTGCCATAGACAGTTGCAAAAGGAGCAACAATTACCTGTTGACCATCTGCGCCGACGGGCATCGCCTTGGAAACCGCAGCAGGATCCACCTCCACGCCATGGGCTTGAACCATCGCATGGCCATGGAAGCGCCAGCCGCGCGATGCGAGTTCCTGAAATCTGTGGGAATACCTCCGGTGAGGGATTCCACCAGGTCCTCCAAGTTCTCCATCAGCTCAACCTATGGCGTCAGCTCCTCGTGGATGCGCCTGCCAAAGCATCATCGCGACGAAGTGCCTGAGCATCGAAGCTCAGACCGCCAGCATCTACATAGAGCGAAAAGTCAGCACAATAATAAAGTCGAAGAAAGAAACAACGGAAATCTAGACGAAAGGATACCTGAGAGAGACTTGGCAATCGAGAAGAGCTATTCTTCAAACAACGTTTCCCTCGCAGCGATGGAGGTGCGCAAATCCTCTTCGCATTTCCGTGATTCATCCAGCGCAGCGGCTGCCTCGTCGCGACTCTTCACCGCCATGGCAAGCGTCTTTTCAAGAGAAGCATCATCACGAAGAAGTTCATTATGCTCAGCTGCAAAAATACAAGATGGACCATCAGTCGAATGTATAAATCTCACAAGAGCAAAGAAGAAGAAGCAAAACTACTAACCTTCGATGACGCGATGGCGATTTTCCAGCATTGCGTGCTGACGACCCATCGCAAGTACCCGCTCCGCCAAACGAGCAACTTCTTTCACAATGAGCTGCCTCAAGAAAAATAAAGGATCAGGAGATAGCATGGAACACAAATTCGACTGCAAAAAGCAAAATCACACATACATGCTCCTCTAGAGACTCCAAAGTCGATTGCCGCGTAGTCGTCCGGGCAACCATCTGGTGCTCCACAGCGTGCGGAGAACTCGATGAGTTGTGCCCGGAGTGGGCCGCCAATGGAGGAGAAGAAGAACGCTCATCCACTTCCTTGGCCTTGGAGTCTGCGACTCCAGATTCCTTCAAAAATTGGACGTCGCCAGAAGACGACGACGCAGGTTGACTACGGAACAAAAACCAGCATCAGGAAATGCAACTCCAAAAGGAACCAAGATGAGAGTTGTAGACTTACTAGTCAAATTTGTCAAAATCGAATGTTTGCTCCTCCGACTCCGACAACTCCTTCGGCAGCCTCATCTTCTTGCGAGTAGACGGTGCCATGGAGCTTACAGGAACAGCAGGAATCGGCTCCTCCACACCAATAGCCGGGCCTTCTGGAGTCGATGGAGACGAAGCATCCGAATCCTCTCTGCGAGAACGCTTGCGAGTGTCCGGCTCGCTGGACCCGGGGGCTTCCTCCTCCTCTTCAAGTGGGACGGTCGATTCCGACTCATCCTCTTCATCTACTTCATGAGGAATAACCCCCTTAGGAAGAGGGGGCAAACTGGGAGATACCTTCCAATCCTGCATCCAGAAAAGCAATTCAGTATACGTCAAGAACTCAGAAGCAATCAACAAATAAAGCTACTTCGTAGCACAATCATACCTCAGGAGGAGGATTAGAGGCATCGAAGGGAGGCACGACTGGTTCACTGGGAGAACATCCTTGGTGGTGTACTTGGTCACCAGTCACACCCTCTTATCTACTTCACCCACGGAAATGCCATCGACAGATACGCGAGTGACATCGTCTGCACTAGCCCATTAGAAAACGGGGTGGACTCTGGCCTGCAGAGGCTGGATGCGACGGCGCAACCATGTGCGAATGAGGGCGGCGCCTCCCTCTTCTTTACCCATGCGACTCTCGAGGTCACAGACGCGCTTGTACAACACTTCCGTCTCCTCGGACTCGCCAGGCATAACAACGTTCTTCCAAGAACGCCTCCTCTTGCACGGCGTTGCAGGGTTGAAGGGCACGAGTCCGAAGGGCTCTCCATCGGCCTTATGGTCGCAGATGTAGAACCACTTGTCTCTCCACCCTTGGACGGACACCGTCAGATTGATGTCGAAGTAGGTAGCGGAGGAGTCGACATGAATCCCGCAGCCGCCTACGTCATAGACTAACGAGCCAGAAGCTGACTAACGCTTTAGCTTGAAAAGTCGCTTGAAGAGACCAAAGTGTGGCTCGACTCCGAGCCAGCACTCGCAAAGCGTGATATAGCACGCAATGTGAAGAAGAGAGTTTGGGTTCAGCTGGTGCAGCTGGAGCCCATAGAAACAAAGAAGGCCCCTGACAAAGGGATGCAGGGGCAGAGATAGGCCATGGATGATGAACGCGAGGAACATCACCCGGAAACCGGACGGAGGACACGGGGTTACCTCGTCGCCAGGCACTCACGAATTGTCTTCGGCGCGAGGAAGAATTCCATCTTGACACAGAAGACGGAGCTCAGAGGCCTTGATGGTGGACGCGCGCCACGCGCCATTAGTGACACGGGTGCCCGCACCCTTCTTCTTGCCGGCGCCGGCGGCGCTGGTACCCACGGCGGCGGAGCCACCTTTCTTCTTGGCGAGGATGGTGGTGGCGGTAGACCCAGTGGGAGCGCCTCCCTTCTTCCCATCTTGCGGTGGCGGTGCGATCGGAGGAAATAGCTCGGAAACACGCGGAGTTGGTCCAGCGCCACAAAAGGGACAAACTCTAGGAAGCAGAGAGAAGCAGCAATGGCGATGGAAGCACAAGCAGAGAAAGAGCTGATGCGAAATTACCGCAGTTGCGCCGCTACTTAACCCCCTTTGCGGATGCAATCCAATGGCCAGCAGAAACCCTATTGGACACGTGGCACACATCGCGGTCGACACGTGGAGAGGCCAAAGAACAAACCGTCCCCCACTATCTCCATTACGCGTGGAAATCGAGGAGGCGTAGCTAAAATGGAAGATTACGCACGCCCGGTCAAATCAAAGTCAGAAAATGGGACCCATCGCTCGTCACGTCCCATCAAAGCCGCTCACGCGGACAACTGAGATCACCACATCATTAGCACTGATGTCATCAAATTGAGTACTAGAAGACTTCGACTACTTTAGTCCTTGCTCGAGTCTTCGACTCCACCAAGCACTCGGGCGCTACTCCCATAGGGAGCGCTGGTCGTGCACCCCACGATTTTCTTTTTATGCGGGAATATGGACATTCAAAGCATACCCAACCACTCGAATCTATGATTCGACTATGGATCATGGGTTACTCCCATAGGGAGCGCTAGAAACAAATTCGACGGAAACAAGCAAACAAAAGACAACAGCAGTCGCATAAGTTCTTTAGTCCCTGCCTGAGTCTTCGATTCAACTAGGGACTCGGGGGCTACTCCCATAGGGAGCGCTGGTCACGCACCCTATGATTATTTGTACATCGTAGTGTGTATTGATAACATCCACACTCGAAGTCTATGGTGACACCGCCTCATATTTTTCCCTACAAAGAGACTGCGTCTGCTGGGTCACCCGAATCATCTCCGCAATGACAAAAATTCGAATGTCGCGCTTGCAGCATGAAGATAAGACCTGAATAAGGCCTGGCAACGCATTTGCTACGCACTACCATAAATATATCCGTGTCTACAGGTACGATGAACATGCCTTGACGGACACGACGAGTGCTCACACCCATATACTGGAATTCGACTCATGTAAGACCTCCGCGGCTTGAGTTGAATTACACCAGCACTTTTCCAAATTCGAGTCCGGGGACTCGTGTTCGAGTAGATTGCGTTGTTTTGCCCTAAGGCAGTTAACTGATACTGATACATCGGTTAAATCAGGCACGAATATCAACAATCCCTATGACATGAATAGAACACTCGAAAAAATACTCAGTCATGCACTGGAAAGGCTTCAAAAAGTCCCCAATCGAATCTGCGATTCCACTGGACACTCGGGGGCTACTAACATGGGTATACCCTGCAGGTACTCGAGTATGGTATATATGGTCCAGATACGGTGGAAGCCCACGGCATTGCCACGGCCCGATAAATACTTTGAGTGGTTCACAGACTCTCGATTACTTGCGACGCAAGAAGAAGCTTAGCGATAGAAAGTTCAAAGGGAAAACCCTAACTTGTAACCGACTCGACCTGCTACCCGAGACCTAGCCAATCTATATAAAGGCTAGGAGGGGGCAGCGAGGAGGACACACGCAACCCTAGTTTCCACAACTCTCGCCAGATTGCATCTGCGCACCTCTATAATCTTCGATTCCTCCATTAATTCCAAGAGCAGAAAAGTAAGAGTAGGGACCTCTACGAGGCCTGAACCTGGGTAAACCTTGCGTCCCTGTGTGCTTGTTTGTGAGCCGACTGATGCCTCCAGCGCTCCCTCCTTCTCCAAAACCCAAGTCCATAACAATGGGCATTTATGAGTTAAACCCTTGTCAGTACTCATAAGTAAGGGGCATGAGATTTCAACTTATAACCTGTCAAGCTTATCCTCTTAGTTGTGTCACTTTAACCTTAATCACCTAAATATGCTTATGATAGGGGCAATGAGAGCTGAAAGCTAATAAGTACCATAATTTTTGGAAGCTCTTTATGAAACTTGAAATCCCTGCTTCCCTCTCTGAAGGGCCTATCTTTTACTTTTTAGTTGAGTCAGTAAACCTATTCCCTTCTACCTCAGCAAGTATTTTGAGTTGTTGTGTTTCATTCATTCATATGATGATTTATTCAATCATGTTTCTTATGTTCCTTGTTTTGCACATTGCTCTTATCTTGGTGATTACTACTTTGAAAGCTATCACTGAAAACTAGTTATTTGTGAACTCCTACAAATTGTCAACTATTCTTTGACCAAGAGCTAAGTTTGCCATTACCAATTATGATTTACTTTATACATCTTTATTGTGTTTCCTTTACTTATTGCAAGTTAAATTATATAATCGTGAGTTGTCTTCTATTATGATTTATGTATTGATGAATGTGATGCTTCTTGTCCGTATTCTTTTATTGACTCTTCACTCCATAAACCTGAGGTCATGTTTATTGAGCTTAGTTTTAGCTTGGGGACAAGCGATGTCTAAGCTTGGGGGAGTTGATACGTTCATTTTGCATCACTATCCTATATCATAATTTACTGTTATTCATTGATATATTTCATATTAAGAGATGATACTTATGTTATTTCATCTGTTTTTGCATGGTTGATGACTTTTGGAGCATGGACCGCTGCAGTCAGGATTCTGATAGAAAAGGTGATGTTTGGAGGCAAAATTCACGAAGATTAGAAAATTCGGGAAAATACATGGAAAATTCTATTTTTCCAGAAGACGAAGATTGCCAGAAGGGGAAGTGGAGATGGGCCACAGGGGGCCCACACCACCCCTGGCACGGGCAGCCCTAGGCCGCGCCAGCAGGTGGTGTGGCCGCCCTGGCCCACTCCAGGCTCTCCCCTCTAGCGTATATTATCCTTCCGAAACCCTAAGACTCGAGGGTCAACCACAGAAAGATTCCACCGCCTTTGCGGGGCGGAAAACACCGAGAGAGAAAGATCTCTCCGGTAGACAGAATTCTGCCGGGGGAATTCCTTCCCAGAGAGGGGAGATTGTTGCCATCAACACCACCATCAAGCTGGACATCATCGGGATCATCATCATCATCACCACCACCACCACCATCATCTCCACCAACACCATCATCACCACTTCATACCGCTATAACAATTGGGTTGAATCTTGCATAGTTCTTAGGGGAAACTTTCCCGGTGTTGAATACTCCTTGTGGTTGATGCTATTGAGTGAACCATTGAATTATCGTTTATGTTCAGATTGTTACACATCATTATTTCATCTCTGATCATGATCCATACGATTTCTTGTGAGTAGTTAATTTTGTTCCTGAGGACATGGGAGAAGTCATGTTGTTAGTAGTGGAATTGTGTTGAGAAAGATTCAATAGTTTGATATTTAAGTTGTGGTGTATTTCTTCTAGTGGTGTCATGTGAACATCGACTACATGACACTTCACCTATATGGGCCTAGGGGAATGCATTGTGTATTTGGCTACTAATCGTAGGGGTTGCCGGAGTGACAGAAACCTGAACCCCCGTTAGGAAACCTTTGCACAAGGGACGTTAGGGTCTTAGAGTTTAAAGTTGTGGTTAGGTTTCTACCTTAATTACTTTCTTGTACTTGCGGATGCTTGCAAGGTGTATAATCACAAGTATGTATTAGTCCTGGAAGGCCGGTACATTAGCACAGGTTCACCCACACAACCCTTAGCAAACTAAAGTAGATTAATCAACTATATGAAGCGAAAACACTTGACGATAGTCCCATTTGTCCTCAAGAACTTTTGGTCATCCTAAGTAATACAATCGGCTTGTCCTTTCCTAAGAAAAGATTGGGCCACTTGCTGCATTTATTCTTATTGTCTTTTATTTACTATTTTGAACAATTTCAAAATCCTTTCATAAATTATCAAAATGAGATATTTACTACGAGATACCAGTACCTTACTAGTGTTGAATCCACTAGACTTTCAGCACTTCTGAATCAAATTCATTTGAATTTGTCTGATACTTGACAAATTGTGCTTTTGCCATTCATCCCCTTTTTCCACTACGTCTTTGCAGTCATTTGGGAAAATCCAAGTAACCATTTTACTTGTTAAGATTCAGCAACGAATTGATTTCCAATCTCAAGTGAATTTTGCCTCTAGGATTTCTCATAATTCTAGTTTACCATTATTTCCTTAGTAGTTCGTAGGTATGTCATATTCTAGTAATCATGACAAATGATTCACAAATGTCTCCATATAAGATATGGGCTACATTTTGAATCCTACTTCATGTAGTGAAAACACCAGTGGGGAAAACACAATGATCACTATCGTTGATTCTTTCCTTTGTGAAGACTATCATTCAGGAACGCTTTCCATTGCGCTTCTCAACACTTTGATGCAGGGTTTTGAATCCTCATCGTGTTTTTCACTATCTTCCATTTGCTCCATGATCGAGAAATACCACTGGATGTGAAACTTTCTTGAGAATGCACCAAAATCCAAGCAATACTAGTTTCGCTTTTCTTTTGGTTCTAGCTATGGCCATCGTATTCATAATTTCTGATGAATACTGTATAAGGACTTATTCGCTATTGTTTTGGTTATATCGAATAACCCCAAAACTTCCACGACAATCCATACAATATATGGTGCTGATTTCACGAATTCATATGGTTCACTATATATTATAATTGAGTGCTAACTATTTCTAACTAATGGTCTTTTACATCTATACACAACGATTTATTTGGTGCCATCTATCCACCCACTTTGATATCAAATACCATATTGCGATGCTTTGCATTTTGACATTTTCAAATGCATGGCATTCCACAATTTTCTTTATGCCAATCTTATAACGTCAAATTTCATTACTATTGATCAAATCGTAGTAATTAGATGCTCTTTAATCTTTAATACCCTTTGTTGATGAAATACTTTGATCATATCAAATAGTTTCATACTCATGTTTCCTTTGGTAAACTTCTTTACAAAATTTAAACAATCATATAATGATAATCACCATTTTGTTAAACCACAATACGTCGAATACTCTTTTAAAAATTCATCAAACACTTTGTATTCAAGTAATACATGGTGCTTAAGATATTTTGCCAAACTTAGTCAGGATTCATATGTGACAAGAATACAAGTGTCTTTCACATATTATCAATATAACTTCGAATTTAAACAATGGTTTCATTTATTAATGAACATAGGCATTTCAATATTTTACAAATGTTCATGTATTATAAATTAGTTTCAACAACAAGGATAATTCACATATAATCGAACAAAATATGAACATGAATAGAAATCATTCATAAAAGTGGAACAACTGTTTGTTACAAACTCATATGAATAACCGTCTCACAAAGTGTGAGACACACTAATGAAGTTCACATATCCATCGATCGATTACAATAACTATCCAAAACGATAAACTAAGTGATAAATGTTTGCAGAGTGTCGTCGTCCATCATCATCATGCTCTCCATCAACACGCAACGTCACCTCCTCTCCAGCAAGCACCTCTCATGCGGAAGGACATGTTTTCAGCAAAATAGAACAAGTATTAAATATACATAACACTTCAATATGTGTCTGCAAGATTATAACATTTATAAAATTTTATATCAAATATATACCTTTGTCATTGATGACCTCTCCCGCAATGGGTTCAACCTTCACATTACTGAGATGTGATATGAACCTGTGGAAATCCTATGTTTCCGCATCGCCTCTCATGATGCAAGTCCTGAAATGTGCTTGGTAGCTTGGTGGCAGCGACCGCAGCACAACGCCATTTGCAAAAGAGCTCGTTGATGGCTGTGATATACAACACCTTTTAGCAATATAAATTGTGTCATTTGCTTATCATATCATGCTCCATCTAACTATTGCTATGCTTAATATGCATGATTACATGTTTTTGTTAAATTCAATATGAGCCTTGCACATTTAGTAGTTTAGGTAGAATTTTGTCCCTCTTCCTTGTCTTTGACATGTGTTTAGGTGTTTATGATGATTATGGACAAAACAAAGGCAAAAGAAACAAAGAGAGCATAGTATGGAGGAGCTGCAGGGACCAGACTTAGCCATTTAAGAGGTTGGAAAAGTCAACTTTCCAACTTCTCAAAATAAATATCCAAGACTACAAGGTTGTGGCCCTCGATGATACGAACTCAACGAGCCCAAGAACACCCGAAATGAAGTTCGTATGAAGAAATGACGACTAAAATACTAAAAGCATCTGCAAGTTTAACGAGCAACTATACGGCCAGAGGTATATTTTTGGTCGTATAGCTCCGCCCGTAAAGTTGCCAAAAAGGTCGTAAACGATGGGATTTTGCCCCAGAAAAGCTCCAGAACCTTCCCTATATCATATGACGGTATTGGGGGAACCCTAGGGCACCCCAAGGCCTATATAAAGGAGGGAGGACCCAAGAGTAAGCATCCATCAACCATATACAAGATCAAGATCCCATCTACCGCCTCCACGGCGGCGCCCTGCCACCGTGCCGCCTCCATAGCTTCTACAACTCCACCAAGATCTAGATCTCCATCAACACCATCAAGCCATCCAAGCAAGAGGAGGAGGATGCCGCCATCACCACGCCAACACCACCATCACCATGCCATCATCACCATCTCCATCGCTGCTACTCCTTCATCCTTCCCCATCATGATCTTCGTGATGGGTTGTAACATGGCTTGAACCCCCTTTTATTAATGTTATGATGATTCGAGTAATTGAAGTGTGGTGTGTTCTTGTTAATTAATATGCTTGTGCTTTCTCTTTACATTGTTCTATTCATGATGTTATTCTAGTGATTGGAGACGTCCAATCCATTGTTGAGGAGTTTACTAGGGATTCACGGGGTGTCACAAAACATATCATTAGTCTCTACTCATTCCATGGGCCTGACAAGTCCGTGGGTAGAACTAATAGGCTATTTGCTATAAGTGATTTACGGAGGCAATAGCATCTTAGGATGCTTCACCCATTAAGATTTAATTTCCTCAAGATCACTCATCATATAGATAGGTATAGTGTTTCGAATTGCTTGACCCCAAAGTGACATATGGGATATCTTGTGACTATCACACTTGCTTAGGAGTACGGTTGTCCATAGAACATAATGCCTTTGCTCTAGTTTACCTTGATTGGTCTTGTTACCTTAATACACTATTCTCTTACGGATGACCCATGTCCGGAGGGGGTGTGGACAATTGAGTTCTATAGTTCCCACTTACCGATGGTGGGAGACAACGATATACGAGGGACCACCACAATTATAGTTAACAGCTATTCCATAAGTACTTATCATGCACACCGGTATACACAACATTACTTGAGGAATCATAGCATCAATATTTCATCTCATTGCATTCACCTATTTTCAGTTTGACTTTTGTTCTAGTTTTCTTTCCAGTCTTAGTAGTAGTTATTACAAAACATCTTAAATTCATTTATCCTAGCAACTTATAGAATAGGCTATTTCCAAACTATGGTTTGGGTGCATACGTGGTCGCATTGACAACGCGGCTGTGAGGGTCCTGTTCGCTAAGCTCCCATCGGGACATACTCTTAAATATTTGTTGCTGCAAGTACTACAATAACCCTGTTTTGATGCAGGAACTTAGTCCATCAAATTGGCGCCGTTGCCGGGGGGCAAAGTGTTCGGTTATCTACTCGCATATAGTTTATTTCCATTTGTTGCTATTATCTTACTGCTTTCTTTTATATTGAAAACAATAAAAAAATACAAAACCAAAAAATTATAAAAACTATTGCTACTAATCATGTCTTTCGAGATAAATTCTGTTCAGGAGATAATACAAGCATTGGAGGAGATAAAGGATTCAAGTTCATCAAGCCTAATTGCTAGACATGAGCTGATAAAGAAATTGCTGGACCAATTGGAAAGGCATTCATTATGGTTGCGTGCTAATGATGGATCTTATTGCATAATTTGTATAACAGATGACCACCTTAATTTTCAATGTAAGTATTCCAACAATCCTACTCTAGCAAATTATAATAGAGATAAATCCTATGCTAGTTTGGAAGTACTAGAATACGTTATTTTCAAAGTGAAGCACTTGATGGAGTTTTTAATTTAGTATACTTGATGGAGAAAGTGAAGCACTTGATGGAGTTTTTAATTTAGTATACCTCATATGCCTCTTTTGCGAAAATAACTTAAGTGGAGAGGAAATGGAGCACAAGGAGGAAGAACAGATTGATCACCCGCTCACACCTTCGACTCTTACCTTTGATTCTATCATTCCTATTAAAACACTAGTCGATGAAAAGGAGGAACAAAAAGGTGAGGTTGACAAGGAGAGTCACACTACAACTTTTGTTTGGGATGCCTCTCACTCTAGTAGTGATTTTTATGATGCTAAAATTGTTGATAATTGTTCTGCAGAGGCCTTGTGCCTAACCACTCATATGGAGAGCATTAATAATAATGAACTAGAGATAGAATATTGCTATACTAACATGCATGGTCCTGAACTCCCTGCTATGAAGGAAGAATACTATGAAGTGTTCCCCTACACAGGTAACCAAGGTAAAGATTTAAGAATTTTATATGAATCTCAAATCCTCTCATTGCAGCTATACATGGAGGCATGTTCACCAAGCTTGGTGCATCAACACTCGCTTGAAAGCGAGAACTTGTTCATCTACATGATGCTGATGCACCGTAAGCGGGTACAACTCTAACTGAACTCTACTTCGAAATGCTCCAAGCTGGTATGTACAACCTCACCTCAAGTTGATATCCCTTAGGATCCAGGTGGGTAATGTATGGAGCATCCTAGCCTGGCTTTATGGCTTTAAAGAGAGCGCTTCCTGGGAGGAAACTCGGAAGTCATTAGGCGTCTTTCTTAGTTTTGTGTCTTGATTCTAGTTGCATCCATGTTGCATTGACACTTTTATTCTTCGCATATCTTGCTATTAGAGTAATCTTGTTGAAGTTTTCAAAAGGTAGAATTTATTGTTATTATGTATTGCATAAACTCGGTTGTACTTAAATCGCATTATATACATGCTGTTGTTGGTCGATAATTTTAACTATCAATTTTCTGTCATAAACAAGGTATATCACTAAGTTATAGGAAAAGAAATATTTTCGAAGAAACAAAATTTTTTATGCATCCAAAGAGTTTAACGACCAACTATATAGCGAGAATAAAAATTCTGGCCATATAGTTCTAGTCGTATAGATATCTTTGCCATCGAAATTTTTCTTTCATATGTACTAAAAGTTTAATGACCAACTATACGGCAGGAATAAAAATTCTAGCTGTATAGCTCCGATCGGATAGATATCGGTGCCTCTGTACAAATTCTTTTCTAATATACTGAGAGTTTAACGACCAACTATAGGGCAGGAATAAAAATTCTAGCCGTATAGTTCCGGTCGTATAGATATATATGCCTTTGTATATTTTCTTTCCCAGGGACACACAGTTTGACGACCAACTATACGGCGGGAACATTTTGTTTCGGCCATATAGTTGTGCCCGTATAGCTGCGCCGCCAGGAGGAAACCCTAAAATTTTGACAGAAGGCCAACTACATGGCGGGAACACATTGATCCGGCCGTATAGTTGTGCCCGCATAGTTGGGAAAACCCCTCAGACGCCAACTGGAAGGTAACCATTGTTCAAAATTTCATTCTTTCTCCTTCCATCTTCTTCTAAAAACCTCAAACACCACCTGGGAGCTTCTCCCATGTTTTAAAGAAGCCAAGCATATGTAAACAATAAAGTTCTATCTCAGAAATTCCTTAAGTTGTAATTCTCTTTAGTAGTTCATGTTTCCTTTTCATTTGCTTTCATTAGTTGGGTGAACGAACTTCGTTCGTACACCAAACCGTTGTCTTTTATTTTGTGTGTTATTTTCGTAGGGACTTGAACCTTGTGTGACGTCGTGTACGGTAGTTCCAACCGTGCAAACACTCGCATGAGCCACTTGGTTGCTTCAGTTCAACATTTAAGAATCAGTGTCTGGTAAAACCTTCCAACTCGAACCTCTTTTAAATAAGCACATAGGGGTTGCGCACTCGTGTATCGTATCCTATTTCACTTGCACCTCATCACAATCTAGGAGAGGCCTCTTCTAGAACTAGTTTGTTGACTTAAGCATGGTTCTTAGGTTGATGAACCGACTCAGTGGGACTTGTATTTTTATCACTTGTGAGCTAAACCCGTGTCTTCAAAAACACAAAAATATGTTGTCTTCTTTCTAGTCTTGTTCCTACCAGGTTCTTAAGGAAGGCATACATCGGATCTTGAAGCATTCATTGAAGCAAAGGTTCTTTGTCCATAAAACTAGAGGTTAAAATCACCTCAACGGTAAAGTGTGTCACCCTTTCTTTAACTTAAGCTTGGGGAGGTAACAACTTCTTATACTCTCTTTTGATAACTACATTTTCTCTTTTGTTTTCATGATCTTCTCAAAGTTCTTAGCTTGGGGAGGTTGTTTTGCATGTGTAGAGTCTTGTGCAAAGGTCTTTATCTTAAAAAGTTTTCATGCTATTGTGTACCTCACTGTTTTTGAATGCTTGCTTAGGTGAGATTTTGTTCATATTTATATAAGGGATATACTTGCTCATGTTAGGCCCCATAGGAGACAAGCCATATCTTTGATGCACCTTGTTCAACTTTTATCTAGCTTGTGAAAAATATTGTGATCCTCTAAATATACATTGCCATGATGTTCTCTACATCTTGAAAAAATATATATATAATAAAGAAGTTCTTCGAAACTTGCTAGTTAACACTGTTTAGAATTGTCTTAAGTGAATGATTATGGAGTAGCACGACCCCATAGTGTTGGAAATGATGGTCTTAATAGATGCTTACTAAGTGAGTCACTACTAGGAAACAGCTTATCAGTGGCGCACCTTTTTTCACTATCCATGGCGCATTTCCTAGTGTGCCACTGATACGTCGCCACTGATAACTATATTCTATGGCGCATATTGAAATGCACCACAGAAATCTCAAACTTCTGTGCATACGCGCCACAGAAGTTTTTTTTTCCAAAATTCAAAAAAAGGCGAGCTAGTGGCGCATATGGCCAATATGCGCCATAGAAGTTTTTTTCAAATTTCAAAAAAACTCGGGCCAGATCTAGATCTGGTCGGAGGTGGTGGTTGTGGTGGTGGCTGGAGGAGGAGGAGGTCGACGGAGTTTGTGGTGGAGGAGGTCGTCGGATTTGGTGGTGGGGGAGGAGGAGGTCGCCGGAGGTCGCTGGAGTTGGTGGTGGAGGAGGAGGAGGTTGCCGGAGTTGGTGGTGGTGGAGGAGGAGGAGGTCACCGGAGGAGGAGGAGGTTGCCGGAGGTGGAGGTGGCCGAAGAGTGGAGAAGGAGGAGGGAGGAGAATGGGAGAAGTGTGGAGGGGAAGAGAAGTGGGGAGGGGAGAAGAAGTGGGGGGAGAAAAAGGAAAAAGAGAGGGAGAAGGGCGCCAGCGAGATTCAAATTTTGAATGCCGCCCAAGACTTCTGTGGAGCATATGGGAGAAATGCGCCTCGGAAGTTTCTCCCCCTTTTTTATTTTTTTGCAGGAAAAATCTTCTACCCTAAATAACTTTTTACTCTTTTTGAATTTGGGGATTCTGTAAAATCCAGAACGACCATAGGTGGTTGAAATCGAGTCAGGAATTTCGAGACAATCATTTTGATAGGTTTAAGATTTTTTCCGACATCGTATGCAAAAGTTATGGCCGTTTTACCGTGCCATGACCTATGTTTGCAAAATACATCAAAATTCATATATTTCAATTTTCACTACAACTATACCCTAAAATATAACTACATCTCAAAAGATTTTTTTTTTGAAGTTTTATCATTTTCGTTTATTTTTTACAAAACTAAAAAGGCGATCCACGCGGGGGGGGGATCTGTTTTTAGAGCAAAGTCTCCATCATTTGCCATGATTAGAGCTTTTAGTCCACCCCTCTAGTCTTTCAAGAAAACTTTCAGTCTGCACTCACTACAAAAGCTCTCGAGAACCCTGAAATCTGAGCCATCTCTTCCATGTCTTTTGAGGCAACCCCTTCCTGTTTTTCTATTCTTTCTAGCATGACATTTCTGTTCATATCACAGGAGTATGTATAATCTGATTAATTCAGTGCCTCTTCTTCGAGGATGGTATAAAAGCTGTAGTAAACTATTACAAGATGTGCTACATACAAATGAATAAAACATAGTGCAATCTTGTAATGACAAATAAGAGAGCACCGCAACAATAGTGCAGACAGACATTGACAAACAGCAGCAGTCTCAAGCCTTAACAACAACGCTTTCAATTCATATTCCTGCTTTTTCCTATCCTCACATGTACATTCGCCTACACAACTTCCTTAGTACAACATCCATCATCAATCCACGTGGCAGGCAGGGGGAGGAGGGGTACAAGCAGTACTACTACAGTAACTAGTAGTAGGCGTAACAAGACTGTTGACTTTGCTCTCTCTTTACCTCTTGCACAAGACCATCGACATCTCTTCCGTTTCGGTTCCGAGCGATCCTCCTTCGGCCACCTCAAACTGTCACACACACACAAGAACCAGTAAGAGATTTGTGGTGGCTTAGCCATCACCTATCTCCTTACTTGGTTCATGTAAGAACGGTTTTTCTTTTTTCATCTTAGGCTTTCGGGATCGATCGGGAAGAAACTCCGTGCAAGAGCTTTATGAACCTGAGGAAGCTGAGCTTCCCATCCACGTGCCCGATCCAGTCTTGGAGAGCAACGTGGAGAGGAACCGATGGGCCCAGGACGAGTTCCTGACAGATGAGAGACACCGCAGTTAGCAAAATAAGAAATGATGTTTCAAAGTTTCGAGATTACATATGCTAAAATTTTGTCTTGGAAATAAAAGTGAGATATTGCTTTTATGCGTGTCTTGCACCACTATCGCACAACATGGGATGCTAACAACTCCGCTAGCCTTAAATAATCCAAAAAGAGGAAACTCTTGGATTTTGGCTATAAGTTGCCCAATATATGTAGCAAAAATGTTATATTTGGGTATGCATTGGTATTCTCATGGGCCTGCGTTAAAAGCAAAAGTCAGAATACTCCTCTGACCTCTATGAGAAATCATTATACTAAAAAGGGAAACCTTGGCTATGAGAAATCATTATACCAAAGATGCTAACTTACTCTCAAAGCTAATGTCACTACTTTGGTTTCGACTTATTACAATTATTCTCAGTAAGAAAAACAACCGCATTGGATTAAATTCTAGTCTTTTGAGAACAAGAGAAGGTGTCTTCTTGACAACTTCCGTGCCATGTTTTTTTCTTAAGGGCTTAATCTTAGTATCACTCAACCCCACATCTTAACGGTTTGACCTGATAACACCCTTTTAAAAAGAATTGTTGGAAGGAATTAATATTTTGTAGTGGTTGAGGGAGATGCCAAACTTGTCTTGCTTAGTTGAAAAAGAAACAATTTATTGAAGAGAATCACAAGAGTACCAAAACTTCATGAAACTAACAACTCCTATGGCCTACGAACGATCTTGAGTTTATCTCAGATTTCGGCTATGAGTTGGCTAGACATTTGTAGCATTGTTGTGGTGTGATTTTTTTAATTCCATGAGCCCATGTACTTGATCGAGAAACTACCATCAAGATATGAGCTGAAATTGTTTGCTTTTTATGAAAGTCTTGGCATCACCTCACCACTTAAAAGATTAAAGTTCTTGAAAAACAAGGAAATGATGGGCTGTTGGAAGGCCACAAACTTCAAAGTGGGTGTTAATGAAAATCTCTAAGTTTATCGTTCTTTTGACATCTACTAGCGCACCCCTTATTTGACTGAAGCATCCTATCTTAAAATGATTTTAATCTCATAAAAGGGAGGAGCTGAAAGAATTAATTCGCAAGCCTAACCAAAATTTTGACAATCTCTTTTGAGTTTAAGAATTATTAGCCCTCAAGTTATAATACCAGGCCGCGCCAGCAGGTGATGTGGATGCCCTGGCCCACTCCAGGCTCTTTCCTCTGGCGTATATTACCCCCTCGAAATCCTAACACCTGGGGGAGCGACCACCAAAAGATTCCGCCGCCTTTGCGGGGCGGAAAATACCGAGAGAGAAAGATCTCTCTGGCAGACAGAATTCTGCTAGGGGAATTCCTTCCTGGAGAGGGGAGATCATCGCCATCAACACCACCATCAAGCTAGACTTCATAGGGATCATCATCATTATCACCACCATCACCATCACCATCATCACCACTCCATACTGCTGTAACAATTGGGTTGAATCTTGCATAGTTCTTAGGGGAAACTTTCCCGGTGTTGATTACTCCTTGTAGTTGATGCTATTGAGTGAACCACTGAATTATCGTTTATGTTCAGATTGTTACATATCATTATGTCATATCTGATCTTGATCCATATGATGTCTTGTGAGTAGTTCGTTTAGTTCTTGAGGACATGTGAGAAGTCATGTTGTTAGTAGTGGAGTTGTGTTGAGAAAGATTCAATGGTTTGATATTTAAGTTGTGGTGTATTTCTTCTAGTGGTGTCATGTGAATGTCGACTACATGACACTTCACCTATATGGGCCTAGGGGAATGCATTGTGTATTTGGCTACTAATCGTAGGGGTTGCCGGAGTGATAGAAACCTGAACCCCCATTAGGAAACCTTTGCACAAGGGACGTCAGGGTCTTAGAGTTTAAATCTGTGGTTAGGTTTCTACCTTTGTTAGTTTCTTGTACATGCAGATGCTTGCAAGGGGTTATATCACAAGTTCGTATTAGTCCTAGGAAGGTCGGTACATTAGCACAGATTCACCCACACAACACTTAGCAAACCAAAGAAGATTAATCAACTATCTGAAGCGAAAGCACTTGACAATATTCCCGTGTGTCCTCGAGAACATTTGGTCATCTTAAGTAATACAACCGGTTTGTCCTTTGCTAAAGAAAGGATTGGGCCACTTGTTGCATTTATTCTTATTGTCTTTTATTTACTCGTACTTTATTTACATGCATTATCAAAAAACCCTAAAAATCCGTTTGCTAAGTATTTACAGAGAATTCCTGCTCCAAGCCACTCGTCAACACCTTCTGCTCCTCGTTGGGTTCAACACTCTTACTTATCGAAAATACTACGATACACCCCATATACTTGTGGGTCATCACCCTCCGTTGCAAATGGCATACCAACTAATGCGAGAGAGACAGACACCCCCAAAGCCACTTTATACGATACAAGTCGTATGTCAAGCGTGGACCATTCTCGTGAATGAACGCGTAAAGTCGGTTGGGGGCCGCTTCATCAAGCATTACTGCGGTATACACAAGTACACGTGGGAGGGTAACAACTAAAAGATCAACGCCCACATGCTACATCTCGTGTGTTCTACCCATACTAGCATTACTACGCATAGATCTAGCTCTGATACCACTATAGGGGTTCGTGTATGAAAACAGTAAAATTTGACCCTACGCCCCTAAACCCCTGATGCTGCTAGGACCTATGTATTAGTAATAGAGTAACGGGAGGAGCTTTTCACGAACTTATCCTCGAAGACCTAAAAGTGTTGTCAATGCTCAGGATAGCATGGTTGATGTAGAAGATCCGAAGCCGACCTCAAGGTCGTGTCGAAGTCCTTGCGCTCCTGCGGCTCCAACAAATCCTAGTGCCCCAAGGGTGAAACCTCGTGGGGAGTTACACACATTCGGTGCCTAGTGATGACTCTCGCTTCCCCGATCCAGCAGAAGTAGTGGAAGTAGAGCTCCTGGATCCGAATCCTGTAGCGCGACGGCACTCCGCGGTGACGATGTCTGTTGTTTCGCGCAGTCTGAGCTTGGGACCACGGTCACGGGAGAGAGAGAGAGAGATCAATTGGAGGTCTCCCCAAAAGTGAAGAAACCTTTTATTGAATATTGTCTTTGATTTTTCTGGTCAAAATACCCCACTATATATAGGGGAAGGGGAGGTACTACCTCCCTCAAAGTCCCAGGGTGGGACTAAAGGAGGAGAGAGGGGGCATCCGCCGGCCAGCCCTAGTGGGCCCTGCACGGGGGTTGCGGGGGGGGGGGGGGGGGATAGGCCTAGCCGGCCATCCCCCTCCCCCTTTCTCTCCTCTTACCTTTCCCTCATGGGCCCTTCTCCCTCTAGAACTGGCCCATTAAGCCTTTTGACCTTTAATTGATTTTTCTTTTACTAAATAATTATGAATAAATGATGAAATCAATATTTAACATTCATTCACATATTATTTAATCTCCGTGGTTATGGAACACCTTCCACCTCCACTTCAGACATCCTCCGGACTTAGAAACCCTTCCGGTTTTCTCTCTTCTCTTCTTTGGTGATTCTACCGATCTTGTAAACACTCTCTAAGCATCATCAAGCCCTTAAGTGTGATACCCCATGGTTCAGGAACACTCCAGATATGGTCGGGACACTCCCGGACCAATGATCGATAGAGGGACTTGGATGGCCATGTGACCCTTGTGCATTCCATGAAGATCTTTCATCGTTTGAACCGGGACAATCGCGTCTTATTCCTTTTGTCTCTCGATACTTGCATTGCCCGAGATCTGATCAATGACATCACCATGTCGTGTTCAATCTCGTTACTGAACAATGATACTTGACTCGTTTTGACAAGTGATATCCCTGTGATCAAATCACATGCTACACAACTATTGGATACAACTTCTCCGAGTGGGCCCTTAAGTATCTTTCCGTCACGCGGATAGACAAATCCCGCTCTTGACATATATTGCCTCTACGGTTCCTCCGAATACCTGAACACATGTTTATGATCACTATATCATAAGTGACGTTTGATGCTATCTAAGCATTCTTGGGAGACAGTGATTGATGTAGTCTCATGGTCTAAGGAATAGTCTCTGAGGTCTATTCTAAACATCGTAACTTGAACTTCGTGACATGATTGGGTCACAATGTTTAGGTTGGGTATTGGTTCATCATCTCATTCTCAGAATGAGTTGACTCCATTTCCAACTAGCATAAATGCCACATGATCAGGAAACCTTGATCATCTGTTGACCAATGAACCAGTGACTAGAGTTTCACCGGGAACCCCTGGTTGTTTATATATCACACGTGTATTGACGTTTCCTTTCAATATAGTTATAGCATGATATAAAAATTAATCATAAAATTTATGAAATATGATAATAATCCTTATTATTATTTGTCTCTAGGGCATATTTCCAATAGTCATGTCATTGATGGAATGATGGGATGGACACACACCCAACTTAAAGTATTGTAGTGAGATCCTATCACAAAGTTCATCACTATGATAACTAGAGAAACATAGTAACCCCAATCCTTTTACTATGAGATCATATCTAATCACTATCACCAAAGGATTCCTTGACTGCATCAACTGTCACACCGTAACAGAGTGATTATAAAGGTGTTTCTCAAGTATTTGAAAGGGATAGGTTGAGGCATATGCATCTACATCGAGATTTTCCCATCCGCATGATGGATAAATACTCTAGGCCACTCGGTGAGATTGCATCTACAAAGTTTGCAAACATGTGATTAGGTCACGGGAATGTAATATCATGAGAATGAGTAAATGTGTTTGTCAGTAACAAGATCAAACTAGGTATAGAGATACCGAAGATCAAATCTTGGACAAACTAGATATCGTGCAACAAAGGGAATGATACTCGATGTTTTTAAGGTTCAATCGATCAAATTAATTCGTGGAATGCATGGGGGCCATCATGGGTTTCTAGATCCTACTATTGATCATTGATCGTATAGATGTCTTGATCATGTATGCGCATCATCGAACCGTAGGGTGGCACGCTTAAGGGTAGATGATGCATAAGGATCAATTTGAGATCATTGGAGAAAAGAGAGGAGAGAACCGGAAATGTTCCATGTGGATCCAAAGGTAGTTCGGGGTGATCTGGAAGGTGTCTCGAAGCAAAGGGAATTAAATAGTATGTATTCAATATTAAATAATAGCGCTAGATTTTTTCGGCTCAAAATGATATCCATGTTGTCCTGATTCTTTTCGGTCATGGGATGGATGCTAGAAAGGACACGCGGCAACGTCACAATGGAGCTCTACTATCTCGTGGGGCGGGCCCCAGTTCGAGCCTGGGCAAAAGATTCCAGACAGTGGACGGGTGTCACGCGCGATGTCGTACTCCGTGTCGCCATATAGTGGATCATGCGTGTGACATGGGCTTACAGTTAGGGTAAGCGGGCAGGACCGCGCTCAGTGAGAGGCATTTGTGCCGCGACTCTTCACTCGCAAATTTGTTGGACCCTTTATGAGCATACATGGCACCATGGGCCCTCGACGAACACGGGTTTTCGCGGTAGTGAGGCGAGCTAGCAACCGAGGTGGCATCAGAAGGCATGTACAGATGTTGGTTCTCGCGGTGGAGAGACAAGCTATCAGCATAGACCATATGCATCCATGTTTTTTCACGGCGATATCGTATGATGGGTCCCGCTGATAGCAGAGCTAGCATCATAGGGCATAGGTGCACGCAGTTTCCCACAGTAAGGTCGTATGGTGGGTCCCGTCTAGAGCCATCATGACCAAGGAAACTCTTGTTGGACGTGAGTTCTCGCGAGTGAGAGCCGAATTGTCTTCCTAGACTATAGGTGACCGCGGGTCATCACGGTGTAGAGCCGAGCTTGCAGCATCCCAGGTTTTTGCGCCCACACATTAGCTATAAAACAGCATGCACCATCCCCTTCCTCATCAACTCATTATGTAGCCTTTTTTCTCTTGCACCTCCGCTCCCACCTTCGCCCTTCTTTCTTTAGCTCTGACATTCTGCTTCCAGTGTCTCCGATGAGCACGAACCTGATGTGTTCCCAAAACCATATCGATGTACAAGATGAATGATCCATCCACGAGACTGACTCTGTGGTTGTCTCGGTACTTAGCTATGGAGAAGAACATGAGGATTCGATTCAAGTTTATTCATGAACATACTATGTTTGTTCGGTTCCACTTGAGTTCCACTCAATGCTTAGCTCATTATCTCTTAAAACTTACTCTCAAAGCTAATGTCACTACTTTGGTTTCGACTTATTACAATTATTCTCAGTTAGAAAAACGATCGCATTGGATTAAATTCTAGTCTTTTGAGAACAAGAGAAGGTGTCTTCTTGACAACTTTCGTGCCATGTTTTTGTCTTAAGGGCTTAATCTTAGTAGCAATCAACCCCACATCTTAATGGTTTGACCTGATAACACCCTTTTAAAAAGAATTGTTTGAAGGAACTAATATTTTGTAGTGGTTGAGGGAGATGCCAAACTTGTCTTACTTAGTTGAAAAAGAAACAATTTATCGAAGAGAATCACAAGAGTACCCAAACTTCATGAAACTAACAACTCCTATGGCCTACGAACGATCGTGAGTTTATCTCAGATTTCGACTATGAGTTGGCTAGGCATTTGTAGCATGGTTGTGGTGTGAATTTTTTTAATTCCATGAGCCCATGTACTTGATCAAGAAACTACCATCAAGATATGAGCTGAAATTGTTTGCTTTTTATGAAAGTCTTGGCATCACCTCACCACTTAAAAGATTAAAGTTCTTAAAAACAAGGAAATGATGGGGTGTTGGAAGGCCACAAACTTCAAAGTGGGTGTTAATGAAAATCTCTAAGTTTATCGTTCTTTTGACATCTACTAGCGCACCCCTTTTTTGACTGAAGCATCCTATCTTAAAATGATTTTACTCTCATAAAAGGGAGGCGCTGAAAGAATTAATTCGCAAGCCTAACCAAAATTTTGACAATCTCTTTTGAGTTTAAGAATTATTATCCCTCAAGTTATATGCGCTTAGGAAGTGAATTTAAGTGCAATTCTTTAGATATATTGTTCTCATGTTTAAGGTTGTAGGATTTGTGACGATGGAATATGATACCACCTTGAATTTGTTAGTTTCCTCGCTTGAATTTATTTATTGCTATTATTCTTTATAATTTTGTCACTTGAGGGTGAGTAACGGCTAAGCTTGGGGAAGTTGATAGCTCCAAATATTAACACTTTTTATCAAGGATTTTCCATTAGTTTTCACCAGGTTTCGTTGATTTTGGTCTTTCCAATAATGTTAACATCGCAAGTTAGAGAAATCTTGTTTTCTTGTATTGGTTTTCAGGTATTGGACACTTTTGGAAGATCTAAGAGCATTTATGGGATGATTACACTTAAATGAGGAAATACCCAATTGAAGACTTTTCATTCGAGGCATCCAGAGCCCTTAATGACCAGTGGTACGGTCGGAGGCCGCCTGTACTACCCTCATTTGCCTCTGTTATATCAATACAAACAACTTTCGTGAAGGAGAAGGGGACGAAATAAACACAACCACCGCAAACAACCACAGAACAGAGAAGAATAGATCTAAAGAAGGAGAAGAACACCACCTCATCCTTCGCTGATTCCCATTCTCTCGATCATCTACTCCACCATCATTCCCACTTGTACTGAGAGAGAGATTCATACTTGTAGGATTAGGGTTTGAACCTCTATTCCACTTTGGTTTATACTTGATTTGACCTCCAACTTGTATTGTGATTTGCTACGGTAAAGTTTGGATGATTTCTATTTTCAATATGATTATGCCTTTGATATACCTTTCTCTCATGTGTGAGAAAATCCCCATAGGCGTGGGAGATGTAGGGAATTGGTGAGATGTGTTGTGCCTCCTTTATTCCATCTCTTTGTGATTGTTGTCATGATTATTATATTGTGAGAATAATTATCTATGTTTGCATAATGCTTGTTATCCAATTTAAGGGTACGAATAACATGATCTTGAGATCCCATAGGTATGAACTTGTTTACTAGCGAATCGGTGACTCCCGAGTGATACGACCGATATCAAAGAGGAGCTAGTATAACTCGGGATAACAAGGATCCATCAAGTTTAAAGCCTTGATCTGGTCTAAAGACCTTGATTGATGTGCTGACCATGACTTCGGTAATAGGCAGAAGGATCATTGGGAATGAGAAGAATCTACCAAGAGTACTCCTGATCAGCATACGGGTTTCTTGCCTACTCACATATGAATAAGAAGTATCACAATCACTTATCCCATTTTATCCACTAGAACATTCACTATTATCATGAACCGTTTCTCTTCGTGCCTAACTTCTCATCTACAGGAATTGCGAACAACTTTCTTACTTTTACTTTTTTGTTATTTACTTCCAATACCATTCAATACTTAAATAAACTCCCTTTTTCTCTCATCCATTTCCATCCTCAACACTTGCAGTCAATTCACTCAAGACAAAGTGACAACTTGGGTGTGATAGAAACGCCTCAGATAGACACTTTCCTAAGATCCTTATTAGGATCGATACATAAAACTGGAATTAATACTTCCACGAAAACATGCTCTGACGAACATGTGCTCTTGCAGGTTATCAACACCTACATATAATTCGCATCAGAGCCGCTACAAACCCTAATGCACCAGAGGAAATCCACCACAGAGTCGCTGCCATCGCTATCACCATAGTTATCCCTCCATCTCCATATCCATCTCTATTTTATCTCCATAGTCATAGCCATATCCTTGTAATCTAGATGTCATCGTGATTGGTGACATTGTAAGACTATTTGGTATTTCTCTCAAGAATTTCTATACAATGTTTATGATTGTTGATAATATCATGAGTGGTAGTGCTAAGTGTTGCGAGGTAAGGCCTAGCCTAGTAGTAATTTGTGCATACTTTACATGTGAATATTGTGGTGTGATTGAATAGTATATTTATATTTCTATGATTGTCTTTTACCTCAATCCAAGGACTTATCAAAGTACCCAAGACGTCGAGGATTGATAATGGTAATGAGGTAGATGAATGGTAATCAACATCTACATTGTGAAACCTAGTGACAGAAAGGGGAGTACAATACTTGTTTGAGATCCATTCGGGAATCATGGTGACACCACTATTCATAAGGTTTTGGTCTATTTTACTTAATAATTGCGTAACCCCATGTGACGGTGGTGTACCGATTAGAAATTTTTTTGTAGTATTTTGTGGCTGGTAAAAACTATAGTAGTTATAAATGCATCGCTCATATTATCTATCTAAATTAGATCACAATTCATAAATGAGCATTATCATTATATTCCATATATCTTTCCATAGCTGCAGGTAAATCCTTAGTCCTGGTCTATCTTCATCATCGACACACAAAACACAAAAGTAAACATGAAAGGTCCGGTAAACAAAGATATGTGGGTTCTCAAAGTCTTGTTCAACAGAATCTTACACCAAGCAAATTCTTCACAAGGTTTGATATACTTAGGTCTTGTAGGAAAAAACAAGCTATACTACATCCGTAATTCAGATCGAAGGTGAAAGGACATTTATTGTCTTAATCAGTTTTGGCGTTTGTTAACAACTTGAGTTTCATTTTATAGTGTGCTAATGTTGCCAGATCATTCAAACTGAAAATAGAAAAGTCTATACTACAATGGAAATATCCCTGGCTGAAACAGAAGTTTTATGGAGAATCTAGACCAGAGTCTCCAGTGTGCAAAGACTGGAAACTCCGGTGTGGTCCGGAGTTCCCCGGAAATCTCCTAGGGACACTCAGACTAGTGGTCCAGAGATAGACCCGATATTTGCCAGGATCTCCAGTGTACTCTGGGGGACCGGAATCTCTGGTGTGACCAGTCCGAAGTTTTCGGTGTGCTCAGTCCGGAATTCCTGCCAAACCTCCAGAGGGAACATCAAGACCTAGCCCAGGACAGTCTGATAGGCGGTCCGGAGATGGGCTGGAGATAGTCCAGAATCTCTGGTGTAGACTAGAGTTTCCGGTGTGCAGACCAGAGTTCTGGTGTGGAAACTCTCCAATAGGCAGAAAATGGTCAGAAATTAGTGGGCCTATAAATAGGGGACTTCATCCCCTTCCTCCAGCTACTTGTCCCAGAAAAGAAGAACACACCATTAGAGCCACCAAATCTCCAAGATCTCCCTCTACAATCACCCAAAGTCCCTGATCTTTGGGGAATCGAAGGAGGAGGCCTTGATCTACAGCTTCACTAAGAGAGATCTTCATTTCCCCCTCATTCACTTGAGGGCCCCTTGTTCTAGGGTTTCGTTGGAAACCCTAGGCATTGATTTGGTTCTTACAAACTTGTCTTTGATTGTTGTGATAGCTTGCTTGGTTTGGGGAGCCTCCAATTCCATTGTGGATGTGTCCATCAAACTTATTGTAAGGGTGCCAGCTACCACCTTGAGGTTACCGATATAGTGGAAGCGTGCATCAATCCCTTTGGGGAGAGGTTCACCGGAGAACACGGAGGCCTCTCATGGCGTTGGTGGTTTGATACCATCCCCTCTCCAAACGCATATGTACTTCCCCTCAAAAGGAAGGAACTGTGGGAAATAATCCTTGTGTCTCCGCATGCTTCACTTCAGTTACTTCTATCCTTTACCGCACCTTACTTATATTTCTCTTTCTTAGGTAGTTGTGGTAGTGTGACATATAGGTAAATTCACCTTATTTGCATATCTAGAGAATTTACCTTTTGTGTCAAACCCTAAATTGAAAAAGAGTAAAATTTGAAGTAGCACCTATTCACCCCCCTCTAGGTGCCCATATACGATCCTTTCAATTGGTATCAGAGCCTCGGCTCTTTATTCAGGCTTAACCTCCTAAGAGTGTATGGGTAACTAGGAGGGAGATGGAAAGGGTGAGGCTAGCACTTCGGTGACCATTGTACATCTCAAGAAGTTGGAAACAAGATTGAGCTCTACTTTGGGAAACGAAATCCAGCAGTTGCACCAACTAGTTGAGCAACTTGTTAAGATGACATCGCCATCTCCCTCTCAAGAGGAACCACCTCTAATCCCTAAGGTGAATTCTTCGACTAAGCCAACGGGTGAAGTAGTGGGGATGAACATATTGCCACTAACTCCTCCACCAAAAAGGGTGATGGGAAGGAGGAGCAATATGTGGTTCCTGGATGGTACTCTCCCGACCCCCGATCCCTCATCCCCATATAAATAATAGAGGTATGCTAGTTGCACATTCTTTTGCTCAATGGCAAGTATTAATGAAATCTCATGTGCGTAGCTCTTGCATTGACTTGTGGAACATTATTGAAGAAGGACTCAAAATTGAGGATACAACTAACTTGACAAGAAGAGAAGTGGTCAATAGTTAAATCAATGCCATAGCCTTGTACATGATTCAACTTGGGGTGGGGCCAAAAGACTTTCCCCACATTGAGCACTTCAATGCCGCCAAGGAAGCTTGGGATGCTCTCATTGATTTATTTGATGGAAATGAGAGCATGAGAAGTAATAGATATGATGCATTAAGCAATATAGCCAGAGTCTTCTATATGAAGGATGGTGAGGATCATGAAGACATGTATCGAAGACTCAAATCCACTTCCATCACCTTAAGGAATGTTGGTGCCTCTCATATTGATGTTTCTTGGATAAAAAAGGAAGTATGTGAGTGCACTCATGCCCTTCAAGCCCACTGACTTGAAGAGTCTCCAAGGAAGACACAACTACCATCTCATGACCTCCAATGAAGTGATGCAAGAGATGTCCGCCTTCAAGGTTGCAGGCAAGAATGCCAAAGATTCCTAGGCTCGTGCCATTTGAATGAGAAGTGGTGTCAATCTTGCCTTGAAGGCCAAGGTTGTGTAATATGAAGAAGAAGAAGAAGAAGGAAGTGATGATGTGCTTACTATGATCCGCCTAGAAGATGTCAAGGTTGCTCATGGAGAATACATGGCCTTCTATGCAAGAAACTTTTGGAAAGATCCCGCCAAGGCCAAGATTGAGATGCAACATAGAAGCAACCCAAGTGGTAGAAAAGAGAATGGTTCAAGATTGAGAACTTGCTTCAACTGTGGTGACCACTATCATTTTGTTGCCGGTGTCCATATGAGAAGAGAGAAGATAATGGTGGTCCACTCATATTGTAGAAAAATCCAAAGGCCCCTTTAAAGAAGCCTTTCAACAAAAAGAATGCCACCAACAAGAAGTCCGGTGACATTGCATTGATAGCACATGAAGAATTCTCTTTCGATGATGAAGAAGAGGAGGAAGAAGAAGAAACGACAAATGGTGTGGCGGCCATCGCCGCCACCTCTAAATCCACTTTCTCCCTCTTTGATTCCCCAAATGAGAACTTCTCCAACAAGAATGTCACTTGCCTTATGGCAAGAGCATCAGAGGTATCACCATCCCCTCTCTCCACCTCTATTATCAATGATGAATTGAATGATGACATAACTCTTGAGGTGAAGGAGTAATTATTTGCTTTCGATACTTATATGACTAACTTGCAAGGGAATCACAAGAAGCATTTTGTAAATCTCTTGAACCAACTTTCCCACACACAAGAGCTCCTTGATGAGAGATGCAAACTTGGGAGAGAGCACCTACTTGAGATGGATGCTCTAACTAATGCTCTAGAAGAAGAACAAGAGGCTAGGGAGTCTCTTGAATAAACACTTGAAGGCATTGACGAGGAAATGATCAAATAGTAGCTAAACTCATTAAGGAACGTGATCATGCCATTGCTAAGTATAAAAAGGCTAAAAATGACAAGATTGAGTTTGGTGTTGTTCATGACAGACTTGCCGAGGATTTTGAGAAGCTTAACAAGGCCCACAAGGCCTTGGAAAGTGAACTCTTGACTCTCACAAAGTCTCGTGAACAACTTCAAACTCAATTGACTAATGTTGCTTCACCTAGTATTTTCATTCCCTATAGTACAATCATTCTTGAAGAAAATGCTAGGTTGAAGGGGGAGCAAAGGCCACCTTCCCCGAAGGAGACAAGTCTCTTGATGACCTCTTGAGTAAGCAAAGCTCAAATAATGAGAAAAGAGGTCTTGGCTATGTGTCCAAGGCCAACAAAAACAACAAGAAGAAGGCCAAGCGCACACAAGCAAAATACAAGACCATCATGGGCAAGTGGCAAAACTTTGTCACAAGATGGCTGATACGTTGCTAACGTATCCATAATTTTTGATGTTCCATGCTTGGTTTTATCTACTTTCTTATGTTTTGTCCACACTTTGGAGTACTTTTTATACACTTTCTTGGACTAACCTATTAACAAGATGCCTGATACATTGCAAATGTATCTATAATTTTTGATGTTCCATGCTTGGTTTTATCTACTTTATTGTGTTTTGTTCCAACTTTGGAGTACTTTTCATATGATTTCTTGGACTAACCTATTAACAAGATGCCACAGTGCCAGTTGATTTTTTCTGCTGTTTTTGGTTCCAGGAAGTCAAAAATGAATATTCTCGGAATTGGAGGGGACAAAAGCCAAAGTGCCTATTTTTCCGGAAGTCATCAGATACCAGAATACGAGACAGAGAGGGGCCAAGGGCCAGCCACACCATAGGGTGGCGCGAGTCCCCCTTGGCCGCGCCACCAGGTGGTGTGGGCCCCTCCGGCCTCCACCGACCATGCCCTTTTGCCTATATATTCCTCTCGATGCGAAAACCCTAAATCGTCAATCAGAAATCTACGAAAAGTTCCGCAGCACCGCTGCCACCGAAGGGGAGATTTGGGGGACAGAAAGTCTCTGTTCCGGCACCCTACCGGGACGGGGAAGTGCCCCTAGAGCCATCTCCATCGATCTCCACCGCCATCTCCATCACCATTGCTGATTCCCATGATGAGGAGGGAGTAGTTCTTCCTCGAGGCTAAGGGTTCTACTGGTAGCTATGTGTTCATCTCTCTCTCTATGCATGATCTTATTGAGATCATGAGCTTGTAATCTATAGATCTATTCTGCTACTCAAGTGCTTTAATGAATCTCTGCTCTCCCCATGTGTGTGAAAGTGACAGCGTGCTCACCATGTTGGCACTTAGGCTAGAGATTACAAATACTTGTTATGAGTTATATTTGGAGTTGGATGTCTTTATGAAATTGTGGTGTTTGTTGGACTCATCTAGTGCTCAAGGTGATAGTGTGGGGTTTTCTAGATGGGAAAGGCTTACTTTGAGGTGTGCTGTTATAGCCCTATCAACGATTAGAGTGTCCAACCGGAGAGTAGTTAAGAGTAGTATCATAAAGAGAAGATATTTATATGAGAGTGTTCACTAGTGAAAGTATGATCCCTAGGCCTTGTTTCTAAGCATTGATACACCGTTTTCTATTAGATCTGTTACATGTTTGCTTGCTTCCTTCTTTATTTCAGTTTGCCTTTAGTCTTTTCCACGCCATCAAGTTATATTCTATCACCGTTACCACTTATAATTATCCATACCACTTGTATTTCACTATCTCTTCGCCGGACTAGTGCACCTATACACCTGACAAGTGTATTGGGTGTGTTGGGGACACAAGAGACTTCTCATGTCTTGATTGCAGGATTGCTTGAGAGGGAATACCTTTGACCACTTCCTCCCTGAGTTCGATAAACCTTGGGTGATCCACTTAAGGGAAAACTTGCTGCTGTTCTACAAACCTCTGCACTTGGAGGCCCAACAACTGTCTACAAGAATAGAAGTGCGTAGACATCAAGCTATTTTCTGGCACTGTTGCCAGGGAGGAAAGGTAAAAGGTATTCACACCGGAGGATTAAAGAAGAAGAACCTCCCACGGCAAACGCTTATTTTCTGGCGCCGTTGCCGGGGAGGTAAGGTAAAAGGTACTCACATCCTCCGGTGTGAGTGCTCGAAGTTATTTCCTTTAGATTCTGCAATTTTGTCTTTTTGTTTCTTGTTTTCACTAGTTAGGATTAATGGAAAACAAAAAAAATTAGAGAGCTTTATAGTATTTATCTTGAGTTAGGACATGAAGTGTTTGAAGAGAAAATTAAAAAACCTATGGAACTTTATTTGCATGCTAATAGCAATGTTGTTAGTATGAATTCTTTGGACACCATTATTTCTAATGCTATGGAAAAGTCTAAGCTTGGGGAAGCTAGTTTTGATGAAAATGATCTTTTTAGTCCCCTAAGCATGAAGGAGAAAATCTACTTTGATGATACTATGCCTCCAATATATGATGATTACAATGATGAATATGATATTTTCAGTCCACCTACTATTGAGGAGAAAATTGCTTATGACTACAATATGCCTCCTATATTTGATGATTATGGTGATGATAATAATAATGATAGCTATTTTTGTTGAATTTGCTCCCACTACAATTAATAAGAATGACTATGCTTATGTGGAGAGTAATAATTATTTTATGCATGTGGCTCATGATAAGAATGTTTTATGTGAGAGTTATATTGTTAATTTCATTCATTATGCTACTGAAAGTTATTATGAGAGAGGGAAACATTGTTTTATGTATCTCAATAATATTAAGTTTCCCCTCTTTATGTTGAAAGTCTTGAAGTTGCACTTGTTTTGCTTTCCTATGCTTGTTGCTTTGTTCTTTCATGACTTGTTTATTTACAAGATTCCTATGCATAATAAGTGGGTTAGACTTAAATGTGCTTTGAATTTGCTTCTTGATGCTCTCTTTTACTTCAATTCATCTTTCTTATGTGAGCATCTTCTCAAACTATCATGCCTAACTTAAAGGCGTTAAAAAAAAGTACTTATTGGGAGATAACCCAAAAGTTTTAGTTGAGTCTTGGAAGTTATTACTGCTGTTCCGAAACAGATTTCTGTGCTTCACGGTAAAAATTCGTGTAAAATCTCTGAACGTCTTTTTGAGGCGTGTATTTTTGTGCTTCTGCCCCAGGTTGTTATCTAACTTTCGTTAGTTCAACACTTTTTGATTTGAGCAACAGAAGGTCTTCGAAAAAATTTGTGTTTACCTGGTGGTCTGTTTTGACAGATTTTTGCCATTATTTGCATTTGCTTCTTATTGGTTCCTTTATGAGTTCTTTTGGGGAATTGAGCTTTTTGAGGGAAGTACTACAGTAGCTAGTGTTCTAATGGAATTTTATTTGGTGCTGGAACTGAACCTAAAGACTTATTATCTTGAGTAAACTAATGTTGCTAATAAAGATTGTGTGAAGTTTTGTATGAAGGAAAAATTTCAGGTGTATGGAAGGAATGAGTAATGAGATGAAGGATGGACTAAAGCTCAAGCTTGGGGATGCCACGCGTGTCACCCCAAGAAATATCCAATAAGTACAAGCGTCAAAGCTTGGGGATGCCCAAGGCATCCCCTTCTTCATCATTAAAAATCTCAGGTTTCTTCCAAACACTTCATTTTGATTGTTTCATGCACAGTTCAATTGTTCTTGGAGTGTCTTTGTTTTCATTTTTAGTTTTAGTTTGCTTGGTTTGCTTAGTTTTCTTGAATAAGTTGGTTCTATCCCAACACACTTCTTTTGGAGAGAGACACACTCCGTTTTCATTGCCTAGAACACTCTAGTTTTCATTCTTATTATTTTGTGAGTGTTCTCTTTTGCTAGCACCGTGTTTAGCCTTAGTTTTCTCGTGCTTTAAGATTATAACTTTTTAGTTCTTCTTTGTGTATTTGTGAGACAAGCTCACTGATCTTTATTTATTATCATCTTTGTGAGTTGTTTCAAATAGTTTGGTTTGGATTGGAAAAGAGTAGGAAAGTTCATGCTTAAGTGGTAAAGAGAGCTTGTTTTTGACTGTGGCCTATACTTTTTCATGCCATGATTGATATTGTTTTGGCTTTATGCTTAGTATTCTTTGCTGTAGCATGACTTGTTATAAACAATTGAGATTGCTTAATGTGCCTTGGATGAATCATGCGTTGTTTTAGCATATTAAAGCATAGTATTGTGGTATTCTCCTTTGATGCTTTATTTGGGTTGACTTGGCGCATGCTCACACCATGTTATGACTATCTCAAGTCACCATAGCCTTTATGATCCTTTAGTTTTCAACTTGTAGTATCACTTTATGCTTTGATCAATGATGTTTTGTCGCTCTGCATGATTATGGCCATTATTGCTGTCTTAGTTTGTCGCTCCCAGTCTTTTGCTAGCCTCCACAACCAAGTATGAGTTCCACTCATGCATCCAACTCCCTAAACCAAGTTATTCCAAAGAGTCCACCATACCTACCTACTAGCATATGCTATTCCAAGTATATTCATGCTTTTGTTTACCTTCCAAATTAAACTTGTTATGAGAAAACTAGTGATTAAAGCTCTCACAAACTTGATGGCACTTTACTTTTTGCATCTAATAAACTTGAACCATTGGGTCCTTCTTTGTTGCGTATATGCTTGCGCTTTATAAGTTGAAATTAGCAGAACCATGTGTCATGGGGAACACTTTCAACATTGCACTTGTACTTTGTACCCCGTTGATATCATGTTCTTTTGCTTACGGATCCTGGCGGTGTGAAATAAAAGTTGAACTTGTAAGATCATGGAGTTTGTATGTGTGTTAGAGAAACGCCTGGGCCGCTAGCCTAAGCCATGCCTAATCATGGTGGAAACTTGCAGCATCACCATAATGAGCATTCTATGAAGCATCCTCAATAAAAACCTATGCAAATAGCAAATAAAAAGATCACTGAGATGCTCATTGTCTGCTTGCCTTGTCATTTTGATTATGGGAAAGCTCCCGTATCATGTGCAAGGGGTACCCCGTTGACGGTTCTTAATGATACACATATACTTACAATGACAAGAGCTTACTCGTGACTGAAGTTGAGTAGCATGAGGATCGGTCTCTGTAAGTACGGGGCATGAGATTTCGGTTTATAACTTGTCAAGCATATCCTCTTAGTTGTGTAACTTTAACCTTAATCACCTTAAAGATGCTTATGATAGGGGCAATGAGAGCTGAAAGGTACAAGCACCATAATTTTTGGAAGCTCTTTATGAGACTTGAATCCCTACTTCCTTTTACAAAGGCCTTTCTTGCACCATTACATTGAGTCTCCACCTTCTATCTTTATGCACTTACTTTGAGAGCATAGTGGCCATTCTTAGTTCTATGTGCATTGTCCCAAGACTTGTTGATTGATGCATAAATTGATATTGCTTGTTTTAAACTATTTGTATCTAGTCACTCTTATGAACTTTGAAGGTGTCCTATGCATTTATATTTGCTACTCTGTGAGGGACAAGCTGAATGCTATTATACTATGTTTTCTTTATGTGAAACAAACAAACGTCTTGCAAAGCATTGTTATTCATGAATCTTTTGTTTGTGCCTTTTCATGTTGCAACATAGTTTCTTTGTCTTATTGCTAGAACTTTGTCTTTCATGTTATGATTGAAGTACTATGATCCCAACTTTGAATGTTTTACAAAGACTTTGATCAAGTTTATGATGGTGCATGTCACCTCAAAAATTATTCTTTCTTTTTATCACTTACCTACTCGAGGACGAGCAGGAGTTAAGCTTGGGGATGTTGATACATTGCAAATGTATCCATAATTTTTGATGTTACATGCTTGGTTTTATCTACTTTCTTGTGTTTTGTTCCAACTTTGGAGTACTTTTCATATGATTTCTTGGACTAACCTATTAACAAGATGCCACAGTGCCAGTTGCCTGTTTTCTGCTGTTTTTGGTTCCAGGAAGTTAGAAAATGAATATTCTCGGAATTGGACGGGACAAAAGCCAAAGTGCCTATTTTTCTGGAAGTCATCAGATGCCAGAATACGAGACGGAGAGGGGCCAGGGGCCAGCCACACCATAAGGTGGTGGGGGTCCGCCTTGGCCGCGCCACCAGGTGGTGTGGGCCCCTCCGCCGTCCACCGACCTTGCCCTTTCGCCTATATATTCCTCCCGATGCGAAAACCCTAAATCGTCAATCAGAAATCCATGAAAAGTTCCGCAGCGCTGGCGCCACCGAAGGGGAGATTCGGGGGACAGAAAGTCTCTGTTCCGGCACCCTGCTGGGATGGGGAAGTGCCCCCGGAGCCATCTCCATCGATCTGCACCGCCATCTCCATCACCATTGCTGATTCCCATGATGAGGAGGGAGTAGTTCTTCCTCGAGGCTAAGGGTTCTACCGGTAGCTATGTGTTCATCTCTCTCTCTATACATGATCTTATTGAGATCATGAGATTCTAATCTATAGATCTGTTCTGCTACTCAAGTGCTTTAATGAATCTCTGCTCTCCCCATGTGTGTGAAAGTGACAGCGTGCTCACCATGGTGGCACTTAGGCTAGAGATTACAAATACTTGTTATGAGTTATATTTGGAGTTGGATGTCTTTATGAAATTGTGGTGTTTGTTGGACTCATCTAGTGCTCAAGGTGACAGTGTGGGGTTTTCTAGATGGGAAAGGCTTACTTTGAGGTGTGCTGTTATAGCCCTACCAACGATTAGAGTGTCCAACCGGAGAGTAGTTCAGCGTAATATCATAGTGTTCACTAGTGAAAGTATGATCCCTAGGCCTTGTTTCTAAGCATTGATACACCGTTTTCTATTAGATCTGTTACATGTTTGCTTGCTTCCTTCTTTATTTCAGTTTGCCTTTAGTCTTTTCCACGCCATCAAGTTATCTTCTATCACCGTTACCACTTATAATTATCCATGCCACTTGTATTTCACTATCTCTTCGCCCGAACTAGTGCACCTATACACCTGACAAGTGTATTGGGTGTGTTGGGGACACAAGAGACTTCTTGTATCTTGATTGCAGGATTGCTTTAGAGGGAATACCTTTGACCACTTCCTCCCTGAGTTTGATAAACCTTGGGTGATCCACTTAAGGGAAAAGTTGCTGCTGTTCTACAAACCTCTGCACTTGGAGACCCAACAACTGTCTACAAGAATAGAAATGCGTAGACATCAATGTCATAGTGCCAGCTGCCCGTTTTCTGCTGTTTTTGGTTCTAGGAAAGTCAGAAAATGAATATTCTCGGAATTGGACAGGACAAAAGCCAAAGTCAGTTTTTCACCGAGGGGGACACGGAGCCAAAATACGAGACGGAGAGGGGCTAGGGGCAGCCACACCACCTGGCCGCGCAGCTAGGCCTGGCCCGCGCTAGGGGGTGGTGCGGCCACCCAGGGCACCCCCTCGGCCTCCCCTTTCGCCTATAAGATGCCTCCGATACAGAAACCCTAAGTACCCGATCAAAATTCCATGAAAGAGTCTGTAGCCACCGTCATCTCCATCCCTAGATCGGGAGGGATCTGAAGCTCTTCCTGGCATCCTGTCGGAGGGGAGAATTCACCCTAGAGGCCTTCTTCATCACCATGCAAGCCTCTAGTGTGATGTGTGAGTAGTTCATCCTTGGACTATGGGTCCATGTAGTAGCTAGATGGCTGGTTCTTCTCCTTTGTGCTACCATGTTTAGATCTTGTGAGCTCCGTTCATGATCAAGATCATCTATTTGTAATTCTACATGTTGTGTTTGCGGGGATCCGATGGATATTGAGATGCTATTTCAGATTGATTATTTATTCTATCATGTCTTTGTTATTTGTGATCTTGCATGCTTTCCGTTGTTAGTAGCTACCTTGGGCAAGTAGATGCTAGCAACTCCAAGAGTTAGTATTTATGCTCGATAATGGGTTCATGCCTCTAGTAATCTGGGGAAGTGATGGAAATCTCTAAGATACTAGATGTGTTGTTGCTACTAGCGAGAAAACAACAATCCTTTGTTCATAGAACAATCGTATTATTTACTTTACACGCAATGCGTAATGCAATTATCTGTTGCTTGCAACTTAATACTTGAGGGGGTTCAGATGATAACCTGAAGGTGGATTATTAGTCATAGATGAAGTTGGATTATGGTCTATGTAAAATGTTGTATACCCAATCAAATCTCAAAGGAGTCAAGATGATTAGTATATGCATGTATGCTTTCTCGATGTTTGTCAATTGCCTCGCTGTAATTTGTTCACCCAACATGTTATCTATCTTAAGGAGAGCCACCACTAGTGAACTATGGACCCCGGTCCTTTCTTTTACCATCAATCTACAACTGTTTACTGCTCTCTGTTTACTTTCTGCAAGCTTTTACTTTCTTCCACACAATACGTTTAATCCTTTGTTTTCAACAAAACCTGTGAGATTGACAACCTCACTGTATGTTGGGGGCAAAGTTCTGTGGTTGTGTTGTGCAGGTTTCCACGTTGCTGCTAGCACCGGTAGTGCGCCCTGCCAAAGTCCAGCTAGCAACACATTGGAGGTGTTTCCTTGCTCCTACTGGTTCGATAACCTTGGTTTCATAACATAGGGAAACTTACTACTGTGCTCATCGTACCTTCCTCTTGGGATTCCCCAACGACCTCATTATTACACAAGTCAACAATGACTTTGTTGGAAGTGCTAACCCTCACTATGTATTGATGCGTAATTCTTATGGAGATGTTTATGGACAATATGTTGGTCCATTTGATGGTTATATTGCTTGGTCTATTTTGGGTTCCCATGGCCCTTGTCACTAACAAAGTAAGACCCATTGAAAAATGGGTACCTAAATACTAGTTTGATCTCTTGTACAACTATGCTTCCAGAGGGTGAAAGTGGGTGCTTGGCAGTGGATGCACGAGTCATATGACCGGAAGTAAGGCAATTATGACGTAGATAAGGCCAAATCATGATCAAATAACCGTCAGTTATGCCAATAAATAAAGATCTCGGGTAATGGGTCTTGGCAAGGTTGTGGTTGCAAACGATACTACCCTCGTGGACGTCATGCTTGTTGAGACCCTTGGATATAATTTACTTTCAGTCCGTGCTCTCGGAAAGATGGGATTTGCTGTCTTTATTGATAAGGATATTGTGGTTCTCTTGTGGAGCAAGACTCTAAAAGTCGCTTTCATTGGGTACGTCGAAAATGACTTGTATATGGTGGACTTTTTTCGGGGAAAACCACTACAAGTGCGATGTGTCTATTCGTAAAGGCCGATGTGGGTTGGTTATGGCATCGTCGACTAGCCCATGTCAATATGAGAACTTTGCAAAGTCTCCACAAGGGAGGCCATATTGTTGGACTAACAGAAAATGTTTGTTTTGCCAAAGATCGTGTTTGCAGGGCTTGTGTTGAAGGAAACATGCATGATTCTCCCCACAAGCCAAATAACATTATAAAGTCTAAGAGGATCTTGGAGCTCCTTCATGTGGATCTCTTTGGTCCTCCATCTCATGCAAGTCATGGTGGGAAAAATATTGTTTGGTGATTGTTGATGACTACTCAAGATATTCATGGGTATACTTCTTCAAGTTGAAGAGTGAGACCCAACGATACTTCATCGACTTCGTCAATATGGTTCAACATCAACAGAATGTTCCCATGATGGTAATAAAAAGTGACAATGGCACCAAGTTCAAGAACTACACATTAAATGGATTTCTTAGTGATGAGGGGATAAAACATCAATATTCTAGTGCATATACCCCTCAACAAAATGGTGTAGCTGAGAGGAAGAACCGGACATTGATGGATATGGCAAGGTCCATGTTGGCGGAGCTTAAGTCTCCATATAACTTTTTGGTTGAGGAAATTTCCACTGCATGCCATGCATCAAACTAGATCTATCTCCGCAACGAATTGATCAAGACTCCATATGAAATACTTACCGGTAACAAGCCCAACATTTCATACTTTCGGGTGTTTAGTTGTAAGTGTTTCTATCTCATAAAAGGTATTCATCTGTCCAAATTTGATTCCAAAGCTTTAGAGGGTATTTTTGTTGGCTACGGTCTCGATTCCCACACTTATAGAATCTATGATAAACTTTCCAGAATTGTCATAGAATCTTGTAGTGTGGTTTTAGAAGAATATGATGCCCCCAAGCGGGGTGTGTTGATGTTTGTGATATATATGATGAAATACCTCAAGATTCCATAAGAAGAATGGGTGTGGGATTCATTCGCACTATTGAGGAACCCCTTGTGGCTGATCGAGAAGAACTATGCTCTACTCAAGTGCAGCCCTCATCTTCACAACATCTACAAGCTCCTATTGATGAAGCCAAAAATGACACAAGCTAAAGACAAGTGAACCCTCTCCATGTTGATGAGGATGGAAGATCCGGGCTGGACTATCTAGCCTCTCCATTAACCGGATTGTCTAGTCCTGCACAATCAATTGCACAAGGCAGATTTATTCAGTGATCCGCAACATCATCTCAATACATGTCAAATAGTATGCCTAATCAAGAGCAAGATCAATATGTGCCTCATATTGATGAAAATGAACCCATTTTTGATCAAGGTCGAAATGAATGTCAAGACGAGGGCAAGAATGATGAAGAGATCCCCATAAGGAACAACATGGAGATCAAAACTCATCGCAAAGCTTGGGTGGATAGAATGTTGGAAAGAAGAGACCACACTCTTTAAAATGTTCTTTGTGATCTAAGGAGTGGAATGTCCACTCGATCTCAATTGAAGCATTTTTGAGAGCATCAAGCTCATATATACATGGTGGAACCCAAGAAAGTATGGGAAGCTCTTGAAGATTCAGATTGTTTAGAAGCCATGCACAAAGAGCTTAACAACTTTGAGAGAAACAAAGTTTGGAAGTTAGTAGAAAAGCCCAAATATTGCCGTAATGTAATTGGTACTAAATGGATATTCAAGAACAAGCAAGATGAACATGGAATTATGGTGAGGAATAAAGCAAGATTGGTAGCTTAAGGATTCTCACAAATTGAAGGCATTCATTATGGACAGACCTACGCTCATGTGGATCGCCTTGCGTCCATCCGTATCCTTCTTGCATATGCTACACATCATAATTTTAAATTCCAACAAATGGATATGGAAAGTGCTTTTCTAAATGGTACATTGCATGAGTTGGTTTATGTTAAGCAACCCTCGGGATTCGAGGATCCCAACTTCCCAAATCACGTCTACAAGCTTGATAAGGCGCTCTATGGACTTAAACAAGCTCCACGCACCTGGTATGAGCACCTTAGAGAGTTGTTGTTAGACCGTGGATTTGAGTTGGGAAAATTGATCCCACTCCTTTTACTAAGAAGGTTAATGGGGAGCTTTTAGTTTGCCAAATATATGTTGACGATTTTATCTTCGGCTCGGGTAACAAAGCTTTTAATCATGAATTCTCAAAGCTTATGACTGATAGGTTCAGGATGTCTATGATAGTAAGAATTGAGGGTATTCCTTGGTTTTGAGATCAAGCAAATAAGGGGAGGAACCTTTTTCAATCAAGATAAATATACTCAAGACGTGCTCAAAAGGTTCAACATGAAGGAACTAAATGGAGCTCCTACTCCCATGGCGACAAAGACTCATCTTGAGCTAAACCCAAATGGTAAAGATGTTGATCAAAAGGTCTTACCTATGTGCATCCAGACCCGATATTGTGTTAAGTGTAGGAGTGTGTGCAAGATATCAAGCGGCTCCTAAAGAAAGCCACTTGATGGCAGTCAAAAGAATCTTTTGATATTTGGTTCATACCCCAAACTATGGTGTGTGGTATCCTAGGGGCTCAACATTCTCTCTTTGTGGATACACTGGTTCGAATTGGGATGGTGCTAAGGATGATAGAAAATCATCCTCCGGGGCTTGCCAATTCCTTGGTAGGTGCTTGGTGTGTTTGTCTTCTAAAAAGCAAAAATATATATATCTCTCCACCACCGAGGCTGAGTATGTGGCTGCTGCTAGTGCATGCACCCAATTGTTATGGATGAGGCAAACTTTAAAGGAATATGGTGTCCATTGTGACAAAGTGCCTCTCTTATGTGACAATGAAAGTGCTATCAATATTGCCTACAATCTGGTGGATCATACAAGGACAAAGCATATTGAGATTCATCACCATTTCATTAGAGATCATGTTGCCCGAGGAGATATTGAACTATCTTATATGTTAACCAAATACCAACTTGCAGATATATTCACAAAGCCACTTGATGAAGCAAGGTTTTGCTATTTGAGGAATGAGCTAAATATCATTGATTCAAGAAGCTTAACTTGATCACCTTGCATACTCACCTATTACTTGATTATTGTGTGGTTTAGGTGCAGGCATGGAGATAGGGGGAGTGTGGTCCTAATCCATTGAGATATCCCTCCCCCATAATGCCAAAATTAAGAAAACCAATTCTCTTATAATCATGTTTGTGATATAAGCTTCATTGATGAGTAGTGGATATGAACCCAAGGATAATTCTTCACAGTTTCATGCCTCACAGTCTTACATGGTGGCCTCGGCCATTGCCCTCTTTGTTGTGAAGAGTTGGTTTTTGATTTGTTTGAATTTGAGCTTTATTGGATATTTATGTCAACTTCCACTGATTGTTGGTTCTTCACAGTTTGGCATCTTAACCCAAGCCTTTTCCCATCCTACAAAACATGCAATCTATCATATATGTCCCCACAAAATTGAAACTGACGTTTTTGGTCGAAGAGGACCGGAGATTCCGGTGTGCTTACACCGGAGTTTCTGGTCCGTCAGACTGGAGTCTCCGGTCTAGGACGGTTTCGGGCACTGACTAAAGGAGTCGGGTGAAAGAGTCACACATAACTCTTTCTTCCACCCTGACTCCCACCCTCACACTCGTCGCTTCCTCCTCCAAAACCGATGCCCGGGGGCCTTGCAGCCGGTGGGATCCGTCGTGACGTCGGCCACCTCCACCCTTGGACCGTTCCCCACCAGTGGAATCACTCCAATGGAAAAATATGGTACCCTCTCTCTCACCATGGACCTAGGGTTCATTCCCTTCATTTATTTTGAGCAATTTACCATTTTTTCCATTGTAAACTCATGTATGTGTGCACTGCTATCACAATAACTTCAATTCCTTGCCTAATCTACTAGAATTAATGCTTCCCGCAGCCTCCATGTGCAACCCGACCTCTCCAGACCGGAGATTCCGGTCTCTCAGACTGGAGATTCTGGACTGGTCCGGAGATTCCGGTGTTGCACACCGGAGACTCTGGTGTGGATTACCTCTAGCACATCCTACAAGGTCTTGGGGTCTTGTTTTATCTCCAGGACATATATGCGCACCTACATGCTATCCCCCTCTCTCTATATTCACAGGTGGCTTTGTTCTCATCGTGGTCACACCAAAGCTAAGTCCAAAAGGGCGGATCCACGATTTGATGAGGAAGCTGGACATTATGTGATTCCACCATCCAACCGGAGGCAACATGCTAGAGATGTTGACTATATGAGAAGGAACAGTTGAGGAGGAAAACCGTGCCAAGAGGGCCAAGTATGACAATTTGCAATCTCTTGCCCACATGTCAAAGAAAGAATACTGTGAGCTGTGCAAGACAAGGTTCTATGACTTGCCAAACTAGTGAGGACCCATGTTATTGGAGGAACGAGCATAAAGTGTTCATAACAGACATCTATCTCAAGCTAACCAAGTCCCCTATGTGTCTGCAATGGTATATGGACTTCCCTTTGATGCGTGACAATGAATATTTCACAGATGCTCTCTAGGTAATTGAGAAGCTTGGGCTGCACAATCTTATGTTGCTCCATGAGGACTAAAACATCACCTTGGTTCAACAATTCTATGCTATAGTTGTTTTTGATCATGATGAGGCTAGGAAAATGACTCGGATGACCGGTAACTACCGCTGCACTGCTACATTCTATGACTTTGCCCATGCCATTTGCCAGACCTTTAGTGGGGTGTCCGTTCCAGTTGGCCACCGTATGCATGATGCTACTCTGGGAGAAAGCAAGAACAAGCTTGCACCTCTCTATGGGAAAGATGGGACTGTTGGGGAGTCCAAGGGACTCAAGTCTCTATACAATTTTCTATTGAGGATATTTCTCCATACCATTTCCCCAAGTTCTGGAAATGATGATTGTATTAGGTGTGGCCCAGTTAACTTACTTCACCATGTTCACAAGGTATATTGTGCTGGACCTACTTCTGCAGATTTCACTATTGACGTCATGGACTACATTTTTTAGGAGATGCATGATGTCTACGCACTTCTATTCTTGTAGACAGTTGTTGGGCCTCGAAGTGCAGAGGTTTGTAGAACAACAGCAAGTTTCCCTTAAGTGGATTACCCAAGGTTTATCGAACTTGGGGAGGAAGTGGTCAAAGGTATCCCCTCTCAAGCAACCTTGCAATCAAGATACAAGAAGTCTCTTGTGTCCCCAACACACCCAATACACTTGTCAGGTGTGTATAGGTGCACTAGTTTGGCGAAGAGATAGTGAAATACAAGTGGTATGGATAAAAGACAACGGTGCTAGAAAATAGCTTGATGGCGTGGAAGAGACTAAAGCCAAACTCAAATAAAGATGGCAACAAGCAAACATGTAATAGATCTAGTTGCAAACGGTGTTTCAATGCTTCGAAACAAGGCCTAGGGATCATACTTCCGCTAGTGAACACTCTCATATAAATATCTTCTTTTAATGATACTACTTTGAACTACTCTCCGGTTGGACACTCTAATCCATGGTAGGGCTATAACAACACACCTCAAAGTTCGTTCTCCCCATCTAGATAACCCCACAATGTCACCTTGAGCTCTAGATGGTTCCAACAAACACCACAATTTCATAGAAACATCCAACTCCAAATATAACTCATAACAAGTATTTGTAATCTCTAGCCTAAGTGCCACCATGGTGTGCACGCTGTCACTTTCACACACATGGGGAGAGTAGAGATCTATTAAAGCACTTGAGTAGCAAAGTAGATCTACTGGATTATAAAGCTCATTATCACAATATGATCATGCATAGAGAGAGATATGAACACATAGCTACCGGTAGAACCCTTAGCCTCGAGGAAGAACTACTCCCTCATCATCGTGGGAATCAGCAACAACGATGGAGATGGTGGCGGAGATCAATGGAGATGGCTCCGGGGGCACTTCCCAGTCCCGGCAGGGTGCCAGAACAGAGACAACCTGTCCCCCGAATCTCCCCTTTGGTGACGGCGGCGCTGCGGAACTTTTCGTGGCTGGAGGCTTGACAATTTTGGGTTTTTGCATCGGGAGGCATCTTATAGGAAAAGAGGCAAGGTCGGTGGGCGGCCAGGGGGCCCACACCACCTGGTGGCGTGGCTAGGGCTAGCCCGCACCACCATATGGTGTGCCCACCCTTGTGCCCTACTCCGTCTCTGCTTCGTGTTTCCGTGTTGCTCCAGGAAAAATAGGCATATTGGCTTTTGTCCCGTCCAATTCCGAGAATATTGATTTTCTGCCTTTTCTGGAACCAAAAACAGAAGAAAACAGGCAACTGGCACTGTGGCATCTTGTTAATAGGTTAGTCCCAGAAAACATATAAAAACACCTCAAAGTGTGGACAAAATATAAGAAAGTAGATAAAAACCAAGCATGGAACATCAAAAATTATGGATACATTAGCAACGTTTCAACATCCCGAAGCTTAACTCCTGCTCGTCCTCGAGTAGGTAAGTGACAAAAAGAAAGAATAATTTGTGAGGTGACATGCACCATCATAATCTTGATCAAAGTATTTGTAAAACATTGGTAGCTGGGATCAAAGTACTTCAACATAGCATGAAATATATAGTTCTAACAATAAGACATATCAACTATGTTGTAACATGAAAAGGCACAAACAAAAGATTCATGAATAACAATGCTTTGCAAGACATTTGTTTGTTTCACATAAAGAAAACATAGCATATTGGTATTCAGCTTGTCCCTCATAGAGTAGCAAACATAGATGCATAGGACACCTTCAAAGTTCTTAAGAGTGACTAGATACAAATAGTTTAAGAACAAGCAATATCAAAGTTATGCATCAATCAACAAGTCTTGGGACAATGCACTTTAAACTAAGAATGGCCAATATGCTCTCTCAATAGGTGCATAAAAATAGAAGGTGGAGACTCAACATAAAAGTAAAAAAAAAGGCCTTCATAGAAGGAAGCAGGGAATCAAGTCTCATAAAGAGCTTCCAAAAATTATGGTACTTATTAGCTTTCAGCTCTCATTGCCCCTATCATAAGCATCTTGAAGTGATTAAGGTTAAAGTGAACAAACTATGGAGTATATGCTTAACAAAGTATAAGTTGGAAATCTCATGTCCCTTATATACAAGGGCCGCTCCTCATGCTACTCAAGTTTAGTTACCGGTAAGTTCTTGTCATAGTAAGTACATGTGTATCATAGAGAACCGCCAATAGGTTACCACTTGCCCGATGATACAGAAGAATCCCCATATCAAAATGAAAAGGCAAGCAGACAACTAGCATCTCAACAATCTTCTTATTTACCATGGGAAAATGGTGCTTTTTTCTCTCTTTCCTCTTTTCTCATATCTCTTTTTTTTTCTTTTTCTCTTTGACATGGGTTTACCCTGCAGGTACTCGAGCTTGGCGTATATGGGCTGAATATGGCGGAAGCCCACAGCGTTGCCAAGGCCCAAATGGAGAACTCGAGTAACCTACGGACTCTCGATTGCTTGCAGAACAAGGAGAAGCTAAAGATAGAAAGTTTAAAGGGAAAACCCTAATCTGTAACCGACTCAATCTGCTACTTGAGACCTGGCCTATCTATATAAAGGCCAGGAGGGGGCGGCGAGGAGGACACACGCAACCCTAGTTTCCACAACCCTCGCCAGATTGCATCTGCGCACCCTTGTAATCTTCGATTCCTTTGATAATTCCATGAGTAGACAAGTAGGAGTAGGGACCTCTACGAGGCCTGAACCTGGGTAAATCTTTGAGTCCAATGTGTGCTTGTTTGCTAGCCGATAGATGTCTCCAGCGCTCCCTCCTTCTCCAAAACCCAAGTCCATAACAATGGGCATTGATGAGTTAAACCCTCGTCAATTAGCGCTGTTTGTGGGAATTGGGAGTGCTGTTGTTGCGGCTTCTTCGGCCCCATCAACTGCGATCTACAACTCCGCAACAGCGGAGATTCGCCAGCTCTTCGGCGCGTTCGACTTCACCATCCATGCGCCATCCACTCGCCCAGCTTTCGAGTCCATGGGTGATGGGATCAGCTTGGCGATCAGGAGCTTCCGCTTCCAAGTTGGTCAGGTGGGCACGCTTCGCCTGCCTGACCAGCCGATGACACTATCCATTGCTCCAGCATCGTGGTTCCCTCCGCCGATTGGCACCCTCAGTGAGCTCAATGCCTCGACAACAGTTGAGAATACGGACAGCGACAGCAGTCGCGAATCCGATCTGGGCGATCTGGCAACTGAAGATGGAGCCTACGGTTCTAGATCTGAAAGTTGTGGGAGCAGCAGCTTCCCCAACCACTTCATGTGCGCCGTCATCAACACGGGAGACTCCTCCGCCAATCGCAACAACACGGGCAACGGTGGCCATGGAGCCGACCCACCAAACGACGGCATACCCAATGGCAGACCACCGCCAAACGGTGGCCCCACTAACGGCGCCCCCGTCAACAACGGAGGGGCAGTCGAACCTCCAACTATGATAAACGAGCAAACTGGCGAACACGTCGTGATCAGGCTCAACAACCTCGAGTGGGCTCGTTGCCGAGAAGCCCTACGAGGCCACCCTCTACCCTTCGGCTCCCCGCAAGAACTGCTGATGGGTTACCATTGGCTCCTGAAAGAGGAATACAAGCGCCAACTACAAACAATCGTGCAACTCGAGGCGCGTAAAAAGGCAGCTGCTGAGTCAAGCCTCCGACGAGCTGGGCTCTCCTCCCACGGAGGATCCTCCTCCAAGTGCAACGAGTACATCGCCAACAAGAGGCGATCTCAACTCGCCCACCTCACCGAACAAGAACGTGTAGAAGCCGCCAAAGTCCTCGACTTCGGCTCCATGACGGTGGATACGCGTGGCAATGTGCTCCCAAAAACGCCGCAAGCTGCGGTAACGGCGGCCACCATGTACCTCCTCAACAACCAGCCGCCAGCTGGAGACCCTCGAGCTGCCATGCACCGATCTACGATCGCAGGCTTGGGGTTAATCGAGGCCGCCCTCGACAAAGAGCCGACATCAGAACCGAAGAAAGGCAAGGCTCTGGCAAAACGCTACTCCTCGCCTTCATCTAGCAACGACAGTAACGATCTGTCTCAATGTTGCCGCTCCCGGCGACACGACCACGACTACGATGCGCGTGATGACCTCACGCAGTGCAAGATCGACAAATCAAGGGCGCGACGTGCCCGATCGACTGACTCAGAAGACGAATATGTGGAGCTCTGTGGCGCTAGATGCTTCAGCAGGTCCATCAGGCAAAAGCGAATGCCCAAGGGGTTTAAGCTCCCATCAGAGAACCCGAAGTTCGACGGTCTGCAGGACCCAAAAATCTGGTTAGAGGACCATATCTCCTCCGCCAGGCTCCACGGCGGAAGTCGAAGCACGTCTATGCAATGCCTGCAGCTACAGCTACAGGGTGCCGCCCAAGCATGGCTCAACAACCTCCCACGCGGATCCATTCATAGTTGGCAAGAGCTGGTCTACAGCTTTGTGCGCAACTTCAAGGGCACCTAGACAAGGCCCGCGTCAATCGAAGAGCTGAGGTGCTGCCAGCAAAGATCGGGCGAATCACTACGCTCGTACATCTAGAGGTGCTCCATCATCAAGACTCCGTAGAAAAATATCTCGGAGGACCGCGCAATCGACGCATTCAACAGCGGCGTTCGCCGCATACAGCTCAGGGAGGAGCTAGGCCGTTCGAAGCCCAAGACCATCGACCACCTGATGGAAATTGCAAATCGATGGGCGGATGGAGAAGATTCGGTGAAGAATCGCGTTCACTCCGACGAGGAAGCAGAACTCGAGCGCAGACGCGACCGCCGAAGCAAACGTCGAATGCGCATCTACGACGACCGCGACGACAACCGCAACAGCGGCTATCACAGCTGTGGATACCGCGACTCCGGGAAAACCACGCAAGTATGGTAGCGCCGCACTCACGATGAAGCGCTTGCCGCATCCATTGAAGATAAACTGTCCGGGCCGTGCACTTCTACATCGACAAGCATGACGGCAAAAAGAAATCCAGGCACCTCCTCAAAGGCTGCCACGAGTTCCTCAAACTCCATGAGGGCCTGCTCGGATGTATCGCGACGCAGTCAACAAGGGCTACGGAGCTGTCCCAGGCGCTGTGGCACATGGAGCTCCTCCACTACCGCCTGGACCACCGCCAAACGCAGCTGCACCCGACCAGCATCACGGAGGCGAGCCGTACCTGCGGGCCATGGGCACCATGATGATCCAAAAGGGTCGCCCCTCCAACTAGGTGCAAAAGGCCATCACTCGCCAAGTCAATCTAGCGACAAACTCACCACCATCTACCACTGAGTACCTCAGTGGAAGTGATTCCTGCATCACCTTTGACAAGCACGACCATCCGCGCCAAGTACCTCGTCCAGGCCACTGTCCCCTCGTACTCGAGGCACAAATTGGAGGCTTTGACATGAGCCGCGTCTTCATGGATGGCGGAAGCGGCATCAACCTTATGTTCACGAGTACCTTGCGAGCAATGAGGATCCCTCTGACTTGCTTAGAGGCCTCAGACACAACATTCCATGGCATCGTCCCAGGAAAGGCGTATATCCCCTTGGCAAAATCAACCCCGACGTCATCTTTGTTTTCGGCGCGAGCGCATCAACTTCGAAGTCGTCGACTGGCCCTCATAGTACCACTGCATCCTCGGATGTGTCGCGTTCGCTAGTTTCATGGCAATGCCGCACTACGCCTATCTGCAGATGAAAATTTCAGGCCCTAATGGCATCATCACAATCAACAGGAGCTTCGAGAGGTCCGACAGTTGCGACAAGGAATTCAACAGAATTTCCTAGTCCTTCGGCATGTAGGAAGAACTTGCGAGACTCAAGGAGTCGACAGACAACAGTCTGCCCCCCTGAGCCGACCAAGTTCACCTGACCTATCCTTCGACTCATCGGTGCTCACGAAGAAAGTTCAGGTCCACCCATCGGATCCCGCCAAGACGGTCCTCATCGCCAACAACTTGAGTCCCGCATAGGAACTCGCGCTTGTCGAATTCCTCCGTGAGCACTGGGAAATCTTCGCCTGGTGTCTAGCGGACATGCCAGGAGTTCCTAGGGAATTCGCCGAGCACGTACTCAATGTCAACCCAGACGCAAGGCCAGTCAAACAAACAATTCGGCGACTGTCTGAACCAAGAGCAAAGGCAGTCGGAATGGAGATCAATAGACTCCTCGACGCCAAATTCATACACGAGATCAAGGAAAGCACTTGGCTCGCCAACACGGTGCTAGTACCAAAAAAGGACACGCATATCCTGCGGATGTGCGTGGACTTCACCTCTTTGAATAAGCACTTTTGGTGTGTTCTGCTACAACAAGCTCTTTTGGTGTGTTCTGCTACAACACAATGCCCTTCGGGCTGAAGAACGCAGGAGCCACCTACCAGCGGTGCATGCAGGATTGCCTCAAGAACCAACTTGGTCGCAACATCCAAGTCTATGTTGACGACATAGTAATCAAGACCAAAGAGGAAGCCTCACTAATCGACGATTTGCGCGAAACCTTCGCCAACCTCGACCACTACCGGATCAAGCTCACTCCGGACAAATGCGCCTTCGGCGTACCATCTGGGCAACTACTCGGGTATCTTATCTCCGCGAGAGGGATCGAGGCGAACCCGAAGAAAATAAAAGCCATACTGGCCATGGAGAAGCCGAAAAACATAAGAGGTGTCCAGCAACTGGCTGGGCGAATCGCAGCGCTCAGTCGATTCATCAGTCGAATGGGCGAAAACGCACTGCCTTTCTACCAACTCCTCCGCAAAGCTGACAAGTTCGAGTGGACCAACGAGGCACAGGAAGCATTCGAAGACCTCAAGCGCCTATTGTCCACCTCGCCAGTACTGGTGACCCCACGTGAAAGGGAACAATTATTGTTGTACATCTCCGCCACCAACTAGGTGGTCAGCACAATGCTCATAGTAGAACGAGCCGAGGAAAACAAGGTCCACGGAGTACAGCGCCCAGTCTACTACCTCAGCAAGGTATTTACGCCAACAAAACAGTGGTACCCGCACTACCAAAAACTGGCGTACGGCGTCTTCATGACAGCCTGGCGACTGCGCCACTACTTCCAGGAACACCCAATCGTGGTAGTCAACGACGCCCCGCTTGGGCATATCCTCAACAATCCTGACGCCACCGGACGAGTCGCGCTTTGGGGAATCGAACTGTCTCCACGAGACATTACATATGAAAAACGCGATGCAATCAAGGCGCAAGTTCTCCGCGACTTCCTCGTGCACTGGATGGAGAACCAACTCCCTGAAAAACCAGATATGTCCCACCTCTGGACAATGCACTTCGACGGTTCGAAGCGAAAGGATGGGGCCGGCATAGGTGTCATACTGACATCGCCCCAGGGAGACAAGCTGAAATATATCATGCGAACACAGTTCACTGCCTCCAACAATGAAGCTGAATACGAGGCCCTGCTGCACAGGATGAGGATGGCAAAAGCCTGTGGTGCCAAGAGGCTCATAATATATGGCGACTCCAAGCTGGTCGTCAACCAGACAATGCACGAGTGCGATGCACTGAACGACAACATGATCGCCTGTCGCGACCTCTTCGACATACTCGAAGGGGAGTTTGACAGTTGCCAGCTGCGGCACATAGGCCGTGAAAGCAATGAAGAGGCGGACACACTCGCCAACATAGGCTCTACCTGCGCCCCCATACCACCTGGGGTATTTCTCAAGCGCATCTGCGAACGCTCCATCAAGCCAAAGGCCGTAGAGAAGAAAACAAGCACAACAACGGACTCGGCGGCTTCGCCGCCCAATGAGCCAATGGCACTCGACGACCTGGAGCTGGACACAGGACTCGAAGGACCAATGAGCGTCATGATGATCGAGCCATCCTAGACTCAACCATACATCACGTACCTTCTCAGCAAGAGGCTACCGGACGATCCGACTAACGCCCGGCACATCGCACGGCGATCCAAGGCATTCGATGTTATCAACGGCGAACTATACAAGCGCATCATCACAGGAGTACTCCAATGATGCGTCTCCATGGCCAATGGAAGAGCTGTTCTCCTCGACATCCATGAGGGGACTTGCGGGCACCACGCCGTCAGTCGCGCCCTTGTCGCCAAAGCTCTACGAGCTAGATTCTACTGGCCTATGACCATGCATGACGCCAAGGACATCATCCAAAAATGCAATGCTTTCCAGCGATTCGCGGACAAGCCACACGCACCTGGCGCAGAACTCCAGCCAATTCCATTGGCCTGGCCCTTCGCGCAATGGGGACTCGACATGGTCAGAAAGCTCCCAAACTCCTCACAAGGAGGCTACGTCTACCTCCTGGTCTCAGTCAACAAATTCACCGTGGATAGAGGCCATGCCAGTAACTAATCAATCAGGATACAGTGCAGTCAAGTTCTTCGAGTCCATAGTCTATCGCTTCAGAGTGCCACACAGCATCATCACGGACAACGGGACGAACTTCACATCCAAGGAGTTCCAAGAATTCTGCAAGAATCTGGGAATCAACATCAGCTATGCCTCCCTAGTGCACCCATAGACCAATGGTCAGGTCGAAAAAGCTAACGGGCTCGTCTGCGGCGGCATCAAGAAACGACTCGTCATGCCACTCAAACAGGCCGCGGGCTGCTGGCCAGACGAGCTGCAATCGGTACTCTGGAGCCTACGCACAACTCCAAACAGCGCCACATGGTACACCACGTTCTTCATGGTGCATGGGGCTGAAGCGGTGCTACCGACCAAAGTACGATACAAAGCACCACATGTGGTCGCTTACAGCGAGCATGAGTCAACTCTTGCACTCGAAGACTCCGTCGACCTCCTTGACGAGGCGAGGGAAATCGCCGCGTAAAGATCAACGATCTTCCAGCAGAACCTACGCAACTACCACAGCAGAAGGCTATGCCCCAGGTCCTTCGTCGAAGGCGACCTGGTCCTGCGACTGAAATAGCAAGGGCATCTCAAGCTCGAGTCCCCCTAGGAGGGACCATACGTGATTATAGAAGTAATCCCAGGTGGCGCCTATCGCCTTAAAGATTTAGAGACAGGAGTCGCATGCTCCAACCCTTGGAACGTCGCGCAACTGCGGCGCTTCTACCCTTAGTCATTTTTGTTTTTACATTGCAAATAAGGCTACTCAGCCAAGGCTACTTAGCCACACATTGTACCTCGTACTATCCTGCGAATAAATAAAGCTAAGTGCCCCAAAACTCGGTGTCTTCTTTTATTTTTTGTAAATTATCCACTCGGGGGCTGTGCCACCCTATACACATCTGTTCTACGAACTAACACAATATCCTGAGTAGCTAGCACACCAATCGAAACCCTTGACAAATACCAACCCAGTTGCAACGCACCTGACAGGTTGGCAAGGGACTGAGATAAATGCAAGTCAGGCTAACGAAAAGGAATCGCATAGTGCAATGCACTCGCAAAACATACACGCTAACAAGCTCTTTATATATACATCAATGTTAATCAATTATACACAGCATATATATGAACTTTACAACACTGGTACAACTATGTGTAGGATACAAACTAAACTACTGTTGCAGCAAAGGAACGTTGGTCTGCTCCTCGAAGAAGTCAATGATTTCCTCCGCTGGGCAATCCACCGCCTGGTAGTGCGGAACCATGTTCCAAGTCAAACCTGCTGGCGGTTCGACCGCAATTGCTGCAACGTCCAGATCAGGCCTATGCAGTCGCACCAGTGACAGAGCAGCCTTGGCACCAACCACTAACTGTTGCCGTACACACTCGTGGACCGCACTCAAGTCCTGGAATTTAGCAAGAAGGGCCAGCAGGCTCGATGGAACGACGTCCAGCGGGAACATCATCTGGTAAATATTCTTCAAGCACGATTGCGACTTCTTCAAGAAGTGAAGCACTCGCGACGCATGACCCTGAAGGATCGCTAGCGCGATTGTGCGATCATGATCCACCTAGAAGTATCCACTCGCCTAAAGCTGCTCTTGGGTCAGGTCATTCATGTGAATGGCAATCCTATCCTTCTCATCCTGCGGATGGTGCGCACTGACAACTATACCAAGCAAAGGCAGAAATATGAAGACAACAAACTACTGCAAGTGACTACAGGGAAAATATAAGGAATAAGAAAACTAACATTTGAATTGGTCGCCTAGCTGCGTCACCTCCCCCAGTAGATATTGTTCTCGGGCGATGGCCTTCTCCGCCCTCGATTTCCATACATCCGCGTTACCACGGAGTATGGGCAATTCACGCTGCAATTGCTTCACGCGGTCACGGAGTCGCGAGAGCAGAGACAGATCATCCACCCTCAAGCGCGGCGGTGCCAAGGTGTCATCAGGGGGTGGCGAATCCCGAGGTTCCCTCAAAGGATCACTCGATGTGCCCTATCACAAGTCAAGCAACTGACAATAAGAAGACTAAGGCGAGGCATAGACTCGAGTGCATTCAAGATTAACAAAGTATCAGCAGATACACTTGCCAAAGGCATGTTTTCGACACAAGAAATAAGCTATTTAACTATTACAAGACAAGACTACCGAGGAGAACTGGCTTCTTCGACTTAGACTTCGGTTTTGGGGGCCTCATCGACTCTGTGGCAGTATCAGACGCCACAGACTTCCCGCCGGCCCCTAACGTCGCAGCCTTCGCCTCCTTCTTGGCCCGCTGAAGCTCCTTAGAGTACTTCGCAACTGTATTGATCAGCTACGACCCATACTTGCCACAAGTAGTTGTGAAAGGAGCAAAGACTACCTGCTGGCCATCCGCGCTGACAGGCATCGCCTTGGAGACCGCTGCAGGATCAACTTTGACTCCATGGGCTTGAACCATTGCGAGTGACATTGAAGCGCCAGCCACACGGAGCGAGTTCTTGAAGCTCGCAGGAATGCCCCCGGCAAGGGACTCCACCAGCTCATCCATATTCTCGATCAACTCAGCCTTGGGCACCAGCTCCTCCCGGAGGCGACTGAGCACGCCCTTGGCTTTGGTGAGCGTCCCCTGAATGGCAGCGCTGCAATCTTCGACTGCCGAAACGGCACCTGCCAGGGCATCATCACGACGGAGTGCCTGGGGGTCGAAGCTCAGACCACTGGCATCTACACACGAATCAAGCATCGGCACAAAAGTCAGCACAAAAGCAAATTCAAAAGAAGGGACACGACGAAAATCTAGACAAGGACATACCTGACAGAGCCTTGGCAATCGAGAAAAGTTGTTCTTCGAACAACTTCTCCCTAGCTGCGATGGAGGCGCACAGATCCTCTTCACGTTTCCGCGATTCGTCATGCGCCATGATTGCCTCATCACGGCTCTTCACCGCCACGGCGAGCATTTTCTCGAGGGAAGCAGTGCTACGAAGGAGTGCATTATGCTCAGCTGTGACACAAACAAAGATAAACTGTCAGTCGAATATATCACAAGGATGCAGAAGAAAAAGTAAAGAACACTCACTTTCAACCGCGTGATGGTGATTGTCTAGCAATGCATGCTGACGACCCATCGCGAGCACCTGCTCCGCCAGGCGAGTGGCTTCCTTCACAATGAGCTGCGACAAAAGACATAGTAAAGGTCAACAGATGGCATAGATGAAAATTCGACTGCAAAATCAGAAGAAGAGATACTACACATACATGATCCTCCAATGACTCCGAAGTCGATGGATGCGCAGACGTCCGGATAACCATCTGGTGCTCCACATTGTGTGGAGAACTTGATGATTTATGACCAGAGTGGGCTGCCAATGGAGGAAAAGGGGCGCGCTTAGCCATTTTCTTGGCTTTGGAGGTCACGACTCCAGATTCCTTCAAAAATTGTAGGTCGCCAGAGGATGATAACACTGGCTGACTGCAGAACAAAATCAACATCAAGAAAAAGCAACTTCAAAGAAGAACCAGACGGAAGACTCGCACACTTACCAATCAAACTTGTCAAAATCGAAGGTTTGATCCCCTGACTCTGACGACGACTCCTTCAGCAGTCGCATCTTCTTGCGAGAAGATGGCGCCACGGCACTCACATGAACGGCAGGTATCGACGACTCTGCGCCAACAGCTGCACCTTCTGGAGTCGAAGGAGATGATGCATCCGAATCCTTGCTGCCCGAACGCTTGTGAGTGTCCGGACCACTCGACTCAGGGGCTTCCTCCTCCATATCAGATGGGACGGTCGACTCTGACTCGTCCTCTTCCAGGGCTTCACGAGGGATAACCCCCTCAGGAAGAGGGGGCATACAGGGCAACACCCCCCAATCCTACACACAGAAAACAATTTAGCACAAGTCAAAAGAAGCAGTCGACAAACAAAGCTACTACGTAGCACAACTGTACCTCAGGAGGAGGGTTAGTAGCATCGAATGGAGGTACGACAGGATCATTGGGGAGCACATCCTTGGCGGTGTACTTGGTGACCGGTCGCACCCTTTTATCTACCCCACTCGCGGAAATACCATCGGCAGATACGCGAGTGAAATCGTCAGCGCCAGCCCACTGGAACATAGGATGAACTCTGGCCTGCAGGGGCTAGACGCGACGGCTCAGCCATGTGCGAATGAGGGCGCGGCCTGCCTCCTCTTTCCTCATGTGACTCTTGAGGTTGCAGATGCGCTCGTACAACACATCTGTCTTCGCGGATTCACCGGGCATCACTACGTTCTTCCAAGAGCGCCTCCTCTTGCACGGCGTCGCAGGATCGAAGGGCGCGAGTCCGTAGTGGTCTCTGTCGGCCTTCAGGTCGCGGATGTCGAACCACTTGTCCCTCCACCCTTGGACGGACGCTGTGAATTTGATGTCAAAGTACGTGGCGGAGGAGTCGACGTAGATACCGCAAACTCCTACATTGTAGACTATGGAGCCAGACGCCGACTAGCGCTTCAGCTTGAAGAGACGCTTAAATAGACCGAAGTGCGGCTCAATTCCGAGCCAGCACTCGCAAAGAGTAATGTAGCAAGCTACATGAAGGATGGAGTTGGGGGACAGCTGATGCAGCTGGAGCCCATAGAAACAGAGAAGGACCCTGAAGAAAGGATGCAGGGCAATGAGAGACCGCGGATGATGAACGCTAGGAACATTACCCAAAAACCGGCAGGAGGAGAGGGGATTACCTCGCTGTCGGGGACACACGCGTCAGTGACTGTGGAAGACAAAACTCCGTCTTGGCATAGGAGACGAAGCTCAGAAGACTTGATCACGGATGCGCGCAAACGCGCCATTGGTGACGAGAGTGCTCGTGCCCTTCTTTTTTCCGGGAGCGGCGGTGCTGGTGCCCATAGCGGCGGAGCCGCCCTTCTTCTTCGTAGCAACCGTGGCGGCGGCAGAATCAGCTGCGGCACCTCCTTTCTTGTTCCCTATTCTACGGTGGCGGTGTGACCGGAGAAAGTAACTGGGGAATACGCGGAGCTGGTCCAGCGCCGCGAGAAATACGAACACAAAGGAGTAGAGGAGCAGCAGCAATGGCGACGGAGGCAAAGGCAGAGAAAAGAAGCAGATGTGAAAAATTACCATCGCAACATCGCTACTTAACCCCCTAGAATATGCAATCTAACGACCAGAAAAAACCCTACCAGATGCATGGCATTCACCGTGCTCGACACGTGGAGGACCTGAAGCGTGAACCGTCCCCCACTACCCCCATTACGCATAGAAATCGAAGAGGCACAATTAAAACAGAGATTACGCACGCCTGGTCAAGTCAGAGTCAGAAAATGGGACCCACCGCTCGTCACGTCCCGTCAAACTCGCTCACGCGGGCAATTGAGGTCATCACATCATCAGCACTGACGTCATCCAAAATTATGCAGCAGAAGACTTCGACTACTTTAGTCCTTGCTCGAGTCTTCGACTCCACCAAGCACTCAGGGGCTACTCCCATAGGGAGCGCTGGTCGCGCACCCTACGATTTTTTCTTTTTTTTCTACAGGAACATGGACAATCAAAGCAAACCCAACCACTCGAATCCGCAATTTGACTATGGACATGGGTTACTCCAATAGGGAGCGCCGGAAGCAAATTCGACTAAAACAAGCAACAAAAGAAGATAGCAGTCGCAAAAGTTATTTAGTCCCTGCCTGAGTCTTCGACTCAACCAGGCACTAGGGGGCTACTCCCATAGGGAGCGCTGGTCGCGCACCCTATGATTATTTGTACATCGTACTGCATGTTGATAAAATCCACACTCGAAGTTTATGGCGACACCGCCTCATATTTTTCCCTACAAAGAGACTGTGTCTCCTGGGTCACCCGAATCATCTCCACGATGACAAAAAATTCGGATGTCGTGCTTGCAGCGTGAGGATAAGACCTGAATAAGTCCTGACAACGCATTTGCTGCCTACAGGTACGATGAACATGCCTTGACGGACGCGTCGAGTGATCACACCCATATACTGGAATTCGAGTCCTGTAAGACCTCCGCGGCTTGAGTAGAATTACACCAGCACTTTTCTGGACTCGAGTCCGGGGACTCGAGTTTGAGTAGATTGCGTTGTTTTGCCCTAAGGCAGTTAACTGATACCGATACATCGGTCAAATTAGGCACGCATATCAACAATCCCTATGACATAAACAAAGCAGTCAAAAATACTCTGTCAGGCACTCGAAAGGCTTCATAAAGTCTCCAGTCGAATCTGCGATTCCACTGGATACTCGGGGGGCTACTGACATAGGTATACCATGTAGGTACTCGAGCTTGGCGTATATGGGCTGAATATGGCGGAATCCCATGGCGTTGCCAAGGCCCAAATGGAGAACTCGAGTAACCTACGGAGTCTCGATTACTTGCGGAACAAGGAGAAGCTAAAGATAGAAAGTTTAAAGGGAAAACCCTAATCTGTAACCGACTCGATCTGCTACCTGAGGCCTGGCCTATCTATATAAAGGCCAGGAGGGGGCAGTGAGGAGGACACACGCAAACCTAGTTTCCACAACCCTCGCCAGATTGCATCTGCGCACCCTTGTAATCTTTGATTCCTTTGATAATTCCACGAGTAGACAAGCAGGAGTAGGGACCTCTACGAGGCCTGAACCTGGGTAAATCTTCGAGTCCCTTGTGTGCTTGTTTGCTAGTCGATAGATGTCTCTAGCGCTCCCTCCTTCTCCAAAACCCAAGTCCATAACAATGGGCATTGATGAGTTAAACCCTCGTCTCCAGCGCTCCCTCTTTTTCTCAATATCTGACTCTCTTTTTTTATAAGAAGAATGCTTCATAGACAACTCATTATGGTTACGCTGCAGGTTTCCACCATGACAGCATGGATTAGACCGGCGGCCCATGCGTTTCTCTAACACACATACATAACTCCAAGGACTTACAAGCTCCCCTTTCATTTCACACCGATGACATCCATAGACAAAAGAGCATGATATCAACTAGGTACAAAGTACAAGTGCAATGTTGAAAGTGTTCCCCATGACAGCATGGTTCTGCTAATCCCCAACATATAAGTGCAAGCATATACAACATAGATGACACAATGGTTCAAGTTTATTAAGGGCAAGAAAATTAAAGTGTGTCATCAAGTTCGTAAGAGCTTTAATCACTAGTTTTCTCATAAGAAGTTTAATTCGAAAGGTAGATAAAAACATGAATATACTTGAAATAGCAAATGCTAATACGTATGTATGCTGGACTCTTTGGAATAACTTGGTTTTATTTAGATTTGGATGCATGAGTGGAACTCATACTTGGTTATGGAGGCTAGCAAAACACTGGGAGCGACCAACTAAGAGAGCAATAATGGCCATAATCATGCAAAGCGACAAAACATCATTAATTAAAGCATAAAGTGATATTACAAGTCGAAAACTGAAGGATCATAGAGGCTATGGTGACTTGGGATAGTCTTAACATGGTGTGAGCATGCGCCAAGTCAACCCAAATAAAGCATCAAAGGAGAATACCACAATACTATGCTTTAATATGCTAAAACAACGCATGATTATTCCAAGGCACATTAAGCAATCTCAATTGTTTATAACAAGTCATGATGCAGAAAAAATCACTAAGCATAAAGCCAAAACAATATCAAGCATGACATGACAAAGCATAGGCCACAGTCAAAAACAAGCTCTTTTTTACCACTTAAGCACGAACTTTTCCTACTCTTTTCCAATCCAAACCAAACTATTTGAAAACCAATGCATAAATGAGGGGGTCCAACCAATTTATTCAAGCAAACTAAGCAAATTAAAACTAAAAACGAAAACAAAGATGCTCCAAGAACAACACAATTGTGCATGAAACAATAAAAATGAAGTGTTTGGAACAAACCTGAATTTTTTATTGATGAAGAAGGGGAAGCCTTGGGCATCCCCAAGCTTTGACGCTTGTACTTCTTGGATATTTCTTGGGGTGACACGGGTTGCATCTCCAAGCTTGAGCTTTAGTCCATTCTTCATCTCATTACATCATTCTTTCCATACACCTGAAATTTTTCCATCATACAAAACTGCACACAATCTTCATTAGCAACATTAGTGTACTAAAGATAATAAGTCTTTTACTTCAGTTCCAACACAAGTAAAACTTCCATTAAAACACAAGCTACTGTAGCACTTCCCTTAAAGAGCACAATTCCCCAAAAGAACCCAAAAAGGAATCAACAAGAAGCAAATGCAAATAATGGCAGAAATCTGTCAAAACAGACCAGCAGGTAAAAACCGATTTTTTCTAAGACCTTCTGTTTCTCAAACCAAAAAGTGTTGAACTAACAAAAGTTAGATAACAACCTGGGTCATAAGCACAAAAATTCACGCCTCAAAAGGACGTACAGAGATTTTACACGAATTTTTACAGCGAAGCACAAAAATCTGTTTGGGACAGCAACATTTCCAAGCATTACTTCTCTCTCATTAGAGGTTACTCTTGGCACAAAAACCACACAAAAATGATAAAGAGAGGTTATTACTGAAGCAATAACTTCCAAGACTCAACTAAAACTTTTGGGTTATCTCCAAATAAGTACTTTTCTTTAACACCTTTAAGTTAGGCTTGATAGTTTGAGAAGATGCTCACATAAGAAATATGAATTGTAGTAAAAGAGAGCATCAAGGAGCAAATTCAAAACACATTTAAGTCTAACCCACTTCCTATGCAAAATAATCTTGTAACAAGTCATGAAAGCACAAAGCAACAAGCATAGGAAAGCAAAACAAGTGCAACTTCAAAAATTTCAACATAAAGAGGGGAAACTTAATATTGTTGAGACACATAAAACCATGTTTCCCTCTCTCATAATAACTTTCAGTATCATAATGAATAAAATTAACAATATAACAATCACATGAAACAATCTTATCATGAGCCACATGCATAAAATAATTAATACTCCCCACATAAACATAGTCATTCTTATTAATTGTAGTGGGAGCAAATTCAACAAAATAGCTATCATTATTATTCTCATCACCATAATCATCAATTATAGGAGGCATATTGTAATCATAATTAATTTTCTCCTCAATAGTAGGTGGATTGAAAATATCATATTCATTATTGCAATCATCATATATTGGAGGTATAGTATCATCATAAGCAATAGAATAGTTATCTTCCAAAGTGTGCTCATTTGTAAACATATCATTGTTGGAAGGAACATGGATAGCACTAATAGTACAGTAATTATTAATATCATCATTTTCAGAATTGGTACCGAAGAGATTTTCAATATCAAAATTAGTGTGCTTTTCCCAATCATGATCACTACTATAGTTAATAGGCATAGGAACATCATCGAGTTCAGACTCATCAAAAACTATAATAGGAGCAACATGCTTAGGGGAATATATCTTTTCCTCTCTCCTTTTACTCCTCCTCTTCTTCTTTTTATTCTTCTCTTTAGGAGGGAGAGGCTTGAAAGGAACCTATTTAGGATATTTTGTATGTAAGTATTCGTGTGGAAATTATCAACACAATAAAGATGACAACTATGCAGGACGCTATTCATATCAAAAGCACCCATATCTACCAAATAGGTTTTTCTTAATAACTCTTCACACCCCAAAAATAATGTAAGTTGATCATGATGATTAGGAGTGATCATGTCATCACAATACAAACTTGCAGTACTCATTGGATTAGAAGGGCTATTATTATGGTCTGAGCATTGAAAATTGAAATGACCCACTCCAAAGCAAAGTTCACAAATAAAAGGATAGAGGGCACATACGTTTTTACCAAGATCATTTAGAGCCCTATACCACGTTCTAGTTTTTTCATTCCTATGGGTGATACAATATTCTTCTTCAATTTGATTATTCTCACAAGGTCTATGTATTCCACAAAAATTAACATGCTTATAAGAAGTAGTACTTTCAGAGGTTTGAGCATGTTTATTGCTAGCATTAATAACAATTTCATTTTCCATGCAAGTGTCTTTATAAGGCTCATGATACATGTCCCATTTTTCTTTAGGAGCATTAATATGAGAAGCAAAGGTTCTATAACAATCAACAAGAATTTGAGGATCAAGTTCATATTTAGCACTAAGCTCTTGAAAATCAGTAGTTTCAGCGAAAGACTTAATGCAGTCATACTCATAGTTTATACCTGGTTCTTTACCTTTGTCATTATCCCAATGTTCGGTATTGCTTTGAATTGTTTGAAGAAGATCCCACTTAGCTTTGACCTCCTTACTTGTGATGGATCCCTCTAAACAAGTATCTAGATAGTCCTTGTAATGTCCTGAAAGCCTTGCATAGAAATTATTAATAACAATATTACTGGGGAGCTCATGAATGGGACATTTGAGCATTAGTGACTTCAAGCTCCCCCATGCTTGGGAAATACTTTCTCCATCATATGGATGAAAATTATAAATGTAATTCCCATCTTTATGAATTTCATGAGAAGGATAAAATTTAGAGTAAAAGAGAGATTCAAGTTCCTTCCACTCCAAATGATGAGGATCATCTAGTAGCTCATACCACTCCCTTGCTTTGACCTTAAGTGAAAAAGGGAATAGCTTCCTCTTAACTTGGTTCATTGAAATACCTGCACACTTGAACAACTCGCATAATTCGTGTATAAAGAGTAAATGATCACCAGGATGGACAGTTCCATCTCCCAAATAACAGTTGTTCATAACACGTTCAACAATTTTTATAGGTATTTTAAAAGAGATGCTTTCAGTATGTGGATTTAAAATATCACAAGTATCAATAGAATTACCACATATGGGAGATAAAGTATCATCGGAGCAAATTTTCTTCTTTAAAGCTAGGGAACTAAAAAGATCATTTTCATAAAAACTAACTTCCCCAAGCTTAGACGTTTCCATAGCATTAGTAACAAAGGTGTTCAAAAAATTCATACTAATAACATTGCTATTAGCATGCAAAGAAAGTTCCATGGTTTTTTTAATTTTCTTTTAAGACAATTCATGTTCTACATTAGGAAAAACACTAAAAAGTTCTCTAATTTTTATTGTTGTTTTCCATTAAGCCTAACTAGTGAAAACAAGAAACAAAAAGACAAAATTGCAGAATCTAAAGGAAATAACTTCGAGCACTCACACCGGAGGATGTGAGTACCTTTTACCTTACCTCCCCGGCAACGGCACTAGAAAATAGCTTGATGTCTACGCACTTCTATTCTTGTAGATAGTTGTTGGGCCTCCAAGTGCAGAGGTTTGTAGAACAGCAGTAAGTTTCCCTCAAGTGGATTACCCAAGGTTTATCGAACTTAGGGATGAAGTGGTCAAAGGTATCCCCTCTCAAGCAACCTTGCAATCAAGATACAAGAAGTCTCTTGTGTCTCCAACACACCCAATACAGTTGTCAGGTGTATAGGTGCACTAGTTCAGCGAAGAGATAGTGAAATACAAGTGGTATGGATAAAAGACAACGGTGCTAGAAAATAGCTTGATGGCGTGGAAGAGACTAAAGGCAAACTCAAATAAAGATGGCAACAAGCAAACATGTAACATATCTAGTTGCAAACGGTGTTTCAATGCTTAGAAACAAGGCCTAGGGATCATACTTTCCCTAGTGAATACTCTCATATAAATATTTTCTCTTCATGATACTACTCTGAACTACTCTCCGGTTGGACACTCTAATCCATGGTAGCGCTATAACAACACACCTCAAAGTTCATTTTCCCCATCTAGATAACCCACACTGTCACCTTGAGCTCTAGCTGGTTCCAACAAACACCACAATTTCATAGAAACATCCAACTCCAAATATAACGCATAACAAGTATTTGTAATCTCTAGCCTAAGTGCCACCATGGTGTGCACGCTGTCACTTTCACACACATGGGGAGAGCAGAGATCTATTAAAGCACTCGAGTAGCAAAGTAGATCTACTTCATTACAAAGCTCATGATCACAATATGATCATGCATAGAGAGAGATATGAACACATAGCTACCGGTAGAACCCTTAGCCTCGAGGAAGAACTACTCCCTCATCATCATGGGAATTAGCAACGACGATGGAGATGGTGGTGGAGATTGATGGAGATGGCTCCGGGGGCACTTCCCCGTCCCGGCAGGGTGCCGGAATAGAGACTTTCTGTCCCCCGAATCTCCTCTTTGGTGGCAGCGGCGCTGTGGAACTTTTCGTGGCTAGAGGCTTGACGATTTTGGGTTTTTGCATCGGGAGGCATCTTATAGGCGAAGAAGGCAAGGTCGGTGGGCGGCCAGGGGGCCCACACCACCTGGTGGCGCGGCCAGGGCTAGCCTGTGCCACCATATGGTGTGCCCACCCTGGTGCCCTACTCCGTCTCTGCTTCGTCTTTCCGTGTTGCTCCGGGAAAAATAGGCATATTGGCTTTTGTCCCGTCCAATTCCGAGAATATTGATTTCCTGCCTTTTCTGGAACCAAAAACAAAAGAAAATAGGCAACTGGCACTATCGCATCTTGTTAATAGGTTAGTCCCATCAAACATATAAAAACACCTCAAAGTGTGGACAAAACATAAGAAAGTAGATAAAAACCAAGCACGGAACATCAAAAATTATGGATATGTTAGCAACATATCAATGCACTAGGCCATTCTCTTCAGAAAGTCTCCCCCATATGCAGCTCTGGTTATGAGGCTCATCAAGTCTCAACCGCATGGTTCACCTCTTGCCTTTCCTCCCAATCTTGTGGAGCATGTCTCTGTGGCTCTCCAAAAGAAAGGGAGAATGGGCCCTGCTCCTAGGCAGCCCTATGCCAGCGAAGATGGTGAGATTTCTGAGGCTGAGAAGGCTCCCACTCCTCCAAGGGGCTCTAGGAGGAAGAATATCTCCAATGCTCCTATGGCACCTGTCACACGTGAGTTTGTTCAAGAGAAGGTAAAGAAGGCATCTTTCTAGGAGAGGACTTTGTGCTGCATGAATGTGGACATCCGCAAGGAACAACATGCCACAAAATTGAGAAGCTTCTCAAGGAAATCAAGGCTCAAGGAGAAGAGGAAGAGGAGTCTAAATACAATGATGAGCATGGGGCTAAACCATCTGTAGAGTCTGATCACACACTCTCCTTTGGTGCTTGGAATGCAATGAATGCCAGCTTGGTTAGGTCACATCTGGCTTTGCTTCTCAGGGCACTTCCTCCTCTTGCCCTCATGGCAAAGGCCCCCAGACTCCTGCTACTGATGATGACTATGATGGGATGAGGATGAGGATGAGGATGATGACGATGGCAATGACTCCGAGTGATTCCATTTGGGGAGATAGATTAGACTTTCCCTTTTCGGCGTTTTGATGCCAAAGGGGGAGAAGTTGTCTATTAGGAATAACCAGGATTTGCATGGGTTGGGTGTCGTATTTGCCTATGTTGCCTATGTTGTTATCTCAAATTCGAACATTTGCTTTATTTGGTTCTTGTGATATTATCAACTGTGTGCATAGACATGTTATGGTTAGACTATGTGAACTTATATTATCTAATACGTGTTGCACTACATGTATACTTTGATGCACATCGTAAGGGGGGGCATAGCCATGTTGTTTATATTTAAGTATTCCATGCAAAACCTCTTGTTGTCATCGAACACCAAAAATGGTGATATTGAAAGGATATTTATTGTCTAAATCAAATTTGGCGTTCGTTAACAACTTGAGGATCATTTTACAGTGTGCTAATGTTGCCAGGTCATTCAAACTGAAAAGAGAAAAGTCCGTACTACAATTGAAATATCCTTGGCTGAAACAGAAGCTTTATGGAGAATCTAGACCGGGGTCTCCGGTGTGCAAAGACCAGAAACTCCGGTGTGGTCCGGAGTTCCCTACAAATCTCCTAGGGGACACTCAGACTAGTGCTCCGGAGATAGACTGGATATTTGCCAGGATCTCGAGTGTACTCTAGGGGACCTGAATCTCCGATGTGAGCAGTCCGGAGTTTCTGGTGTGCTCAGTCCGGAATTCCTGCCAAACCTCTGGAGGGAATGTCAAGACCTGGTCCAGGACAGTCTGATAGGTGATCCGCAGATGGGCCGGAGATAGTCCGGAATCTCTGGTGTAGACCAGATTTTCTGGTGTGCAGATCGGAGTTTCCGGTGTGGAAACTCTCCAACGGGCAGAAAACGGCCAGAAATCAGTTGGCCTATAAATAGGGGACTTCATCCCCTTCCTCCAACATCTCATCCCAAAAAAAGAAGAACACACCATTAGATCCACCAAATCTCCAAGATCTCCCTCTACAACCACCCAATGTCCCTGATCTTTGGGGAATCAAAGGAGGATGCCTTGATCTACAGCTTCACCAAGAGATATCTTCATATCCCCCTCATTCACTTGAGGGCCCCTTGTTCTAGGGTTTTATTGGAAACCCTAGGCCTTGATTTGGTTCTTACAAGCTTGTATTTGATTGTTCTAATAGCTTGCTTGGTTTCAGGAGCCTCCAATTTAGTTGTGGATGTGTGTCTCGAACTTGATGTAAGGGTGCTGGCTACCACCTTGAAGGTTGCTGATATAGTGGAAGTGTGAATCAATCCCTTTGGGGAGAGGTTCATCGGAGAACAAGGGAGGCCTCTTGTGGCGTTGGTGGTTTGATACCACCTCCTCTCCAAACGCAGATATACTTCCCCTCAAAAGGAAGGAACTGCGGGAAATAATCCTTGTGTCTCCGCGTGCTTCACTTCGGTTACTTCTATCATTTACCGCACCTTACTTATCTTGCTCTTTCTTAGGTAGTTGTGGTAGTGTGACATATAGGTAAATTCACCTTAGTTGCATATCTAGAGAATTTACCTTTTATGTCAAACCCTAAATTGAAAAAGAGTAAAATTTGAAGTAGCACCTATTCACGCCCCCTCTAGGTGCCCATATACGATCCTTTCAGAAGGTATCAGTGTCCGCAACAGATGTCCCTCGACGACATTAGTTTGCATCCCCATTTGACCGTGGGATGGTTCGGCCGCCTTGCGTCGTGATGTGTGTGCACACGCTGCATGGCGATACGCACTGACGTGTCATGCGCCCGGCCGCCCGGCGACATATGTGTCATCGTGCGCCTTGTGTGCGCCCTTGTGTCGTTGATTTAGTCTGCATGTGGCCTCATGTCGATCTCCTTCATCGTGTTAGCTTTTGCTACTACGTGTTATGTTGTTGATGCCTATATGTACCACATTTTATGGATGTTTGGCTATTCGTTCCATTGACACCCTATCATATGCATCCGGTTGGTTTTGCTTTCTCGTGTGATTGTCACTGCTCATCGCCGTGGTTAAACCATCATCGTCCTCCGGTGACCTCTCCGGTGTTCCAGAGGGTGACATCATTTCTCTCATGGCGCGGGTGAGGCATTTCGATCTAGTGTCTCGCCTCCGTCCATTTTAGATGGTTATGCTCTCTTGGGTATGTTTTTCTTGTGCTTGTGTTTGTTGCAGCTCATCGCCATGATCAAAACGCACTCGTCCTTTGGAGACTTTTCTGGTGTTCTACGGGGTGACGTGGTCTCGCACCTGGCGCGGGGTGAGGCTTATGGATGGCACCTATAGTTTTTGGGTGCGGGTAGAGTTTAACGTAGTCCGCACCCGCATTTTAAAATTGTTTCCACCACATGTACCCTCACCCGTGTCTGGGTATATATTTTGTCCCATACCCGCATCTGACAAGGTAAAGAATAACCCCGGATAAAACCCACCCAATAGTCCAAAAACATAACAACTCAACAAAGCATTATAATAACACAACATATAAGAAAAAAAAAGTAAATATGTTCATTCATTCATCGGTTCAGCAAAACAGCACAAACATATCAAAAGATATAGCCAAACAACGCAACACATGTGAAAGAAAATAACATTATAACCCACCATAAGATGCATAATAACATAGTACTAGTATTAGAGTATGAGTACTGGGATTTAGGATTTTATTAGAAAACCATTAAGATAGGGAGGACCCCACATGTCATATGTTTATGTAGCGGGCAGGTGGGTATGCGGGTATGGGATTTGTGTTGCTACACCTGCACCCGCAATACCCAATGGGTAGAGCCTTTTAACCATTTACATACCTATGGGTTAAGTTTTTCTACCATGCCCGCACCTTAATGGGTAAATACCCGCTGGGTCAGCAGGTAATGGGTATCAGTTCCATCCCTAGTGAGGTGCTCCGGTCTAGCATCTCGCCTCGTTAGCGCTCCAGTCACTCGTGTCACTTCTTCTCAGGGCGGTGGAACCCTCGTTGTCTTCCAAAGGCTTGGGCAGCTTTCCAGAGGGTGACGGCGTTTCGCTCATGGCGAGGAGACAGTCGCTCCGGGGTAGCGTCTCGCCTGCTTTCATTTGTTGTCCTCGCTTCTTGTGCCACGGTGGAACCATCGTTGCCTTCCGGATGCTTGGCCGGCTTTCCGAAGGGCGACAACGTTTCCCTTGTGGCGCGGGATGGTTGCTCCGGTATAGCATCCCGCCTGCGTTGCTTTGATGTCCAGGTTTCCTGTCGTGTGGACTCTCCTCTCTCTGGTTTCTGAGTCTCCTGAAGAGTTCTGTCATTACACGGGCCTAAACCCTAAACCCTAAACCCTACACACGTATTATTACATTGAGGAATTTCTTCCTTCAGGAGCCTGAGCGTATTCTAAAGGGATACCCTAAGCGTGGATGATCTAAGTTTACGAAGTATAATATTCGCACATATTCTAGATTGCATCTATTACTAGATCAATTAGGTCTTGTCTGTGTAAATCGTTTCAATCTTGTGTTGGATACAGAGTCTCCTGAATATCATACTGCTCAAATATTACCGCACTGAGCTGGTTCACGTGTCCTTTCACACACATTGCACCACGTCGAGTCAAACAGCTACTTGAGACATATTTGGAACACACGGATTCCACAAGATTTCTATGCAAGACAATGCAATTAATTGCCACATAATTTATGCACGAAATTAAGGCCACACGTTCTGCACAAGGCCTTATAAATCACATATAACACGGTTTCTGCTCCATATCGCAAACTTTATAATTATGGTCATTGGGTTGTTTCATATATATTTTTATAACATTCCATCATCGTTCTTCGTCCATATGATTTCTTCCAATGGGGATATTTCCCAGCGCCCTCCTATGAGAGGGAACCGAGCCTTTATCTTCAGGGCAATCCTGTCCATACAGCCACTCAGCTGCACAAACGATGATACCCATATCTTCTGGAGGGCTGGCAGTGTAGCTCCAGCTCCGAAGAGGAGATCGGCGAGCTCCATCTCAGGATCTGTTCCAACAAAGCCGCTGATTCTTATCTTCTGAAGAGAAACCAGCTGCAGTTGATCTTTTGGTGGTTTCCAGGGATCAAATTCACGTACTTTACATGGCTTTGAAGCTTCAGTTTTGTCATCATCATCCTGGTAGTTGAATTAAGAGTGGAAATTAAATGATACATATTTAAATCAAATTGAGAAAGAAATAAAAAACACGTGTGGATATAATTGTTGTTTTATCCTACCTCTGTACCACCATTTCAAATTTAAAACTTCAGTTTCAGTTAATGACAATATATGTGAAAACGACAAAATGTTTAGAAGCTCGATATGTTGCAAACTTATTTTTAGCATTTCTCATAGTTAGGGTTAAATAAAAATGCGTCGACAAAACAACCTCCAAAAGAATAAACCACACACATTAGGTAAGCCATAGTTTAAAAAGCGGACCAGATCGCCGGTTAGACTCAAAAAAAAAAAAAATACTGCGTGCAGACCAGGTGCGCTGGTGAACAAGTCGGAACCGGGCAACCAAGGTCCAACCGGCCCAGGTGAAGGACATTCCGGGTGAGAAAAATGAAATGAACGGGGTAAAAATGATCTCAGGATCCTTGAGGTCGTAAAGTAGACATATTGGTTAAGAATATAGTAATTAGTTTTAGCAGAGTGGTACTATTTCTCCCTTGCTTTATCCATGAACCGAACGAACCGGCTGCCCGACCGGTGATTCCGTGAACCGAGACACTCGCCAGTTTGGTCAGCGGCCAACCACATCTGATGACAAAAAAATCAGCTTACTCTTGCAAATGATCATCAAGCAGATTATTAGCTAACCCAAGGTATTACTGGGTTCGAAATTGGATATAAAAAAATGCTGCATTAATGGCATGAACTAAGATAGATTATATCGTGCATGATCAGATTTACGAATAAAAATCATGGAAGCATTTGAAGAAACAGAGATAAACAATTTTCACAAGCATCACATGGTGACACCACATTCAGGTGCCTAGCTACTTACCGGAAACTCAAGAATATATCCATTCTGTTTTATGAACTGGTGTAGTGTTGATAGGTCAATGTCAAGTAGAGTTAGGTTTGGGCATCGCACAAGGAAGGAATAGACGCTTGGGCCAATTGGATAGAAGAGCCGTTGGCGAATTGCGATGATCGTCAAGGAGAGTGTCCTGATGTTGGGAAGACACGGTATGTATTCCATGCAGTCCTGCACACATGCAAAAAACAACATGAAATAAAGCACATCTGTATATATATATATATATATATATATATATATATATATATAAAATTTGGAAGAGCTACCTTAATTTTTAGCTAAAATTTCAGAGCAAAAACTAAAATGTGTCCCTACCTCTTTTTCCAACTTGGAAGGATTCTTTTCTTCTGGGATGTCAATAGAAACATCTAGCTGGTGAGCTCCAGAGCATGTCTGAAGAAACCGCACGACATCACGCAGAGAGTGCTCAACCCTTGATATGTCAGGCCAATAGACAAGGAGGCCAGCCAGCCTCTGGACACTTCGAACGTCGGTCAGAAAATTCAGCTGCTTGGGGAACCTGCCTGACCAGCTGATCACCTCCAGCCTCGGCGCGGAGATCCTGACCACAGTGTCGGCGGTCGGGATACTCTCAAAGCTGTGGTTCACCGTCAGCAGCCTGAGTTTGGCAGCCACCACCTGGAGCAGCGAAAGGTTGTAGATGCCAACCTCGAGCTCCTCGAGCATGTCCATGTGCAGGATGAGTTGCTTCAACCCCTCCTTCCAGGTCACGTTTAGGCGCAGCTTCCTCATTAGAGGGGAGGATGATGACAAGAACTCACCGAACCCGTCTAGCTGCAGACTCACAGTCGAGAGAGTCAGCTCCTCCAACCGCCCGAAAGAAGCAGCAGCAGGGAAGATGACAACCGATTTGTTAAAGTTGTTGCTCAAGTCCAGGGCCATGGCCTTGGCCTGCAGGCTGCGTGGCAGAACCAGCTGATTCAGGGCATACCGTTCCACCTTAACGCAGATAGACCCGACGACGCGCTCCATGGCTCCGGCGAGCCAAGCAGCTGTGGCGGGGGCGAGGTTGGATTTGCAACGGATGGCCACGTTGAGTGACGGGATGTGGGGCGTACCGTACTGCGCGAGCACCGCATCGGCAAAGTCGAGGAACCGGTCTTGGTGCAGCTCGTCGGAGATTTTGAGGTCGCGGGCGTGTGTCCAGACGCGCCGCCACCGCCTGGACAGCACGGACGAACGCATGGCTTCCGAGGCCGGCAGGGAGGAGAGGATGTGCCCGAGAAGGTCGTTGGCTAGGCCGCTGATCCGGTCGACGCCGCTGGGAAGTTGCCGGTTTCCGGCAACGGCGCATCTCTTTCTCTTGCTGGTTTGGCTTCGTTCCGCCATAGAGAAGTCCGCGCTATTGATTTTGTTTGTCAGATCGATGGTGTTTCTCTGTAACGTATCTACGCGTGATTTTGTTTGTGAGCGACGCCGCCGGCGAGCGGTATCGAGTAGCGAGGACGGTGTAGCGGCGACGAGAGGGGAGGATAGAGGTTGCTGCGGGTGGAGTGAAACGGGGAGATCGGCGGCGGAGTGCGGCCGCAGATTTGGGGGTGCGGCGCTAGGTCAACGTCAGGACTGCGGGATCTGTACGTTCCTGATTAAATGGAAAATATTTTCCGTGTAGATTTCGCCATCATTTATACGATCTCTTAAGTCTTAACAAACAATATCGACTACTCCAGAAAAAACGTTGCATTACTTCTTTGAGAAAAAAGACAAACAATTTAGCCATTGTGTCTCCAGGAATTTTTACCACTAGATCATGTATTTGCAAAATTTCACCGATCTATTAATAATCATCAACAATAGTATAAAGAATTCGAAAGTAATATAAATTACAAATAGGTTATTGGACCACCTAGCGACGACTATAAACACTGCCACGAGTCAAAGACGCGCCGCCGTCCTTGCCCCTCCATCACCGGAGCCGGGCAAAACTTGTCGTAGTAAAACTTGTTATAGTAGACGGACGGAAAGTCATCGTGTAAGACCCCGAAAGACCAGCGCACTAGAGAAGCAACCATGGCCAAAGGTGAACAACGTAGATCGGAATAGACTGCAAAACACACATACGAAAAAACCGGATCCCAAAGAATCCGTCAGCCACGTGACTTCGCGCGCCCTCCACTGATGCTAGACGCACCACTAGAGCAAGAATCGGGCGGAAAAGACCTTATTTTGATTCCAGGACGTAGCCGCCGCCTTAACATCCTGAAGAAGACACTGAAGTCTAAACAAAACACTAAAATCTTCCGCCGGCGAGAGGCCGTGGTCCCGTCATGCCTCCAAGTCCCTAAGACCGTCGGAGACAGGACGAACCAGAATATAGTTATTTTGGATAATCATGATTCTTTTTCTTTTTGCGAGTAGGATAATCACGATTCACCAAAGCAACTGAAATGTTTTTGTCACTAGTATAACGTACGGTAATTTTCGGGTTTGATATGCCAGTGGCGGGAATGTCCATGCTTGCACGGCAAGCGACCTTTGTTCGTCCTGACGCCATTAGTTAAAAACACGGCTACGAGTCCCTAATAAATATTGGTATTATCTCACGGCCACGGCGTGCCGCCATGTATGCAACGCGCGGAGCAAAAAACCTCCCTCCAACAGGCGCTGTAAACCGCGCGGAGCTGTAATTTTTTTTGGGCGCAGTGCCTTTTGCACTATCCGGAGCGCTAAATGTGACGCGTTCGCTGCAGCGCGTGGCACCTTCTCTCACGCGCGCGTACCGCCAACGGTTGGAAATTTCTCCCCGCGTCCGCGCCTCCATTTTCCCTACTCGCGTCGCCGCCTTGCGATTTCGCCTGCGCCGGTCGATTTCGCCGCCGCCCGCACTCAACTTCGCCGCCGCGCTGTAGATCTGCCTCCCCAGCATGTTCCCGGTGTTTTTGAGCGCTCTGCCGCGCTGTACCAAGCGGGCGCCACCGACGCTACTGCCCGCAAGGTCCAGCGGCGCGCTCCAGCGGCGACCATGTCATCCTCAAGTCTACTTGCAACATGGCGCCGCCAAGATGCTCGCCGATTTGCTCACAAGGTATGCGCCTCCTCAGGCCATAACTTTTTTCGCTAAAAGGTAGTAGTAACAAGTCGTTTCATATGTATATTTGTAGAGTTCATCATACGATTCTTCGGACGACGAGTATGATATAGAGGAAGAAGAGGACATATCCATATTATTAGCATACCGCGCCATTAAGAAGCCGAAAATAGGAGGATCGGTGTTCGGTAGACAAAAATTGTGGAGATAAAGGATTGAAGGGCACGAGAAGTTGATGCGGTCGTATTTCAATGAAAATCCGAGATTTCCCGAAAGCTATTTACATCGGCGTTTTCGGATGAGCATCAACTTGTTCAAGCACATCGCAACGGAGATGATGAAGTATGATCGGTTCTTTGAACAACGAAGAAACGTTGCCGGAGAATTTGGTCGTAGCACCTATCAGAAGGTGACCATCGCCTTGCGTATGTTGGCATACGGTATACCGGCGGATCTTATTGACGACCACTTGCCCATGGGTGAGAGCACTTCTATTATGCGTGTCAAGCACTTTGCCGTAGCAATTGTGAAAGTTTTCGGATCCACGTACTTGAGAGCCCATATAAAACATGACCCATTGTACACTAAGATGGACCATATACAGTACTTGGAACCCACCATGCGTTTTACAAGAATATTTTTGCCTGGATGATGAAGCCAGAACATCAATATCTGCTTGAATATATCGTGGGTTTATTTCACATGGCGTGTTTTTAAAGCTTGCTGATTCACACGTGTACGGAAATATCCCTCGCAAGTCTTTTATCCACTGCAACAGTTCGAGTCAAACAGAAACACATCGATTCCACAAGATTAAGACAATGCACTTGCCACCAGATTTCTGTGACAAATTAAGGTCACGAGTTCTAAACACGAGCTCCTATGAGCCACACATGACACGGTTTCTGCGACAAATCGCAACAGAGTAACGTATAATTATATCTGGTGCAATCTATATAACCTCGTAGTACTAGCTAGAATCTAAATCAAGCAAAACTGAACAGAAGCAAACTAGTCTGCGACGCTATATTTACGTTTGACTGGCCAATAACTCGAACTACATTCGATTGTAAAAGTCTTGCATCTATTTGCTCCAAGTAAGATAGTTGGGTTGTTCTGTTCCATATATTTATAACAGTCCATCCTCGTTCTTCGTCCATATGATTTCTTCCAACGGAGAGATTTCCCAATGCCCTCCTGCGAGAGGGAAATGAGCCTTCATCTTCAGGGCGATCCTGTCCATACGACCACTCAGTTGCGCAAACGATGATATCGATATCCTCTCGAGCGCCGGCAGTGCGGCTCCGACTCCAAACAGGAGGTCGGCTAGCTCCATCTCAGGATCCGTTCCGATAAAGCCACTTATTCTTATCCTCTGGAGAGAAACCAGTTGTAGTTGGTCTTTCGGTGGTTTCCAGGGATCCAATTCAAGGCCTTGGCATGGCTTTGCAGCTTCAGTTTTGTCAACAACATCATCCTGGCAGTTGAATTCAGAGTGGAATCCAAATGATACAGATTAGAATCAAATCGACAGAAGGAAATCCAGAGAAACGTGTGAATGTAATTGTCATTTTATCCTACTTCTATATCAAAATTAAAGCTTCAGTTTCAGTTTATGACGATATGTATGAAGGAAAGAGAGAATATTAAGAATATTGCTAGGTTGTGTTTAGTATTTCCAATTAGGGTTTATTAAGTCAAATATGTGTTGAACAGAACAAAGCACAAAAGATAAAAGCACATATTAGCCAAGCACATCAGATGAAAAAATAAAATTGAGCTTACGCATGGAAATAGTCAAGCATATATGTAATTAGCTAATCAAAGTTATTATTGAAAAGAAACTTCTGTCTATCCCGTAGCACCATTTGGTTCAAAATTAGATTTAACAAAATGATGCATCAATGACATGAACTAAAGTAGTTTATCAAATAAAAGTCCTTAAGCATTGGGAAAAATCAAACAGAGATATGCCCCTTTTTTCTGTAGCTATATATACACTAAATGATTTTCAGATGTCTCACGTGGTGTGACACCGCATCCCATCAGGTGCCTACACTTATCGGAAACACAAGATGATGTGGATCGTGCCTTGTAAGCTGGTGCGGCGTTGATAGGTCAATGTGAAGCAGAGTTAGGTTTGGGCATCGCCTAAGGAAGGCGAAGACACTTGGGCCAATTGGACATTTGAGCTGCCGGAGAATGGTGACGATCGTCAAGGAGAGTGTCCTGATGTTGGGAAGACACGGTATGCATTCCATGAAGTCCTGCACACATACATGCATGCAAAAGTTATTAACATGAAACCACATACTATAAGTGCAGATGCAATTTACTATCTAATTTGTGCCGTGCAGAGCTAGCTTAGTTGGCTTAAAATATCAGAACAAAAATTCAGTAGTACTCCCTTCGTTTCAATATATAAGACGTTTTAGCTTTGTGAATGAAGTGTATCTAGACATATTTTAGTGTGTAGGTTCGTCTAGGTTTGAAGTGAACCTAGACACTAAAAGGGGTCTAGATACATTTCTTTCATAAAACTAAAACATCTTATATTTTGAAATGGAGGGAGTACCTGTTTTGCCAACATGGATGGGTTCCTTCCATGTGGGATGTCAAGAGAAATATCTAGCTGGTCAGCTCCGGAGCATGTCTGAATGAAGCGCACGAGATCAGGCAAAGAGTACTCGATCCTCGATATGTCGGGCCAGTAGACAAGGAGGCCAGCCAGCCGGCGGACACATCCAACGTCGGTGAGAAAATTCAGCTGCTTGGGGAACCTGCTGGACCAGCTGATGACCTCCAGCCTCGGCGCGGAGATGGTGACCACGGTGTCGGTGGCCAGCGCCGCCATACTCTCGAAGCTGTGGTGGTTCACGGTGAGCAGCCGGAGTTTGGCAGCCACCACCTGGAGTATCATAAGCTCGTAGATGCCGACCTCGAGGTCCTCGAGCATGTCCATGTGGAGGACGAGTGGTCTCGTGTTCAACAACCCCGGCTGCTTCCTGGTCACATTGTAGACATTGCGAAGGTGTAGCTTCCTCAGCTGTGGGAAGCAGGACGACAAGAACTCGCCGAGCCCGTCTATCTGCAGAGTCACATTGGAGAGGCTGAGCACCTCCAACCGCTCGAAAGCAGCAGCTCCGGCGGGCTCCGGGAAGATGAGCAAGGGTTTGTGATGGAAATCGGCGCTCAGGTTCAGGGTCATGGCCTTGGCCTGCAAGCTGCTTGGCAGAACCAGCTGATGATGGAGGGCGTACCGGTCCGTCCTAACGCAGATAGACCCGACGACGCGTGGCATGGCATCGCGGAGCCAAGCAGCTGTGGCGGCGCCGAGGTTGGACCGGCAACCGATGGCCACGTTGAGCGACGGGATGTCGGGCGCGCCGTACTGCCTGAGCACCGCGCGGGCCAAGTCGAGGAACCGGTGTTGGTGCAGCTCGTCGGAGAGTTTGAGGTCGGGGGTGTGCGTCCAGGCGTGCCGCCACCGCCTGGAGAGCACGGACGAGCGCACGGCTTCCGAGGCCGGCAGCGAGGAGAGGATGTGCCCGAGAAGGTCGTTGGCTAGGCCGCTGATCCGGTCGCCGCCGCCGCCGCCACCGCATCTCTTTCTGGGGGGTTGGCTTCGTGCCGCCATAGAGAAATCCGCGCTATTGATTTTGTTGGTCAGATGGTGTTTCTCTGCAACGTAGTATTGATTTACGCGTGATTTGCAAGTGCTTACAGGCGATCCGGGAGAGAGGACGGTGAAGCAGCTACGAGAGGGGAGGATGGCGGAGATCGGCGGAGGAGTACGGCGGCTGATTTGAGGGCAGGGAGCCCGCCACTAGGGCTTTGGTTAGCCGGAATCGGGGGGGTGTTCGAGATTAAATAGGAAATATTGTCGGTGTATATCTCAGAGTCATTCACGATCTCTTAACAAACAAAATCGACTATTCAAAACAAAAAATGTTTGCATAACTTATATTTCATAAAAAGAACGTAAAATTTCAGCCATTATGCCTACAAACTTTTTACCCAATTGATCATATCTTGAATGTGTTTATTTTGGACACGGTTCACCAAAGTAACTAAAAGGCTTTTGCAGGGAGTCTGTGGTAATATTTTTTATGAAACTTCAAAAAAAAGATCTAAAATTTGTGGGTTTTGATGATGTATCTTTTATCTCAAAATTGTGAACTATTCAACTAAGTTCGAGTTAGAGCTAAAATCTGTAAATAAATGCCATATCTTATCGAATTATTTCCCAAAATGTAGGAACTACCTATTAATTGTCTACACAAATATATTGTAGTGAAAACATGTTTTCTCATCGTAAAGCAATTGCAAACTTTGATTTCTTGAATTGGTGTGTACCTTAAACAAAGGGTTAGATGTTTGAAACGAACATATGTAAATCAGGCCTGTGGTTTAAAAAAAGGGTTAGATGTTTGAACCGAACAAAGGGGATAACTTCCCGTTGAATCTTCGGTGTTTGATCTTTTGATTTAGTAGTATATATTTCAACAGATTATTTTTAGATCTTGCATTGTTGTTGGGAAAAATATGTCCTTTTCGAATTCAGCGGGGCTTGAGATAAAATTACCAAATTTGCAGTTGTAAATATGACTGAAGTACTTAACTAGTGCAAATACTTGAGTTTACTTAATCTGTGTTATGATTGGTTTAGAAAACCATAATGATCAATTTATGTTACTACCATATTTGTAGGTTTTCGTAGATTGGTCCCTAATCTTCAGTGGCGGATCCAGGGAGGGATGAGGGGTGGCCAGGCCCCCCTATGGTTCGGCCCCCTCAAGGCTAGGGCTAGCACTAGTTTTGATGCTATAATGCTAATCTACTATATCCAGCCTAGACCAATATGTTCAATTTGTTGATTACTGGAGCTTTATGGACCAACCCTAAAAAATTAGCCATCAAGGGATAATGCATATACTGAAGCATCCGCAATACCACAGATCTATATTGATCCATGGGACACATCTGAATTTGTGCTCTACTCAGTTTCTTTGATGATCTAGTCGGCTTCTTTCTCCCTTCTCGCCTCCTTCGTGGCGGCGCATACCTAGGGTCAGGGTGTGTCATTGGTTGAGCGTCGTCACCGGGATCGGATTTTGTATTCAAGCGTCGTCATGTCCGTGATTACCGATTAGCGAAGGCACCAAGCACAACTCCCATACGTCTAGAAACTATCAAATACGGTATGCCTTCACCACACGTCATGCCCAATTCGTGAATATCGCCCTAAGGTGTGCTCCCAAATATATTGCATGTTGGCTACTAGAATTGCTATTTTGATTACGCCATCTAATAGAAATTGTTTTATCAGATTTATTGTGGATTATATACACCAGCATTTTTTACGAACTATTTAGTGATTAAATAATTATTGAGTTATTGATTTATTTGATAGGTCTAGGCATAGACCTACACTCAAACTAGTAGAATGTAGCTTGCTTTTTTTATTGCAAAACATATAATGTTACCGTTTGATATCCATAGTATACACTAGAAGAGTTGATATATTTTCATATTTATCTCTTTTATGGTTAATTTCTTGTTTGCCCCATATGCTCATATACTAGTCTGCACCATGATTTATTTAGTATTCTTATACAACCTTATATAATTATATTTATTTAATAAAAATTCTATAAATTTTACCGTTCATGAGACCATAGACTTGTTTGATCGGTCGGTAGTCATAAACCAAATAAAATGGCCGCCACGAGAGGCGGCTCGGAGAGGAGAGAAAACACATCTAGGGTTTCACACCCCTCGCCGGTGACATCGCCGGTCCGCTCAGCCTCCGGTGGCCCTAGGGCCTCGGAGAAGTGGCGGACTACAGCCTCTCGCGGTGGGAGATTTTCCGTTCTTTGTTTCGTCTGCTTTTTAGAGTCTTTTTTTAGGATGTTGAGGCGACGGGTACGTCCAGAAGTTAGAATAAAGTCCTCTCCGCTCTATGCTCGCTCTGATGCTGCATCTAGCACTAACGGGAAACTGAAAGCGTGTGGAGTCGTTTGTCCGACGGATCTTCTGGGATTCTGTCCATTTTCATGTTCGTCCGTTTGTTTTCAGGTTAGTCTCTTCCGATCTACAGATGTCATCATTGGCGATGGTTGCTGCTCTAGTGCGCTGGTACATTGTGGCCTTAGCACGCCGACCTCCCATCTGTCTACTACAACAAGCTCTACTACGACAAGCTTTGCCTGGCTCTGGTGATGGAGGGGTGTAGCACTACTAGAAAATCGATGTGTTTTTGTGCATTGCATCATCATGACCGCATGCTCATGTCATCATGTCACATTGCATTTGAGCATCGTCATCATCTTGCACGGTTTGTTTAAAAACTATTTTCTGAAAGCCTAGTTTTGTTTTCTAAATACCCCGTCTTTATTTCAAATTATAAAACTAGGGTTTTCCAGATATCTTGGTTTGCCTAAAAATAATTTACAAAAGGCATTTAAAACAAACATATAATAAAAACATATTTTTATAAAACCTGGGGAGGCCGCCACCGGCCGGGCCCAAAGGCCCGACCAGTAGCAACCTACTACCCAGTTTAATCAAACTCTAGTTCTAACCTTCTTCGCCCTAATCCTACCCTACTCCCTCTCCCCACCTGCCTACCTTCCCTGCAGCCGCCACTACCCAACCCGCGCGCAGCTCCCCTCCGCATGCAGCTCCCCTCCGCATGCAGCCGGGCCCGCCCGCGCTAGAGCTGCACCACACCGCACCAGCCTCCTCGCGGCCCCACCACGCGACCCAATCGATGCGCAGCACGCCGCACGCTGCACGTCCGCGCGATACACCCCAGCCCCATGCGCGTGACACGCTCCCATCGCCACCTGACCCGCCGCACCCTGGCACCACCCCGGACGCAAACCCACGTATGCCTCCACCACCTGCCACCGGACGCGTGCACCCACACGCGGTACACCGACCGCTCCCTATCCCTGCTACCGACAACCGCCCGCACGCATCCCCGTCCACCCCGCTCACCCCGCCACGCTTCTCCCGACCCCACCCTCGCGCACGCCGCATCGCTCGCCCCTGCCCCTCCTCGATCCAAACCCTACCCACCCCTATCCCCATCGGCCGCCACCACTAGCGACCCCCCCTGCCACAACACCGCTCGCCCGCAGCGCCGCCACGGTTCCAGGGTCGTCTCCTCCGTGCGTGGCCGCGCCGCCGGCGACCTCGCCGCGACCCTCTTGAGCTCCCTCTCGCCAGCACCTCGCCGCCTCTCCCGTCCCCTGTCCAACCACCGCCGCGTCGCCAGCGCCTCCCTCCCGGCTCCCCTCTGCGCCTCTCGCGTGTCCTCGGCCGCGTCCCAAGTCGACCCGTGCCGCCTTGCCTCCTCCTGTATCACCGTTGTCCGCCAGGGCCTCTCCCTTCCCCGCATGGCGCGCCGCCCTGGCCGCCTCCTCACCGAGCCTGTGGCCTCCTCCGCGCCGGATGGATCTCCACCTCCTCTCGTCCCCCCTCCGTCGCCTCTAGCGACCCCGTCCCGGACTGCCGCGTCGTCCGCCGCACTGAGCTCCTCTACCACGACCCCGCGCTGCTCGAGCCCGAGCACGCCGGCCTGCAAGCACGCGTCGTCACCGCGGGAGCTCCTCATCGTCTTTCCGCTCGGGCCGCGTCTTCTTGGTTGCCTGTAGCACCAAGTCTGCGTCTGCCTCACCCGTGTCGCGTCTGTGTTGTCTTCTGTTTGCGTGGTCTCAATCAGTGTAGGTGCACATGTTTAATCACTAGTGCTATGGGGATTCCGAGGTCCAAGTCTGCCTCCAGGCTCCCTTTGTGTTGAGGTGTTCTTCCCGGATGTATGTTGTTGCCATCGACAAGATCTTTCGAGTAGTCATGTTGGTCAAGACTATGTACACGGGGGTCCACCCATAAGTCCGGCTCGATGCCGACGGTTTTCGACGGATGTACATGGTGCCACACAAGACCTCCGACACGAGAAGACCCCAAGTCCTTCGAGGTGGAACCGACAAGATCGTCGACACGAATTCGATAAAACCTCGGCGCCGAACCCGATGATCCGAGTTCTTCGTCATGGGCCGAACGAGAAGACCTCCTTCACGGACAAGATCTCCTTCCCGGAACGTCAAGATCTTCTGGCACCGAGACCCGAGACCGACACCATCACTCGAGGACTACGACAAGATCGTCCCAACCCGCCAAGTTCGTCTACCCGGATACCGTGCGACAAGATCTACTTCACGGATTCCGAAGATACCCGGACGCCAAGGTCGCCGACACGGAACGCCAAGTTCTTCATCCCGAACGCCAAGACCGACCCGATACGCGGACCCGACAAGATCTTCGTGATGACAAGATCGACACCGACCAAGGCGAATCCGATGCGCCCCCGACGCCAAACCAAGTCCTTCTTCCCGGAACGCCAAGCTCTCCTTCCGTTGTCCGAGAACGTTCCCGCCGAGACCGATCCCCGTCGAACCCTGTCGAACCCCGACCCCTCGGAACCCAAGATCTTCCGAACCCAGATGTGTGACCCTAAGCCCCTATTTTTATAATATGGCATTACCAATTGTCGCATATTAAATTGTTCATGCATGCATACCTGTCTGTGGGTTTGGGGGCATTATGCCGATTCACCTTATAATTAAATATGGAGTGTTTATGCGGGATATCTTTGTCTTATTGCGGACTCTATTTATATTGGTGTAGCGAACCGATGCCGTGTTTTGTCTTGTCAATACAACATTTAATTTGCGGGGTAGATAAATAACTTGAACCATATAATTAAATGTCGGGACCCCGGTTCCGCTTAATATTGCCTAATTGCACCGCATCTTGCCATGCCATGCATCATATCATAATCATGCCGGATCTTCTGTCGTAGTATTAAATATTGCATCTGGTGTTTCTTCTAGTGTTTGCTTCTTCGCGGATTAGGCCGATGAGTTGATGCGAGTATCGACAAGTTCTCCGGATATGATCCTTCAGCAGTGTTTTCCAGGCGAGCATTCTCCCTCTTTCTACCTATTTTGCATTTATAGTCTTTATTTCCACCTGTTGATCTATTGCTATCCGTGTCGGGATGCTTTAGTTTCCGTACACCATTTATACTCCTTGCAGCCTCTATATTGCCATGGACACATCCTATTGCCTGTTGTTTGATAGATAGTCGGCATTGCGAGTCGTAGTTGCTTGCTTCTGTGTTGCTTCGCGTCGTTGTCGTTCCACCGTTGACGGCAAGTTGGCACATGATAAATGGTGGAGATGCTTAATGGTGGAGATGTCATGACTTTAAAGAGGAACCGGTGGGCAATATATGCTATTTGGTTTTTATGTCCACTTGTGTCCCGTAGGCCCCGAGTACTTGATACCTGTTCCTTGATTTTTCGCACTATCCACATCCGGGAGACCCTATGGGATCCCCCCGAGCTAGAGCTTGATTCATTTCTATTTCTTGGGGCCACAAAGTAGTTTGGGGGTTTATTACTATCATGTACCTATGCCATGCTTTACTGCTTTATTACGATTGTGCGTGGAGCACCTGTACTGTTTGGAATGAGGAGTGTTTTCGCGGTATCGACAAGCCCAGTCACATTTTCGGGTTCCCAGTCGTTTACAGCCATTGACGCAAACTCTGGGTCCGTCTCGGAGCCGGCCAACTTTGTTGCAGGTAGCTTAGTGGGATGGCCCCCTGAAATATTTATGAATCGTGTGATTGCTTTGTCGTGAAAGCCTCGTTGGGTTTTGAGTTGGTTTTTTCGAGGTTGATCGAGTGTGTGTTGCTATTTGTGCACCCCTGCAGGGTAAAACTTTCTGAGAGCCGTGTCCACGGTTATGGACGACTTGGAGCACAGTATCTCGATCATAGACAAGCATAACTAAAGTAGTGCTATAAATTTGACTTAATATGTGGCTAGTAATCAGATTCAAATACAACGGAATGGATATTAAAAATTCCAACAACTGGTGGAGCTGGGGTTCCTTGTGTCTTGTTATATCTGCCTAGTAAGTATTGCAATCTCCAATGGAATGTGATAAAAGTGCCAACAACTGCTGGGTTTTGGGATTCCTCAGGACAATTATATCTGACTAGTAAATGTTCCAACTACAACGGAATGTTAACTAAAACTGCCCACTACTTATGCTATCAGGATGACTCATGCTATATATCTGACTAGTAAATGCTGCAACTATAATATGAGTAAACCTGCCAGCTGTGTGAGTTTCTTGGTCCGACTTCCCCGTTTGGTCTCGAGGGGGAAATGCCAGGATGGATATGTTTGGTGTTAGTATCAGGTTGGATCCGAATAGGTCTTTCTTACCCCTCTCTAATAGCCGCCAGTGATGTCGAGTCTCTATAGGTTGTTTAGTGCCGCTGCGCTGCCGCTTCAGTCCACTATACCTGTGTAGGCGAGAGCCGCCGAATTCTAGCCTCACCGTGTACTGGCCTCAGTACTGACGCTCCTCTTTTTTCCTTTGCCCTTCGCCGGCACCCCCTTTTGTTTTAGCAGGTTTGCGATCGACATCGTTAGCAGGGTTACCCTTCCGGCTTGGCCTGGGCAGGGTTATGGACGCCATTGGTTATTCTTCAGGGCTCTTAGTCCAATTTGCATCTTGTCCGTACTCGGACGCTGTATCGTTTTCAAGCTAGTTTGGATCTTTGTATTGTATATCTGTATTCTTGACTCGTTGAGTCGCTGTTGTACATATATATATATATATATATATATATATATTCTATGGGTCTCATCGAGGACTGTTGTGTAATGGTATTACTTCGTTTTCCACCCGCACGAAAGTGCCTAGTGGGCGTCCTTGAATCGTTTCTATGCGGGTTTGGCGGAAAGGGCTAAAACTTGCATAGGGCCGATTCGAGGGTGTTACAAGGGGCGAGGACGGCGGCGCGCCTTCAGCTTGCGCTAGTGTTTGTAGTCCTCGCTAGGTGGTCCAGTGACCTATTTGTAATTTTTATTACTTCTGGGTCCTGTTGTACTGTTGTTGATGATTATCAATAGATTGGTGGAATTTCACAAAAAAAATAAACCAAATAAAATAAATTTTTAATTATAAAACATGCGTTCAGATAAAAAATACAGATATGTAAGATTCGATTTAGTTTGTTGTATACCTTTTTTATCGTCAGTATGGATCCACCACTGCTAATCTTGAAAACAAATGCCTTCATGCAGGTTGCAAGGATAATTCTATTCATGTACTTGTTTTATCACATGTCTGTACATTATGATCAGGTACAATACCGGTTTATCTTAACTCATTATATACATCACAGCGGCTACACACATGATTCTAGCTTCCGAGGCATACTTGTTTGTTAACAGATTAAGCAGATGGACACCTTCGGTTATTTTCTGATCCTTATTGCGCCCGCCATAATATTTGTGATGAAGCTGATTTGGTTTTCCAAGATCTTAAGAGGTCTCAAGAAGACGATGGCCAAGAGGCATTGAGTAGTGAAGTGTGTATTCATCACTTCATGCACCCCACCATCCTTTCATCTGTAGATTTACCTACATCTGTGTGTAGCTTCTGAGTAGTAATCACTAATGCAGCTCATACTGGTAATTTCAGCTCGGCTGCTATGTTCCAGATTCATGTCTGACTACTTAGATTTTTCTGGACGCTCTTGGTTTGTATATAATTTTAGTTTGGACTGTGTCTACTTCAATGAAAGTTTTTAGTTTAGTATATATCTTTGAGTTTGTCTATGAGCCCTGTTTCAATCACATCTTTGTGATTTTCAAAAAATCCTAAGAGTTTAAATAGTCCTTTATAAATCACTTATGGTCCTATAGACTCTTAATAAGATCCCTTGGGGGGAGACGAATAACACGGATATGTTTATCCTTTTTCCTCTATTGCTTAGGATTGGTCCAAACGCACAACAATTTTTTACTGGGTTTGGCAGTAGAAGTTCTTGAATGTGTGGTTCAAATTCAAAAATGGAAATGCTTTGATAAAGTTTTTAAATCCAACATATCATTTGTGGGTTCCACAGGTAAAGGATAAATAAAAAAAAGAAGAGATGGATGCTAAAATATAAGCAAAAACTCATAGCACACTCAAGATCGAGTTGTACTTTTCAAAACTCTGCCCTGTTTATTATCTGTGGTGATAAGTTTTACATAAGATAATGCGCTGGGTCAGTAGGTTTTTCTTTTTACATTTTTGTTCTTGCTTTAATCCAGTCGCTCGATAGGATCAGCATTCCTTTAAATTGAGCAAATTGGTGAACTGATCATAATTCATAAGTGAATCAAGACACTAGGATTTCGAAGATACCAGCTAATCAGGTGCCTAGAAAGCGCTCCCTACCTTAAAAAGCTTCTATTGTGTGAGCTATATACAAAGAAATCTCTGTGAAGCACAGAAAATTGGTTTTATGTGACTCCGTGTACAACTATCATACTAGTATATCTGAAACTACTTATCCTTTCATTCTCAGATCCATCATTCTTCTTTACCTCCTATCCAACTTCTCCAATTCCCTTGCAAAAGATAGCAAAATCCGTAGCTTTCTGGTGCTTGAACAGTAATGTCAAGTCTCTGTCTCATCCCATCCCATCCATGTGGCTAACAAATTCCAGGAAATTTAGCCAGTAAAAAGGTTATGCTGCGTGGGTAAAATTATTTCTACAATATTCTTTTTTTATTTCGACAAATAACAAACAAGTCGTTGTAGTATAGTGGTAAGTATTCCCGCCTGTCACGCGGGTGACCCGGGTTCGATCCCCGGCAACGGCGATTTTTTTATGCACGGCCTGCTGTTGCGGCTCCTAACAGCAATTTGTTGCCACTGAAAGTACATCTCGTTTCCGGCGCTTGGAGTGGCAGTGAAAATGAACCTCCAGCCTGTGGGGATCAAATCTTATTACACATGTGAAAATGAACCCTTCCTACTCTGAAGAAAATCAATCTTATTACACATGTTCATATCTTTAATTCCATCGTTTCTGAGCTACCTTCCTAGCAAAACAGTACGGTTGTATTCCCCAGAACTAAATAGCCGTTTGCTAAGTAATGCCACACAAATTCATCACAAAATTCAAACACTTCAGGGTCTCCTGACAGGTTTCAACACTGACTGACCAAAATCCGACCTTCCACATTCAAACAGCTCGCATGCACATCCTGTCCACATCACTGATGCTCTTTAGCTTTTGAACGAGATGCATCCTTTCCTTCCTTGTTGTAGGTATCGATTCCGCACCTCAACTTGCCGTACAGAGATTGAACTGAAATAGTAGGAGATATTGGCAGTGAAAATTTATCAATCAACAAAATACAGCGATTTCATAACTCCATTTTGCACCTCTGTTCAAAGTAGAGACGCCAAGTCATCGGGAAGAAAATACATATTTATGAGCCCAAAGATGTTTTCACTATCATCATTCATCAACCCCAGTTCACATGACAATTTATTACCTTCTTCAAGTAGCCAGAGCTACCAGGTCTTACGAAAACGATGGTTTGAACCTTCAGCTTCAGTTGTTAAATACCTCAACATTCCTACAGCGTTGGCAGTGGAAGATCCCAGGTGGATAGAACAACACCCTGGAAATCACATGACGACCTCTTTGGAGAATCCTTGTTTATAGATTCAGGGTTAAACAAAATTGATGACACTTCTCCCTGCATGGTTGACTGGTTGTTCACTTTTACTTCCCCCAAACCAACTAACAAACCAAAGACAAGATCAACACATTATCCTCTATATTGTGCCACTCGGATGAATACACATTACCACTGAAATCATGTCTTTACATCACAGTGTGCACTAGAAATGAAATTATATGAGTGATGTTCCAGTGTAACATCAGACTGACCTTTTTAGATATCATAGGATTTTTGGGATAACATAGGCTTCAAAACACTACAAGAACACACGAGAACTAATGACGTTTTGACAAGAGCTCACAACGAGATACGAAATAAATAACTCCACAAAGGGGGGCCAACACCACATTTCAACATGCACACCTGAAGGGAGCAGTCAGATCCAAATCATTCAGATGAACAAGTCTCCAAACATCGTGGGGACAACTTGTTGTAAAACAAAGTCGAGCATTTCTGGAAGCCCTCTTCCCCATCCTAAGCATCTTACGTTGTTTTGCGAAAAAACCATCACTGTCATCGCAGGGTCTAACCTCAAGTCTCACCGACTCTAGCATTCTCGCGTTCAACACCAAGAATGTGGCAAATTTAACTTGTGGTTGGATGCCTTGGTAACATCCCAACACCAATGTCTTCAAACGGATGTCAAGAGGTCCGAGAAGATTCTGATGTTTCCGACGCCAGAGTTTTCTTCCCCCTGATTGATCTATCTGAAAAGAGGCAAAGACCAGACAAATTAACCAGGATATCAAAAGAGCATATGAACATCAACACCTAATGCACTATGAACTACAAATGAAGAATCAACACCTTGATATACAACCTCTCCAGGCAAGGAAAGCATCTAATCAAGTCTACAACCATATCCAGATCAAAGATTTCCAAATTGATAGCTAAGGTCTTGACAGTACACACCATAGTTGTCTGGTCTGAGGCTTCTCTCGGTGGTAGTGGGTGGTTTGGGATTGTTCGCTTCCGTAGCAGTTGGCGCCAGCCAAGTCGCTGTTACTTCGTCGACACACGATGCAACTAGCTTCATCTTCTTGGCACTAGGGCCAACCGACTCCATCTCCATGGTCAGCGCCGCTGCACTGGTTTTCCCCCTAGACTACAGGCGCCGCCGCACTGGATGTGCCATGCGCTGTGCACTCTCCATGTCTGTTCTGGGGCTCTGGGCTAGTATTGACTAATTGGACCTATCAAACAGGCCGGGCTGGGTTATTAGAGTAACGATTAATCCTTGCCCCCTTTCAGCAGCCCATTTGGTGGAACCCGTTTTTTTTCTCAGCCGAGTTGCATGATTCACTTATATAATTTAAGGCAAATTGATGAACTATTGGGTAGAAAGTGATTAGCAATCCGTCCACTACTTCATCGATTTGCCTGAACCAAAACACTATGATTTATAAGATAACGTATAATCCGATGCCTAGAAAATGATCCCTACCTTCAAAAAGAGCTTCCATTATGTGAGCTATGTAGTCTGTCAATTTTAAATATCAATATAATATGTAGGTAGATTTGCTCTTATCCACAGTATTACTATCATGGGCATGATCGGTTGTCTCACGTGTACAATATAACTGAAACAAGTTTAACTACGAATGCCATTCGAATATTTCTTGTCTTTTGTTTATTCTCAACTAGTTTTGTTGAGTAATCTTCTTCCCTTGTACTACAAAGTAACGCATCTTTTCATTCTTCTTTGCCTCTCATCAAGTTTCTCCAATTCGCTTGCAGGACACCGAATGTCAATGTGGTCCTTGGGCTTAGCCATATTAGACCTCTCTGCTCCATCCATGGGGCGGATAATAATTGCGTGCAAAGTGTCATAAGCTTTTTTTTCTAATAACAATAAAACAATCAAGTCGTTGTAGCATAGCAAGAAGTACTCCCAGAAAGGGTGATTTAGTTATGTTCCGCGTTCCTGTTTTTCGCCGCAATGACGTCAACTCGCCGAAATCATCAGCTAGCTACCTTCAGATGTTAACCCACCGTTCCCAGCTTCAGCAGCGGGAGCCAGACGGTGGAAATAACCAACAGAAATTGACAGCATGACACAGTCAGAAAATTTCCTCAAACAAAAGATGCAGTCTAGAAATTACATCACCCTCTTACATATTCGGGGTTAAAGTTCTGCCAACATGATCAATATTCAATAACACAGCCACTGTACTAGGAATCTAGGATTGAACAATCAATTTACTGTTCTGTTCTACATACAGCGAAGCAGGTTGCATACAGGATTCAGAAATGTTGTTATGTCTGACTGTGAACTATCAAGTAGTGGATCCATCCTGTAGCTTGCGGCAATAGATCGATGTGCAATATTCAGCAGACATGGCATACATGGAGCCCATCAGTCAACCCATGGCCAATGTTGAAATTCGCATGGAATTTCCAAATTCTTCAGGTGGGCAGAGCAAGGCTTCTCACGGGAACAGAATATTCAACTGCAGTAGTTACATGCCTTAACATTCCTATTGCTTCAGCAGTGAGGCCAGTCAACAAGAAGAAAGTCAGAAGCTGAACTCATGAAACAGCCTATATATTCAGGGTAAAGGTTCTACCAACAGTCTAAATGTATAACAACACAACTTCTGCATTAGTACTTCCCAAAGACGAGCTAATAATACCTCATAACAGGTCAACATTTCCCCACATGCAATTCACATGATCAGTTCAAACTTGTTTTTTCCATGTAAGGACCTTGTGCAATCACCACTGGAGTTCAGTTAACATGCAGCAATTTCAGTGACGTTCCACGGGAATATCAAAATAATACCGTCAAGAACCTGTTGTGCGAGTACAGCTGATGCCGTCCAGTTCAGTCCTCAAACTTTCGCGGGATTGTGCATGGCCCACAAATAGCTTGATTTATCATTGGGGTTCAGGGAAACACAAGCCTAGTAACACACGGGAACCAACCAACTTTTGGCCAAAGCAGAAAATGTGTAAGGCAAAAATAACTAACTCCACAACTTCGAAACCCAGTTTTCAACATCCACAAGCGAAAGGATCGGTCAAATCCAAATCACTGACATAATGGATACCTTCAACATTGTGGCTACAGACTGCTGTGAAACAAAGCTGTGCACCTCTAGAAGCCTCTTCTCCATCTGAAGCATCCAATGTTGTTCTTCAGAAAACCCCCCATTGTAATCATAGGGAGCAACCTCAAGTCTGATTGACTCTAGCACTCTGGCATTGAGCACCAAGAATGAGGCGAAGTTGACTTGAGCCCGGATTCCCGGATAAGACCCTATCACTACTGTGATGCAGCCCGTCCTACGGACGCTACTACATCTACACCAACAAGTCCCCCAAGTGGACCCATGACTCGTGCCCGACCCAAACTCCTACAAGCTAAGGTGAACTCGCTCCTTTCCTCGTGCCAATTTGATACCTCCTTGGATGGCATGCTACTTCATGCAACTACCCTATGCATCATCAGGTACGAAGCTTTGACACCTCACCAAGCACCCAAGGATGGAGAACTAGGAGCAGAGCGTGAAGCAGGAGCCGCTGGAGCTGCTCAGACCGAAGTCTCCGGTCGGCGCACACCGGAGTCTCCGGCCTGCCAAAGTCTCCGGCCTGAAGACACCGGAGACTCCGGCCCTCTCTCCGGTCTGACCCCCTGCACCAGGCCCTGGGACAAACTGTCTGCCCCTCCGGAGGCTGGTCCGGAGACTACACCGGAATCTCCGGCCTAGACCGGAGTCTCCGGTCCACCACACCGGAGTCTCCGGTCCGACCGTCGCCAGGCATGAAAAGGCCTTTGGGCCTTCGGCCCATGTACCCCTTAGTCCGTCCAGAACTTGTCTTTTATTCCTAAAGTACCCCTGTTTAAGTGGCTGGCCTATATATAGACCCCCACCTCCATTGTAAACCCTAGGCATGATATTGGAATTAGTGGAAACCCCTTTGTGGATCTATCTAATTCTTGCCTCATGCTCCTTGACTAAGGAGCACAAATATCCCCAAACCTCGTTGGAGTTTGCATCGTGCCTCCGCGTTGTACAAGGCCTAGGCATCGGTGTCCCTTTGCCTAGACGTCAAGATCTCACCGAGTCTCCCATCTCGCCGTGCCGGTTCGAGAGTCCTCCGCCCGACGCCGATCCTAGGGATTGCGCCGGACCGGTCACCGCCGGCGTGAGCTATTGGTGTTTATCGTGGTTTTGCGTGTGTGTTCATCGCGTTCTTCGTGCGTGTGTTCATCCTTCCCTCCTTCCCTCGCACTCCACCCTCGATTTGAAAGGGAATCGTGAAAGATCGGGCCACCCTAGAGGTTTGCCCTCAACATATTGGTATCAAGAGCTTCGTTGCTCACGATTTCCCCCACAAATTTTTCTTCTATCCACCCAAAATTCGAAAATCCCCAAAAAAGAGCCCCAAATTTGCCTTTGGATCGATCTCTTGATTTGGAGTGTTATTTGTGGTTTTGATCCGACCAAACCTTGTCTTAGGTGTTGGTCCAGCTTTATCCTGCGTTTTCGCAGCCCAATTTGGCCAATTTTTCGCGGATTTGAGGACCCAAGGCGTGGATTTCCGCTCAAGAACACGAGCAGTTCGCGATCTGACTCCAGACCGGAGTCTCCGGCCTACCCACACCGGAGTCTCCGGCCTGGACCAGAGTTTCCGGCCTGAAACCCCGGAGTCTCCGGCCTGACGCCTGATTTTGACAGTTTTGCCTCTAATCTTGCATTGGCTAATTTCCTCTTGTTTGTTTGTGCCCGTGTGCGTGTCGCCAACTAACAGCAAGCTTCCGCATCAACAACCCCCGCGCTCATCGACACCACGGCCCACGAACATCATCCCGCACCACGGACGCCAAGTTCATCATCAAAGAAGGTATAACTTGCGTCAACTTGTTAACCCCTATCTTCCTTTGTGTGTACCTATCCAATGAGAGTGGCTCATCTTGTGTTTGCTTGAGCATTGTGCATTTGTCCTTGGATAGTGAGAGTGCAAGAGCAATATCAAGTGTGACTAGGTAGCATCAAGGGAGAGCAAAAAAAAATACAAAAGAAAGAAAAAGATACAAAGAAAAAGCAAAAGAAAAATAGTCTCCCCTTGCAAAAGAGTCTCAAAGCTTGTAAGCAAGAGAGAAAGAAGAGCGCCCAAGGCAAGTGCACAAATCCGTTGCTCATTTTTCCTCTTTGCAAACGAGCCACGATCTCTCCTTGCATTGGCACGACAACGAGCTTAGTCTTCGTTAGGACATTTTGTTTGCTCATTTTCACAGTCGTGTCAATCCCAACTTTCTCCACGTGTGTATATAGTCGTAGATTCCCATCACCCTTTTGAGTTGTTGACCTTCGCCTTTGACTTGAGTTTTCTTGGATTTTACCCACATTTGACTATCCCTTTTCTTTTGGTTGGTTCTTTGGCTTTCCACAATCCTAACCTACCACCAACAAGCTTTTGAGAGTTAGTTCTTTCTTTAGTGTGAGTTTTCTTTGCAATTCCACTTTGCACGCTAATAGCTCTCACTTGTGGTTTCTAGTTTGGTGCAATCCCCAAGGTGAGGTACAAGGCTAACACCACCATATTCCACTTCCATATACAAGACTTGTGTGTTTTGCATGATGGATAGGCACGGTGAGGCGAGCCAACCACCTCCCCACGAAGAAGATCAAGGACCGTACATGACGCGCGCAAGTCACTTCATCGTTCGACAAGAGTTCCGTGAACGTTGCCAAGCCCTTGAGACGCGACAAGATGAACAATTTGGTGACAAGATGAACAATTTGGTGAGACGCAAGCCGAGTTCAAGAACATCGACAACCGCTTCGACGGCCTCGAACGACAAATGCATGCAATGCATCACAACTTCGGCCACCAAAATGAAGCGCTCCAACGCCGTCGCCGAAACAAATGACAATCTTCGACGCCTCATCGACGGCATGGCAAGACCACGTTCACGCGCATCAAGCTCTTCAAGTTCTTCGCATCGTCATGCACCTCTTCCACAAGATCTACATCAAAGTGCTCAAAGACACAATGATGCCCCCGTGGTTGAAGATGGAATCTCTTCGAACTATGTACCTTCCCCATGGCATGCCGCAACATCAAGCTATGATGGTGACCTCTCTTCAAGGCCACGAGCAAGGCAAGAAGCACACCGTAATCACGCAAGGGCACTAGTGATCCAACAAGGGCAACCACAAGAGGAACCGCAAGCGCAACCGCAAGTGCAACCGCAAGTCTACCACCATCGACCGCGACACATACTTGACACAACAAGTGATGACACCAACTTGGAGAATCAAGCTCGTCATCGACGTGAAGCTCTCCAAGATCATCCCCCTTGTCATCAACGTCATGAACGTCAACAACGACACCATGGTCATCACGAGGCGCCTCCCCCACATCAACAAAACTTGGAGCGTCAAGTGATACAAGTTGAACGACGCCCACCACGTCAAGAGGCTCATGACCATGTTCTTTGACGTGAGGCCCATGTGCCTAACCAACATCACCAACCGAGGAACGAGCCTCCTCTTCGTCATCAACCACGTCAAGAGGATCCATACCCTCGCCACCATGAGGTCCAAGCGCCTCAACCACGTCAACAACCGCGCCAAGTGCAAGAGCAAGCTCCTCAACAACAATATCAAGAGCAAGCTCCGCAACAAGGACACGAGAACCAAGTTCCACCTCCCCAACTACAAGATCATCAACAAGGTCACCAAGCTCGTCGCAATGACCGCAACAATGAAGAAACTTTTGGCAAGCTCAAGTTCACGATGCCCAAGTTCACCGGATCCAATGACCCCGAAGAATACCTCTCGTGGGCACTCAAAGTCGACAAGATCTTCCGCATGCACAACTATAGCAACGAGAAGATGGTCGCCATGGCTTCGCTTGAGTTTGATGATTACGCCAACCTTTGGTGGGAACAAGTTCAAGTTGCTCGTGATGCAAGACAAGAACCGCTAATCACAACTTGGCATGACATGAAGGCTCACATGAGATCCCGGTTTGTCCCCGCGCACTACACGCGTAACCTCTTCAACAACCTTCAAGCGCTTTGTCAAGAGACAGACCGTGGAAGAGTACTCCAAGGAAATGGAACTAAACTTGATTCGCGCCAACATTGATGACCGCATGGAGCAAACAATGGCACGTTTCCTTATTGGCTTGAATCACCCAATCAAGCGCATCGTCGAGTTCCAAACATACAACACCATGGTTGAGCTTGTGCACATCGCAACAAAGGCTGAACGTCAAGTGCAAGATATCAAGTACAACAAGCCCAAGACGTACTTCACCTATAAGCAAGTTTCAACCGCTACACCAACAACTTTCAATGGAAGCTCCTCAAGTACCTCCAAGCCTTCCTTCAAGCCCACACTTCCTCAAGGAAAACTGCCCCCAAGTGGCAAGCAAGCAAAGAGTGATACACCTTTCAACGGTGAATGCTACAAGTGTGGAGGTAAAGGACACAAGTCAGCCGAATGTGGAAACAAGAAAGTCTTGTTCATCCATGACAATGGTGATGAAGAGTACTTGACTGAAGATGAGTTTGATGCCCGTGTCAAGGAAGCAATGGCAAGGCAACGAGTGGAAGATGATCAATAACTCCTCATGTGTGAACATGACGCAAGTCCATCGCTTGTCGTCACAAGGATCTTGACCACTCAAGCACAAGAGCATGAAGACCAACGCTCCAATATCTTCCAAACACGAGCCGGCATTAATGGCAAATCTATCAAGGTGATCATCGACGGAGGGAGTTGCCACAACCTTGCTAGCACCGAGTTGTGTGAGAAGCTCAACCTCACCCTCCTTCCGCACAAGCACCCCTACCACGTGCAATGGCTAAGTGACCAAGGGTCCGTGAAGATCAAGCATACCGTATCGGTCTCCTTCGCCATTGGTCCTTACAAAGATACGGTGGAGTGTGATGTGGTTCCTATGACAGTTTGCCACATGCTTCTTGGTCGATCATGGCAATTTGATAAGGCTGCTCAACATGATGGTCGCACCAATGTATACACCTTCAAATGGCTCAACAAAACATGTGTTTTGCAACCGATGACTCCTAGCCAAATAATTGCGGACAATGCAAAGGCTTTAGCGAGGGCGCAAAGCACAACACCTACTTGTGAGAAGAGCGGTGAGAGAGAGAACCACCTCATAGTGAGTGAGAGTCACAAGCCAAATTCGAGTGGAAAAACTAAGAGTGTTCATCTTGCCACCAAAAGTGAGATGAGAGATGTTCGGAACAACCCATCCATCTTGCACTATGTCCTCCTTTGCAAGGGACTAGCGCAAGGAACTGATGAATTAACCAATGTTCCTCCATCTTTGATGAATGTTTTGCAGGAATTCAAGGATGTGTTTCCCGAAGAGCTTCCACATGGACCTCATCCCCGGTGCACCACTTCCCAACCGCGCCGCTTACCGCACGAACCCGGAGGAGACGAAGGAGATCGAACGTCAAATCAACCAACTCGTCTCCAAAGGTTTGATCCAAGTTAGCACTAGTCCAAGTGTCGTACCCGTGATTCTTGTCCCAAAGACGGATGATACGTTACAGTTATGCATGGACTGTCGTCCAATCAATGCTATCACCGTGCGTTATCGACATCCCATACCACGTCTTGATGACATGCTTGATGAGTTGTGTGGAGCCACTATTTTTTCAAAAATTGATCTTCGTAGTGGTTACCATCAAATACGCATGGCTGAAGGTGATGAGTGGAAAACCGCCTTCAAGACCAAGCTTGGTCTCTATGAATGGTTGGTTATGCCCTTTGGTTTATCAAATGCCCCATCCACCTTCATGCGCCTTATGAATCACATCTTGCGTTCTCTCATTGGAAAAAGTGTTGTTGTCTATTTCGATGATATTCTTGTTTATAGCAAATCACTTGAGGACCATATAACACATGTCAAGGAAGTTTTGCAAATCCTTCGACATGAAAAGCTTTATGCTAATCTTCCCAAGTGCACTTTTGCTAAAGACAAGTTGGTTTTTCTTGGATTTGTCGTTTTTTCGAAGGGAATTGAAGTTGATGTTTCCAAGGTAAAGGACATACGAGATTGGCCCATACCAACAAATGTGAGTGAACTCCGAAGTTTTCATGGATTGGCCGATTTCTATCGTCGCTTTGTGAAAGACTTTTCAACCATTGCTTGCCCCCTTAATGAATTGACCAAAAAGAATGTCACCTTCGTGTGGGGCAAAGCACAACAAAAAGCTTTTGATGAACTTAAAAAGAGGCTCACCGAAGCACCTCTTCTTGCTTTACCGGATTTCACAAAAACTTTTGAGATAGAGTGTGATGCTAGAGGTATTGGCATTGGAGGAGTCCTTATGCAAAACGGACGTCCTATAGCCTACCATAGCGAGAAACTTGATGGTGCTCGCCTCAATTATCCAATTTATGACAAAGAGCTTTTTGCCTTAGTTCGTGTCCTTCAAGTTTGGCAACACTACCTTTGGCCCAAAGAATTTATCATACATTCCGACCACGAGTCGTTGAAATATCTCAAAGGCCAAGCTAACTTGAGCAAGAGAAACGCTAAGTGGGTTGAGTTCATGGAGTCTTTTCCGTACATTGTCAAGTATAAGAAGGGCAAAGATAATGTAGTTGCGGACGCATTGTCTCGCAAACATACAAGCCTTCTTACGAGACTTGAAATCAACGTGTTGGGTCTTGAGGAAATAAAATCTTTGTATGCTTCCGACCCGTTCTTTGAACCAATTTTCGCAAAGTGCTCCAATGACAAAGGAGTTGATGATTTCTATTTGCATAAGGGCTTTCTTTTTAAACAAAACAAGCTATGCATCCCGAAGTCGTCGCTTCAACTTTTGCTTCTCCACGAATCTCATGGTGGAGGCCTCATGGGTCACTTTGGCCGTGACAAGACATTGGACATGCTCTTCAATCACTACTTTTGGCCCAAGATGAAGCGTGACGTGGAGCGCTACGTTCAACGATGCACGACATGTGTTCAAGCTAAGTCGCAAGCTAACCCTTATGGTCTTTATATGCCATTGCCTATTCCTCATACACCTTGGTCCGACATTAGCATGGATTTCGTGTTAGGATTACCTAGATCTAAGCATAGTCATGATTCTATATTTGTTGTTGTGGATCGCTTTTCCAAAATGGCACACTGCATACCGTGCCATAAGACCGACGATGCTTCACATGTTGCAAATCTGTTTTTCAGGGAAATCGTCCGTCTTCACGGTGGGCCAAGGACAATCGTCTCCGACCGCGACGTCAAATTCATGAGCTACTTATGGAAGACCCTCATGGCCAAGCTCGGCATCAAGCTACTCTTCTCGTCCGCATCGCATCCCCAAACTGATGGCCAAACCGAAGTTGTCAACCGAAGCCTCGGGACTCTCCTTCGTGTGTTGATCAAGAAGAACTTGAAGGATTGGGAGGAATGCATCCCACACGCTGAGTTCGCCTACAACCATGCCAAGCACTCAACAACCAAGATGAGTCCATTCATGATCGTCTATGGTTTCGAGCCTCTCACCGCACTCGACATCCTACCCCTACCTCTCCATGAGCGCACAAACATGGACGTCGAGAAACGCGCACAAGCTATGAAGAAACTTCATGAAGAAACAAGAGCTACTATCGAACAACAAGTCCTTCGCCAAGCTTCAAGGTTAAACAAGGACAAGGAGATGATCTTTGAAGAAGGTGACCTTGTGTGGATACACCTAAGCAAGGACCGCTTCCCCAAGGAACGTGACTCCAAGCTCAAGCCAAGAGGAGATGGTCCTTTCAAGGTCCTCAAAAGAATCAACAACAACGCCTACATCATCGACATACCGACCTCCAAGTACCTTGTAAGCAATACATTCAATGTCAAGGATCTCTCACCCTACCATGGAGATGTTCAAGATGATATCCATGAAGAGTCGAGGACGACTCTTTCCCAAGGGGGGAGCTGATGCAGCCCGTCCTACGGATGCTACTACATCTACACCAACAAGTCCCCCAAGTGGACCCATGACTCGTGCCCGACCCAAACTCCTACAAGCTAAGGTGAACTCGCTCCTTTCCTCGTGCCAATTTGATACCTCCTTGGATGGCATGCTACTTCATGCAACTACCCTATGCATCATCAGGTACGAAGCTTTGACACCTCACCAAGCACCCAAGGATGGAGAACTAGGAGCAGAGCGTGAAGCAGGAGCCGCTGGAGCTGCTCAGACCGAAGTCTCCGGTCGGCGCACACCGGAGTCTCCGACCTGCCAAAGTCTCCGGCCTGAAGACACCGGAGACTCCGGCCCTCTCTCCGGTCTGACCCCCTGCACCAGGCCCTAGGAAAATCTGTCTGCCCCTCCGGAGGCTGGTCCGGAGACTACACCGGAATCTCCGGCCTAGACCGGAGTCTCCGGTCCACCACACCGGAGTCTCCGGTCTGACCGTCGCCAGGCATGAAAAGGCCTTTGGGCCTTCGGCCCATGTACCCCTTAGTCCGTCCAGAACTTGTCTTTTATTCCTAAAGTACCCCTGTTTAAGTGGCTGGCCTATATATAGACCCCCACCTCCATTGTAAACCCTAGGCATGGTATTGGAATTAGTGGAAACCCCTTTGTGGATCTATCTAATTCTTGCCTCATGCTCCTTGACTAAGGAGCACAAATATCCCCAAACCTTGTTGGAGTTTGCATCGTGCCTCCGCGTTGTACAAGGCCTAGGCATCGGTGTCCCTTTGCCTAGACGTCAAGATCTCACCGAGTCCCCCATCTCGCCGTGCCGGTTCGAGAGAGTCCTCCGCCCGACGCCGATCCTAGGGATTGCGTCGGACCGGTCACCGCCGACGTGAGCTATTGGTGTTTATCGTGGTTTTGCGTGTGTGTGTTCATCGCGTTCTTCGTGCGTGTGTTCGTCGTGTTCATCCTTCCCTCCTTCCCTCGCACTCCACCCTCGATTTGAAAGGGAATCGTGAAAGATCGGGCCACCCTAGAGGTTTGCCCTCAACATACTGTCTTTAGACAAATTTCATGAGATCGGAGAAAATTCAGGTGTTTACGACGCCAGCGATTTTTCATCCTGATTGACTTCTCTGAAAAGAGACATGTACAAGAAAAATCTACCACATCAGAACTCCAAGAAGATCAAAAGAGCAGTCAAACGATGGACACCTATCAAGTATGAATGGAGAATGATCACCTTCATATACAACTTCTCCAAGCACAGAAAGCATCTCATCGAACCATAAGCATATCCAGATCAAAATATAACATGGATATCTAATATCTTGACAGTACGAACCACCATTGTTAGGTTATCAATGCACGATCCCTTCATCAAGCATAGGACACAATATTAAGACATAATAACTAAGTGCGGATGATATGTAACTTCTGTGCAAAAAACAAAATGCAGCTTAAATACCAAGTATAAAGGACATAGCTACCTGAATAACACTGGCACCGAACACTACTCTAGAGTGCCTATACCATTTAGAAATGCAGTCCATACTCTCCAGTTTAGGCGCAGAGATAACCGATATTTGCATTTCGAAACGCATTTCAAGATGAAGCAACCTTTCGAGCGAAGGGGCATCCTCGATAATGAGTTCCCTTGAGCTCCGTCAAATACCAATGCTTCTAAGAGTAGTGGAATTGATCCGCAGACAACGGGTGCCAGAAATTGTACTAAGCAACAGGCACTCCAGTCCAGGGCAACCGGTGGAGATAATGCGGTGCAATGAGACTTCTGAGATTTTGGCATCCACGCTTGCAAGTTTCCTGAGCTAGGGAAACCTAAGCGTCTCAACTGTATCATCCGAGAGATGATACTAGCTGATGGTAGCGACGCGGAGAGTGGATGAGAACTGAGAGATTGACGCTGATAGCACCGTGTGTAATCTTGATTGTGAGTTAAATCTCCCTGCAACGTAGAATTTGAGCTCTTGGAGGTTGTCAAGGGTGGGGAATCGGAGCCAGGCTTCCACAACATCGGCTCCGTACTGCAGTAGGTGCGCCGGGATGCAGAGGTGGTGGACGGGTCCTTCGTGGGCGGAGAGGATGACCCCGGGGAGGACGCCAGCCACAGTGTCGGGGAGGCCACGGTAGTCGAGGTCAAGAGGGATGGTGCGCCATAGGTGGCCTCACCGAGACGCGAGGGCTTGGGTGCGGGTGCCGTCCTTTGTGGGGAGGAGGGAGATGATCTCACCAAGGACACCGTCAAGGAGGTCGCAGATGTGGTCCGGCAATTCTTCCCTGCCATCTTCCTCAGCTTCCGGCGGTTGATCTAGGCTTCTGATCTCCGCGGTCGTTGGTTTGGGATGGGTCGCTTCCGGAAGCGCCGGAGCCGCTTCGTGGATGCCCGGCGGCGCGAGCTTCATCTTGGCAGCAGGACGGGCCGACTCCATCGCCATTGCTAACACCGCCGCTCTGCGTTGTGTGTTGGAGGTGGAAGAGGAGCGAGGCTTGCCCTGCGCTTCGCATTCTCGGGGGCACAAGTTGTGATCCCCTTGCCTCAAACCCTTTTAGTTTTAAAATAAGAGTCCTAAAATACCATTAACCGTTACTGCTAAATTGCCTTCCACTAATTACCTTCTTTACCCAACACATATTTTTCTGAAAACCCCTTCATCCTAACTACTTCTAACAGAAACTCCCAATTAATACTATTATAAGTCTTCTCAAAATCAACCTGAACATGATTATGTTACTTTTTTTCTTAACAGTTTCGTGTAAGGTTTCATGAAGAATAATCACACCATCTAAAATGTACCTACCTTTTATAAAAGCAGTTTGTACTGGCACTACTACCTTATCTGCAACTACAATCGTCCTATTATTTATCACTTTAGCCACTACCTTAAAAATAACATTACTCAAACAAATAGCCTTGAACAACTGAATTCTATTTGCATCACTCACTTTAGGTAACAAGGTTATAATGCCATAATTTAATCTTGCAATATTGATACTACCATGGTAAAACTCATTGAACAACTTTAGTAAATCATTTTTAACATATGCCAAAAATGTTGATAGAACTCTGCAGGCAGGCCGTAAGGACCTGCTGCTTTGTTATGCTTCATTTGGAAGAAAGCTACCCTTATTTCGTCCAAGTAAATTTTTGTTCCAAAAAAGCTCTATCCAAATCATCTAAAGCGCACTCAATGGGAATTTCCAAAGAAACATTACACACACTAGCAGCAGGACCGAAAAGGGATTTATAATAACTAGTAGCAACAATAGAATATCTTTATCACCTTGAATCATAACATCATCTTGTTCTAAACTAAGAATTCTATATTTCCTTTTCCTCCCACTAGTTTTAGCCATACAATATGAATTCATAGCATCTCCTTCTAATAACTTTTTTCTTTAGCTCTTTGGATCCATTTAATCTCCTCCTTATTTATAACATTTAACCGTCTCTCCATATCCCTCTCTAGCTAGAAACTTATCTAGAACTAAACCCACAAGTTCACTTTCTCTATCTATCTTATCTATTTCTTCAATCAAAAAAAAATTCTATACTATTATAATTGATAATCCAGCCTTTCAAAACCTTTCTTACTTCTCTATATCTTTTTTGCCAAACATCTAGATAATTAGTTCCTGGAAACATTTTAAACCACGCTTTACTCGCTACACTATCTAAATCTTCTCTCAAAACCAACATCATTCGAATCTAAAAAGACTAGGAGCCTTATTAACTTCTACGCCTACGTCCATAATCAAAGCAGTGTGATCAGAAATAATTCTAGGGAAAGTTCTTACAGCAACCAAAGGAAAAAAACCTTCCCACTCCGTACTTACTAGAATTCTATCTAACTTCGCCATAATCGGATCCTCCTGATTGTTTGACCAAGTAAAACTTCTACCAGTTAACTCAAGTTCTTTTAATTCTTTATTATTACTAACAGCATTGAATAAGGTAGACCATTTAGATAACCTTCTAGGTTTATTACTTTCGTTACTTTTCCTAATAATATTAAAATCACCTCCTACAACATAAGGAAAAGAGCTAGCCTGTAAAATATGAACTATAGAGAGGGCCTTACCATTTAAAAGGGAATCATAGAAACGATGGAACCCACTATGTTTTTAGTATTGTTAGAATTCATTTGTTATTTCGCAGAGAAATAACTGAACGGAGTGGAATAAAAAATCGTGATTGGGAAGGTTACTATAGGAAAAGCCATTGGAATTAATATTTTGTATATCAGAAGTTCAATTAAAAACAACTGTATCCTTATTATGCGGAGCTCCATAAACAGAAACAATGTTCCAAATCTGTCGTGTCATCTTGTATCTAACTAAACATCGAACATAATATATACCACAGTCCGTTTCAAATATTATAAAACTCATTATTAATTCCAGCAAAGCTCCTCCCCTGAAACCTCTTGCAGGTGAACATCCCCAAGAAAAATCAAAATTACCAATAAGAAAATCTACAAAAACTTTACTGTACTCTAATTTCCTAGCTGTAGCCCTACAAACCCTAACTTATAATCTTTAATTGCTTCAAAAATAGCAATCCTTTTATCAGGGTCATTAAGGCCTCTGGGATTCCAAAACATTCTGACATATAAACAGAAATAACTAGAATATTACACTCAAACCTCTACCTCTACCATTACCAAAGCTCAACCTACCTCTACCTCCGTGATGCATTCATGTAATATAAAAATGGTTGGGCAATGATGTATGCATCAGGATGTATAATTTTGCTCTTGCAGAACAAAAAAAAAATAGTGTGGCTAAGGGTCAGATTTGTCAAACATAAATACCTTTAGACGTGCTGCAGACACCCATGGCCCAACGACCTGGCACATCGCCGGCCGGCAACGCAAGCACCAAATGCCGATGGCCTCGCTGCAAATTCCATGGATGATTCCCAGCTCCTGCCGCACGGACTAGACTAGGTTTTTGTGAGGAACAAAGGAATGCTATGTATGACTACGAACCAACAAGCTGTGGCTAGTATCTGCAATGCAGTGCTGAACAGCAGGCCTGGATCATAAAGCATCCATGGTCAATGACACGACATCATTGTCAATTTCACTGTCTTCAAGTAGGCTGAGCAGCGGTTCACACGAAAGCAGAATCGTCATCAGCTTCACTTGTTAACACAACAGTCTGTTCTACAGCTCCAGCCTGCTCCTGTCCAGAAACAGCAGGACCTCGTGAGATTTCTTGTTTACAGATTCAGGGACCTCTTCAGGTTCTATTAACAGCATATATCTCCAGGCATGTCAGTAACCTCCAAACTAATTAACATAAACAGTAAACTAGGTAACCATTTTTTGCTATGCCAACTAGTTGATCGGTTCCAGAATACAATCTAAGTAAATTCAGTAAAAGCATGCCTGCATTCAGAAGTTGAGAACTCCCCTCTTGCATGTATACACTTTCCACAACCAGCACTGGCAAAGAGAAATACATATATAGTTAACACGTGGAGTTTAGAGACAACAAAATAAGAACCACAAGAAACTACCTTTTGTAATATGCTGACACCAGACATGGTTTCTTTTTTCCTGAAATATTCGCGCAATTGAGCATACACCACAGGTAGCTTGATTTGAATACCATAAGGGTTTGGGATAATAGAGGCTTACGAACAATACACACCCGATAACTAATTGACAACTTTCGCCAAAATAGAAAATGAGGAAGGCAAGAATAACTCGCTCTGCAACTGCAACCCCAGCTTTCAACATCCGCAAGCGAATGGATCGGTCAAATCCAAATCATCAACATGCGTGATACCTGAAACATCATGATGACAGCCTGTTGTAAAACAAAGCTGAGCACCCCTGGATGCCCTCTTCTCCATCTGCAGCCTCTTATGTTGTTCTGTGAAAAAGTGCTCGTTGTAATTGCGGGATTTAACCTCAAGTCTCATTGACTCCAGCATTCTCGCATTCAACACAAAGAATGTGGCAAAGTTAACTTGTAACCAGGTTCCGCGATAACATCTCAGCACTATCTTCCTCAAACGGATGTCAAGAGATGTGAGTAGATTGCTGTGTTTAGGACGCCATGAATTTGGTTCCCATGCTCCAACTTTCTGAAAAGAGACATAGACAAGGGAAATCAACCACTCTAGACCAGCAAGTACATCAAAAGAGCAGCCCAACGGTGAACACTAAATATACTATGAACTGCCAATGAAGATTCACCTCCTTCACATACAACTTCTCCAAGCACGGAAAGCATCTCATCAAGTCAATAACCATATCCAGATTAAAATATAACAGGTGGATGGCTAAGATCTTGACCGTACGCAAAACCGTTGTCGGGCTATCAACGTGCAATCCCTTCATCCAACATGGAACATAATATTAAAACATGATACAGTTGATCTGAAACTGTCAGCACACAAAAATACAGGTGGAAAATGTAATAAGCACAAGAAACGTTAGCTACCTTGATAACTGTTGAGCCAAACATGATTTTTGAGTAGCTATAAAATTCAGGAATGCAGCCCAATGCCTCAAGTTTAGGCGCGGAGATAACCGATATTTGCATTCGCATATGCCCAAGATAGAGCAGCCTTACAAGAGATGGGGCATCCTTGATAATTAGTTCTGCTGAGGTAGAACGGATGCCAATGGTTCTAAGGGTAGGAGATTTGATCTCGAGACAACGGATGCCTGGAATGGCACTAAGCAGCAAGCACTCCAGGACAGGGCAACCGGCAGAGACAATAGTGTGCAGCGAGACCTCCGAGATTTCCACATGCATGAGTGCAAGTTTCCTGAGCAGTGGAAAGTGAAGCCTTTCGACCGTCTGGTCCAGTAGATAGCAGTTGCTGATAGTTGCGACGCCGAGAGTGGAGGAGAACCGGAAGATGGACGGCGGTGGCGGTAGCAGCGCTTGTATTATGATCACTGCTGAATTACAATATGACGGGGCGTTAAAGTAGAACTCGAGCTCCTGGAGGTTGTCGAGGGCATGGGAGCGGAGCCAGCCGTCCACGACATCGGCTCGGTACTGGAGGTGGCGCCCGGGGAGGCAGAGGCGGCGGCCAGGGCCCTGGTGGGCGGCGAGGATGACGCCGACGAGGAGACATCGCGCCAACAACCTGTTGTCGGCGGCGGGGAGGGCACGGAAGTCGAGATTGAGAGGGGCGGCGCGCCACAGGTGCCGCCACCGGGGCGCCAGGATCTGGGTGCGGGCGCCGTCCATGACGGGGAGGAGGGAGATGATATCGCTGAGGACGCCGTCGGGGAGATCACTGATGCGGTCCAGCAGTTCTTCCCCGCCATCTTCCTCCGCTCCGGGCGGCGGTACTTGGCTCCTCTCCGCGGTTGGGGGTGCCGGGTCTGTCGCTTCTGCAGTCGCCACCGAGGGCAGCAGCGGCGCCTCTTCGTAGATCTCCGGAGCAGCGAGTTCCATCTTCTTCGCATTAGGACCGGCCGGCTCCGTCGCCATTGCTAGCGCCGCCGCTCTGCGCTAGCTGTATGCGGTGGAAGTGGAAGAGGAGCGACGCTGTTCTGCGTTGCGCACTCTCTGTTTTTTGTGGGCCAGCTGCGTGCTCTCCATCTCAGACTCCAAGCTAGTAAAGCAGCCAATGGGCTGGGCTGGGCTGGGCCTTTGGCGATAAATTTACAGCTCGTCTAGTTTTACGAATATCAAGCAGCTCTTTGCATCAAATATAATTTGAATATCCTCAAAAAAAAAAATTGAAGGAAAAACAAACTATTGCAATTCTAAGAAATAAAATGTTCCTGGCCACTGGATCATAAGGTTGCGACAAAAAAAGCTTTGTGGGTTAAATTTACTCACAGAAAGTTCAATTCAGTTTTAATACTTCTTTTGTCCTTCTACTTCATCAAACAACACCTAATCACAAAATTCTTGCATTTTCTATGCAAATTGAGATGCTTTTTTCTCAACAATTCACTTGGTTTAGAGGGAAAACATGATAGTAATTCTAAGGAAAAAAACCAAATGCTACTTGTTCAACCAAGATTACAACAAAAGCATTTCATAAGACAAAATATTCTGAACTTTTCAAGGAAAAACAAAAAAAATCTAATCTCCTATAATAATTCAACCGAAGTTCCAATTCTTCTTTTGTCTCTCTATTTCATCAAACAACACCTGATCTCAAAACTCTTGCATTTTCCATGTGCAAATTTAAATGCATCTTCCCAACAGTTTAGGTGTTATCTACTAGTACTATGTGATTCAACACGCCATGGCAATTCAGTACAGGATTCTTCAAAGAGACACTAAGGCTGGCTGATGATGTTTAGAGTTAGAGTATTGTGCAGATGTTAGGGTGTATTCCCGCAGATGCAAAGCACAACACACCCGTGCATTTTAAAACAACTAGAGCAATATAATAATATGGATAATATGATTTAAACACATCATTTTATTCAGACTTTTAAAAGTATTTTTCGACAATATCACTTTTGTTTGCAGAACTCACATTGCATTCTTGTTTAATTGTTGGTCATCAAATACAAATCCGCTACTTAAAAAAAAGGAGAATAAATCCGCTACATCATTTAACAACTATGTGTACTAAGATCTCATGTAGAAATATCACCTTGTTTATTTTCAAAACTGAGTAAAATATTTCCCATTTGCATTACTTAAGAAATATGATATAACCCGAGGCGTTATATAGTTGAAAGAGAATTGTCTAGTTATTTAGTTGAAAACTGAGAATTGTCTAGTTATTTAGTTGAAAACTGAATGAAATATGATATAACCCGCCGACATGGTAGAAAATAGATGCCTTTAGCTACGAACCAACTAAAATATGACGGGGCGTTAAAGAGAATTGTCTAGTTATTTAGTTGAAAACTGAATGAAATATGATATAACCCGCCGACATGGTAGAAAATAGATGCCTTTAGCTACGAACCAACAAGCGGTGCCTGGAATCTGTTACAAGCAATGTCACACAGACAGGCTTCCATCATCCGACGCCTAAGAGCAATGCTGCAACAGCATTGGCATTTTCACCTTCTTCAAATACACCGACCAAGGGTTTCTCCCAGAAATAGGAATCTTCAGCTTCACTTGTCAACTTCACTTGTCAACACTACAGTCATCTACAGCTTCAACCTGATTCAGTTTCAGAAAGCACATGAACTTTTCAGGTTTCTTGTTTACAGATTCAGTGACATGGTTCTGTTAACAACAGCCTAATGTACAACATATCTCATGGTATGTTAGTAATCCCCCAAACCAACCAATATAAACCTTAAACAACGTCAACATTTTCCACTATGCCAATCAGTTGGTCGGTTTAGTAACTTCAGTAAAAAGCATGTCTGTATTCAGAACCAAGTGAAGAACTCCTCTCTTCCATTGCAATCAGCACTGTCAGTGGTAAGTACATATATATATGGTCAAACTGTGGAGTTTACAAGGTATGAAATAATTTGAGTGATGCTCCACTGAAACATGAACCTCAAGAAGCTATCTTGTGTAATATAGCTCACGCCGGCCAATGTTTGTTTGCTCCTGCTGAAACATTCAGTACGATTTTGCATGCTCCACAAGTAGCTTGATTTGAACATCACAAGGGTCTGGCATAAGTAGTACATTACGGGCTTACAAACACTACACACACACACACGAGAACTAATCGACAACTTTCAGCAAGACAGGAAATGAGAAAGCCAAGAATAACTTGCCCCACAATCACCAAACCCATTCTTCAACATCCACAAGCAAAGGGATCAGTCGAATCCAAATCATCGACGTGCATGATACCTGAAACATCATGGCGACAGCCTGTTGTAAAACAAAGCCGAGCACCTCTAGATGCCCTCTTCTCCATCCGAAGCAACCGATGCTGTTCCACGAAGAAGTGCTGGTTGTAATCGCGGGATTCAACCTCAAGCCTCATTGACTCTAGCATCCTCGCGTTCAGCACAAAGAATGTGGCGAAGCTAACTTCTAACCGGGTTCTGCGATAACATCTCAGCACAATTGTCCTCAAACGGATGTCAAGAGACGTGAGAAGGTCCCAGCTTTTGTGACGGAATGTTATCGGTTCCGACGATTCACTTTTCTGAAAAGAGGCAGAGACAAGGGAAATCAACCACTTCACAAGAGCAAGTAAATCAAAAGAGCAGCTCGAAACAGTGGACACTAACTACTCTATGAACCGTCAATGAAGGATCACCTCCTTCGCGTACAACTTTTCCAAGCACGGAAAGCATCTCAGCAAGTCAATAACCATATCCTGATCAAACACACCATATGGATGTCCAAGATCTTGACTGTACACACCACCGTTGTCACGCTAACAACGCTCAATCCCTTCATCAAAAATGGAACACGATAATAAAACACAAGTAAGTACAGTTGACATGTAACTCTCAGCACACAAAAATGCAGCTTAATTATGGAAAGCCTTGCAGGGAAGGGCAATAAGTAGACAAACATATATAGACCGTGGAGCCAAACTCGATTTTGAAGTTCTTATAATTTTCAGGAATGCAGCCCAGTGTCTCGAGTTTAGGCGCGGAGATAACCGAAATTTGCATTTCCATATTCACTTCAAGATAGAGCAGCCTTTCAAGCAACGGTGCATCCTCGATGATGAGCTCCTTTGAGCTGGGACGAACGCCAATGCTTCTAAGGGTAGGAGAGTTGATCCGGAGACGATGGAGGCGCGAAATGGCACTCTAGGCGAGGACAAGCCTCGGAGATGATGTTGTGCAGTGAGACCTCGGAGATCCTGACATTTATGAGTGCGAGCTTCCTGAGCTGGGGAAATATAAGTGTTTGGACCGTGCTGTCCGCGAGGTAGCAGTTGCTGAAGGTTGCAGTGCGGAGAGTGGACGAGCACCGGAAGATGGACGCCGGCGGCGGTGCCAGCGTTTTCAGTACCAGGTCAGGAGCGCAATGTTTCGCGCCGTAGAAGTAGAACTCGAGCTCCTGGAGGTTGCCGAGGGCGTCGGACTGGAGCCAGGCGTCGACCGCGTCGGCTCGGCACTGGAGGTGGCGCGCGGGGAGGCAGAGGCGGCGGCCGGAGCCCCGGTGCGCGGCGAGGATGGCGTCTACAAGGGCGCATCGTGCCGGCAGCCTGGTGTCGGCGGCGGGGAGGAGACGGAAGTCGAGATTGAGAGGGGCGGCGCGCCAGAGGTGGCGCCACCGTGGCGCGAGGATCTGTGTGCGGGCGCCTTCCGTGAGTGGGAGGAGGGAGATGATCTCACCGAGGATGTGGTCGGGGAGGCGGCTGATGTGGTCTGGCAGCTCTTCGCCGCCATTTTCCTCTGCTCCGGGCGACCGTACTTGGCTCCTCCTCTCCGGAGTTGCGGGTTCCGGATCTGTAGATTCTGCACTCGCCAGCGCCGGTAGCGGCGGCAGCACCTCTTCGTGGATATCCGGTGCAGTTGGTTTCGTCCTGCTATCACTGGGACCGGCCGACTCCATCTCCATTGCTTGCGCCGCCGGGCTGCGCCGTGTGCTGTGGAAGTGGAAGGGGACTGAGGCTTGCGCTAAGCTGTTTTCCCCTTTTTATCACGGCTTTCCGGTCTTTGTTTTTGGTTGACAAAACGGGAGAAAATTGCAGATAGCATCAGGCTTTGGTGTTAAAATTGCACAAAACGCAGAATCAAAAGAATTGTTACAGCTGACCCCAGTTCTTGGTGTAATCGTTGCACCTAGCCTAAATAGAGCCTAAATACAGGTTATAGAGTCTTAAAATAACACGTGGCTTCTATTTCTATACCGTATATCATACGTGTGGATCAGTATTTTTGTATATCGAAGATTATAACACTTTTATTGTTTGAGAGTAATCGAACTCGGCCTAGTGCCAGCCCTACGGCACCTACGTGTGGTCAACTATATACACTACAAGGATGCAATTTTTTTAATGTGAAATAACTTATATTTTAGGCTTGGCAAAAAAGATAATTTAGATAAATTTTAAAAGATTCAAAATTTGTACCGTTCACTCCAGATCTGCACTTTTGTCATTTTTCTAAGGATGGAATATTAGGTATTTTGTATTGCAAATTTACGGACAGGTAGAATAAATCATGAGCTACGTTCTTATTTTTTCTAAATCTTTCAATTCATTTTTTTGAAGTTTTGAAAAAGAGCTCTATGGACCTCATCCGTCAAATTAATGCTCTCATATTTTTCACCCTCGTGCTGTCTACTTTCTTAAATATAATTGTGACACACGGTACATAATATATATCCACGTGGCGGATACTGTTAACGCATTATATGTTCTATTTGAGCTAGCTGCAACTAATTAGACAACAAATTAGATGATGTAGGGCTAGCATTATGCCGAGTTCGATTGCTCTCGAACAATAACAATATTATAATCTTCGACATAATGCAACACAACATGTTGGACCGAGTCTTCTTCGCTCAAGGATATCTCTATCTCTATCTCTATCTCTACTACTTAAAAAGTACGAATTTCCTCTGTTTCCTCCAGTCGTTTGTTTCGTCAACACTTTTTCAATAAGACCATTTTACCCTTCCACCAAATCTCTATCTCTATCTCTACTATCTAAAAGGAATGAAGCTGTTCCGTTTTCTGCCGACCACAGCACTACGTCGGCCCCCTTCGTCGCTTCGTCCAACCCCGTCCCCGCATAGAGAAATAATTGGCAACCTCACGGGCTGAGCACTCTAACATCTTAATTGCTATTCCCTGATTTCTCGTTGTAGTTACTCCGAATTATACTCAGATCGCGTATGCCTTCCCCAATCCCATCCTTTCTCGGCACACCAAATCATCCGGCTCCGCGCACGAAACCTCTGGACGCGTCGGCTTTGGACTCGCCACCACCATTCTTTCATGCCCATGGGACGTAGACGCCGCCACTATTTCTCCCGCGATGCTGCCCCTATTCCACACTACGGCAAAGCGGTAGCCGCCGCCTTCGCGTGTCCAGGAGGTAGGAGTCGCTGCTGTTTCTCGGCGCGGATAGGACGTCGCACATGTTGATGTCACCCCTCTTCCATGCAGGCGGCGAAGCAGCCGCCGCTGTTCCTCCGTTGGGAACTCACAACCCGCCGCCATGCCCTCCGCAGCAACACGACATGTGGACGCCTTTGTGAGGCGCGGTGGTGGAGACTACAAAGTGCAGTAGGCGTGTCGACGCCCAGGTCTGTCGATAGCCACAACTTGTTCGACAGATTTCCCAGCATAGACGCTCTGTTTTACTAGCCCTGCCCACTCACTGTATTCCTGCTCCCATATTCTTAACCTTCCCTTAATCCATAGTTATACATGAACGAATTTCGCTTCATTTTTATAGGATTTAACGTTGACATCTGTGCAAATCGCATTCAGATTAAACCATTCAAGTGGAGCACGCAAATCTATGGAGGCTCGGGAATAAGGTTCATGAAAACAGTTGAAATCATATGATGTAAGCATGCAAGTAATCTGTTGGATCCAACTAAGTAGGACAATACTAGCAAATTGTTACTTTTAAAACTACAGGATCTTGAATGACAAATCTTTTTTGTTGGGGATAATTGCGGCAACCACACGCATATGGTCTCTTCCTCCAAATTACTCTATGATTTGTCATATCCTCTTGTTTCAGAGAGACGATCTGTTGGATCCTTTTATAGCTTGTGAACTATTAGCTGGTAGCGGAAAGAGTTGTAACAACCTACACTTTGTAAATGAAATTTTCATTGTAATACAAGTTGTACAGATTCTCACCTTTTGGGAAAATGCATTTAGACAGTGCTACATTATTTGACAGCCTTTATTATAGATTGTTTTCCCCTCGCCATAACAGATTGTTTTATCTCTTTTACACAAGAGTCAAATGTTATGTTTAATCTTTAACTAATTATTATATTAGTTTCTGAATTTTGTTGCTTATTAGTTTACAACATGGAGAGGACCAGCCAAACATGCATCCGTTGCACTGAATTACTGCTTTAGTTATCATCCTTAACAAATCTATGTTCAGTCGGTAACTAATTATCATAGTTAATTCTTATTTTCTGGCCATGTTGCTTATTGGTCTTACAACAGTGAGAGGAGCATTCAAGGAGTAGCGAAACATGCATTTTTGCATGATAACAAACTTAGATTGCAGAAAGTCACCAATTGTTCAAAACCAGAAAAACTTTTTTGCTTTGATGGGGCACAGTCATCTGCTATGTCCCTCATCGAATCAATCAAGGAGGAGGCATGACTCTGGACACGAGGGCGCTAGAGGACTTCACGTAGTCCTCCCAACCACTTGGGATGTTCACTAGCATTTCTGTACTCCATGTAACCACCTCCTAGGAGGATGTAAACAATCTACCTGTTTAATGAAATAAAACACAAAGGTCCTTTGCATTTTTCTCAAAAAAAGAAAAGCAAAGCGCAAAGTGAGCATGCAAGGAAACAATTTCCTAAATCAACAAAACATTCAAGTAATGGTTAGAGCCTTTGTATATGCGTGTATTGTTGCATGCTTCCTTCATTAAAAACTAATACTCATCTTATAATGTCGTATCAATGTAGTTTACTTCATCAATGTCAGACCGTTTTTTTATCACAGTGGATCACTAAGCTGCATCTCACAGAAAACAACACCATGTCACCCTATCTGAAGGTACTAGGATTATTTGAGACTAAACATTACTTTGGTTGATATAGCAGATAATGTGGCCAACACAATGCAAAGGATCAGTCATGTACTCATCAACGTTCTCCTGGACGACGACGGCCTCTTGCGCTTCCTCCTCAATGACGGCGGCTTCCTCAACGACTTGATGATGACGGTTCCAGGCTCGTCAACAAACGCATCCCAGGTTCTTGTGCATTTCTAATCATCGCATCTCAGAATATTAATTATTTTCTAATCAATTCTTTTATGTCAGTCAAGCATGAATTTGTTTGAGCATAAATTATTCCAAATTGTTCAAGTATTTCCTTTGTAATGTTTGTGGAGGAGTATACGGTAATTGTTCAAGCATGAATTATTCTGATCATATTAAGTATGGATAGGTGGGTAGATATATTTTGACTCTTGCGATGAATCAACTGATTGATTTCTGAGAAAATTGTGCTGATCACATTCCAAATAAACTGGCTTAGTTGATTTATAATACTGTAACTAGCCTCCTTGGATAGGTGGGTTTTGGGCATGGTACCCATTTTTTCTTGTGGTCATGGAAGGGGCCTTGATATGAAGCTCGGCTATTGTGCCTAGGTACTTAAGTCGGCACAAAAACAATGGATGTTTGCTCTATGAAGTTAGTATAAATAGTTATACTAAATGTTTCATCAAATATAGGGAGGTACTATATATTTTTGGAGTCCCTTTTTACCTAATAATAAAGATGGTAATTCTTTGGCACAAGTGTATTTTGTTTACATATATTACATGCTTAGTAATTTGGACGGATGACATTGATGTGTCATTTCTTCATTCTTGGTCTTACTCAAGCAGTGATGTGAGACCTACAATAAATATCTCTAAAGCATGTATGTGCGATTCATCCAAGGAAGGTGAAGATTGTCTTCTGTTTCAGAGATGGCATCTCATGTGGTGTATAGCTACTCCCTCTGATCTAAATTAATATTCTTAAATTTGTCTAGATTCGGATGTATCTAGCACTAAAACATGACTAGGTTCATCCGAATCTAGACAAATCTAAGAACATTTTTTTGGATTAGAGGGGGTACAAAATAGGTAGTAATGTAAAATATACGTAGGTGATAACTAGCCAGTGAAAAAGCATGTATATTTTCTAATTTATTCTTGCAGGAAACCAAGTTTAGTCAAACTAATCATTGTTGCACTCTGAATTTGGATCATAAATTTGAATTGTCCAATGTATTTTGTTTTGCCTCATAGTTATCTGAAAGAAGGAGAAGAGCTGAAAGCAGTTGTGGGTTAAAGAACTGAGTGAAGAAATGGATGGTCATCTGTGGAAATAGTTGCAAAGGTCATCTCAGAACCTTTCAATTACCTTCTGTAAATATTTTTTGTTGTAGTTTAAATATTGGTATAAGATGCTACAATTTTTGTTCCTTACTCAGAATCTAGGATGCATTTTATGCTCATGAATTTTGTTGATGTGATATTTCTTCATAGTTTAGGTTACACAAATTAGTTTTTTGATTGTCTATTAGTACTTGGTGATGCGTGCCTCTTTCTTCTGTTTGAACCAGGTGTTTTTGTTTTGTTTTGTTTGTGCTAATTACAAAGTGGCTTAAAGCTCATGTATCCGAGTTAGGTTTATGGGACCACATTGAACATGTGTTAGCTAGCTATTGTGTCAACATCTTTGTTCATCCCTCTATGTTCGTGCCTAATTACAAACTAATGGGCTTAGGTGATGTGGTCTAGAGAAGGAAGGACAAGACAATGAACCTGGAGAGATGAAGCCATCACATCACACATTTCGGCATCCAAGGTGAGATATCATTGTTTTTTATTATTATTAATACGCCTTCCTTCTCAGAGTAAACGTTGGAGATTTGTCTAGATTCACATGTACCAATATACTAAACGCGTCTAGATACATGCGAATCTAGACAAATCTTCGACATCTATTTCGGGATGGAGGGAATATATTCAATTCATCTAGGACCCTTAGTTTTTATATTGTATACCATCCTGCTGTAATTTATGTGTGTTCATATATATGTCTATATGTTTTTGACATGTTGTAACCGACTAACTGTTCCATGAGGAATTTTGATCTCGTTCAGTATTTAGAACAAGCAAATCAACGGGCTATGTTGTTGAAAGGATAAGCTTTCAATTTTTTGACAGTATCTCCTAGATGGCCATTATATAGATAGCAAAGAGACCAAGCTTGTGATAAGTTTCATACTTAATTTCCATGTAAAATTTTCAAGGCCAGATCTTCTTGACCTAAATAAAATCCATATGTTACTTTGTGGCGATATAACTTGAGACATCCTCTTCCTATATCAGAAACTTCATTGAGACCTGCTAGCCTCTTTTTACATAGATAAATGAGACCAACCATAGTAAGAATGGATTGTCTGGGTTGGCCAATTTTTGAAATGATTGATCTTCTGGTGTTCATCTTCATGGCTCTCCAAGCTCCTCACATGTCTTGTGCAAGGTAGGAATGGAGAATGACCACAACCGTCTCTCAAGGGCTCTGCTGGGAACTTGTGGCCCGCTTGGATGGAGAACAAACGAGCTAGAGAAGGCAATTTGTGGCTGGGACCTTGGTGGGTGGTGAGGCATGCATCTTTAGGTTGGGTTGCCATCGTGCGACACTTAGGTAGGGCCTCAGATTTGGCACCGTGTAGGATTTGCTGGTGACATTGGTGACTGTCTGGTGACTATTGAGGGAGTTTCTAAGTGGTGTATACTTGTGTGTGTGTTTCCATGCATCTTAAAATGGCTATACTTTTTTCTTTTTGACTTCTATTCTTCTTCGATGTTCTTTGACATGTGATATGGAATGCAATGACCATTAAAAAAAATATGTAACTCTGATTGTTGTCTGTCATTTTTATGTTCACAACATGCATTGTTATTCATCATGGTTTTTGATACCATTTTTGGTGCCTATCATCAGGAGCAGTTTTCGGAAAAAACTTTGGATGTCTGGTATTTGTTGTGTAGGAGAAACAAGCATAAGACTATATTTGTAGCAATACAGTCGTAAACACATATGCAGATGTTCAAGAATTATAGTGATGTATGGTGGCAACACATCGCATGTGTACTTACCTGTAGAGTAGTTACATTTTCGGAACTTTGAAACTTGTATAGTATATTTTGTAGAAATAGTTAGCACTCCAGTTAAGTTTCCACATGTTATGTATAGCATATGAAGAATTAGTGACATCTTTGGGTTCACTTGTAGTTGGTAGCTCTTTCCCACAATTTGAACTAATGGGCTCTATCCAGTGTACATATATAGTGGTGACCTGACTTTCATACTAACCTTTCCTTTTATAAAATTTGCCCCACATTTCCGTAGTCAAATTGCATTGGCATACAAGTTGCATTTTTATGCCCAAGGCCGACGATTGTTCATCAACCAGATGACATATGTGGATATATATGCTCCAATTGGTAGAAAAATCGGCGGTTCGAGTGGAAGGTTAGCATTGGATTATTCTTTTGATATAACCTCTGTTTTATTACTACTTCTTTCAGTATATTTGATCTTGGTGACGAAACAATGTCTCTGAAACTCCAGAACTAACATGTGATATTAAAATCGCCATGGCAGATGACCAGGTGATATTACATCGACATATACATTCAAATGAAAATTTGATCTTTTGTGGATAGATCTCACTCGGTAGGTTCTAAGGAGTCTCCTGGAAAGTGTGAAAAGACACGTAGATTGACTATAGATGGGATTTCTAGATTACACTACGAAGATCTTTGTCAGAGTACACTTTTGCAGGTAAGGATAGCAGCTTAATCATAATATAGATTATTTTGTAATACCTTCTCGAGAATACACACGTTGGGGAATAGTATTATCTTTTTCCTCAAAACTTGACAATGATGCTTGAACAACATAAAAGCCATAAAAAATTACATGTTTGACACGGTTGTGTTTTTATCTACCGTAGCAATGCACGGGCAAGTTACTAGTACATATAGAAATACTAGCCCACACGTATGATATACGGTATAGAAATACGAGCCCACATGTAAGATACATTTTTAAGGCTCTATAACCTCTATTTAGGCTAGGTGCAACGGATTACACCAAGAACTGGGGTCAGCCGCAACAAGTCTTTTGATTATGTGTTTTGTGCAACTTTAGCACCAGAGCCTGGTGCTATGTGCAATTTTCTCACAAAACGGGCGTGCTCTCCGGTCTCCATCTCAGGTTCTCAACTTTTTTTGAGCAATCCAATCTTTTCTATTAATCAATAGTGTTTGGTACAAGAATCGGATCAGGTGAGTGTCCGAGCCAGAAATGCCTGCCAGACTCCAGAGTTGTAGAACTCTTGGCTAATCTACGTGCTTCTACATTAAAAGTTCTTCTCTCATGAACCACTTCTGAATAAGCAAAATGGGTACGCCTCTCCTCGATCTCCTTTAAGATAGTCACATATGATGATAAACTCCCCTCATTGATTTACCTTGCGACACCCAGGCAATCAGTAGCTAGAACAAGTCTTGGAACATTTAGATCAGCTGCCAACCCAAAGCCTTCGGAGCATGCAATTGCTTCTAAGGTTGTTGGGTCCTTGATGTCGTCAATAATCCTTGCCGAGGCACCAAAAAGATTGTCCCGTTCGTCACGACATATAGCTGCAATAGCACCCGCATTCCTGGTCTTGGACAGAGCAGCATCAACATTTACCTTACCCATAGCTTGTGGAGGCGCAACCCAGCGCAGGGTTTGTATACTGTCGGCGGAATGGTGAGGCCGCTGACTAGCCGTCGTAGGGGCATCAAGTGAAAGTTTTAGATCTCCCAGGTAGCTATGAACAAAACTCATGATAGATAAAAGACTCTGAAAGATCTGTTCATGTATATCTTTATGCCTAGCAATCCAGATGGCCCAAAGAGTTGCTGTAGCTTTCACAAAATCGTCATGGGAGAGTGAATCCATCATAAAAAAAGTCACCCCCTCGCATTGCCACAATTATTCGCCATCATATGCTCGATTAAGTCCCCATCCAAAAGAGTCCATGTACTCCTTATCATATTGCACTCCAAGAGAGAGTGGCACCATGAGTCATGTGAAGTGTGTCACAAAGCACATACTGATGTATCCAACATGTTTCGCATGTGCAAGACGGTTCCTGTAGGCAAGGATTGGTGAGATAATCGCCAAAGAAAAATCTTTATTTTTGAGGGGACCTTTATTTTCCACAGTGATGACCAACTCTTTTTCTCATCATTCGAACTCGAGCTAGTTGTGCCTTCAGGCCAGGCCTCTCTCACTGTCTTTGTTTTGACAAGCATCCTATAAGAGGAGCGAACATAGAAATGACCTTTCTTCTCAAAATGCCAAGCCCACAAATACTCATGATTTGAAGTGCCTAAAGGTATCGACTAGATAACCTCCACATCCAAAGGTAGGAAGTGTGTATTTAGAGCCTACATGTTCCACGATCTGTTTGTCTGATCAATTAGTGATGAGACAAAAATAGGAGGTCGATCCTGCTTAGCGACATAGGGCCGCAACCTTGAATCCCTCGGTAGCCAATTATCGGGCCAGATCCTTGTTGCTTGCCCATTACCGATTCTCCGAGTTAAGCCCAGTCGTAGAGCCTTTGTCCCCTCATGGATAGCTCGCCAATTTGGGACGGTCTCGAGCCCAAATCATCATGTAGGATGCCCGTTGTTGGGTAGTAAACTACTTTCAATACCCTAGCACTCAATGTGTTGGGGGCTTGTCAAGAGGCGCCATGCTTGGCGCGCCAGCAAAGCAAGGTTAAAAAGCTCCATGTCACGGAAGCCCGAACCCCCGTCACACTTTGGCTGGGTCATTGCTTCCCATGAAACCCAATGTGGTTTCCTCTTGCCTTGCTTCGAACCCCACCAGAAGCCTCTGATAATGGAGTTGATGTGTTCACAGACCCCTCTTGGAAGTTTGAAACATGACATAGCAAAAGTAGGAATGGCCTACAAGACCAATTTAATTAGGACTCCTTTACCTCCCACTGAAAGAATCATTTCGATCCACCCAAGCACATTCAGTTGGCATGCCAAGATATTTCTCTGACAATGACTCATTATTAACCTCCAAAAGATGCATTATCTATCCACGGACCAACTCTGAACATCCTTTTCCAAAATGGATGGAGGACTTACCACGGTTGATTCTTTGTCCCGATGCCTGACAATAGTCTTGTAATAGGTTGTTCACTTCCACTGATACACCATTATTCGCCTTAAAGAAGAGCAAGTTGTCGTCTGCAAAAATAAGATGATTGATCGAGGGTGCGGTAGGCGCCACTTGGATGCCTACTAAGTTGTGTGAAATCCCCCTACTCCTTAATAGGCATGACAAACCTTCAACTGCTATTAAAAAAATAAGGTGAGGTCGGGTCTCCTTGGCGGATCCCCCTGGTGGGCTTGAACTCGTCAAGACGGTGTCCATTAAACAAAATAGAGAACGAGACTGTGGTCACCACTATCATGATCGAAGTAACCCATTGTTGACTGAAACCAGACGAAACTTCATCGCCTCCAAATACTCCCACTCTATACGATCATACGCCTTCATCATATCCAACTTCAGCGCACATCATTGTTTATCCCTAGGCCTATTTACTTTCAAAAAATGAAGACACTCGTAGGCCGATATTATGTTATCAGTTATCAGATGACCCGGAACAAAAGCCGATTGTTCCTCTAAAATAATCTCCGTAAGTATCTCCTTAAGCCTATTTGCTTGAGTCTTTGACACAACTTTTAAAATGACATTGCATAAGCTTATAGGACAAAATTGTGCTAAAGATGTTGGTTGTGGTACCTTCGGAATTAACACGAGGACGGTTTGATTGATCAACTCTGGTGACTCACCCTCATTTAGAACATTCAAAACCGTCTTTGTTAGCTCTGGGCCACATAAATCTCAATGTTTCTGATAAAAGTGCGTTGGCTTCCCATCCAAAACCGGGGCTTTAGTCGGAAACATTTGGAACAACGCTGTTTTCACTTCCTTCTTTGTGTAAGGTAATGACAACATATCATTCATCTCTCGGGTCACCTTACATGGTACGACATCAAGCACAATATTCATATTTGATGTGCCCTCTGGCTCATACAAGTTCTGATAAAAAGATCTTGTCATGGCTCGCAATTCATCCACGTCATTTTTCACCGTACCATCTTCCTGTGTGAGCTGCTCGACACGGTTTTTCTTTCGTCGGATGGAGGTTTTTTGGTGGAAAAACATGGTATTATTATCTCCTTCTCGCAACCATTAAACTCTGGACCTCTGGCGCCACATAACCTCATCACGAAAATCGAGCTCAACAATGCAATCACATGTTTTAGTTTTCTCGTAGCAAGGTCCTATGCGGTTTGGGTCAGCTCGGAGAGCATCTAGTCTCTCAGTTAGAGACTTGATTTCTTTCCTCACATGTCCGAAAATATCCTGACCCCAAGTTGACAGATCCGTAGCGAGAGAACTAATTTTGGAAAACAGCTCTTCCATCGTTGAGGCTTGAAATGGATCGTATGGGCACCTAAAGGGGGGTGAATAGGTGCTAATTCAAATTTTAATGCTTTTTTTCAATTTTAGGCTTAATACAAAGGGTAAATTCTCTACATAAACTATTAGGTGGAATTTCCCTATATGCAAACCTATCTACTAGCGAGTAAAGAGCGAGTGGAAGAGGAACGGGTGAACCGTAGTGAAGCACGCGGAGACACATGATTTGTTTTACCACAGTTCCTTCCTTGTTAAGGGAAGTACGTCTGCGTTGGAGGGGTGGGCGGTACTAAGACCACCACGCCACAATAGGCCTCACCCTGTTCTCCGATGGATCCTGCCACCAAAGGCCTAATCCACCTTTCCACTATAGGAACCCTTCGAGGCGGGTACCGGTGCCTTTACACAACTAGCGGGCACAACTCCACAATCAACTCGGAGGATCCCGTAATGACAACAAGCTGCCACGAGAATAAGTTATCAATAACAGAGAACAAGATCTAGATATTGATAAGAATACTAGATCAGAGATTTCTCCAAATGAATGGAGAGGAGTTGATGCGCTTGATTCGTGATGACGATGAAAATTCTATCCTCCTTCAATTCCCCCAAAGATCAAAGCCTTCAGATGGTTGAAGTGGGAGATCTAGAATGGGAGCTCTTGGAAAGGGTCTAAACAATTTCGAGTGAATCAAGAGTTCTACTCGTTGGCGAAGAATGGATATTTATACCCCTTCCAAATCCAAGCCGTTGGAGCCTTTGGGGGCTGGATTATCCAGCCCAAGTGAGGGCCGGATTATCCGGCCTGGGGAAAACTCCGCCCTAGACTCGGATTTTACGGCAGAAAAACCGGCTACGGATAGAAGCTCACGCAGACTTGCCCTTCACACTTTCTCCTAGGGACTGGATTATCCGGCTGGGGGGAAAATCCGCCCCAGCCACGGAATATCCGGGGGAAATTCCGCCCACAGACAGAAGCTTGCGTAGGAGCTCACTTGGGCGATTCTCCTGGGGCCAGATTATCCACCCCAACATGAGGGCCGAATTATCTGGTCCAGGGAGAAAATCCGCCCCAGAGCTGGAATTTTCCGGGGGAAAATCCGCCCCCGGACAGAGACTTGCGCAGAGCCATCCCTGGCCAAGGTGGTCTGGCCAGATTATCCGCCCATGATGGGGGCGGATAATCCGGCCCCCAAACTCTCAAAACTTTCCTACAACACTTAGTGCACATTAGAATAATCTATGGTATTGTTATCTAACACACAAAACCTGGGAAATCATGAAATGTTCTTTCAATCTCCCCTTTTTTGGTGTTAGATGACAATACTAGGATTTGCAAGAAGGATCAAAAGACCACCAATAAAACATGGAAGAGACTCCCCCTCAATGTGTGCATATTAGAAATTTGCATTTGAATACAAATGCACACAAATAGGTGAGAGTATATTCCATTGAAATATAAACAACATAATCATACCACCGAGATAATGAGAAAGGCATCCTTGAAATAGTCACAATTATCAACGTGATAACCAATATAAGAGAGAAAGGCGTTCTTGAAATAGCCACAATTATCAACATGATAACCAATATAAGCGCCTTTCTCGAGATAGATTCTCAGCATAATAGGATATGAGTAAATGAATCCATAGGCATAATCCATGAGATAAATCCAGACATCCATCGACACAGAGTCTCAAACAAACCACAAACCACAAATAAAGTTCAACGCTAAATGGACACAAGCAAGAAAACGACGAATGAAAAAGTGGTGCAAATGCTTGTGCTCGACCCATGCAAATCCTCGAAGACCTAATAGAACTACTTCTCCCCCTTTGGCATCGAGACGCCAAAAAGGAAGAAGAGCGATGCTAGCGCCCCAAGGTATCACTCATAGTCCTCATCCTCAAGCTCCTCGGTGTCATCGTCCTCATCATCAGCAGTGGCCGTAGAGGGGAACAAGTGACGCTCCAGCTCTCCATAGTTCAGTCCAGAAGAAGAGTTCCACCGAGCATATGGTGTGGGAGGAGTAGGAGCCGGGGGATCACCAGAAGCACTAGTCACATGGTGAAAGATGAGCTGCTGAGAGTGGGCCAACTCATGGCACTGCTTGTAGGCCTCATACTGGCCCTTGCGTGTGTTCACGCCCATGCAAAGAATGTGATGCTGGAACCAGTTCAGCTGCTTGATCTCACGAGCAACGGGAGACACTAGAGGCCTGCGAGCATCCCTCATGAGACCCTTAGGAGCAGAAGAGGGGTGAGAGGTCTTCCAAACCTTGTTGTAGCTCTTCTTTTCCTTATGCACAACATCAATGTTGAAATCTTCAGAGGGAAGCAGGTGCCTGATGAGCATCATAATGTAGGGAGCATAAGGAATGGACAGTCGATTGAACATAGCATCAGTCAGTTCATGGTAGATGAAGTCCATCACATCCAGCTTGTACTGCTGATACATTGCAAATGTATGTATAATTTTTGATGTTCCATGCTTGGTTTTATCTACTTTCTTATGTTGTGTCCACACTTTGGAGTACTTTCCATATGATTTCTTGGACTAACCTATTAACAAGATGCCACAGTGCCAGTTGCCTGTTTTCTGCTGTTTTTGGTTCCAAGAAAGTCAGAAAATCAATATTCTCGGAATTGGACGGGACAAAAGCCAAAGTTCCTATTTTACCGGAAGACTCACGGAGCCAGAATACGAGACGGAGGAGGGTCAGGAACTGGCCACACCAACCCATGGCGCGGGTCGATGCCACAGTGCCAGTTGCCTTTTTTCTGCTGTTTTGGTTCCAAGAAAGTCAGAAAATCAATATTCTCGGAATTGGACGGGACAAAAGCCAAAGTTCCTATTTTACCGGAAGACTCACGGAGCCAGAATACAAGACGGAGGAGGGTCAGGGCCTGGCCACATCACCCCATGGCGCGGATCCCCCCAGGCCGCGCCAGGGCATGGTGTGGGCCCCCTGGCCGGCCACCGACCTTGCCTCCTTCGCCTATATATTCCCCCCGAGGCATAAACCCTAGATCATCAAGCCTCCAGCCACGAAAAGTTCCACAGCACCGCCACCACCGAAAAGGAGATTCGGGGGACAGAAAGTCTCTATTCCGGCACCCTGCCGGGACGGGGAAGTGCCCCCGGAGCCATCTCCATCGATCTCCACCACCATCTCCATCACTGTTGCTGATTCCCATGATGAGGAGGGAGTAGTTCTCTCTCGAGGCTAAGGGTTCTATCGGTAGCTATGTGTTCATCTCTCTCTCTCTATGCATGATCATATTGTGATCATGAGCTTTGTAATCAATTAGATCTACCTTGCTACTCAAGTGCTTTAATAGATCTCTGCTCTCCCCATGTGTGTGAAAGTGACAGCGTGCTCACCATGGTGGCACTTAGGCTAGAGATTACAAATACTTGTTATGAGTTATATTTGGAGTTGGATGTATTTATGAAATTGTGGTGTTTGTTGGACTCATCTAGTACTCAAGGTGACAGTGTGGGGTTTTCTAGATGGGAAAGATGAACTTTGAGGTGTGCTGTTATAGCCCTACCATCGATTAGAGTGTCCAACTGGAGAGTAGTTAAGAGTAGTATCATAAAGAGAAGATATTTATATGAGAGTGTTCACTAGTGAAAGTATGATCCCTAGGCCTTGTTTCTAAGCTTTGAAACTCCATTTGCAACTAGATCTATTACATGTTTGCTTGCTTCCATCTTTATTTCAGTTTGCCTTTAGTCTTTTCCACACCATCAAGTTATTTTCTAGCACCGTTACCACTTATAATTATCCATACCACTTGTATTTCACTATCTCTTCGCCGAACTAGTGCACCTATACACCTGACAAGTGTATTGGGTGTGTTGGTGACACAAGAGACTTCTTGTAGCTTGATTGCAGGGTTGCTTGAGAGGGGATACCTTTGACCACTACCTCCCTGAGTTCGATAAACCTTGGGTGATCCACTTAAGGGAAAACTTGCTGCTGTTCTACAAACCTCTGCACTTGGAGGCCCAACAACTGTCTACAAGAATAGAAGTGTGTAGACATCAAGCTATTTTCTGGCGCCGTTGCCGAGGAGGTAAGGTAAAAGGTATTCACACCGGAGGCTTAAAGAAGACGAACCTCCCATGGAAAACGCCTATTTTCTGGCGCCATTGCCGGGGAGGTAAGGTAAAAGGTACTCACATCCTCCGGTGTGAGTGCTAGAAGTTATTTCCTTTAGATTCTGCAATTTTGTCTTTTTGTTTCTTGTTTTCACTAGTTAGGCTTAATGGAAAACAACAACAAAATTAGAGAGCTTTATAGTATTTATCTTGAGTTAGGACATGAAGTGTTTGAAGAGAAAATTAAAAAACCTATGGAGCTTTATTTGGATGCTAATAACAATGTTGTTAGTATGAATTCTTTGGACACCATTATTGCTAATGCTATGGAAAAGTCTAAGCTTGGGGAAGCTAGTTTTTATGGAAATGATCTTTTTAGTCCCCTAAGCATGGAGGAGAAAATTTACTTTGACGATACTATACCTCCAATATATGATGATTACAATGATGAATATGGTATTTTCAGTCCACCTACTATTGAGGAGAAAATTAGTTATGACTACAATATGCCTCCTATATTTGATGATTATGGTGATGAGAATAATAATGATAGCCATTTTGTTGAATTTGCTCTCACTATAATTAATAAGAATGACTATGCTTATGTGGAGAGTAATAATTATTATATGCATGTGGCTCATGATAAGAATGTTTCATGTGATAGTTATATTGTTAATGTTATTCATGATGCTACTGAAAGTTATTATGAGAGAGGGAAACATGGTTTTATGCACTTGTTTTTCTTTACTATGCTTGTTGCTTTATGATTTCATGACTTGTTTCTTTACAAGATTCCTATGCATAGGAAGTGGGTTAGACTTAAATGTGCTTTGAATTTTCTTCTTGATGCTCTCTTTTACTTCAATTCATATTTCTTATGTGAGCATCTTCTCAAACTATCATGCCTAACTTAAAGGCGTTAAAGAAAAGTACTTATTGGGAGATAACCCAAAAGTTTTAGATGAGTATTGGAAGTTATTACCTCTGTAATAACCTCTCCTTATCCTTTTTATTTGCTTTTTGTGCCAAGAATAACCTCTAATGAGAGAGAAGTAATGATTGGGAAAGTTGCTGTCCCGAAACAGATTTCTGTGCTTCACCGTAAAGATTCGTGTAAAATCTCTGTACGTCCTTTTGAGGCGTGAATTTTTGTGCTTCTGCCCCAGGTTGTTATCTAACTTTCTTTAGTTCAACCCTTTTTTGATTTGAGCAACAGAAGATCTTCAAAAAAATTCATCTTTACCTACTGCTCTGTTTTGACAGATTTCTGCCATTATTTGCATTTGCTTCTTCTTGGTTCCTTTTTGAGTTCTTTTGGGGAATTGAGCTTTTTGAGGGAAGTGCTACAGTAGCTTGTGTTTTAATGGAAGTTTATTGGTGTTAGAACTGAACCTAAAGAATTATTATCTTGAGTGCACTAATATTGCTAATAAAGATTGTGTGAAGTTTTGTATGAAGGAAAATTTTCAAGTGTATGGAAGGAATGAGTAGTGAGATGAAGGATGGACTACAGCTCAAGCTTGGGGATGCCACGCGTGTCACCCCAAGAAATATCCAAAAAGTACAAGCGTCAAAGCTTGGGGATGCCCAAGGCATCCCCTTCTTCATCAATAAAAATCTCAGGTTTCTTCCGAACACTTTATTTTTATTGTTTCATGCACAGTTGTGTTGTTCTTGGAGCGTCATCTTTTTCATTTTTGTTCTATTTTTTTGTTTGCTTTTGTTTGCTTATTTTTCTGAATAAATTGGTTGGACCCCCTCTTTCATACAATGGTTTGCAAATAGTTTGGTTTGGTTTGGAAAAGAGTAGGAAAGTTCATACTTATGTGGTAAAAAGAGCTTGTTTTTGACTGTGGCATATGCTTTGTCATGCCATGCTTGATATTGTTTTGGCTTTATGCTTAGTATTCTTTGCTGTAGCATGACTTGTTATAAACAATTGAGATTGCTTAATGTGCCTTGGATGAATCATGCGTTGTTTTAGCATATTAAAGCATAGTATAGTGGTATTCTCCTTTGATGCTTTATTTGGGTTGACTTGGCGCATGCTCACACCATGTTATGACTATCTCAAGTCACCATAGCCTTTATGATACTTTAGTTTTCAACTTTTAGTATCACTTTATGCTTTGATCAATGATGTTTTGTCGCTCTACATGATTATGGCCATTATTGCTCTCTTAGTTTGTCGCTCCCAGTCTTTTGCTAGCCTCCACAACCAAGTATGAGTTCCACCCATGCATCCAACTCCTTAAACCAAGTTATTCCAAAGAGTCCACCATACCTACCTATTAGCATATGCTATTCCAAGTATATTCATGTTTTTATCTACCTTCCAAATTAAACTTGTTATGAGAAAACTAGTGATTAAAGCTCTCACGAACTTGATGACACACTTTACTTTTCTTGCCCTTAATAAACTTGAACATTGTGTCGTCTATGTTGTATATGCTTGCACTTATTTGTTGGGAATTAGCAGAACCATGCTGTCATGGGGAACGCTTTCAACATTGCACTTGGTACTTGTACCTGGTTGATATCATGCTCTTTTGTATATGGATGTCGTCGGTGTGAAATGAAAGGGGCGCTTGTAAGTCCATGGAGTTATGTATATGTGTTAGAGAAACGCCTGGGCCGCTGGTCTAATCCATGCTGACATGGTGGAAACCTGCAGCGTAACCATAATGAGCTGTCTATGAAGCATTCTTCTTATAAAAAAAAGAGTCCTATATTGAGAAAAAAAGAGAAAAAGAGAAAAAAGAGATTATGAAAAGAGGAAAGAGAGAGAAAAGCACCATATTCCCATGGTAAATAAGAAGATTGCTGAGATGCTCGTTGTCTGCTTGCCTTGTCATTTTGATATGGGGATTCTTCCGTATCATTGGGCAAGGGGTACCCCGTTGGCGGTTCTCTATGATACACATGTACTTACGATGACAAGAACTTACTGGTGACTAAATGTAACACCCTCGAATCGGCCCTATGCAAGTTTTAGCGCTTCCCGCCAAACCCGCATAGAAACGATTCAAGGACGCCCACCAGGCACTTGCGTGCGGGTGGAAGACGAAGTAATATCATTACACAATAGTCCACGATGGAACCCACAAAACAGATATATACAAAAATGACTCCATGAGTCAAGAATACAGATATACTATACAAAGATCCAAATCACCTTGAAAACGATAGAGCGTCCGACTATGGACAAGATGCAAATGGGGCTAAGAGCCCTGAATAATAACCAATGGTGTCCATAACCCTGCCCAGGCCAAGCCAGAAGGGTAACCCTGCTAACGACGTCGATTGCAATCCCGCTAAAACAAAAGGGGTGCCGACAAAGGGCAAAGGAAAACGAGGAGCGTCAATACTGAGGCCAGTACACAGCAAGGCTAGAATTCGGCGGCTCTCGCCTACATAGGTATGGTGGACTGAAGCGGCAGCGAAGCATGCACTAAACAACCTATAGAGACTCGATAAACTGTCGGCTCTTAGAGAGAGATAAGAAAGAACTATTCGGAACCAACCTTATACTAACACCAATCATACCCATCCTGGTTTTTCCCCCTCGATACCAAACGAGGAAGTCAAAACCGAGGAACTCACACAGTTGGCAGTTTTATTCATTCCATTATAGTTGAAGCTCTTACTAATCAGATATAGATAGCATGAGTCATCCTGATAGCATAAGTAGTGGGTAGTTTTAGTTAACCATCCAGTTGTAGTTGTAGTACTTACTAGTCAGATAGCATGTGACATCCCAAACCCAGCAGTTGTTGGTACTTTTATTTCATTCCATTGGAGTTGTGATACTTACTAGGCAGGTATAACATTACATGATACACCCTAGTTCCACCAGTTGTTGGCACTTTTATTATCCATTCCATTGTAGTGAAGCTGATTACTAGTCACATATTAAGTCAAATTTATAGCACTACTTTAGTTATGCTTGTCTATGATTGAGATACTGTGCTCCAAGTCGTCCATAACCATGGACACGGCTTTCAGAAAGATTTACCCTGCAGGGGTGCACAAATAGCAACACACACACGATCAACCTCGGAAAAACCAAATCAAAACCCAACGAGGCTTTCATGACAAAGCAATCACAGGATTCATAGAATATTTCAGGGGCCACCCCACTAAGCTACCCGCAATGAAGTTGGCCGGCTCCGAGACGGACCCAGGGTTTGTGACAATGGCTGTAAACGACTGGGAACCCGAAAGTGTGACTGGGCTTGTCGATACCGCGAAAACATTCCACGCTCCAAAACAGTACATGTGCTCCACGCACAATCGTAAATAAAGCATTAAAGCATGGCATAAGTACAGGATAGTAATAAAGCCCCAAACTACTTTGTGGCCCCAAGAAATAAGAAATGAATCAAGATCTAGCTAAGGGGGATCCATAGGGTCTCCCGGATGTGGATAGTGCGAATAATCAAGGAACAGATATCAAGTACTCGGGGCCTACGGGACACAAGTGGACATGAAAAACCAAATAGCATATATTACCCACCGGTGCCTCTTTCATTAGTTATGTCAGCAATTTAATAGTTGTATTTAAAGTCATGATCCTCTCCACTGTAAAGCATCACCACCATTAAACATATGTCAACCTTCCATCAATGGTGGAACGACAACAACGCGAAGCAGCACCTGAGCAAGGAACTACGACTCGCAAGGCTGACTATCTATCAAACAACAGGCAATAGGATGTGTCCAAGGCAATATAGAGGCTGCAGGGAATATAAATGGTGCACGAAAACTAAAGCGTTGCAACAAGGATAGCAATAGATCAACAGGAGGAAATAAAGACTATAAACGCAAAATAGGTAGAAAAGGGGAGGATGCTCGCCTGGGAAACACTGCCAAAGATACATTATCTAAAGGACTTGTCGATACTCGCATCCACTCAACGGCCTAATCCGCGAAGAACAAAACACTAAAAGAAACACCAAATGCACTATTTAATACTACGGCAGAAGATCGGGCATGATGCATGTATGATGTATGGCATGGCAAGGGACCGGGATCCCGACAATTAATTATATGGTTCAAGTTGTTTAGCTACCCTGCAATTTAAATATTGTATTAACACGGCAAAACATGGCATCGGTTCTCTACACAAATTTAAATGGAGCAAGGATAAGACTAGAAAAGCTCCCATATAGTCTCCACATTTAATTATTAGGTGAGTTGACATAATACCCCCAAACCACACAATATGTATGCGACATGATCAAATTAATATGCAACAAGTGACAATGTCATATATTATAAAATATAGGGGTCTCGGATAGGGGTCGCACATTGGCGTTGACGATCTTGGTTCGATGTGGTCTCGCCGAGATCGGTCTTCGGGGGCAAGAAGGAGGTCTTCAAGGTTCCATGATGGCGATCTTGACTTGGAACTGGTACGGTCTTCAGATGACCCGGGTTTTCGGTGTCGTACGGCCTCGTGGACAAACTTGGAACTAGAGAATGTTGCTACAAATTATTAGTGTGAACAAGGAGTACGAGCTCTGTTGTGGATCGATCTGATTCTCACCACATGCAAGCAAGCAGAGACATATACGCATACAGACAGCGAGGTAGTCTGCAGGAAGATCTTGAGCGGGAACACAAGTACTAGCCCTCGCAGCAACCGAACGCGGCTGGCTCTGGTCGAGGAGAGGTAGGGTCGCGGGACAAGGACGGCGGGACGGGGCGGTTGCGAGGCTGACGGTGGAGGCACGTGCTCACGGCGAGGGAGCTCAAGGCTGATGGCAGAGGCGGGGCCCACGTCTGGTGGTGGTGGACTTGATCTCACGCGAGGCGGGCAGGCTACGACGGAGCACGGGGAGGCGCGGCCTGCGTGTCCATGGCCGGAGATGTGGGGTGAGGTCCAGGCAGCGGGGCGGTGTCGGAGAGGGAGGGGCGTGCGACAAAGGCTCGCAAGGGCGGCCATGGCGGCTCAGAGAGGAGCTCGGGCTCCGGCGAGGGCGGCGCGGGTCCGTGGCCGAGACAGGCCGCGAAGGCGTGCCTGCGGGCGGTGCTCGGGGAGGCGCGAGGCACGGAAGCATGTCCAGAGGACGGTCGAGACAGGAAGGAGCCACAAGGCTCGGGTCGGGGATGGCGATGGCTGGCCTTGGCACAGTCGGCGGAGGAGGCCGGAGCTGCGGAGATCAGAGGCGACGAGGCGAAGAGCACGGGAGACGAAGAGTAGAATGGGGGCGTCCATGGTACGGTGGACAGAGGAGAGGACGAGGCACAACGGCCGGAGGAGGAGGGGGCGTGGCCAGGAGAAGAGGATGGCGGCGGGACATGGGGAGAGGAGCGTCGGGGAGAGAGAGAGGTGGTAGGTGGGGGAACGATCGAAGGAGGCGTGCGAGACGTGTGGGAGCGGGGTGGGATCAGGATGGTGGGTCCAGGTCAACGACGCGGTTGGACGCATCACGCATGGAGAGAGAGGGCGACATGCGTGTGGGGCTCTGCTTGCTCTCGTCGCGTGCGTCGCGTTGGGCCTCGCGGGGTGTGCGGCTTGGTCGTGACTCGTGACATGCGCGCAGGGTGGGGCCAGGGGCATCACGAGTGGGGGTCGCGGTTTCGCGAGTGGCTGCGCGTGCGATGCGTGTTCGCGGCGGCAGGCAGGTGGGGTGTGGCGACGGGCTAGGGTAGGATTAGAATTAGGGGTAGGGCTTGATCCCATTGGGTTGGGCCAGGGTTGTAGGTGGCCTGGCCTACGGGCAGGGCTGCCTCCCCGGTCAAAACATTTTTATTACTTATTTATTTATTTGTATTATAAAGACTTTTGTAAATAGATTTTAGACAAAATAAAAGATCAGAAAAAGACCAGGGTTTTGATTTGAATAAAGATGGGGGATATCTATGAAACAAAAAAGGCTTTTAGAAAATAGTTCTGGGCAAAAAGATGCGTGATGACATGACGATGCTCAAATGCAATGTGGCATGATGACATGAGCATGTGGTCATGATAATGCACAAAATAAAAACACAGCGATTTTCTAGTAGTGGTTTTATCGGGGTGCTACACTAAACTTGAGTAGCATGAGGAGCGGCCCTCGTATTCAAGGGACATGAGATTTCTAACTTATACTTCGTCAAGCATGTACACCATAGTTTGTTCACTTTAACCTTAATCACTTCAATATGCTTATGATAGGGGAAATGAGAGCTGAGAGCTATAAGTACCATAATTTTTGGAAGCTCTTTATGAGACTTGAATCCCTACTTCCTTTTACAAAGGCCTTTCTTCCACCATTACATTGAGTCTCCACCTTCTACCTTTATGCACCTACTTTGAGAGCATAGTGGCCATTCTTAGTTCTATGTGCATTGTCCCAAGACTAGTTGATTGATGCATACTTTGATATTGCTTGTTTTAAACTATATCTAGTCACTCTTATGAACTTTGAAGGTGTCCTATGCATTTATATTTGCTACTCTATGAGGGACAAGCTGAATACTATTATGCTATGTTTTCTTTATGTGAAACAAACAAACGTCTTGCAAAGCATTGTTATTCATGAATCTTTTGTTTGTGCCTTTTCATGTTGCAACATAGTTTCTTTGCTTATTGCTAGAACTTTGTCTTTCATGTTATGATTGAAGTACTATGATCCCAGCTTTGAATGTTTTACAAATACTTTGATCAAGTCTTTGATGGTGCATGTCACCTCAAAAATTATTCTTTCTTTTTATCACTTACCTACTAGACGACGAGCAGGAGTTAAGCTTGGGGATGTTGATACATTGCAAATGTATGTATAATTTTTTATGTTCCATGCTTGGTTTTATCTACTTTCTTATGTTTTGTCCACACTTTGGAGTACTTTTCATATGATTTCTTGGACTAACCTATTAACAAGATGCCACAGTGCCAGTTGCCTGTTTTCTGCTATTTTTGGTTCCAGGAAAGTCAGAAAATCAATATTCTCGAAATTGGACGGGACAAAAGCCAAAGTTCCTATTTTACCGGAAGACTCATGGAGCCAGAATACGAGACAGAGGAGGGCCAGGGTCTGGCCACCCCACCCCATGGCGCGGGTCCCCCAGGCCGTGCCAGGGCATGGTGTAGGCCCCCTGGCCGGCCACCGACCTTGCCTCCTTCGCCTATATATTCCCCCCGAGGCATAAACCCTAGATCGTCAAGCCTCCAGCCACGAAAAGTTCCGCAGCGCCGCCGCCACCGAAAAGGAGATTTAGGGGACAGAAAGTCTCTGTTCCGGCACCCTTCCAGGACGGGGAAGTGCCCCCGGAGCCATCTACATCGATCTCCACCACCATCTCCATCACCGTTGCCGATTCCCATGATGAGGAGGGAGTAGTTCTCTCTCGAGGCTAAGGGTTCTACCGGTAGCTATGTGTTCATCTCTCGCTCTATGCATGATCATATTGTGATCATGAGCTTTGTAATCAGTTAGATCTGCCTTGCTACTCAAGTGCCATGAGATGGTGCAGCCCCATCCGCTCAGCCACATACATGGCATCAACAAGGTGGGGCTTCTCCAAAGCCTCAACAAGAATCAGCGGGTGCATAGGCCTAATGTTTAGCCTGGCATACACATCTTCATATATCCCTTTCTGTTCAGCACACCAAAAGCGAGAATCCCCCAGCTCAGAATCACGTGGCAACATAGCAAACAGATCACGGTGACGAATAGAGGAATAAGTGACTGGATCCAAGGCCTTGTAGTTGATCTTGGGCTCTTTGCCCTTCCTCTTGGACACACCCCTCCTGGATCTCTCCCGCTTCTCTTGTTCTGCCAAGCGTTCAGCCTCTTTTTCTCTTCTCCTCAGATCAACTTTGTCCATAGTATTACCCTCACTGTCTACCCCGAAATAGATAGTACGATAACGACGCTTGTAAGTCTTGGGAGCACTGGAACCACCTGTGAAGAGAACAAGGTCGATAGCATGGGGATAAGCATACACACAAGTCCAAGAGAGAGCGTGGAAAAGGTAGTCAAAAAGTTCATAGGACAATTCTACTCAATGCACAAACTATGGCAAAATTGAACCAGATTTGATTCTGTCAGCAGGGGCAGATAATCCAGCCCTGGTAGAAAATTTTCAACTTGCCTAGATTGAGCGCAAAGAAGTAGATCGGGCTTAGAAACTTCAAGACTATGAGTTGTACGTGAAACAACATCCTTCTAGACAATGTTCCACCCAACAAATGCCACATCTAGCCAAAGATGGGGAGGGAGGGAGTTACCCTCACTCATTGGAGGAAGAACGTGGAGGAGAAGGTACCCGGAGGCGCGGAGAAGAAGATCCGGGGAGGCCTAGAAAATCCGGTGGCCGGAGAGGCTCCGGGGAGGGTGGGGGACGGCAGGCGGCGGCTGAGGAGGAGGAGAGGGTTGGGGGAGAAGTGCTGCTCATTATGAGCCCTTCCCCCGATCCCTACCCTTAAAGACAAAATCCGCCAGGGCTGGATTATCTGGCCTCAAATCTGAATTTCTGTTGTACACAGATTCAGGCTCGCGCGTCCCCAAACAACACCCCCACAAGGTGTACAAGGGACTTGTGTGCAAGAATAGATGGATTAGAGGTAGGGAAAGGCTTAGGATTAAGAGAGCCAAACTGAGATGGTACTACACACTCAAAATTGCAAGAACCAAATCAACTACAAGCCAAAATTGAGTGTGATTCCCATAAGAACATGAGATGAGCGAAAACAACCAAAAAAATCCACCAAAAAACCAACTCTCCTCATGGAAGAGGGAGGTGGCCGAAGCCACCTTGTTGGAGTGTATGGTATGACACCGCAAAGATATATCTTGGGTTCATGACCAATACTCATTAATAAGCTCACATATCACAAAATGATATTAAGAGAAATGACTTAACTTGCTTTCGGCATTATGGGGGGAGGGTTAGCCCAATTAATTGGGACCACACTCCCCCTATTTCCATGCCCACATCTAGACCAAATAAGACTGAGATGTACGAGTGAGTGCATGGGTAATCAAGACAAACTCCTGGAATCAATGATATTTAGCTCATTCCTCAAGTAGCAGAACCTTGCTTCATCAAGTGGCTTTGTGAAAATGTCAGCAAGTTGGTTCTTCATGCTCACAAAAGATAGATCAATATCGCCTCGAGCAACATGGTCTCGAATAAAATGATTCTGAATCTCAATATGCTTTGTCCTTGTGTGTTGTACCGGATTGTACGCAATTTTTATTGCACTGTGATTATCACATAAAAGAGGCACTTTGTCACAATTGACACCATATTCCTTTAAAGTTTGCCTCATCCACAATAACTGAGTGCAAGCACTAGCAGCAGCAACATATTCAGCTTCGGCGGTGGAGAGAGAGAGATACAATTCTGCTTTTTAGATGACCAACACACTAGAGATCTTCCCAAGAATTGACAAGCTCTAGAAGTGGATTTCTGATCATCCTTATCACCAGCCCAATTTGAATCAGTATAACCACATAGAGAGAAATTGGAGCCCTTGGGATACCATAGACCAAAGTTAGGGGAATGAATCAAATATCAAAAGATCCTCTTGACCGCCACTAAGTGACTTTCTTTAGGAGCTGCTTGATACCTTGTACACACCCCCACACTCAACACAATATCGGGTCTAGATGCGCAGAGGTAAAGAAGAGAGCCAATCATGGACCGGTATACCTTTTGGTCCACATCTTTACCATGGGGGTTAAGTTCAAGATGACATTTTGTTTGCATCGGAGTGTCGACACCATTAAGATCCGTCATCTTGAATATTTTGAGCATGTCTTGGATGTACTTAGCTTGATTGATGAAGTTTCCTTCTTGTAGCATCCCAATTGTCTAACAATTGTAATGCTACTGGGTCTAGTAAGATATTGGCTACTTCCTATATATAATTATTGCATCATAATTATATCATGCTCATGTCATCATGCCACCTTGCATTTGAGCATCATATAAAACCCTGGTTCTTTGGTTCTTCTCTCATATGCACTATTAATTGTATTTGCTTCTTGATATTATATTTGGTTATTGATATATTGTTAAAATGCCCAAGTTGAGTTGGGGGCATATCCTTTATTTCAATTCCACCACCTTTCTTTGTCACCACTTTATAATTCCACCATCCTATTAGTCCATGAGCTTGTTTGTCTTTCTTTTGATTTTATCTAGCTCATGGGAAATAGGGTGGATCTAGTTCTTTAAATCCTCTTGCTTGGCCTTGTTTCCACTTCTTGAGAATGCATAAGAATAATGCCATATCATTACTTTTGTTCTCACAAAATTAATCATGGCATTTAATATTTTGCATGGGCCATGCAACCTTCATCCCCACCTTTTATTCCATTGGTTTTTCCTTTGATTTAATGGATCTTTTCTTTGTCGACTATCTCCTTCCATTCCACCATCCCCATACTCTCATCAACACCTTTTTCTTTTAATTATCTCCATTATGATTTATATGAGGGATTCTTCCCATACATCTCTCTTTCTCTTTTTCTTGATTATTCCTCCACCTCATCTCAGGATAAATCAAAGGCCTCATTATTCTTTCCTCTTGGTATGATCCCTTAAATAATTTCAAAAACCTAAAACCCTAGTCCAAACCTAACCTAGCTCTCTCTCTCTACTTTTTCCTCTAACCTAGTTCTTATCTAAACCCTAACCTCAACCTTACCTCTCTTTCTTACACTCCCTCTCTCTCTAACCTGCTGATGACCACCTGGCCACCCTCTCCCTAGCCCACACCCCAGCCACCCTACCTAACACTAACCAAAACCCTAACCCGAGGCTACCCCATCTAAACCTAGCCTAAGCTACCATCGAGTCTCCCCTCCGCTCTCCTTCTCTATACCTGCTAGGCTGGCCTAGATGCTACTCCTCACCATCCCCACCTGCAGCCTCTCCATGCCTAGCTTCCCCAGCCTGAGCAAGCACGTGATCAAGGAGAAAAAGGAAAGAGCCAAGGCTACTTTACCCTGCCGTGCCCACACGCCATCTCCTCCCTCTCCCTCATTTTCCCTCCGCCCCACGACTCTCCTGCATCGCCCAGATCCACCTCGAGCCTGCCTCTCCTTCCCCTTCTTCCCCATCGTCTCCAGCACCTGCCGCCAGTCGCCGCCGTCTACCTATGCATCTCGTCGTTCCGGCCGAGCGTGCGCGTCGTGGAGGTGGCCTGGGAGACCAAGGAGGCTCCTCTACATCGCCATGCACGCGCCGACGAGGATGAGAAGCCCCAGCACCGCCGGAACCAGCGCCGCCCGACGCAAACCCTAGCCACCAGTACGCCAGCAACCCCGGCGATCCGTTGTGCCTCCGACCGTGCCATCACCACCGACCACCCCGCGGTGAGTCCCTCTTCCTCCCTGACACCATCCGCCTCACTGTCGCCGTCAAGCATCGCCGATCTTTTCGCCGAGCGCCCTCAGTGCACCGCCGCTCGCTGCTGTCTGCGCGCTCTCGCGCCGTCTAGAACCTCACTTAGCCGCGCAGCCGCTCCCAGACAACTACCCCTCCCTAGCCCAGTGGTAGCCGTCACCGCCCACGCACGCCAGGTTGCGGGATCGAATCCCCGCTGCGCCGCGCCATGCGTGCCGTCAGTTTCGTCAGTAAACGAGAAGATAAACAGTACCGTGGCCCCTTTTCCAGAAAACCCCCCCAACCTTTTTATTCCTAAACCCGCGGACCAGCCTACCCCACCTGTCAGCCGCCCTAGCGTTTTGCAGAAAAGTCCCCCGGTTTCTCAGGCCGTAACCCGCACTCCAACCCACGCCCCACCTGTCAGCCTCTGGAAGTAACCCCACTGTCACGTGGGCCTGCAGCCGTCGGACCCATCTGTCACCCTCAGTGGCTAGGTGGAGCCCCGGTGTGAAAAGCTTTTCGCGCGCGTGTGCCCCGCCAGCAGCTGGCCCACCCGTCAGTGGCTATGGCTGGGTCGGGCTGAGTAACAAAAGTCTGCCCTGTTGTCTGTTTAATTTAACCTTTTCCAAAATTGATTTAAAATTCAAATTCAAATCAGATTTAAATAACTTTTCAAATATAAATCCAAATAATACAAATAATATATGTTTTGGAATCAGAAAAATGTGAGGAATTCAAATATGCCCTTTAAAATATTATTTGCACACTTTAAATTTTCGAGATGGTTAAAATTACATTAAAATGCCCTTTTCCTTAATTAATTAATAACTTTAATTCTACAACTCCAAATTTGACAAATAATATGTCTAAATCGATCAGCGCGACGAGCCCGTTCTATCTATGCAGTCCTTGTTCTGAATTGAAGCATGCGTCATGTCATTCTTACAAATCTGAACTGTTTATGACATTAAAACTTGGTTAAATAAATAGTAAAATGCCTTATTTCTTGTATCCATACCTCACCTTTGCCTTGCTACTTTAATGCCATGCAAATTGTGCATAATTCATCATGGCATGCTTGTTTGCTTGTCGCATTTTAATTCATATGCTTGTGCACTTTATTTATGTTGGCCCTTGTTTGTTTGGTTCTTCTTCGAATAGACGCCCAGCAGGAGAATTACCAGGAATCACCGGAGTACTACCCAGATCCATCTCTCTCTTCAACTGAGCTGCCAGGCAAGCACTACCACATGCTTGCATACATTCAGTACTTATTGCGTCTATCTTATTCTTGCATCATTGAGTCACGATTGCATTAAATTGAATCCCAAGTACTGCATAGCCTTTACTTTTAAACCCCACCGAAGCTTGTTCCTCCATCCCATGAGCCATTACTGTAGGAGTTGTTTGAGCCATGCGAGTCGTAGCAAAGCATGTGTAGGGTATGTGAGTGTCTGATGAATAACGAGGTACCTAAACAACTTAACCGGAGTAGTAATGGGATAACTAATGAAAGAGGCACCAGTGAGCAATATTTGCTATTTGGTTTTTCATGCTCACTTGTGTCCCGTAGGACTCCGAGTACTTGATTCCTGTTCCTTGACTATTCGCACTATCCACATCCGGGAGGCCTTATGGACCCCCCCTGAGCCAGAACTTGATTCATTCTTATTTCTTGGGGCCACAATTAGTTTGGGGCTTTATTATTATCCTGTACCTATGCCATGTTACTGCTTTATTTAAGATTGTGCGAGGAGCACCTGTACTGTTTTGGATCGCGCCACGTTTCCGCGGTATCGACAAGCCCAGTCATATTTACGCGTTCCCAGTCGTTTACAGCCGTCGTCGCAAACCCTGGGTCCGTCTCGGAGCCGGCCAACTTCGTTGCGGGTAGCTTATTGGGGTGGCCCCCTGAAATATTTCTGAATCCTGTGATTGCTTTGTCGTGAATGCCTCGTTGGGTTTTGATTTGGTTTTTCCGAGGTTGATCGAGTGTGTGTTGCTATTCGTGCACCCCTGCAGGGTAAATCTTTCTGAAAGCCGTGTCCGCGGTTATGGACAACTTGGAGCACAGTTTCTCGATCATAGACAACTATAACTAAAGTACCGCTCTTAATTTGACTAAGTACTTGACTAGTAAATAGTGCAATACTCATGGAATGGATAATAAAACTGCCAACGGATGATGGGGGTTGTTCGTCCGCTTTCTCGTTGGTAAGCGAGGAGGAGGATGGATCTGTTAATTATACTGTTATAACTGTTGTTCTTAATTCACGGACATCCGTCTATCATTGGTTAGGCGGATGGTTAGCGAGTATCTGTAGAATTGTTGGGTATTATCTTTTGCTGCAATTGCGTCACCCCAGGTTGTGTCCCCTTTAGTGGCATAAAGACTTGCTGAGTAACCCTAGGGTCTCACACGATAAATTGTTTGATTCAGATGAAAAGGTGTACCCGCAAGATGGATACTGGGTGGAAGAGACCGATGATGTTGGCAACGATCATTCGGTGTAGAGATTCCGGGAACGGGGATCCGTGAGATCTATGGGCGGGATGTGTTTATTTATGGGGCATCTTATGCCGATTTGCTTCTTATCCGTACTCGGATCTTGTTTTCCGCTTCCGCCTGATACTCTGATGTGTGATGTATGAGGAGCTATCCTAAATTATTATATCTATCTAGGACATTTGAATCCTGCCGTATGGCGTTGCAATATTTCTATTTCTTTTAGATGGAATGGCTCTGAGGACTGTTGTATGTGGCTTGCATACATACTCATTTGTGTATGTAGTTGGTCCCTTCGCCTGCCGATTACGCCGCTCGTTCTTGTCCCGATGTCTGAAAGTGGTTAGGACGACCGAAAGGTCTACCGTGAGTGGCCCTGGGCCCCACCGTACTATTTTAACCACTTTCGTTCATCCAGGCATGTAACTAAGAGCGTAATTCACCGAGGTAGTTACACTTCTCTAAGTTGCTTGATCTCGAATCCAAGAAAGAACCGTGATTCCCCCATCATAGACATCTCAAACCTGTCAGTCATAAGCTTTGAAAATTCATCATTAAAAGCTTTATTAGTAGAACCAAAGATGATATCTTCTACATATAGTTGGCATATGAAGAGCTCCCCCTTAACCTTCTTAGTAAAAAGAGTGGGATCGATTTTCCCAACTTTGAAGCCACGGTCTAGCAAAAGCTCTTTAAGGTGCTCATACCATGCACGTGGGGCTTATTTAAGGCCATAGAGTGCCTTATCGAGTTTGTAGACATGGTTCGGGAAGTTAGGATCCTCAAATCCTAGGGTTGCTTTACATATACCAACTCATGTAGAGGACCATTAAGATAAGCACTCTTGACGTCCATTTGCTGCAATTTAAAATTGTTATGGGCAGCATAAGCAAGAAGGATACGGATGGACTCAAGCCGAGCCACAGGAGCATAGGTATCGCTGAAGTCAATGCCCTAAACTTGGGAATAGCCTTGTGCCTCAAGTCTCGCCTTGTTCCTCACAACAATGCCATTCTCATATTGCTTGTTTTTGAATATCCATTTAGTGCCAATAACATTGCGGCAATCTTTGGGCTTCTCCACGAGTTTCTAGACCTTGTTGCGCTCAAAATTATTCAATTCTTCATGCATAGCAACAACCCAGTCCGGATCTTCAAGAGCTTCAAATAATTTCTTGGGTTCCACCATTGGGTTGTGAGCTTGATGCTCACCAAAACTTGTCAATTCCCTTCTTGTAGAAACCCTTCGTCGGAGGTCACCTACAACCTTGTCGAGAGTGTGACCCCTTAACTCAAGGTTCCGATCAGCACGAGCCTTGCGAGGAAGTTCAATAAGCTTGTTGTCTCCTGGTGGAATAGTTTCATCACTTGAATCTTCATTGGAATCATTTGCTCGACCTTGATTATAATTCGGATTAACAGAAGTAGGAGGTGATGAAGCATGTCCTTGAGGAGGGTCAGCAGTCGTAACAGGAGGTTGCTGAACAATTGGTGATTCAGGGCCGAATAATCCGGCCGATTGTGAGGCCGGATAATCCGGCCTGGGAGAACTTGTTGCAACTTCATGAGGCTGCCTAGGATTTGCTTGAGCTGGCGAGGGGCCGGATAATCCGGGGTCAGCCGGAAAATCTGGCCTGGAGCTTGCAGCGATTTCTTCAATACCAGGAGCAATTTGGTCGTCAAGAGGGGGTGGCCGGATAATCCAGCCTGGAGCTTTCTGGAACATCTTGACCTTCAGCAATTGATGGAGATGGTGTAGAAGTTACTCCCGTGGTTGGAACATGTTGAGTATGTGTAGATGAGGGCTCTTCATGAGTAGAGCATTGTCCTTCCCGATCCGCCACAAGGGGTTCCTCAATGGGGCGGAAAAATCCCACGCCCATTCTTCTTATGGCATCTTGGGGTATTTCAACATCTGCATCACAAACATCAACTTGCCCCGCACGGGAGCCGTCATTTTCTTTGAACACCACACTACAAGATTCTACAACAGTTCCGGAGAGCTTATTGTAGACTCTATAAGTGTGGGATTTGGCACCATAACCAACAAAAATACCTTCTAGAGCCTTAGATTCAAACTTAGATAAACGAACTCCCTTGATGAGAAAGAAACACTTACACCCGAATACTCGAAAGTATGAGATGTTTGGCTTGTTACCAGTAAGTATTTCATATGGAGTCTTGTCCAAGATTTTACGGAGGTATAACCGGTTGGATGAATGACAAGCGGTTGAGATTGTTTCAGCCCAAAAGTTATATGGAGACTTGAATTCAGCTAGCATTGACCTTGCCATATCCATTAGAGTCTGATTCATCCTCTTGGCTACACCATTTTGTTGAGGGTTGTACGCAACGGAATATTGATGTCTTATCCCCTCTTCACTTAGGAACTCATTTAAGGTGTAGTTCTTCAACTCGGAGCCGTTATCACTTCTTATAGCCAGAATAGGGACGTTGTGTTGACGTTGAACCTCGTTGGCGAAGTCGATGACCATTTGTTGAGTTTCACTCTTCAACTTGAAGAAATAAACCCAAGTGTATCTTGAGTAATCATCAACGATCACAACACAGTACTTCTTCCCACCGAGGCTTGCATGAGATGGAGGTCCGAAGAGGTCCACATGACGGAGCTCTAAGATCCTTTTGACGAGATAATAGTCTTCCTTCGATGAGGAGAGTCATGCATTTTCCCTTCAATACAAGCCCTGCAAACACGATCTTTGGCAAAGGAGACATTTTCTTTTAGTCCAAGGATGTGGCCACCCTTGTGGATACTTTTCAAAGTTCTCATATTGACGATGGCTAGTCGGCGATGCCATAACCAACCTGCGTCAGCCTTTCCGAAAAGAACCATCAGGCTTGTAGTGGTTTTCCCTGAAAAGTCCATCACGTACAGGTCATTTTCGACATATCCCACGAAAGTGAATTTTAGAGACTTGCTCTACAAGAGTACCACCAAATCAGCATCAATATAAACTGCAAAGCCCATCTTACCAAGGGCGCAAACTAAAAGTAAATTGTACCCTAGGGCCTCAACAAGCATGACGTCCACGAGAGATATATCGTGGGCTACCACGACTTTGCCGAGACCAATACCTCAGATTTTGACTTGTCACCATAGGAGACGGTTATATGATCATGATTTGGCCGCATCTCCGTGATGATCTCCTTGCTTCCGGTCATGTAACCCGTGCATCCGCTATCGAGTACCCATTTAGACCCATCGGAAGCAAAGCCCTCGGACCCTCTTGCCATAAGGCAAGTGGCGTTGTTGTTGATGACGTTCTTGTTTGGTGAGTCGAAGAGAGATGATGGAGTCGATGTGGTGGCTATAGCAGCCACCTCGTGAGAACTATCTTCATCCTCTTCATCTTCACTTGTAGAGGAGTATTCTTCTTGTGCCACCAAGACAATCTTGGGTTGCTTCTTGTAGGGACCATTCTTTTTGATAAATGGCTTCTTCTTAGGTGGCTTGGATTTTTATTTAAGAATGAGCCCGCCACCATTGTCTTCTCTATTTTGATATGGACACTCAGCTACGAAGTGCAGCCTATCTCCACAATTGTAGCATGTTCTCAGTTTTGGGCCACTTTCTCTTCTTCCACTTGACCCATTCTTGCGCTCGAGTTCCGACTTGGCCTTGGCAGGATCCTTCCAAAAGTTCCTTGTGTAAAACGCCATGTACTCACCATGAGCATGTTTGACTTCATCGGGGCAGTCCATGGAGGCCCCCTCAAAATCTCTTTCATCCTCACCTTGCTCAACAACATTAGCCTTTAGAGCAACATTGACCCCCTTTTGCATTCCAATGGCACGGGCACGGATATCTTCAGTGTTCTTTGCAGCAACTTTGAATAACGCCATTTCTTGCATGACTTCATTGGATGTCATTTGATGGTAGTTGTGTCTACCTTGCAAGCTCTTCAAGTCCATTGGTTCGAAAGGCACTAAGGCACTCACATATTTTCTTTTATCCACGCATCATCAATGTGAGTGGCTCCATGCTTTCTAAATGTTGTTGCAATGCCCTTGAGTCTTCTATACATGTCTTCATGGTTTTCACCATCCAACATGTAGAATCCTTCAGCTTCATTGCTAAGTGCATCATACCTATTCCTTCTCATGGTTTCATTCCCAATAAATAGATTGATGAGCACATCCCAAGCTTCTTTAGCTGTGTTGAGATGTTCAATGTGGGGCATGTCCTTGGGACCCACACCGAGCTATATTATGTGGAGAGCTGCCACAACTTCTCTTCTTGTCAGGTTGGTATGATCTCCAATATGAAGACCCTCTTCAATAATCCTCCCAAGTTCAATAGAGGAGCTGCAAACATGAGACTTCATTAAGAATTGCCATTGATTAAAAGAGGATGTAGTAAGTGTTGGAGATATGCCCAAGAGGCAATAATAAAAGTGATTATTATTATATCTTTGTGTTTATGATGAATGTTTACATCCCATGCTATAATTGTATTATTAGGAAACACTAATACTTGTGTGTTTTGTAAACATAAGAGAGTCCCTAGTAAGCCTCTTATTGAACTAGCTTGTTGATTAATTGATGATCATGGTTTCCTGATCATGGACATTGGATGTGATTAATAACAAGGTTATATCATTAGGAGAATGATGTGATGGACACACACCCATAGTAAGCGTAGCATAAGATCAAGTCATTTAAGATTGGGATTTGTCCATCCATATGACGGATAGATATGCTCTGGGCCCTCTCGGTGGAATGTCATCTAATTAGCTTGCAAGCATGTGACTGGGTCACAAGGGATGACATATCATGGAACGAGTAAAGAGTACTTATCAGTAACGAGGTAGAACTAGGTATGGAGATGCTGACGATCAAACCTCGGATAAGTATAGTATCGCGTAACAAAGGGAATTGGTTTCGTATGTAAATGGTTCAATCGATCACGAAGTCATCGTTGAGTATGTGGGAGCCATTATTGATCTCCAGGTCCCGCTGATGGTTATTGATAGGAGATGTGTCTCCATCATGTCTACATATTAACGAACCATAGGGTGACACACTTAAGATTCGAAGTTGTTTTAAGTAGATATGGAATGTGCGTTGGAGACCGAATATTGTTCGGAGTCTCAGAATGGATCCGGGACATCACGAGGAGATCCGGAATGGTCCGGAGAATAAGATTCATATATTGGGGATCATTTTCTGAGTTAGGAAATGTTCCGGAGTATTTGTATGAGGGTTCTAGAAGGTTTCGGAATGTTCCGGAAGGTTCTGGAAGGTTTCTTGGAGTTTGCTTGAAAACCAAGGAAGGGATCAAAGGAGTCCTGGTGGGTCAAGACTAGGAGTCGTGGGGGAGGAGGACTCCTCCCCCCCTCCCCAATCCGCCGGCCCTAGAGGAGGGGAGTCCTACAAGGACTCCCCCTCCCCAAGGCGCCCTCCCCCCTTAAATAGAAGGGCAGGGGCGCCCCCTCCAAGCCCTGCTCCCATAACTCCAATCTCTGCCGCTTCTCTCCTCCTCCTTTCTTCTGCACAGGCATAGGCGAAGCCCTGCAGAATTCTCTACTCCACCACCACCACCACGCCGTCGTGCTGCTGGGATTCCGTGGAGAAGATCTACTACCTCCGCTGCTCGCTGGAACGAGGAGAGGAAGGTCTACTTCGACTCCGCACGTGTGACCGACTACGGAAGCGCTGCCGAAACGCGGCGCCGGAAGGATCGTCCACTTGACCGACTGCGGAAGCGCTGCTCGAACGCGACGCCAGAAGGATCGTCCACACGATCTTGAGATCAGCAAGTGATCGACTACATCAACCACGAGATCTAATCTCGTTAACGCTTTCGGATCTACGAGGGTTAGTTCCTATCTATCTCGTTGCTCATGTCTAATAGATTAGATCTTGGCTTTTATCTAGATTAGATCTGGGTTTTGTTCGTTCTTGCGGTAGAATTTTTTTGTTTTCCATGCTACGAACCCATCAGTGGTATTAGAGCCGTATCTATGCGTAGATCTGTTGCACGAGTAGAACACAATGTTTTTGTGGGCGTTGATGCTTTTGTTGTCGGTGTCTTAGCGTGTACTTTGCATCTTGCGGCATGGTGGGATGAAGCGGCTCGGGCTAACATTACATGTCATGGCACATGAGACTTGCTCCACGCTTGACGTGCAACTTGCTTTGCACAAGTGGCTTTGCGGGTGTCTGTCTCTCCCACCATAGTTAAGATTCAATTTACAATGAGCATCTGACAACACTTGTATCAACGTTGTGGTCCTTGTTCGTAGGTAAGATCGATCTTATGCGAAAGCCCCAAACCACGTAAAAATTGCAAAGAAAATTAGAGGCATCTAACTTGTTTTTGCAGGGGTTTTGTGATGTGATATGGCCATCATGTGATTGTGATTGTATTTGACGTATGCAATGATCCTTGTTGTAATATGGCAACCGGCAGGAGCCTAATGGTTGTCTTTAATTATGTTAAGACCTGCGTGTCTATTCCTCTTGTAATAGCTTTATTCCAAGTAGTTGTAATAGTTGCTGGTGATGATGGACAACCATGAAGCGGTGCCACTGACCTTGACGCAATGCTGGTGATGATGGAGATCAAGTTCGTGCTTTGGAGATGGAGATCAAAGGCGCAAGAAGAAAGGGCCATATCATATCACACTAATTATGAATTGCCTGTGATGTTAATCCTTTATGCATCTTGTATTGCTTAGATCGCGACGGTAGCATTATAAGATGATCCCTCTCACTAAATATCAAGTAATAAAGTGTTCACCCTTAGTTGGCACCGTTGCTAAGACTCGTCGTTTCGAAGCATCCCGCGATGATCGGATGTGATAGATTCTACGTGTGCATAACATGGGTGCAAGCCAGATTTGCACATGCGGAAACTAAGGTTGTCTTGATGAGCCTAGCATGTACAAACATGGTCTCGGAACACGGAATACCGAAAGGTAGAGCATGAGTCATATAAATGATATGATGAACATGAAGATTGTTCGCCGATGAAACTACATCTTCTCCCATGAAGATCGGACTTGGTGTAGTGGACTTGGTTCGTGTAATCACTAAGACAATGTGAGGGTGTTGTTTTGAGTGCGAGTTCACCTAGTTAGTTTAAGAATTAAATTTGAACTCAATTTGTCATAAACTTAGTCTAAACTACTTGCAAATTGTTGTAGATTATGGCGACCCCCTCCATCAATTTCAATGCGTTCCTAGAGAAAGAAAAGCTTAAGAACAATGGAAGCAATTTCACGGACTGGTTCCGTGGACTGAAGATCGTCCTCAGGGCTGGTCAGTTGACCTATGTGCTCGAAGCACCGCTAGGTGACCCACCTGCAGATAATGCCACCGATGACGAAAAGAATGTTTTCGCCACTCGGAAAAATCATTACTCCACAGTTCAGTGTGCCATCCTGTACGGTTTAGAATCAGAGCTCCAAAAGCGTTTTGAGCACCACGACCCGTTCGAGATCATTAAGGAGCTCAGGCTAATTTTTGAGACTCGCACGGCCATGGAGAGCTATGAGGCCTCCGAAAAGTTCTTTAACTGTAAGATGGAAGAGGGAAGCTCCGTTAGAGAGCACGTGCTCACCATGTCTGGGTACGCAAAGAAGCTCCAAGAGTTGGGAATATCGATTCCTAATGAATTGGGGATTCACCGTCTCCTTCAATCACTGCCACCAAGTTACAAGAACTTTGTGATGAACTACAACATGCACTACATGAACAAGACGTTGCCTGAACTGTCGTCCATGCTGAAAACTGCTGAAGTGGAGATCAAGAAGGAGCACCAAGTGTTGATGGTCAATAAGACCACCAATTTCAAGAGACGAGGCAAGCCTAAGAACAAGGGAAACTTCAAGAAGGACGGCAAGAAAGCTGCCGCACCTGCTAAGAAGCCCAAGGCTGGTCCTAAGCCTGAAACTGAGTGCTTCTACTGCAAGGGAGCTGGTCACTGGAAGCGTAACTGCCCCAAGTACCTGTCGGATCTGAAGAACGGCAACATCAAGAAGAAAGGTATATTTGATATATGTGTTATAGATGTGTATCTTACTAGTAATCGTAGTAGTGCCTGGGTATTTGATACTGGTTCGGTTGCTCATATTTGTAACTCGAAACATGAGCTGCGGAATAAACGAAGACTGGCAAGAGACGATGTGACGATGCGCATTGGAAATGGCTCCAAGGTTGATGTGATCGCCGTCGGCACGCTCCCTCTATATCTACCTTCGGGATTAGTTTTAAATTTAAATAATTGTTATTTGGTGCCTGCGTTAAGCATGAACATTATATCTGGATCTTGTTTATTGCGAGACGGTTACTCTTTTAAGTCCGAGAATAAAGGTTGTTTGATTTATATGAGTAATATCTTTTATGGTAATGCACCTGAGATGAATGGTTTATTCTTACTGAATCTCGATAGTAGTGATACACATGTTCACAACATAGATGCTAAACGAATAAAATTGAATGATAATTCTACATACATGTGGCACTGTCGTCTTGGTCACATTGGAGTGAAGCGTACGAATAAACTCCATTCTGATGGACTTCTTGAATCACTTGATTTTGAATCACTTGAAAGATGCGAAGCATGTCTAATGGGAAAAATGACTAAGACTCCATTCTCTGGTACAATGGAGCGAGCTACAGACTTATTGGAAATAATACATACCGATGTGTGCGGTCCAATGAGTGTAGCATCGCGTGGTGGATATCGTTATGTTCTCACTTTCACGGATGACTTGAGTAGATATGGGTATGTCTACTTTATGAAACATAAGTCCGAAACTTTCGAGAAGTTTAAGGAATTTCAAAGTGAAGTGGAAAATCATCGTAACAAGAAGATTATGTTTCTGTGTTCTGACCGCGGAGGTGAATATCTGAGTTATGAGTTTGGCATGCATTTAAAGAAATGTGGAATACTTTCACAGTTGACACCGCCAGGAACACCACAGCGTAATGGTGTGTCCGAACATCGTAATCGAACTCTCTTAGATATGGTTCGGTCTATGATGTCTCTTACAGATTTACCGTTATCATTTTGGGGCTATGCATTAGAGACAGCCGCATTCACTTTAAATAGGGCACCATCTAAATCCGTTGAAACGACACCGTACGAATTGTGGTTTGGTAAGAAACCTAAGTTGTCGTTCCTTAAAGTTTGGGGTTGCAAGGCATATGTAAAGAAGTTACAACCTGATAAGCTAGAACCCAAAGCGGAGAAATGCGTCTTCATAGGATACCCTAAAGAAACAATTGGGTATACCTTCTATCATAGATCCGAAGGCAAAGTTTTCGTTGCAAAGAATGGATCCTTTCTTGAGAAGGAGTTTCTCTCGAAGGAGGTGACTGGAAGGAAAGTAGAACTCGATGAGGTTATTGAACCTTCTCTCGAATTTGAGAGTAGCGCAGCACCGGAAGATGTTTTTGGGCCGCCTGCACCAATTGAAGAGGAAGCTAATGATAATGATCATGAAACTTCAAACGAAGTTACTGCTGAACCTCGCAGGTCAACGAGGGTTCGTACCACTCCTGATTGGTATGACTCTGCCTTGAACGTCATGTTGGTGGACAACGCTGATCACCCTGCGACGTATGAAGAAGCTGTGGTGAGCCCAGATTCCGCCAAATGGCTAGAAGCCATGAAATCCGAAATGGGATCCATGTACGAAAACCAAGTGTGGACTTTGGTGGACTTACCGGATGGTCGTAAGGCTATCGAGAACAAATGGATTTTCAAGAGAAAAACAGATGCTGATGGTAATGTTACCATCTATAAAGCTCGACTTGTCGCGAAAGGGTTCCGACAAATTCAAGGAGTTGACTATGATGAGACTTTCTCACCAGTAGCGAAGCTAAAGTCTGTGAGGATTTTGTTAGCAATTGCTGCACATTTCGATTATGAGATTTGGCAGATGGATGTCAAAACGGCGTTCCTTAATGGTGACATTGAGGAAGAGTTGTATATGGTACAACCCAAGGGTTTTGTCGATCCTAAAGATGCTGACAAGGTATGTAAGCTTCAGCGCTCCATTTATGGACTGAAGCAAGCATCCCGGAGTTGGAATCAACGTTTTGATAAAGTAATCAAAAAATTTGGGTTTATACAAACTTATGGAGAAGCTTGTATTTACAAGAAAGTGAGTGGGAGCTCTGTAGCATTCCTAGTAATATATGTAGATGACATATTGTTGATTGGGAATGATATAGAACTTCTTAATAGCGTCAAAACCTATTTGAATAATAGTTTTTCAATGAAGGATCTTGGCGAAGCGGCATACATTCTAGGCATCAAGATTTATAGAGATAGATCAAGACGCCTAATAGCGCTTTCACAAAGTACATACTTGGACAAAGTTCTAAAGAAGTTTAGAATGGAAGATAGCAAGAAAGGGTTCGTGCCCATGTTGTCAGGTAAGACCTTGAGTAAAACTCAAAGTCCAGCTACAACAGAAGATAGAGAGAAAATGAATAATATTCCCTATGCCTCGGCCATAGGTTCTATCATGTATGCTATGCTGTGTACAAGACCGGATATAGCACATGCTGTTAGTTTGACTAGCAGATATCAAAGTGATCCTGGAATGGAGCACTAGACAGCGGTCAAGAATATCCTAAAGTACCTAAATAGGACTAAGGATATGGTTCTTTCTTATGGAGGTGATGAACAGCTTGTTGTAAATGGTTACACCGATGCTAGTTGGAACACCTATCCGGATGACTCCAAGTCACAGTCGGGATACGTATTTATTTTGAATGGTGCTGCAGTGAGCTGGAGGAGTGCGAAGCAAAGCGTTGTGGCGAAATCTTCAACTGAATCGGAATACATAGCTGCCTCCGAGGCTGCACAAGAAGCCGTTTGGATGAAGGAATTCATTACTGAACTTGGCGTGGTTCCCAGTGCGTTGGACCCGATGGCCATCTATTGTGACAACACAGGTGCCATAGCTAATGCACAGGAGCCAAGGTCACATAGCAAGCTGAAGCACATCAAGCTACGTTTCCACGCTATTCGCGAGTATGTCTGAGATGGTGACATAAAGATTTGCAAAGTACACACTGATCTGAATATGGCGGATCCGTTGACTAAACCTCTCCCTAGGGCAAAGCATGACCAACACTAGAACGCCATGGGTGTTCGGTATATTACCATGTAATCTAGATTATTGACTCTAGTGCAAGTGGGAGACTGTTGGAGATATGCCCAAGAGGCAATAATAAAAGTGATTATTATTATATCTTTGTGTTTATGATGAATGTTTACATCCCATGCTATAATTGTATTATTAGGAAACACTAACACTTGTGTGTTTTGTAAACATAAGAGAGTCCCTAGTAAGCCTCTTGTTGAACTAGCTTGTTGATTAATTGATGATCATGGTTTCCTGATCATGGACATTGGATGTGATTAATAACAAGGTTATATCATTAGGAGAATGATGTGATGGACACACACCCATAGTAAGCGTAGCATAAGATCAAGTCATTTAAGTTCGTATTGCTGTAAGCTTTTAAATGCATAGTAACCTAATCCTTCGACCATGAGGTTGTGTTAATCACCATCACCGGATGGGTACTTTGATGACATCAAACACCGCTTCGTAACTGGGTGGTCATAAAGGTGTCATTGGGTATTCTGAAAGTATGTGTTGAAGCGCATGGACCAAGATTGGGATCTGTCCATCCATATGACGGATAGATATGCTCTGGGCCCTCTCGGTGGAATGTCATCTAATTAGCTTGCAAGCATGTGACTGGGTCACAAGGGATGACATATCACGGAACGAGTAAAGAGTACTTATCAGTAACGAGGTAGAACTATGTATGGAGATGCTGACGATCAAACCTCGGATAAGTATAGTATCGCGTGACAAAGGGAATTGGTTTCGTATGTAAATGGTTCAATCGATCACGAAGTCATCATTGAGTATGTGGGAGCCATTATGGATCTCCAGGTCCTGCTGATGGTTATTGATAGGAGATGTGTCTCCATCATGTCTACATATTCACGAACCGTAGGGTGACACACTTAAGGTTCGAAGTTGTTTTAAGTAGATATGGAATGTGCGTTGGAGACCGAATGATGTTCGGAGTCTCGGATTGGATCCAGGACATCACGAGGAGATCCGGAATTGTCCGGAGAATAAGATTCATATATTGGGGATCATTTTCTGAGTTAGGAAATGTTCCGGAGTATTTGTATGAGGGTTCTAGAAGGTTTCGGAATGTTCCGGAAGGTTCTGGAAGGTTTCGGAATGTTCCGGAAGGTTCTGGAAGGTTTCTTGGAGTTTGCTTGAAAACCAAGGAAGGGATCAAGGAGTCCTGGTGGGTCAAGACTAGGAGTCGTGGGGGAGGAGGACTCCTCCCCCCCTCCCCAATCCGCCGGCCCTAGAGGGAGGGGAGTCCTACAAGGACTCCCCCTCCCATGGCGCCTCACCCCCTTTAAATAGAGGGGCAGGGGCGCCCCCTCCAACCCCTGCTCCATAACTCCCAATCTCTGCCGCCTCTCTCCTCCTCCTTTCTTCTGCACAGGCATAGGCGAAGCCCTGCAGAATTCTCTACTCCACCACCCAACATGTAGAATCCTTCAGCTTCATTGCTAAGTGCATCATACCTATTCCTTCTCATGGTTTCATTCCCAATAAATAGATTGATGAGCACATCCCAAGCTTCTTTAGCTGTGTTGAGATGTTCAATGTGGGGCATGTCCTTGGGACCCACACCGAGCTATATTATGTGGAGAGCTGCCACAACTTCTCTTCTTGTCAGGTTGGTATGATCTCCAATATGAAGACCCTCTTCAATAATCCTCCCAAGTTCAATAGAGGAGCTGCAAACATGAGACTTCATTAAGAATTGCCATTGATTAAAAGAGGATGTAGTAAGTGTTGGAGATATGCCCAAGAGGCAATAATAAAAGTGATTATTATTATATCTTTGTGTTTATGATGAATGTTTACATCCCATGCTATAATTGTATTATTAGGAAACACTAATACTTGTGTGTTTTGTAAACATAAGAGAGTCCCTAGTAAGCCTCTTATTGAACTAGCTTGTTGATTAATTGATGATCATGGTTTCCTGATCATGGACATTGGATGTGATTAATAACAAGGTTATATCATTAGGAGAATGATGTGATGGACACACACCCATAGTAAGCGTAGCATAAGATCAAGTCATTTAAGATTGGGATTTGTCCATCCATATGACGGATAGATATGCTCTGGGCCCTCTCGGTGGAATGTCATCTAATTAGCTTGCAAGCATGTGACTGGGTCACAAGGGATGACATATCATGGAACGAGTAAAGAGTACTTATCAGTAACGAGGTAGAACTAGGTATGGAGATGCTGACGATCAAACCTCGGATAAGTATAGTATCGCGTAACAAAGGGAATTGGTTTCGTATGTAAATGGTTCAATCGATCACGAAGTCATCGTTGAGTATGTGGGAGCCATTATTGATCTCCAGGTCCCGCTGATGGTTATTGATAGGAGATGTGTCTCCATCATGTCTACATATTAACGAACCATAGGGTGACACACTTAAGATTCGAAGTTGTTTTAAGTAGATATGGAATGTGCGTTGGAGACCGAATGTTGTTCGGAGTCTCGGAATGGATCCGGGACATCACGAGGAGATCCGGAATGGTCCGGAGAATAAGATTCATATATTGGGGATCATTTTCTGAGTTAGGAAATGTTCCGGAGTATTTGTATGAGGGTTCTAGAAGGTTTCGGAATGTTCCGGAAGGTTCTGGAAGGTTTCTTGGAGTTTGCTTGAAAACCAAGGAAGGGATCAAAGGACTCTTGGTGGGTCAAGACTAGGAGTCGTGGGGGGAGGAGGACTCCTCCCCCCTCCCCAATCCGCCGGCCCTAGAGGAGGGGAGTCCTACAAGGACTCCCCCTCCCCAAGGCGCCCTCCCCGCTTAAATAGAAGGGCAGGGGCGCCCCCTCCAAGCCCTGCTCCCATAACTCCAATCTCTGCCGCCTCTCTCCTCCTCCTTTCTTCTACACAGGCATAGGCGAAGCCTTGCAGAATTCTCTACTCCACCACCACCACCACGCCGTCGTGTTGCTGGGATTCCGTGGAGAAGATCTACTACCTCTGCTGCTCGCTGGAACAAGGAGAGGAAGGTCTGCTTCGACTCCGCACGTGTGACCGACTACGGAAGCGCTGCCGAAACGCGGCGCCGGAAGGATCGTCCACTTGACCGACTGCGGAAGCGCTGCTAGAACGCGACGCCGGAAGGATCGTCCACACGATCTTGAGATCGGCAAGTGATCGACTACATCAACCACGAGATCTAATCTCGTTAACACTTTCGGATCTACAAGGGTTAGTTCCCATCTATCTCGTTGCACATGTCTAATAGATTAGATCTTGGCTTTTATCTAGATTAGATCTGGGTTTTGTTCATTCTTGCGGTAGAATTTTTTTTTCTTCCATGCTACGAACCCATCAGTAAGCTTGGGTGGATCGCCCCTTTGTTTATATGAGGATGAGGGATAGGTGGGTCAGGGGAATATACGTGACGAACCTCACTATATTCCTCCTTACCACTTTCCTTCTTGGAGGTGGAACCATTATGTTTTCACCTACCACTTCATCATCCTTGGATCCGGTGTTAGCCTTATCCTTGGATGATGGTGTGGCGGCCTCAGAGGAGGATGGAGATGGGGCTATGGATGATGTGAGACGAGCAATCATTTGATTCATATCCTCCATCTTGGCCTCAAAGGATTTCAACAAGGTTGTTTCCAACGTCTTGAGGTCATCCATTGTGACCTTATCCACATCCTCATTCCCATCTTCCTTGGTACCCATACTTCTCTTAGGCGGTTATGCCCGAATAGAGAGCCGGGGCTCTGATACCAATTGAAATGGATCGTATGGGCACCTATAGGGGGGGGGGGTGAATAGGTGCTACTTCAAATTTTAATGCTTTTTCAATTTTAGGCTTAATACAAAGGGTAAATTCTCTAGATAAACTATTAGGTGGAATTTCCCTATATGCAAACCTATCTACTAGCGAGTAAAGAGCGAGTGGAAGAGGAACGGGTGAACCGTAGTGAAGCACACAGAGACACATGATTTGTTTTACCGTAGTTCCTTCCTTGTTAAGGGAAGTACGTCTGCGTTGGAGGGGTGGGCGGTACTAAGACCACCACACCACAATAGGCCTCACCCTGTTCTCCGATGGATCCCGCCACCCAAGGCCTGATCCACCTTTCCACTATAGGAACCCTTCGAGGCGGGTACCAATGCCTTTACACAACTAGCGGGGCACAACTCCACAATCAACTTGGAGGCTCCCGTAATGACAACAAGCTGCCACGAGAACAAGTTATCAATAACAAAGAACAAGATCTAGATATTGATAAGAATACTAGATCAGGGATTTCTCCAAATGAATGGAGAGGAGTTGATGCGCTTGATTCGTGATGACGATGACAATTCTCTCCTCGTTCAATTCCCCCAAAGATCAAAGCCTTCAGGTGGTTGAAGTAGGAGATCTAGAATGGGAGATCTTGCAAAGGGTCTGAACAATTTCGAGTGAATCAAGAGTTCTGCTCGTTGGGGAAGAAGGGATATTTATACCCCTTCCAAATCCAAGCCGTTGGAGCCTTTGGGGGCCGGATTATCCGGCCCAAGTGAGGGCCGGATTATCTGGCCTGGGGAAAACTCCGTCCCAGACTCGGATTTTCCGGCAGAAAAAACGGCTACGAACAGAAGCTCACGCAGACTTTCCCTTCACACTTTCTCCTGGGGACCAGATTATCCGGCCCTAGGGGAGGGCCGGATTATCCGGCTGGGGGAAAAATCCGCCCCAACCACGGAATATCTGGGGGAAATTCTGCCCCCAAACAGAAGCTTGTGCAGGAGCTCACTTGGGCGATTCTCCTGGGGCCAGATTATCTGCCCCAACATGAGGGCCGGATTATCCGGTCCAGGGAGAAAATCCGCCCCAGAGACGGAATTTTCCGGGGGAGAATCCGCCCCCGAACAGAGACTTGCGCAGAGCCATCCCTGGCCAAGGTGGTCTGGCCGGATAATCCGGCCCATGACGGGGGCGGATAATCCGGCCCCCAAACTCTCCAAACTTTCCTGCAACACTTAGTGCACATTAGAATAATCCATGGTATTGTTATCTAACACACAAATCCTAGGAAATCATGAAATGTTCTTTCAAGGTTGTTTCCTTTTCCTTCCACTTTGACTCTAGAAACACCTTGAAATTGCTATGCTCCTCCCACATGAGCTCATACCTAAATTGGCGAGGTTGATCATTTATTGTACGCTAACTTCTTCATTCCAACTCCAAGAGAATTGGACTGTGGTCATATTTAGCAGCCGTGAGGTGACGGACGACCGGGTCAGGAAATCTTCCCCACCATTGCGTCGTGGCAAGCGCTCTGTCCAGCCGAACTCGTGTATAAGTTCCTCCTCTGACTTTTTTCTCAAAAGTCCAGTCTAGACCTATATAGCCAAGGTCACAAAATCCGCACACATCAACTGTCTCATGAAATCCTCTCATATGTGCTTCATCCCGATCACCAATGCCAAAGTGTTCCTCCTGGTGGAGCATGTCATTGAAATCACCACTGCACACCCACGGGAGATCAGATTCCGACCTTAGAAATTTTAGTAAGCCCCAAGTCTTTTTTCGCAAGCGACAATTGGCTTCGCCATAGATGCACGTTAGTCTCCAGTCCTCTTTGTTCTGCTCATGCACAATCATATCAATATGATACTGTAAAAAGTGAATGAGTTCCATTGAAAGATTCTTATTCCAGTACATAGCTAGACCTCCCTTCTGACCATCACTACTAATAGCGAAACAATTGTCATAACCAAAAGAACGAGCTAAATTTTTTACTCGGGTATCCTCTAATTTAGTTTCTGAAATACATAACACCGAGGGGCGATTTTGCGCAGCTCTCGGATTGTCACGTCACCGCCCGACCCATGACAATTCCAGAACAAGACACTCATTGGGCTTGGCGGCACCCCTCGAGGGAGCCCGCCAACACGCCAGATTTTGATTTGTTCTCAGACTTAGTTTTCCCAATAGTTATGCTTCTCTTCGGATCCCTTGTTGAACTAGGACTAGGAGGAGTTTGTGGGTTGAAATTACTGGCTATTGCACCCACCCTTCTTGAAGTAGCGGCAGGTACAATTGCCCCATCAACAGCTGTAGCCGGTGCTTGCTCTAGTAGTCCTTCCACAACAGAATTCACCCCTCTCTTTCTGTTTGCATCCGCCTCATCTTCAGACATATTGTCCACCGAGTCATTCTCATGATCGGCAAATTGGGATGAAGCCGGATGGTTGTCGTGCCCACGGCCAGCGCCTTGTCTACCTCCACCACGGGTCCCCCTCTGCCTCTTCCAGGATGATCCCTGTCGCATATTCCAAGTAGCACGTAGATCTTTGAATACTAGTGCTTGTGGAGGATGGATACCATCGCCATGATCCTTATATTCATGCCCAAGGTGACCGTAGACTTGGCACCAATTCGGTAACCACTCAAACTTGACTAGGAAAATCTCACGCTTGCCATCACAGATGATTGATACAAAGTGTTTCAGAGGTTTTCTGACATCCAGCTTCACCTTCACCCAATAGAAATTTCCCTCGAAGTTATTTGACATGCCTTTCGAGGTAATAAAAGCACCCACCTTCGATGCTAAGGATTTGAGCATAGGTGCATATCCGACAGGCAGATCATGGATCTGAATCCAGATGTCAAAGTGGAAGAGCTCAATCGTGGACGGCTTAGTGAAACCGTCATATTCCTCAATCTGGATTTCCCCTAAAACTCCATGGCCCTCCCTGCATAACTCGTTCCCAATCTCCCAGGCACTCAAACTGGAAAGTGTGCAGGTTATCTTCAAGGGTTTTGGTCTTCACATCTCTCGCCAGATCCCATGCCGATTTGATGTTCTTGAAGAACTAAAATTCGGAGTACTCCCCTTCCATGAAGACCCTAGCGATCGCAAGCCATCGTGTGGCCTCAATCGGCGGCGGACTTTCCTCCTCGAAAACAACATCATCTAGATCATCTTCAGTAATGCCTAGGTGCTGCATCATCTTCTCTATCCCCGTATCACCATCACTGGATGAATCCTCCTTTCTTTCTGTCGCCATGGACCACCTTAGTCCCAATGCAATCTGAAAACAGAGAGAACCCGAAGGAAAACTCCACTCCCTCCCGAGAGTACACGAGCCAAGACTGGGCGGCGATACAAGATCGCCCCGAGATCAGTCCGAGACCGAGGTACCCTAGGAGGAGGTGGGGAGGCCGGGAACAAGATTCAACGACAGCGATCGCCGCGAGAGATAGGAAACCCTAACAAGAGGGAAAAACTGGCCAACTACGCTACCCCAGTCTCAGGTTCTCAACTGGTAGAGCAGACATCAGGCTGGGCTGTGTCTTCGACGATAAATTACAGCCCATGTAGTTTATGGCTGGATGAGTTTTTTTCCATTATGTTTTCCTCGAATAAAAATGGCACTCACACCGAAATGCGACTTATAATCACACGCTGCAAAAGGCGGGGTCCCTTATAATTCTTACCGAACATACGGTGATCATCATGATTTAGTGGAGGGTAGATTGATGTCGTACGACTCAACCACACACCGAGAGAATGTTATCATGTATGATTTAGGTTATGGTGATTAGGTGCGACGAAGAGTAAGCACCTCTCTGGATCAAACAAAACTTGGAGGTAAAACAAAGGGTTTTTCTAAGAAATAAAATGTTGCTCCTACCCATTGGATCGTAAGATTGGAAAAAAGAAGAATTTCGTATTTCGGAGGAAACCAAAAGAATTTCATAAGATCAATTATTCCTAGTTCCTCCAAACATAAACTCTAACCTCCCCAAAAATTTCCAACCGTAAGTTTGAATGCTTATTCAGTATTTCCGTTTCATCAAACAACACGTGATCTAAAAATAACTCTTGTAATTTCACCCGTCCAACATTTCAATGCTTCTTCTCAACAATTTACATGTTTTTATCTACTTCCTCTGATCCAAATTAATTGACTCAAGTTTTTTTAGATTCGGATCTATCTAGTACTAAAACATGTCTAGATACATCCAAATGTAGACAAATCTAAGTCAATTAATTCGGATTGGAGTGAGTACTATTTGTGATTCAACGCGGCATAACAATTCAATCCCGTGTTCCAGAGAGATACTAAGGCTAGATGATGTAATGCAAATGTTAGGATGTACTCCCATCAACGCAAAATACAGCATATCCATGCATTTTTTTTTTTAAAAAAAATCAAGTTTAACGAACAACTATGCAAAAAGTGTATGGAACTGGACACGTTGCAGACAGCATGGATAAAAACATAAATTTATATTTATTTCAAAAATTAGCAAGCAAGTCGTTGTAGTATAGTGGTAAGTATTCCCGCCTGTCACGCGGGTGACCCGGGTTCGATCCCCGGCAACGGCGTTCTATTTTTTGTGCGTGAGCGGCAGTTTTTATGCTGCAACTGCTGGCTACGAAAATTAAGGTTTTCAGAGCAAAGACTACCACAAGAATGGAGTCACAAAATCTCTGCTAGCATCTGAACATGTCCACAATTTGTGCCACATTTTTTGTGTGGGGGATTCATCGTTTCAGATTCTTGTCTAGCGTCCCAAAAAACCAGCTTATATAGTCCGGTCAATTTTTTCATCTTATAGCATGCAGATGGACCCCGGTACAGACAGACAACGGTACACCACCATATGCTAAGTAGTGCCGCACAAATTCTACCGCATGATTCACGACACATTTTTGCTACTACAGGTCTGGATCCGGGTGCGAGATATCGAGCTGACTGTTAGGCCGGATACCCTCCTTTGGCGGTGGACACCGGACGCTCAGTATTCGGCCAAGTCTTGCTACGATTTCATGTTCCAGGGATCGATCACATCGAGATCTTGGCAGCTCATTTGGAGGACCTGAGCGCCACCCAGAGTTAATTTCTTCATCTGGCTCGCCTGCCAAGACCGTTGCTGGACGGCTGAGCGTGTAGCGAGGAGGGGTTTGGCTCATCCCCCTCCCCCCGCGCTGCCCGTTGTGTGACCAATCGGCTGAGACCATGACTTACCTCATGGTGGGATGCCCAGTCTCCAAGGACATTTGGCATGAGGTGCTATCCTGAGTGCGATCCACGGTCACACCACCAGATGGGGAGGGCGACTTCGTGGACTGGTGGCTGGAGGCTTCGTCATCCACCCCTCGCGCCATGCGTAAGGGGACACTTCGCTCGTCATGCTCACGGCTTGGTGGATCTGAAAGCAGCGTAATGCGGTCGTTTAGCATGAGCAACCTCCTCGATACGTTTCGTTCTGAAGCTCGTTCTTGGGCTGTAGCGGGAGCACGTGGCCTTAGTCCTCTGATCCCGAAGCTCGTTGCAGCTGTTGTGTATATACTGTACAGTGACTCTCTTTTTCGATCAATGAATCGAAGCGAAAAAGACATCATGAATTCAATGGCCTACTTGCTATTTGTGATATTGCACTTGGAATGTAAAAGAGCAAACTGATTCAAGTGTCCTGGGAATTAATAAGTTTACCTGCATCATTGATAGGCATATCCTGAGTTCAAGGAGGCAAATCATGTCAGGGAATTGATAATGCCACCTTCAATTAGTACTCTCTCCGATCCAAAATAAGTGTCGGAAACTTAGTACTAAGATTATATATTAATAAAAAATAGTAGAAACATGCACCAAAATAAAGAAAATTACATCAAGCGGTTAGAAATGTCCTAGAGTCCACACAAGCATTAAACAAAAATGGAGAACAACCATTCAATGAGAGGCTGAACGAGGTCCGACTTCACTTTGTATTGGTGCAGAAAAAGGTCACTCTGAAAACCCGCTTTCCAACGATTGATGCTGGCTACCAAATCTTTGAAGTTGTAGTCGTTACGAACTGGCCAAATATTCCATGTCGCACTCGGTACCATCTCCAAAAAAACAAGGACCAGCAAAAGAAGCACGGGCTGCTACAAAACTTTCTGTAAAAGGAATCGATATATCCCAATTTATATGCAAAACTGCCCAACATTGACTCGCAAAAATACAATCAAAAAATAGGTGATCTCGGGTTTCAAGCACCGCTTCCGAGCAAGGAACACAGTCATGCCCTGAGTCCAAATGCTAGTGCTTACGGATCATTAGATCCCTAGTGTTGAGACGATCAATCATTAACAACCAAGTAAACACTTTAAGCTTTGGCGGGGCTTTGGATTTTCAAATGGCATTAGGAACTAATGCCATTTAAACATGAACATGTAGAACCTTGAGGGAGTATACTTATCGCCCCATACAAAGGAACGCTGATCAATTCCTCCAGTCTCAATCCGTGTTGCCGCAAGAAGCTCAGATATCTGCTGAAACTCCTTACGCCTCAACAGATAGAGGCAGAGCAAAACACGTGCTTAGGTCGTCCACTAATGCCAAATCTGCCACCCTCATCAAGTACATAGGAAAATAGCTGAGGATATTTATCGGAAAGAATTTCCCCATTCGACCAAACATCCTTTCAAAAAAGCACTAAGCTTCCACAACACCCTGGAAATCACATGACCTCTTTGGAGAATCCCTCGTTTATAGTTTCAGGGATAAACATAACTAATAACACATCTCCTTGCATGGTTGTGACTACTGGACACTGGTTGTTCACTTTTACTTCCCCCAAACCAACTAACAAACCTCAAACTAGATCAAGACGTACATTATCCTCTATATGATGCCACTCGGATGAATACACTATGGGTAAACATCACTAAAAGCTTGTCTTTACAACGCACAATCTGCACCAGAAATGAAATAATCTGAGTGATGTTCCGGTGTAACATTAAAGAGACTTTCTTTAGATATCATGGGATTTTTGGGATAATACAGGCTCCGAAACACTACAAGTACAAGAACTAATCATGTTTGGACAGAGCACAAAACGAGATATGCAACAAAATAACTCCACAAAGGGGCCAACACCACGTTTTAACATGCACACGCAAAGGGATCGGTCAGATCCAAATCACCGAAACGAACTAGTGTCAAAGCATCGTGGGGGCAACTTCTTATAAAACAAATCCGAGCATCTCTAGAAGCCCTCCTCTCCATTCAAAGCACCCTATGTTGTTCCGGGAAAAATCCCTCATTGTAGTCACAGAGTTCAACCTCAAGTCTCATTGACTCTAGCATTCTCGCGTTCAACACGAAGAATGTGGCAAATTTAACTTGTGGTTTGGATGCCTTGGTAAAATCCCAACACCAATGTCTTCAAACGGATGTCAAGAGATCCAAGAAGATTCCAATGTTTCTGACACCACAATTTTCTTCCCCTTGATTGCTCTATCTGAAAAAGAAGCGGACACAAGACAAATTAACCAGGAGATCGAAAGAGCATATGAACATCAACAACTAATGCACTATGAGCTATACAAATGAAGAATCATCACCTTGATATACAACTTCTCCAAGCAAGGAAAACATCTCATCAAGTCTACAACAATATCCAGATCAAAGATTTCCAAATTAATAACTAAGGCCTTGACAGTATACACCACAGTTGTGAGGCTATCAATGCGTAACCCCTTTATCAAGCATGGAGCGGAACATTAGGAATTTAGAATATAAAAAGCTACATATAAAATAAATTTCATGTGTGTAAAAATGCGGTTGATGAGAAGCCTTGTGGAAAATGCAGTTTATGAGAACCCTGAATTCAAACACTTCAGGGTCTCCGACAGGTTTCAACACTGACTGACCAAAATCCAACCTTCCAAATTCAAACAGCTCGCATGCAAATCCCGTCCACATCACTGATCCTTTCCTTCCTCATTGTAGGTATAGATTCCACAGCTCAACTTGCCATACAGAGACTGAACTGAAATAGGAGAAATTGACAGTGAAAATTTATCAATCAACAAAATACAGTGATTTAACTCCATTTTGCACCTCTGTTCAAAGTAGAGATGCCAAGTCATCAGGAATAAAATACAGATTTATGAGCCCAGAGATGTTTTCACTATCATCATTCATCAACCCCACTTCACATGATAATTTATTACCTTCTTCAAGTAGCCAGAGCTACCAGGTCTTACGAAAACGATGATTTGAACCTTCAACTTCAGTTGTTACATACCTCAATATTCCTATAGTGTTGGCAGTGGAAGTTCCGATGTGGATAGAACAACAACCTAGAAATCACATGACCTCTTTGGAGAATCCCTTATAGATCCAGGGTTAAAAAAAGTTGATAACACTTCTCCTTGCATGGTTGACTGTTTGTTCACTTTTACTTTCCCCAAACCAACTAACAAACCAAAAAAAAGATCACCACATTATCCTCTATATTGTGCCACTCGGATGAGTACACATTATCACTGAAATCATGTTTTTACATCACAGTGTGCACTAGAAATGAAATTATTTGAGTGATGTTCCAGTGTAACATCAGAGTGACTTTTTTAGATATCATAGGATTTTGGGGATAACACATGCTTCAAAACACTGCAAGCACACACGAGAACTAATGGCGTTTTGACAAGAGCTCACAACGAGATATGAAATAAATAACTCCAGAAAGGAGGGCTAACACCAAATTTCAACATGTACACCTGAAGGGATCGGTCAGATCCAAATCATTCAGATGAACAAGTCTCCAATCATCGTGGGGACAACTTGTCGTAAAACAAAGTCCAGCATCTCTGGAAGCCCTCTTCCCCATCCGAAGCATCTTATGTTGTTTTGCAGAAAAGCCATCATTGTCATCGTATGGTCTAACCTCAAGTCTCACCGACTCTAGAATTCTCGCGTTCAACACCAAGAATGTGGAAAATTTAACTTGTGGTTGGATGCCTTGGTAACATCCCAACACCAATGTCTTCAAACGGATGTCAAGAGATCCGAGAAGATTCTGATGTTTCCGACACCACAGTTTTTTCCCCTGATTGATCTATCTGAAAAGAGGCAAATACCAGACAAATTAACCAGAAGATCAAAAGAGCATATGAACTTAAAAAACAAATGCACTATGAACTACAAATGAAAAATCAACACCTTGATATGCAACCTCTCCAAACAAGGAAAGCATCTCATCAAGTATACAACCATATCCAGATCAAAGATTTCCAAATTGATAGCTAAGATCTTGATAGTACACACCATAGTTGTTAGGCTATCAATGCGTAACCACTTAATCAAGCATGGAGCAGAACATTAGTTAGGATATATAAAAAGGTACATACAAAATAAATTCCCTGCGTATAAAAATGCAGTTTATGAGAAGCCTTGTGGAAAATTCAACAAGTACAACAACTCTATCTACCTGGATAACTGTGGAGCCAAACACGATTTTGGAATGCCCAAAATATTCAGAAATGTAGCCCAGGTCTCCAGTTTAGATGCGGAGACAACGGTCACTCGGATTTTCATATGCATTCCAAAATGGACCAACCTTTGAAGTGAAGGAGCATCCTCGATGATGAGTTCATCTAATGTAGAACGTTTCCACTCGTGTTCTTCAAGTGTATGAAGATCTAATCTCTCTCGTTACTTGCATCTCTTAGATTAGATCTTGGGTTTTGTTCGCTCTCTCGTTGAAAATTTTATTTTCTATGCTGTGAATCCTATCAGCGGGTGATACCTTCGATCCGGATTCATGGATGTAGTATAATAGCCTTTTTCCCTAGAAGACCTAGGTTTAATGGAACCCCGGAAAGCAATGCTAAAAGGTAATAAAAAAGACAAGTCTACAATACTTTGTTTGTTCGTTTTACCTTAGTTAACCGGACCAATCTAGTTTACTTTATAGTGGGTTTGAATCAATGGATGGAGATAGGCCAGGATTGAAGATCCACCTGCATCTGCACATCAAATAGGATTAAAGATAATAGTAAGCATAGTCATGTATAATGTTTGAATGGAGATAACACATCCTAATATTCTAGAGCCCCCGTGATGCATCGGGCATAGCAATAGACTTTTAATCCAACCGAGTGCATACCAAAGCCACGAGTTACAAACGATTATTAAGTGTAAAATATAGATCACAACTTTAAGTGGTGATGTTGTTGTTGATCCCAAATGGGGCGCTAAGCGAAAATCATACTACCCTTTCTATCACTGAGGTTCCTATGAGATCGCCGCTAGCCAAGTATCTCACCTCAATCCTTTATCAATCTATGGGATCTTGGGTACCTACAAGTCCACAGATCGAGACAAGATATGAAGAAACAAAAGATACAAATCTCAATTGCAAACAAAATACAATTCTCCCATGATCTAGATGCACATAATCGATGCGAGGTTTCTCCCTAACCCGTAGCCCGTGAGAACTACTCACTCATAACAAATAGATCGGAGATAGAAAACATCATACAAATACTTAGATTGAAATCAAATATTCTTACAATGGTCACCAAATCACATGTAGATATATAGTACAAAGCAATGGCTATGGCTAATGGATGGATGGATGGTGGAAGTGATGAACAATGGTGTGAATCTCCTTTGGTGGTGTTGTGATTGAATCTGAGAATGGTGGCTCTCTAGCCGGCGGCTGGAGCCTTGTTGGGGTTGTTCTTCACATAGAAGAAGGTCTTGGCCCAACCCTTGCAGGACTCCAAGCCGGAGAATCGTGGAAAGATAGAGTTCTTCCGTGGTGAGATGGAAGCCGCTCCGCATTGGGTCAGCAGTTTGTCAGCAGGAAGAGCTTCTTTGTCTGGGATGACATTGGACCTAAAGCCGAAGAATTTGTACCAGAGGGCTACGATGGGCCAGAGGTCGAGATACCCCTCAACCCTGGGCACGGACAACTGATACATTGCAAACGTATCTATAATTTTTGATGTTCCATGCTTGGTTTTATATACTTTCTTATGTTTTGTCCACACTTTGGAGTACTATTCATAGACTTTCTTGGACTAACCTATTAACAAGATGCCAAAGTGTCAGTTGCCTGTTTTCTGCTGTTTTTGGTTCCAGGAAAGTCAGAAAATCAATATTGTCAGAATTGGACCGGACAAAAGCCAAAGTCGATATTTTATGGGAAGACTCACGTAGCCAGAAGACGAGACGGAGAGGGGCCAGGGGCTGGCCACACCACATGGTGGCAAGGGCCAGGCCAGGCCGTGCCAGGGGGTGGTGTGGGCCCCTCCGGCACCCCCTCGGTCTCCCCTCTCGCCTATAAGAGCCTCCTGATGCATAAACACTAAGGGGTCAATCAGAAATCCACGAAAAGTTCCGCAATGCCGCCGCCACCGAAGGGGAGATTCGGGGGACAGAAAGTCTCTGTTCCGGCACCTTGTCGGGACGGAGAAGTGCCCCCGGAGCCATCTCCATCGATCTCCACCGCCATCTCCATCACCATTGCTGATTCCCATGATGATGAGGGAGTAGTTCTTCCTCGCGGCTAAGGGTTCCACCGGTAGCTATGTGTTCATCTCTCCCTCTATGCGTGATCATATTATGATCATTAGCTTGTAATCTATAGATCTACTTTGCTACTCAAGTGCTTTAATAGATCTCTGCTCTCCCCATGTGTGTGAAGTTGACAATGTGCACACCATGGTGGCACTTAGGCTAGAGATTACAAATACTTTTTATGAGTTATATTTGGAGTTGGATGTCTTTATGAAATTGTGGTGTTTGTTGGAACCATCTAGTGCTCAAGGTGATAGTGTGGGGTTTTCTAGATGCGAAAGGCTTACTTTGAGGTATGCTGTTATAGCCCTACCATCGATTAGAGTGTCCAACCGGAGAGTAGTTAAGAGTAGTATCATAAAGAGAAGATATTTATATGAGAGTGTTCACTAGTGAAAGTATGATCCCTAGGCCTTGTTTCTAAGCATTGAAACGCCGTTTGCAACTAGATCTGTTACATGTTTGCTTGCTTCCATTTTTATTTCAGTTTGCCTTTAGTCTTTTCCATGCCACCAAGCTATTCTCTATCACCGTTACCACTTATAATTATCCATACCACTTGTATTTTACTATGTCTTCGCTGAACTAGTGCACCTATACACCTGACAAGTGTATTGGGTGTGTTGGGGACACAAGAGACTTCTTGTATCTTCATTGCAGGGTTGCTTGAGAGGGGATACCTTTGACCACTTCCTCCCTGAGTTCGATAAACCTTGGGTGATCCACTTAAGAGAAAACTTGCTGCTGTTCTATAAACCTCTGCACTTGGAGGCCCAACAACTGTCTACAAGAATAGAAGTGCGTAGACATCAACAACACAGAAAACCATTCCGCATGTTTGCCCTAGCCACATCGAGAAAAGAATGCACATCTTCAATGAACGCATCAGATATTCAGGGAGCGCCGTACATCCATGGATAGCTCATCTGCATTATATAAGTACATCAAAAGAAATCACGAATGCTAAAATTAGTACCGGTTTAAAATTTCTACTCCAGGTGTAAAAACTATGCACTCATTTAAAAACTTTTCACTCCATCTTTAGTCCTGGTTAGTGTATCTTTAGTCTCAGTTGGAGACACCAACTGAGACTTAAATTTAGTACCGGTTGGAGACGCCAACCGGTACTAAATGTTTAGTATTTAATCCTAGGTGGCGACACATGTCATGGGTGAGTGTCGACACTACGTCATGACTGGTGGCACTAGGCCGTGAGTGTCGACACTAAAGATAGATCTTTAGTCCCGGATGGAGACACCAACCGGGACTAAACATTTAGATTTAATTATTTAATCATGGGTGTCAACACTATCCGGTGGGTGGCGACACTATGTCATGGGTGAGTGTTAATACTATGTTGTGGCGCTTAATCTATAAATAGGCAAGATGCATCCTTCGGAAGTACTGCAAGATGTGGTGCGAGAGGGACACCACTAAGATAGAGCTTCTCGAAGATGTCTTAGGATCCTGTCCTCAGACATCTTCGAGGAGCTCACCATAGAGGCACTCCCATATATGTGAAATTTGTTAGCTACCGGCCGTATTTATCTAGCTAGAGAAGTTATAAACTGCAAGATGTTGCGACAGGGATACCACTACAACCAAGCTTCTCGAAGATGTCTTAGGATCCCTGATGGGTTCGTAGCATGGAAAACAAAAAATTTCTACCGCAAGAACGAACAAAACCCAGATCTAATCTAGATAAAAGCCAAGATCTAATCTATTAGACATGAGCAACGAGATAGATAGGAACTAACCCTCGTAGATCCGAAAGCGTTAACGAGATTAGATCTCGTGGTTGATGTAGTCGATCACTTGGCGATCTCAAGATCGTGTGGAGGATCCTTCCGGCGTCGCGTTCCGGCAGCGCTTCCGCAGTCGGTCAAGTGGACGATCCTTCCGGCGCCGCGTTTCGGCAGCGCTTCCGCAGTCGGTCACACGTGCGGAGTCGAAGCAGACCTTCCTCTCCTCGTTCCAGCGAGCAGCGGAGGTAGTAGATCTTCTCCACGGAATCACAGCAGCACGACGGCGTGGTGGTGGTGGTGGAGTAGAGAATTCTGCAGGGCTTCGCCTATGCCTGTGCAGAAGAAAGGAGGAGGAGAGAGGCGGCAGAGATTGGGAGTTATGGAGCAGGGGTTGGAGGGGGCGCCCCTGCCCCTCTATTTAAAGGGGGTGAGGCGCCATGGGAGGGGGAGTCCTTGTAGGACTCCCCTCCCTCTAGGGCCGGCGGATTGGGGAGGGGGGGAGGAGTCCTCCTCCCCCACGACTCCTAGTCTTGACCCGCCAGGACTCCTTGATCCCTTCCTTGGTTTTCAAGCAAACTCCAAGAAACCTTCCAGAACCTTCCGGAACATTCCGAAACCTTCCAGAACCTTCCGGAACATTCCGAAACCTTCTAGAACCCTCATACAAATACTCCGGAACATTTCCTAACTCAGAAAATGATCCCCAATATATGAATCTTATTCTCCGGACCATTCCGGTTCTCCTCGTGATGTCCCGGATCCAATCCGAGACTCCGAACAACATTCGGTCTCCAACGCACATTCCATATCTACTTAAAACAACTTCGAACCTTAAGTGTGTCACCCTACGGTTCGTGAATATGTAGACATGACAGAGACACATCTCCTATCAATAACCATCAGCGGGACCTGGAGATCCATAATGGCTCCCACATACTCAACGATGACTTCGTGATCGATTGAACCATTTACATACGAAACCAATTCCCTTTGTCACGCGATACTATACTTATCCGAGGTTTGATCGTCAACATCTCCATACCTAGTTCTACCTCGTTACTGATAAGTACTCTTTACTCGTTCCGTGATATGTCATCCCTTGTGACCCCGTCACATGCTTGCAAGCTTACTAGATGACATTCCACCGAGAGGGCCCAGAGCATATCTATCCGTCATATGGATGGACAAATCCCAATCTTGGTCCATGCGCTTCAACACATACTTTCAGAATACCCAATGACACCTTTATGACCACCCAGTTACGAAGCGGTGTTTGATGTCATCAAATTACCCATCCGGTGATGGTGATTAACACAACCTCATGGTCGAAGGATTAGGTTAGTATGCATTTAAAAGCTTACAACAATACGAACTTAATGACTTGATCTTATGCTACGCTTACTATGGGTGTGTGTCCATTACATCATTCTCCTAATGATATAACCTTGTTATTAATCACATCCTAATGTCCATGATCAGGAAACCATGATCATCAATTAATCAACAAGCTAGTTCAACAAGAGGCTTACTAGGGACTCTTTTATGTTTACAAAACACACATGTATTAGTGTTTCCTAATAATACAATTATAGCATGGGATGTAAACATTCATCATAAACACAAAGATATAATAATAACCACTTTTATTATTGCCTCTTGGGCATATCTCCAACAATCCCATCCTGAGACATTTTCGAGGAGCGAGGCACTCCCATATATTGATCTTGAGGAGCTTCTGGATGATGTATTGAGCTAGCATATCTTCCTATGAAGCTTTTTTATTTTAACCCTATTTTTGTTATAATTTTGTGATTATTATTGTTTACTATGGTACATATATGAGGATGGAGTTGCTAACCTTTTACAACACTTGAATAGATGGGGCACCGCCAAATCTTGATAAATGGTGTGAAAAAAGGGGATGAACTCAAGCTTAGGAAGGAATGTGGCCAAAACTGTATTATGTAATTAATTAAGTATATATTGGAAAAAACTGTTAATAGAAAAATGTTGAGTTTTAATTATTGATCTAGCAGAGAAAACCTCATTCAATTCTGAGCTCCGAAACTCTAAAATTACACATCTCAACTTTCAGTAACTTTTTGCATAATCAAAGTTTACCTAAAACTACACATCTAAAATTCCCTCTACTTCTAAAGCATGAAATCTCTCTCTACTTCTAGAGCATTGAGCTAAACTAACAATGAGAGATGAAAGAATGAAGTTGCTAACCTTTTAGAACCTTGGATTGATGAGTGTCACCAAATCTTGACAAATCTTGGACTAAAAATGGAGATGAACTTGAGCTAGCTTGGAGAAATATGGCCCTAGGCTCGGGCAGAGATGAAGCATATATAGGGAAAACATTTAGTCCTGGCTGGTGTTACAAACCGGGAAAAGTCCCATGACCTCTAGTCCCGGTTTGTAACACCAACCGGAACCATAGGGTCTAGTCCCGTTTACAAACCGAGACTAGAGGTCCCTGGCGAACCGGGACTAGTCGCGTGCGGCCTTCTAGCCGTTGGAACCGGGATGAACCAGGACTAGTGCTCACACTAGTCCCGGTTCCATATCAAACCGGGACTAGAGGTCATGGCAGCTCCAAACAAAAGACTTGTTTTCTACTAGTGGCACTAGCCATCTGAATCAAAATTCTGAACTGATGGAAAGGACTAGGCTATATATTGTTTATATTCTTAACACATACTACTAACACAAAATGGCAGCCTTTTTGTTCTCGTGGGTGTGATGTAGTTGTCTCTCTCATGTGAGCTTGCACCCTAGCAGGATGTACAAAGGCACCGAAAGTATTTTCAATGCACTAAGCCAAGTTTCTCCAATGTTGTAAACATGCTTCTATAATTTTGGATTCATTAAGCACACATGTTGGATGAGTTTATATTTTTCTTGCAAACGTGACGCGCTTTTTTACGTTTTGCTGCAAACAAATGGGGATTAGTTGCATTCTTTTTTCTGCCATAAGGGTGTGTTCGAAATGTTGCAACCTTTTTTCACAAGTTTTTACAAATTCATGAAAAAAAAGTTGAAAAATGTTGCATGAAATTGTGTCACTGGTTGATTTCACCTATAGAAGATCGGATGGCTGGCGAGCCGGCTAGTACTCCACCAGTATCAGCCGGCTGATGCCTCGTGCTGGCCAGAAAGAAATGACATGAGGAAACCATGTCAAAATATAAATAAAGCCATCACAGAAGTTCGTATTACGCATTAGTTATTATTAAAAAGGGAATAGGTAATCGTCTGCGTGTAATTTTTATTATTTTAGAATTCCTTGTACTGCCTTTGAGGATTATGAATAGATCAGTGGACTTATCGCAAACATAAAATAAAATAAAATACATGAAATTGTATGTACGACAACACACGTAATATGTTAAGCTCAAATAGGTGAAAGTGGGCTATGGTGGTAAAAATGCTCCTAGCGAATGTGACTACGTTCAACTCACATGCAAGCAGTACTACCGAGGATACCTCGAAGACATAGTTAACTCTGCTTCCATACTATATTGTCTGGCTGATCCCTCATTGTTTCTTCTTCCATCCACGGTCGATGGATAATTTATCATAGTACCATTGTTCTTAAGTTTGTTGACCCCAACATCATGGTCCTTGGATTGTCGAAGGCCTTCCAGCGTCAACTCTACTTGTCTCATGGTTGGACGCTCCTCTCCTCTTAATTTTACACATGCTACTGCAAGTGCAACAACTTCTTCAACTTCTTTGCCTCCCTCGTCCGTAACTTGATGATCTAATATCTCTGACAAATTGCCCTCTTCAAACAAGGTAACAAAATGTGCAACTAGACCTTCCCTTTCAGAAGACAAGTATGAAAATGGCTTCTTTCGAGTTAGCAGTTCTATGAGCATGACACCATAGCTGTAGACATCACTTTTCTCCGTGAGTCGTCCAGTGTAGAAATACATAGGGTCCAAATATCCTATTGTACCTTGAACCATTGTTGTTAACCCTGATTTCTCCACCGAAATGTATCTGGAAGCTCCAAAGTCCGCTACCTTTGTTGTTAGAGTGTCATCCAAAAGTATGTTAACTGACTTCACATCTCTATGGATGATGGGAATTGAAGTTGTTGAGTGAAGATAGGCTAGAGATTTAGCTGATTCAATTCCGATCCGCAGCCTGTCATCCCATGACAATGATCTTGGTCCATCAATGTGAAGATGATCATAAAGGGTTCCATTGGATATGAACTCATAGACCAACATGGGTACTTCTGTTTCAAGGCAACAACCATAGAGTTTTACCACATTAATGTGGTTGATTTGTGAGAGGATAGCGACCTCATTAATAAACTCATCAATCTCCCTTCGAAGAACCCTCTTTGGTTTCTTGATGGCTACAACATGGAGGTCTGATAGAATCCCTTTGTAGACAGTACCATGCCCTCCACCACCAAGCTCACGAGCTTTATCAAAATTGTTTGTTGCCTTCTCTAACTCTTCCAAGGGTATGATCATTCTTTCAGCAATATCAGCTCTCTGTGATACCAATTGTTGCAGCAGCTGTCCTCGATTTTGGTCGAAGAACTTTCGCTTCAACATTTGTGCCTTTCGATGTTTAACTTCGTTGGAGATGAAGCGTCCAATGAGAACCGAAATTATGAGGCCCGCTGCACTGGCAAGTCCTGCTCCAACGCTTATACCTGAATTGATCGAAATATATATACACACACATTAGTAGTCATTTTCTCCAGCATATGTGTTTATATGGCTGAAAATAAATAACTTGCACTGTAAGAATAGAATACCCTAGCTAGGATCTACAATATAATCAAGACTTGCGCAACTCGCAAAGAAAGAAACGAACTGAATCAACAAGAAGCGTATGTACTCTAGCTAGCTAGTAATTATTTCTGCGTTGATATTTCTTGTGCCAAAAAAAAAACGGAAATAGTCTCGGCGCTGTGCTCCCACTCCCAAAGTGCGCTGCAGCGTCTGCTCACCTATAATCTTGGACTTGTGGCGGCGACCTGGAGCAGGACATGTAAAGAAATTATATTTTTGGCTTGAGTAGATGCTACGTACTGCGGAAATTAATTAAGGAGGCAAATTATTAATTCCTAACTGAAGAGATCGAACTTGCATGCATGTGCTAACCTTTGCATCCTTGGCCGTCGTCGACGTAGGGGTTGCCGTCGTAGCCCTCCTGGCAATGGCATGTGTAGCCTCTGTCCCCTTGGTTGCAGTAGCTGTGCTCGCTATTGCAGATGTTGTGGGATGATGTACAGTTGGGTTTATCGGACAAGACCTCCCACTGTAGAATAATGGGGACCTCCTGCATCGCTCTGGTCGGCGGCTGGCGATTGGAGCCCAGCTCGCCGGAGAATCCCAGCTCATCGTACCACCCCTCCGCCGCGACGAACACGAGCGCGGGCGGCCGCGTCTTTTCGGCCAACTGGCTCACCCCGGAGACCCAGGCCACACTCAACTGCTTGGGCATGCCGCCCATGGAGTCTGTGGAGATGTGCGCCTGGCAGCACCCCATGCCGTGGCAGTACTTGTCGTTGGGGCTCCGGCTCCGGCTCCGGTTCCGGTGGATGTAGCTGCCGTTGGATTCGAATCGTTCGTTAAAGTCAAATTTGCAGAAGGAGACGCATCCGCTGAGGAAGTCCGGGCCGCCGCCGTTGTGGTGGCCGAGCATCGCGGCCTGCGCGTCGCACCCCGTGAGCACGAGCTCGTTGCTGGCTGAGATCGAGTAGGGTGCCTCGCCGTGGCCCGGGAAGCCATTGTCGTCGAAAACGAAACTTTCACCAACGCCGACGGTGATGTTCACGAAAGCGCCCGGGTAGACGGCGCGCACGGTGGCGTTGTCGAGGTGGATCTTCTCGACGTGGAGCTTGCCGTCGTCGCCGAGGAGCAGCCGCGGAGGGTCGTGGGTTGTGTCGCAAGTGAGGTTGAACCCTCGATGGTAGCAATGGGCAGCTGCCGGGCCCATGTCCTGGATGCCGAACGGGTACGGCACGAGCACGCCACCGCACAGCCTCGTGCAGTTTCCTGCATTCGGTCGGTTTTCAGCACACAGCAGACACACACGTACGGTGGTTGAAATGAAGTTGCAACGTTATTACTGTAGTTACCTGCATCGGTAACCGTAGAATTGACGCATCCACCGGGCATGGCGGCGTTGCCATGGGTTCTTGGAGGACACCGGCACACCGGCTTTCCTTCCGTGACTATGCATTCACCGTAGCATGTGATGGATTTGCACAAGTCCACAACTAGCAATGCCAATAAACAAGTACTACTTGTTTTTAGTTAATCATCATAAGGACGGCCAACATATATACATATAAATGCTATTCAGCACAGAGCAAATTAAATCTAGTTAATCATCTAGGGTGTAGAAACGTATTTTGCATCCAACCTACTTTTATATTATTATATTAAAAAATTAAATCTCAGGATTTTATTGCCATTCCCAAGGAGCAAATGTTTGAACCCCTTAGATACACTCCTAAGAAACAATGCATTGGAGCAACTGTTTCTTAGAATACAATTTGACCTATGATAGCATTTTAAAAATAACCCATTGACCTCTGATCACTCAATTCCCCTATCTATATGCTCCAATCCACGAGGCAAAAGATTAGTGAGACATTGCAGTTTCTATCCCAATCAACGAGTGCCTAGGTTGTAGAGATTTGACATGCACGCATAATAAACTAAACCAGAGGGAGTCCAAATAATTATGTTCATCTTCACCCACAACCAAAAAAATTGACATAAAAATGCAACGTATAAGTCATTGCACAGTAAAAACACAAAACAAATACGTATTTTATGTCACATTTCTATACGACATGGAAACAAAGTAATTTACGTCATATATAAATTTTCTTATGTTATTCTCAACTTCCAAGATAAGACAAAATTTAAGTGACCTAAAATTATTTATGGTTGTAAAAGATAGAGGAGGATGTAGAGTAACTACTCTGCACCCTATGGGTCAATATCCGTAAGTGCTACAAAAGAACAAATATGCATAGAAAAACCTTGCATCCGGTTCAATCCGTGGATATGAAAGCATTAACATATGTACAATCGTTAGATGCATGATTCAATGCCATATATATATAGCTCCACTATTCAAAAACTGATTCCTGAATAACCCCCTATTTTTTTCACGCGAACATCAGGAACCCTTTGTTAACTTTCACACGAACACGAGTTAATTTCTTTTTCTTTTCACGTTAACTTCCAGTTTGTAGCAGTAATAATGAATGTAAACTTTCGCCTGTGCAAGTCAACTTCCGCGAACTTCTTAACTATCCCGTGTGTTCAAGTTAACTCTCACATTCTATGTTAGTTAACTTCCTGATGGAGCACAGATATTTCGTGTTTTTACGGACTGTATATTGCTCGCAGTTTTTGTGAAGGGAATATGCCCGAGAGGCAATAATAAAGTGGTTATTATCTTATTCCATGTTTATGATAAATGTTTATTTTGCATGCTATAATTATATTGATCGGAAGCGTCAATACATGTGTGTTTAATGAACAAAAAGGGTTCCTAGTTATGCCTCTCTCATAGACTAGCTCGTTGATTAACAAGATGATCAAGGTTTCCTGATCATGGACATTGGATGTTGTTAATAACGAGGTCACAACATTGGTGGAATGATGTGATGAACATTAATCCGAAGTACAGCATTACGATCAAAGTCATTATGTTTATCTTGCTATAACATCATATGAAGTAATCTTTATCCTTAGACCATGAGATCATGTTAATTGCTAACACCGGAAGAGTATCTTGATAACATCAAACGTCACACCGTAACAGGGTGACTATAAAGATGGGTTCAGTGCTACGAATGTGTTATGTTGAGGCTCATGGATCAAGAGTGGAATTTGTCAATCCCGATGACGGATAGATATACTCTGGGCCCTCTCGGTGATATCACATTAAGATAGCTTGCAAGCAAGTGATGTGATCACTAGAATGTTATATCACGGGAACGAGAAAAGAGTGCATGTCGGAAACGAGATCAAACTAGGTATGGAGATACCAATGATCGAATCTCGGACATGTAATATATCGCGAGACAAAGGGATTTAGTTACTAGCGTTAAAGGTTCTCACGATCACAGAAGTCATCGTTAAATGTGTAGGAGTCAGTATGGATCTCCAGGTCTCGCTGCTGATTATTGATCGGAGAGGGGTCTCGATCATGTCTGCATTATTCGCGAACCGTAGAGTGACACACTTAAGGGATACCGACACCATTTGGAGCAAATATGTTTCAGATAAAGATTTAAGAAAGCGCTGGAATTATTTCAATAGACACCAAAACTGTTTCGGTTGAAATTGCTGAAATTGATTCTGCATTTAATATTGAAATGTTGCAGGGGGTTTTATGTGAATGTTTGTTAATTAAAGTAATTAACAAAATTCTGAATAAAAAATAATAAAAGAGTTTTACTAAATGAGAGAACATTAAATTTGGAGAAATTTAATGCATTTAAAGTGCAGACTTTAAAAGAAAATGTGAAGAGGCATTTTAATGTGGAGGGGTTGCCACCACATGAATGGAGGAGGTGAAGAGGCACCTCCTCCATGCGCCGGCCATGAAGGAGGGGCACCCCCCTCCTCCTATAAAAGGCCACCCTCTCCTCACTTCTCACACACACCTCCTTGTGAAGGATCTCTCTCCCCCTCTAGTATTATTCCCCCATGGTCTCGGATTAGCGAGATACATGTTCCCGGTGGCTTTATCTAGAAAGGAGTTGCTGCTTCCGCTGCTTTGCTGGAGCGAGGGACGGAGGTTGTCGGGGTACCGGACGTGTGTGCGATCACGGATGCACCGCTGCTTTGTGGTGCTGGACTTGGTGCTGTTGGAGCTGGATCTGATGGACGTGCTGGAGCCGGACCTGCTGGACTTCCTCACGATCTTGAGATCGGCAAGTGTATGACTACATCAACCACGAGTTCCTACTTGTTAACAAAGCTCGTTGTCTTCGATGGTAAGTTCTCGTTGGATGTATGTCCACATGTTGCTTTGTACCTAGTAGATAGATCTTGGCGTGTAGTTCACATCGTAGGAAATTTTTTGTTTTCTATACTACGGACCCAACAGTGGTATCAGAGCCTGATCTATGCGTAGGTGCTTTGCACGGGTAGTACACATATGTTTATATGTGGGCGATGATGATCATGTTATTGCTTCTTCCATGTATTTTGGATATTGGTGGCATAGTGGGATGAAGCGGCCCGGACCAACCTTACATGTCATCGTACATGAGACCGGTTCCACGATTGACATGCAACTTGCTTTGCATAAGTGGCTGGCGGGTGTCTGTCTCTCCTACTATAGTCAATATCTGATTTACAACGAGTTGCTAATAACTTGGTTATCCTTGTTGTGGTTCATGTTCGTAGGTGAGAACGGTTCTATCTCCAAAAGCCCTAAGCCACGTAAAACTTGCAATTGATAAATTAAAGGCGTCTAGTTTAGATCGTTGCTGGGCTAGTGTCTTGATATGGTATTGTTGTAAGTAGATGTATAATAGATACTCTTACAACACATTCAACGTGTAAGTTTCATAGACCTTGGCCTTACACACAAAGGAATGATAGAGATCATACCACGATGCAAGTGATAGAGATCAAATGCATGGACCATATCATCTCACTTTACACATTAGATGTTAGCATCTTATACTGCTAGTTTGGCGCTTTCTGTAGCATTGTAAGATGATCCCTCATTTAGATATCAATATAAAAATGTGTTCTTCCTTAAGTATGCACCGTTCTGTGGATCGTGTTTTGAGACATCACGTGATGATCGGGTGTACTCGACTCTACGCTTTCATACAAACGGGTGTAAGACAGTTTTACACACGCGAGTACTAAGGTTCTTACTTGGCGAGTCTAGCATGTACAGACATGGCCTCAGAACACGGACCAAAAGGTTAAGCATGAGTCATATAGTTGATATGATTCACATATAGATGCTCGCCTTTGAACCTACATCAACTGACGTGATGATCGGACTTGGTGTAGTGGATTTGGTTCATGTAATCACCAAAAAGACACGAGGGATGTCGTTTTTGAGTGGGAGTTCATTTCTAATTTGGATTAGTCGAACCAAATTTGTCATAAATTAAATCAAAGTGAATTTTCATAGTTTTTTGTAGTCATTGGCATTCGTTTTCTACCTTATGCTTAGTTTTTATTTGAGATAATAGAACTATAGAATTCTAGATATTTACTTTATGAACGGGTATCGTATTGTTTTGAATGTCAATTTAAAGTTTGTAAGTCCTATTGCAAACTCTATTTACTCCATGAAGTTTAATAAGTATTATTAAATCAAGAGTAAGAATTCCAATGTTAGTATCTAAAGTATCATGTTTGCCTCCATGATTGTTGATATTCAAAAAGTTGTTTTAATATCAAGATTATATTGAAGCTAAAAATTGTTTTAGAAACCATCATGTTTGAAAGATATTGTGATATCTGAAACAATGTTTTTGGTTGCATTATGATAGAGTATAATTTAGCAAAATACATGTTCTCATATTGTATGAGAATTTGTGAAGGTTGGAGACGCTATGCGTCCTAATCTACCAAAAAGGTTTTGGGAACTGATATTATACTCGTGATTCTTCCTTATAAGCTATAGTAGCTTGATCATGAAAGTTGTCATGATAATGATGAATAGAAGATGTAAGTAAAATGTTTACTACACTAATAGATTACTAAAGAATGGATTTTTGAAAGAACACCAAACATTTGATAATGGTGATCCACTTCAAAGTGCAAGTCCAAAGGTATTAGTATTTGACTATATACGCTTTGTACTATGTGTCATGTGAATGACACCACTATTGATGTTGATAGATTCTTTTAAAAGAAAAGGAATTGTTGAAAGAGAATCTATAAAATATTTGGCAGAAAATAAAAGGTTGGAGATGTCCAACTTAGGTATATAGAAGATATACATGTTATGGTTGTATTCCTTACTTGTTAAACAATGTGGTTCTTAGGTATTGGATACCGAATTGGTTGGTATGAAGTGTCATACAGGACAACGCAATTCATGAACTACAATGGCCTAAGTAACTAGCAAGAGAATGAGTGATGATGTTCATTGAAAACAAATAAAGTCTTATTGTGTTTTTCGTTGTCATCAAACCAAGCCTTCAAGATTTTTTTAAATAATTGTTATTTTGTTCCAGTATTATGAGAACAATGGCTGTTCATATAATTACCGTATTCCATAAAGGATGGATGAACTTTTACATGTCTAGTTGGAGAAATCACATCCATAAACACTATTGCTAAAATGTCGCAAGACAAATGATTGAAAGATCACTTATGAAGTGACATTGCTATTTAAATTATATTTGAAAAAAACATGAAGAAACTCCATGTTGATGGAATTTTTGGAGTCTTTTGATTTTGATCAATTGATGCATGTGAGACTTTGCTCGAGATAATTGAAACTCCGTTCATAGGCCAAAGAGGAACGGATGACTAGCTTATTGGAAATTGTGCATGCTGATGTGCATAGTCCATTATGTGTAGCCATATGCGATGGATCTTTTTGCTTCATATGCTTTCTCCGAAAATTTGAGTGAATATATCTGTATATTTACTTAGTAAGGAAGAAGTATGAAACATTTGAAAGTTGTTCAAAGACTTTCAAGATGAAGTGAAAAATCATTGTAACAAGAAAATAAAGAGTTTATGATTCGATCATAAAGGAAGATATTTGAGTTACATGTTTAGCAAAAACACTTAAGACTTGAGGAATTGTTCCATGATTTGTGTTTCCCGATAAACCATAGGAGTATGGCATATTCGAGAGATGAAATCAAACCAAATTTGACATGGTAAGATCAAAGGTGTCATTTATAAAACTGCCATTATGTTTTAAGGATTGAAGCTTTAGAGACTACCGCTTTTACACTGAAAAGAGCACCATCGTGATCCGTTGAAATGACACCATATAAGTTATGGTTTGGGATAAAACCCGAATTGTCTTTTCTTAAATTTTGGTATGCTATGCATAAGTAAAATGTTTACAACCAAAGTTGGATAAACACGTCTTTGTAGGTTATCCCAAAGAATTTGTTGGGAATTTCTCCATAACACCGAGGACAAAAGAGTTTGTTACTTGGAACGTCAAGTTTCTTGAGAAGGAATTTTTCGCGAAAAGTTAAGTGGGAGGACAATAGAACTTTGATAAGGTTGTTGAACCTTAGCTATATGTGCTTGATACATTGCAAATGTATCTATAATTTTTGATGTTCCATGCTTGGTTTTATTCACTTTCTTGTGTTTTGTTCCAACTTTGGAGTACTTTTATTATGATTTCTTGGACTAACCTATTAACAAGAGCCACAGTGCCAGCTGCCTGTTTTCTGTTGTTTTTGGTTCCAGAAAAGTCAGAAAATGAATATTCTCGGATTGGACGGGACAAAAGCCAAAGTGCCTATTTTTCTGGAAGGGATCAAGTGCCAGAATACGAGACGGAGAAGGGCTGGGGGCTGGCCACACCACCTGGCCGCGCGGCCAGGCCTGGCCAGCGCCAGGGGGTGGTCTGGCCGCCCCAGCACCCCCTCGACCTCCCCTTCCGACTATAAGTTGCCCTCAGGACGAAAACCCTAAGTACCCGATCAAAAATCCACGAAAGAGTCTGTAGCCGCCGTCGTCTCTGTCCCTAGATCGGGGGGATCTGAAGCTCTTCCCGGCACCCTGCCGGAGAGGGGAATTCACCCTGGAGGCCTTCTTCATCACCATGCAAGCCTCCGGTGTGATGCGTGAGTAGTTCATCCTTGGACTACGGATCCATGTAGTAGCTAGATGGCTGGTTTCTCCTCCTTTGTGCTTTCATGTTTAGATTTTGTGAGCTCCGTTCATGATCAAGATCATCTATTTGTAATCCATAGATGTTGTGTTTGCGAGGATCCGATGGATATTGGGATGCTATTTTAGATTGATTATTGATTCTATCATGTCTTTGTTATTTGAGATCTTGTATGCTTTCCGTTGTTAGTAGCTATCTTGGCCAAGTAGATGCTAGCAACTCCAAGAGTTAGTATTTATGCTCGATAGTGGGTTCATGCCTTTGGTAATCTGGGGAAGTGACAGAAATCTCTAAGGTACTAGATGTGATGTTGCTACTAGGGAGAAAATAATAATCCTTTGTTCATAGAACAATCGTATTGTTTACTTTACACGCAGTTCGTAAAGCAATAATCTGTTGCTTGCAACTTAATACTGGAGGGGGTTCGGATGATAACCTGAAGGTGGATTATTAGTCATAGATGCAGTTGGATGGCGGTCTATGTATTATGTTGTAATGCCCAATCAAGTCTCAAAGGAGTCAAGATGATTAGTATATGCATGTATTGCTTTCTCGGTGTTTGTCAATTGCCCCGCTGTAATTTGTTCACCCAGCATGTTATCTATCTTAAGGAGAGCCATCTCTAGTGAACTATGGATCCCGGTCCTTTACTTTACATACAATCTATAAACTGTTTCTGCTTTGTGTTTTCTTTCTGCAAACTTTTACTTCTTTCCATTTGATATGTTTAATCCTTTGTTTTCCGCAAAACACGGTGAGATTGACAACCTCATCGCAAGTTGGGGACAAAGTTCTGTGGTTGTGTTGTGCAGGTCTCCACGTTGCTACTAGCACCGGTAGTGCGCCCTGCCAAAGCTCAGCTAGTAACACCTTTGAGGTGTTTCCTTGCTCCAACTGGTTCGATTAAACCTTGGTTTCATAACTGAGGGAAACTTGCTGCTGTGCTCATCATACCTTCCTCTTGGGGTTCCCAACGATCTCTACATCAACACTGCCATCAAGCATTTTTCTGGGTGCCGTGCATTGAGCCATCAAGCATTTTTCTGGCGCCGTTGCCGGGGAATGAAGAAGAAGAAACTCCCACGTCAACTACACGCCATTAAAGATTTTTCTAGCGCCGTTGTCGGGGAGTCAAGGACATCTTCACAAGGGGAGTCCCTCATAACCAATCTCTTTACTTTGTTGTTTTTGTTTTTCTTAGTTTCTTTTTGCTTTGTTTGCTTGTTTTGTTCTTCAGAAAATAGAAAAAATTTAGTTCCTTTCTTAAGTTGCCTTTATGACTAGCTCTTCTCCAATCACTATTCCATTATGGATAGCTCACTCAGTTTCCTATTTGGGAACAGTTTTATGACTGCTAAGGTAATAAATGAACCACCGCCTGCTAGAACCTCCATGGAAGAAGAAATTGCTGAACCTGAAAGCTCATTAGATGAAAAAGAGGAGGATAGTGATGGACAAAAGGAGGAAGAATGGATCTACCCATGCCTACCTTCTAATGGGAGTAACTCTTTATCCCTTACATTATTTGATTGTCCCACATGCTTATCAAAGGAGAGTGAATGTTATGCTCCCGAGGATTCTTTTGAAAAAGTTTATAAGAAAGCTCTAGTGCTTGTAGATCATGAAAATCATGCCTTATGTGATAGTTATATTGTTGAGTTTATTCATGAGGCTACTGAAAATTATTATGAGAGAGGAAAATATGGTTGTAGAAGTTTTTATGGTAATGAAACACCTCTCTATATGCTGAAAGTTTTGAAGTTACTTTTGTTTTATCTTCCTACGCCTGTCACTTTGTTTTTTGTGCATTTATTTGCATACAATATTCCTATGCATAGGAAGTGGGTTAGACTTAAATGTGTTCTGAAATTGCTTCTTGATGCTCTCTTTTACTTCAAATTCATATTTCCTATGAGAGCATCTTCTCAAATTTTTATGCCTAACTTAAAGGCGTTAAAGAAAAGTACTTGTTGGGAGATAACCTAAGAGTTTTAGTTGAGTCTTGGAAGTTATTAAATCTGTAATAACCTCTCCTTATCCTTTTTTATTTGCTTTTTGTGCCAAGAGTAACCTCTAATGAGAGTGAAGTAATGATTGGGAAAGTTGATGTCCCGAAACAGATTTTTGTGCTTCACCGTAAACATTCCTGAGAGAGCTATGTACGTTGGATTGAGCTGTAATTTTTTGTGCTTCTGCCCCAGGTTGTTATCTAACTTTCGTTAGGTCACAACTTTTTGATTTGAGCAACAGAAGGTCTTTGAAAAAATTCGTATTTACCTGCTGGTCTGTTTTGACAGATTTCTGCCATTTTCTGCATTTGCTTCTTGTTGATTCCTTTTTGAGATCTTTTGGGGAATTGAGATTTTTTAGGGAAGTGCTACAGTATCTAGTGTTCTAATAGATGTTTATTTGGTGTTAGAACTGAACCTTAAGACTTATTTATCTTGAGTGCACTAATATTGCTAATAAAGATTGTGTGAAGTTTTGTATGAAGGAAAAATTTCAGGTGTATGGAAGGAATGAGTAATGAGATGAAGGATGGACTAAAGCTCAAGCTTGGGGATGCCACGCGTGTCACCCCAAGAAATATCCAAGAAGTACAAGCGTCAAAGCTTGGGGATGCCCAAGGCATCCCCTTCTTCATCAATAAAAATTCCAGGTTTCTTCCAAACGCTTCATTTTTATTGTTTCGTGCACAGTTGTGTTTCTCTTGGAGCGTCTTCTTTTTCGTTTTCGTTTTGGTTTTTAGTTTGCTTGGTTTGCTTATTTTTCTGAATAAGTTGGTTGGACCCCCTCTTTCACACTTTGGTTTACAAATAGTTTGGTTTGGTTTGGAAAAGAGTAGGAAAGTTTATGCTTATGTGGTAAAAAGAGCTCGTTTTTGACTGTGTCCTATGCTTTGTCATGCCATGCTTGATATTGTTTTGGCTTTATGCTTAGTATTCTTTGCTGTAGCATGACTTGTTATAAACAATTGAGATTGCTTAATATGCCTTGGATGAATCATGCGTTGTTTTAGCATATTAAAGCATAGTATAGTGGTATTCTCCTTTGATGCTTTATTTGGGTTGACTTGGCGCATGCTCACACCATGTTATGACTATCTCAAGTCACCATAGCCTTTATGATCCTTTAGTTTTCAAATTTTAGTATCACTTTATGCTTTGATCAATGATGTTTTGTCGCTCTGCATGATTATGGCCATTATTGCTCTCTTAGTTTGTCGCTCCCAGTCTTTTGCTAGCCTCCACAACCAAGTATGAGTTCCACTCATGCATCCAACTCCCTAAACCAAGTTTTTCCAAAGAGTCCACCATACCTACCTACTAGCTTATGCTATTCCAAGTATATTCATACTTTTGTTTACCTTTCACTTGTTATGAGAAAACTAGTGATTAAAGCTCTCACGAACTTGATGGCACACTTTACTTTTTGCCTTTAATAAACTTGAACCATTGGGTCCTTCTTTTTTGCGTATATGCTTGCGCTTTATAAGTTGAAATTGGCAGAACCATGATTCATGGGGAACGCTTTCAACATTGCACTTGTACTTTGTACCCCGTTGATATCATGTTCTTTTGCTTACGGATCCCGGCGGTGTGAAATAAATGTGGAACTTGTAAGATCATGGAGTTTGTATATGTGTTAGAGAAACGCCTGGGCCGCTAGCCTAAGCCATGCCTAATCATGGTGGAAACTTGCAGCATCACCATAATGAGCACTCTATGAAGCATCCTCAATAAAAACCTATGCAAATAGCAAATAAAAAGATCACTGAGATGCTCATTCTCTACTTGCCTTGTCATTTTGATTATGGGAAAGCTCCCGTATCATGTGCAAGGGGTACCCCGTTGGCGGTTCTTAGTGATACACATGTACTTACAATGACAAGAGCTTACTCGTGACTGAAGTTGAGTAGCATGAGGATCGGTCTTCGTAGGTAAGGGGCATGAGATTTCGGTTTATAACTTGTCAAGCATATCCTCTTAGTTGTGTCACTTTAACCTTAATCACCTTCAAGATGCTTATGATAGGGGCAATGAGAGCTGAAAGCTACAAGAACCATAATTTTTGGAAGCTCTTTATGAGACTTGAATCCCTACTTCCTTTTACAAAGGCTTTTCTTCCACTATTATATTGAGTCTCCACCTTCTATCTTTATGCACTACTTTGAGAGCATAGTGGCCATTCTTAGTTCTATGTGCATTGTCCCAAGACTAGTTGATTGATGCATAACTTGTTATTGCTTGTTTGAAACTATTGTATCTAGTCACTCTTATGAACTTTGAAGGTGTCCTATGCATTTATATTTGCTACTCTATTGAGGGACAAGCTGAATACTATTATGCTATGTTTTCTTTATGTGAAACAAACAAACGTCATGCAAAGCATGTTATTCATGAATCTTTTGTTTGTGCCTTTTCATGTTGTATCATAGTTTCTTTGCTTATTGCTAGAACTTTGTCTTTCATGTTATGATTGAAGTACTATGATCCCAGCTTTGAGTTTTGCAAATACTTTGATCAAGTTTTGATGGTGCATGTCACCTCAAAAATTATTTCTTTTTATCACTTACCTACTCGAGGACGAGCAGGAGTTAAGCTTGGGGATGTTGATACATTGCAAATGTATCTATAATTTTTGATGTTCCATGCTTGGTTTTATCCACTTTCTTGTGTTTTGTTCCAACTTTGGAGTACTTTTATTATGATTTCTTGGACTAACCTATTAACAAGAGCCACAGTGCCAGCTGCCTGTTTTCTGTTGTTTTTGGTTCCAGAAAAGTCAGAAAATGAATATTCTCGGAATTGGACGGGACAAAATCCAAAGTGCCTATTTTTCTAGAAGGGATCAAGTGCCAGAATACGAGATGGAGAAGGGCTGGGGGCTGGCCACACCACTTGGCCGCGCGGCCAGGCCTGGCCCGCACCAGGGGGTGGTCTGGCCGCCCCAGCACCCCCTCGACCTCCCCTTCCGACTATAAATTGCCCTCGGGACGAAAACCCTAAGTACCCGATCAAAAATCCACGAAAGAGTCTGTAGCCGCCGTCGTCTCTATCCCTAGATCGGGGGGGATCTGAAGATCTTCCCGGCACCCTGCCGGAGAGGGGAATTCACCCTGGAGGCCTTCTTCGTCACCATGCAAGCCTCCGGTGTGATGCGTGAGTAGTTCATCCTTGGACTACGGATCCATGTAGTAGCTAGATGGCTGGTTTCTCCTCCTTTGTGCTTTCATGTTTAGATCTTGTGAGTTCCGTTCATGATCAAGATCATCTATTTGTAATCCATACATGTTGTGTTTGCGGGGATCCGATGGATATTGAGATGCTATTTCAGATTGATTATTGATTCTATCATGTCTTTGTTATTTTAGATCTTGCATGCTTTCCGTTGTTAGTAGCTATCTTGGCCAAGTAGATGCTAGCAACTCCAAGAGTTAGTATTTATGCTCGATAGTGGGTTCATGCCTCTGGTAATCTGGGAAGTGACAGAAATCTCTAAGGTACTAGATGTGCTGTTGCTACTATGGAGAAAACAACGATCCTTTGTTCATAGAACAATTGTATTCTTTATTTTACACGCAGTTCGTAAAGCAATAATATGTTGCTTGCAACTTAATACTGGAGGGGGTTCGGATGATAACCTGAAGGTGGATTATTAGTCATAGATGCAGTTGGATGGCGGTCTTATGTTGTAATGCCCAATCAAGTCTCAAAGCAGTCAAGATGATTAGTATATGCATGTATTGCTTTCTCGGTGTTTGTCAATTGCCCCGCTGTAATTTGTTCACCCGTCATGTTATCTATCTTAAGGAGAGCCACCTCTAGTAAACTATGGATCCCGGTCCTTTTTCTTTACATACAATCTACAATATTTTACTGCTTTATGTTTTCTTTCTGCAAACTTTTACTTCTTTCCATTTGATACGTTTAATCCTTTGTTTTCCGCAAAACACGGTGAGATTGACAACCTCATCGCAAGTTGGGGACAAAGTTATGTGGTTGTGTTGTGCATGTCTCCACGTTGTTACTAGCACCGGTAGTGCGCCCTGCCAAAGCTCAGCTAGTAACACCTTTGAGGTGTTTCCTTGCTCCTACTGGTTCGATTAAACCTTGGTTTCATAACTGAGGGAAACTTGCTGCTGTGCTCATCATACCTTCCTCTTGGGGTTCCCAACGAGCTCTACATCAACACCGCCATCAAGCATTTTTCTGGGCGCCGTGCATTGAGCCATCAGTGCTAAGTAGCACAGCGTCGGAAAGTGTCCCGGTGGCGGCCACAATGCTCATGGCTCTCGTGATTACAAAAGGTGTGATCTCGGAGATTAGAGTTCCTATAGAACCGTGTGGGTCGGTAAGAATCAAATAGTAAGATTTGATAAGCAAGTCGTTATTGTTTTGACAATGATGGACCGACTACATGCAAAGAAGCGATGATGGGCCCTGACTCCATAAAATGACTAGAAGTCATAGAATCCGTGATAGTATCCATACACGAGAAATCAAGTTTCTGAACTTGGAAGACCCTCCGGAAAGGCGTTAAGCCTATCGGTCGTGTTTGGATATATAAAGAAATAAGACATGAATGTTTAACATCTATGAAATAGTCGACATGTCGGAAAGAAGTTTACGACAATGTTCAAGGAGTTGACTATGACAAGATTTGATCTTTCATAGCGATATATAGTCTTGACATATTAATGTAGCAACCACCACATATAATTTGGTATATGGTAGTTGAATAAACAAAACAAGGTTCTTCTAATAGAACGGTGACCTAGGACATGTTCATGACATGGTCCGAAGGGTTTTGTTACTTCAAAGGGTGCTAAAAGGGCATGTAAACTTCAATAGTTGAAGTAAGCATAGCGGAGTCCGAATCTTCACCATGATGAAACTGTTAAAAGAGTTTAAATTCATCGGAGATGATGAAGATGCTTGCATTTGCAAGAAATTAAGTGGGAGCGCTGAGACATATTTCTAATACATTATGTAGAGGACATATTGTTGATTGGAAATGATGTATCTTGTATTGACACAAGTTAAGAATTTCATTAAAATAAGATTTCGATGAAAGACTTGGGCAAACCCGGAATATTTGGCATCAATATCTATATGGATAGATTAAGGCGCAAATATGGTTGTGCCAGACATACATATATGAGATATTGAAAGGGTTCAATATGGAAGCAACAAGAAAGGTTCTTGCTGCATGAAAAGAATTGTATCAAGATTCAAGTGTTTCAACACTTGGTGAGTAAAATCACATGAAGATTTTGATAGATTATACCATGATATGTATATATCCAGAATGTCCTATGCTCTAAATGTTATGAGCATATACCAGAATGATTCATAAGATGATCATTGGATAATAGTAAAGATATTCTTATGAGCTTTAGAAGAACTAAGAATATATAATGTATAAGTGACAAATAGTTAAAGGTAGTTCATTGTATAGTGTTACATTGATACTAGTTTTGTCACAAGATACAAATTAAATTTATCTCAATTTAGACTATGGGTGGCACAATTTAATGGAAAGGATGTTCCATGATGGATTTGGATGAGTTCCAAAGTTGAGACACTGTGACGGATACTACAACAAAAGGCTAAGTATATAACTGCTATAGTAGCAGCAAAGGAGGGCATTTGTGTTAAGTAGTTTTTCATCAAACTAGGTGTGGTTCAAAGTGGGCTAATACTATGAAGATATATTGTGTGACAATAATATCAACATATTTTGAGCCGAACGAACTAAAGGTCTCACCAAAGGACCAAATCTATACAATGCCATCTCATTTGAGAATGAGTGATGTATAGAGACGCAGAGACATGCAAATACACACGGACCTGAAACTGTCAGATCCGGAGATTATGTTAACCACAAGCAATAGCGTATATGAAACACCAGAAAGCCATAGGTGTTCAATACGCAAAGTTTTTCCAAACTAGATTATTGACTCTAGTGCAAGTGGGAGACTGAAGGGAATATGCCCGAGAGGCAATAATAAAGTGGTTATTATCTTATTCCATGTTTATGATAAATGTTTATTTTGCATGCTATAATTGTATTGATCGGAAACGTCAATACATGTGTGTTTAATGAACAAAAAGGGTTCCTAGTTATGCCTCTCTTATAGACTAGCTCGTTGATTAATAAGATGATCAAGGTTTCCTGATCATGGACATTGGATGTTGTTAATAACGAGGTCACAACATTGGTGGAATGATGTGATGAACATTCATCCGAAGTATAGCATTACGATCAAAGTCATTATGTTTATATTGCTATAACATCATACGAAGTAATCTTTATCCTTAGACCATGAGATCATATTAATTGCTAACACCGGAAGAGTATCTTGATAACATCAAACGTCACACCGTAATAGGGTGACTATAAAGATGGGTTCAGTGCTACGAAGATGTTATGTTGAGGCTCATGGATCAAGAGTGGAATTTGTCAATCCCGATGACGGATAGATATACTCCGGGCCCTCTCGGTGATATCACATTAAGATAGCTTGCAAGCAAGTGATGTGATCAATAGAATGTTATATCACGGGAACGAGAAAAGAGTGCATGTCGGAAACGAGATCAAACTAGGTATGGAGATACCGATGATCGAATCTCAGACATGTAATATATCGCGAGACAAAGGGATTTAGTTACTAGCGTTAAAGGTTCTCACGATCACAGAAGTCATCGTTGAATGTGTAGGAGTCAGTATGGATCTCCAGGCCCCGCTGCTGATTATTGATCGGAGAGGGGTCTCGATCATGTCTGCATTATTCGCGAACCGTAGGGTGACACACTTAAGGGATACCGACGCCATTTAGAGCAAATATGTTTCAGATAAAGATTTAAGAAAGCGCTGGAATTATTTCAATAGACACCGAAACTGTTTCGGTTGAAATTGCTGAAATTGGTTCTGCATGTAATATTGAAATGTTGCAGGGGGTTTTATGTGAATGTTTGTTAATTAAAGTAATTAACAAAATTCTGAATAAAAAATAATAAAAGAGTTTTATTAAATGAGAGAGCATTAAATTTGGAGAAATTTAATGCATTTAAAGTGGAGACTTTAAAAGGGAATGTGAAGAGGTATTTTAATGTGGAGGGGTTACCACCACATGAATGGAGGAGGTGAAGAGGCACCTCCTCCATGCGTCGGCCATGAAGGAGGGGCACCCTCCTCCTCCTATAAAAGGCCACCCTCTCCTCACTTCTCACACACACCTCCTTGTGAAGGATCTCTCTCCCCCTCTAGTATTATTCCCCCATGGTCTCGGATTAGCGAGATACATGTTCCCGGTGGCTTTATCTAGAAAGGAGTTGCTGCTTCCACTGCTTTGCTGGAGCGAGGTATGGAGGTTGTCGGGGTACCGGACGTGTGTGCGATCACGGATGCACCGCTGCTTTGCGGTGCTGGAGCTGGATCTGATGGACGTGCTGGAGCCGGACCTGCTGGACTTCCTCACGATCTTGAGATCGGCAAGTGTATGACTACATCAACCACGAGTTCCTACTTGTTAACAAAGCTCGTTGTCTTCGAGGGTAAGTTCTCGTTGGATGTATGTCCACCCGTTGTTTTGTACCTAGTAGATAGATCTTGGCGTGTAGTTCGCATTGTAGGAAATTTTTTGTTTTCTATGCTGCGGACCCAACATTTTGAACCACTTATGGGAATGATGCATGCGATATACCACTGAAAAAGTATGAAAATTTCGCATCTTTTTCATAAATAAAGTTTTCCCAAATTCGGTATATTTTTTAAATAATTTCAAATATACCAAACAGTATTTTCGCGAACTTATCTCTTACTGCGCTGTACTTTGGACATAATTTTCAAACCGCTCGTTGGAATGATGCATGTGATAATGGTATGAAAATTGCGCAACTCTTTTTGTTTATAATGTTTTTCCAAATTCCTTATTGTTTTTAGTTAATTTTGAATATATCAAACTTTATTTTCGTATTTCGTATAGTATTTTGTGTCTTATTTTTAAACCTTTGTCCGATTGATGCGTTTGATATACCATTAAAAAACTGTGAATATTGCGCACTTTTTCATTTATAAAGTTTTTCCAAATTTCTTATAGTTTTTAATTAATTTTAAATATATCAAAACTAGAGATGCTCGTCTACAATCAAATGTTTGAAATTAACATGTTCTTGATGTTTGGGTTGGACAGGACGGCAAGTTAAAGTGAAATTATATTCATATTTACTTTAATTACTCAAAAAGAGTGTCAGTTTGGGCAATCAAAGTACGTAGAAATGACTATTACGTAAGATTTCTGTCCATAAAAAATAGAGTAACTAAATTGCTTTCAACATGAATGCTAACTTCTAGATACGTGTTAGTTAACTTTCTGTCATGATATAAATCCTATGTGCTATGCGCGGTTTTTTGGTCGTAGTTTTTTATGAACACGAGTTAACTTTCATTTCTTTCATGTTAACTTTCGCGAACTTCTTAACTTCTCTCGTGTGTATAAGTTAACTCTCAATTTCTATGTTAGTTAACTTTCTGACGAAGCACCGATATTTTGTGTTGTTGCGGACTGTATTGATCGTAGTTTTTGAAGCACTTATCGAATGGATGCATGCGATATACCGTTGAAAAGGTATGGACATTTTACATCTTTTTTGTAAATAAAGTTTTTTCGCGAACTTCTCTGTTACTGTACTGTATTTTGGACATAATTTTCAAACCGCTCGTCAAAATGATGCATGTGATATACCGTTGAAATGGTATGAAAATTGCACAACTCTTTTGTTTATAATGTTTTTCAAATTCCTTATGGTTTTAGTTAATTTTGAATATATCAAACTTCATTTTCGCGAACTTTTTGTATTTCGTACAGTATTTTGTGTCTTATTTTCAAAACGTTTATCTGATTAATGCGTGTGACATAACGTTGAAAAACTATGAATATTACGCAACCTTTTCATTTAGAAAGTTTTTCCAAATTCTATATAGTTTTTAATTAACTTGTCTAGGAACACGAGTTAAATTCCGTTTCTTTCCATGTTAACTTCCACGCGGTGGCTCGCGGGCACGCGAAGACGGTGGGAAAGGGCGACGTGGTGGCCTGCCGGCACCTACAATAGGTAGAGTGTATGGGTGCTTGGGGTGGAAGGGTGCGGGTGGTAGAGGGACGGAGAAGAAGTTGGTTACATGGGGAGTTTCTATATAAGCTTATATAGGAATCACTTAAGGGGGTTTTTAAATAGTTATTCTACACCACCCTATATCTTTCAAACTGTACATTATTTTTATGTCACGTAAAATTTCTTTTACCTCGGAAGTGAAGGAGAACATAAGAAAATTTAGACATGTCGTAAAAAAATATGACGTAAAATGCATATTTTTTATGGTTTTAACACTATAATAATTCATAAATTATATTTTTATATCGATTTTTTTGCGTTTCTAATAAATATGAACATAATTATTAGTATACAAAACATAAATTTCTGAATATGAGAACATAAAAATATATATGGGTGCAAAAATAACTATTCTACTATAGTCCCTTTTGTACTTATCATCTGCAACTTTTGAGGCAATGTACACGTTTACACGGATTCATATAATGTAAATGTATATATGTAGTATGTTTTTGAGTTTGCAACATATTTTTGTGATTACTCTCTTGGTGAATATGTGAGTAAAAAAGGCAACTTTTATGAAAACCATTTTCATCGGAAAGCAAATATAAATGTGAGTAATATCCCATGGTAAACAAAGTAGCAATTCATCTATCCCTCTACCCGCCTTGCACATCCAGACCATATTGCCGTAAAAAATAGACTTCCCTGATCTCAAATCCAATCACAGATAGCACTAGCACAACGATGAAAACCAGCAAGCAAGCCACATCTTATCATTCATCTAGCTCTGGCTTTGCTCGATGACAAACATGGCTAAGGCAAGGAAACAGCAGGCAGAGCATGCCGAAACAGGTTCGCGACCGTGTACATTATCTACTACCGAGATCCATGGGATAACACTAGTGGAAAATTGGCCTATAGTCCCGGTTCGTAAGGGTCTTTAGTCCCGGTCGGCCACAAACCGGAACTAAAGGTCCTCATGAGGTTGCGATCGAGCGCGCGGGACCTTTAGTTCCGGTTCGTATTACAAACCAGGACTAAAGATTTTTTTCAAATTTAGTTCTAAAAAAATTCGATTTTTTTTTAATTTTTTCTTGAACTTTTGAATTGTTTGACATGTAATCACTCACTTGGAACATTTTTAACACTTCTTATACTTAATCTTAAGTCAAATTATACTTATGGTCAAACTTTCCGGTCAGTCACCCATCCTAGCACTACTCCAGGATGTCCTCGCAGGAAGGAATATGTACCTTGTTGTCAAGATTACCATATCAATCCTATTAACTCATATCAATATGTCACACGTCTTTATTTTTCGAAATTACAAACAACTATTTAAGTAAACAACAATAAATAAGTAATAATAATATTTTATTCCAACTAAAATAATCTAAATAATATTTTATTCATTTTTTTGCCATTTATATGCATTTAATATGACATAAATAATATCTTGAAATTTGTAAATCGAAATTCGCCAAATAATATATCCATTATTATCAGAAAATATGAGGAATCCAAATATGACATAAAAAATTAAGTTTTTAAATAATTTTTTCCTTTTCGAATTTTAAAAATCTAAAAGAATCCAAAGCGGCCTAATGTCGTTGAAATCAAACTAGAAATTTTTTCTACACACTTTGATAGGTTGTACGTTTCTTCTGACATCGTATGCAAAAATTATGGCCATTTTAAGTTTTCATGACATTTATTTGCAAATTATGTTGAAATTCATGTTTGTTAATTTTCGTAATAACTAAATCACTTAATATAACTACAGTTCAAAGGATTTTCTTTTTTGGAGTTTTTTTTATAATTGTTTGGCATACTTTTGAAACTAGAAAAGACGATCTCTACCAGAAGGGGGTGTGGACAACCATTCTCCTATCGCGGCCACGGCACAACCCGAGAATTTTTTTCCCGTTTTCTTTAGTCCCGGTTGGTATAACGAACAGGGACTAGTGATTGACCTCTAGTCTCAGGTCGTCATACCAACCGGGACTAAAGGCTCCTGCACGTGCAGCTGACTGGCGCGAGCCCTCTAGTCCTGGGCTGTATCACGAACCGGGACAAGAGGTCTTAAACGATTCGGGACTAGAACATTCCCGACCTCCTAGTCGTTAGATCCGGGACGAATCGGGACTAGAGATCACACTAGTACCGGTCCCAAACACAACCAGGACTAGAGGGAAAAGCAGCTCCGAATGAAAGCCTTGTTTTTTACTAGTGTAACCAGTCGACCGGCAGCAAACATCTTTTCCATTGCCTTTTTTCTCTTTTCATATGCTAGCTCCTTCCTAGCATTTTTCTCTTTATGATGTTCTGGTTTCAGAATAGTAGTTTTTTTGCATTGCACAACATCGAAATATTACATGTATATAATATTCTTAGATGATAATTTCATATGATAACACTTAATTTATAATGCTTGCGAGACTGTACCTTATGAATAAATTTATAGTATTTACAATATTGCAGGTACATAAGATTCTTATATGCAAAATTTCAGACATAACTACTGCAGTTTTATTGCTTGTGAGACCTTGTGAATATATTTCTACCGTGGTGTTAGTGAATTTCAGATATGGAAATTTGTTTATTTTTGGTATTGAGAAAAATTATATCTAATTTCCCCACCCTAATAAAAAAAATCCTTGATTCACCTAAATATTTGGTTAAGGTTAGTAAGATTTGGCTTTTGACTAATTCTTAGAGACCTTAATTATATTTTGGGGTGGAGGGAGTATGTTTTTGAGTTTGCAACATATTTTTGTGATTGGTCCGTCAGTGAATATGTGAGTAAAAAGGCCAACTTTTGTGAAAACTGTTTTCATCGGAAAGCAAATATGTATGTGAGTAAAATAAAGAAATTAAGGGAGCAGACAAAATTATACGACGAGTATATAGTAATTAACCTTTGCAGCCGTCGGGGAAGTAGGCATTGCCTACATAATCGTATTTGCATTGGCAACTTATGGATGTGGTATAATTGATGCAGACGCTGTGGTCGCTCTTGCATGGGTTGTTGCCGGCGGATCCCAACAAGCAGGGGGAGCCGAAGCCGATGTCACAGTCCAGATAAGCGGGAACCTTCAACGTAGAAGGATAGTCGGAAGAGGTGCTGTAGCTGGAGAGCCAGTCGTCGAACCAGCCTTCCCTGGCGAGGAACGCGCGCACCGGGGTTCGCGCCCGGTCCAGGCCCATGTTCCAGCCAAACCAGCTGACGTGCATCATGTAGGGTGGAGCAGCAGCGATTGGTTCCTCCTCCTCCTCCTCCTGGTTGTCGTCGCCCATGAAGATGGGAGCACGGCAGCTATGGAGGATCCGCCAGTCTGCGCCTTCGCCGGCGTAGGCGTCGCAGAAGGAGAAGCAGCCGCTTATGGTGACGTTGCCCCTGTTCCTCAGCAACGTCGCTCGCACGTTGCAGCCGGTCAGGACGAGCTCGTTGCTCGTGGACAGCCTGTAGGGCCCGCCGGCCGTCAGGGCAGCTCCCAGGGAGCCGTCGTCGTTGGGGTCGAACCAGCCGGTGCTTAGGTTGACGGTGCGGATGACCTCCAGCTGGAACATGGGCGGCGTTGAGCTGTAGATGCTCGCCACCCGGAGGTGCTCGCCGAGGAGCAGCCGCGGGGGGTGGTGGCTGCGGTCGCAGGTGAGGTTGAACCCCGGCATGTAGCAGCTGGTGTCCGCGCCCATGCCGAACGGAAATGGCACCTCCACGTCGCCGCAGGAGGTGACGCAGTTGGGCATACCGATCTTCTCCGCCGGTGCATCAGTTGCTGCTGCAGCCGCCGACAGAACCATCACGGCTAGTGTTGCCGCTACCGCCGTCGAGATGGCCATTATATTGATGGATGTATGTATGTTCGATCTAGTTACTTTGATCGAGTTATATGATCGATCATCGCATCACCTACCGAGCGCACTAAACGCTTGCTTTCGATTAAGTAATCTCGATCTAATTGTTTAATTAAGTGCCCTAGTACCGACTTAAAGCAGCCTAAGTTGCCTAAAGTGGCACGACCAGATCGAACGAGAGCGCGCTGAAAGCTACTCCACACTGCCTCTAGAGATGGATCCAGGGGAGATTCGCCAGCTGGCATGCGCCATTTTGCATGCGCGTACGATCAACACGTGCACAACAAAGCAGCAGGGGGCCAGTGTGACATTATCACGCGCTCTCTGTCGGCATATACAAATTCTGAAATAAAGGGCGCGCACCACCACGACATGCTTCTGCCTCCCGGAGGTCATGGGAACAATAATAAAAATGTCACAACGAAACAGCTAGCGTACATGGATAGACGACACAGGGCACCTATATATTGCACCTTTCTCGGTTGATTTAGCGCGTGTCTGATTTCTAGTGCAGATTGTGCAATGGAAAGACATGTTTTATTTACTAATTTTACGAAGATTGTATTCTTCGGATGGCATAATCTAGAGGAAAATCTGTGTTTGCCTTGTGGTTCATGTGGAAGTGAGAGCTGTTATCAACTTATCTTTACAAGAACTAAGCTTCCTAGAATTGATTGATGGCCTCTCCTTGCTCCTAAGCTCCTCCAACCAAACGGTGACACCACATCTATGTGCGGACTATCTATACATATTTTAAAAGACTAGACCGGTGAGTAAACCGGTTAGGCTGCTGGTTCATTAGGTTGTTTGGTCAGACAAATATAACCGGTTCATCCGATTTAATGAAAGGTTTGATACGTACAAAAATAAGATCATGGACTAATATAAAAAAACATAAAATAGTTAGAGATAATTCGTGTTGGCATGGACATAGTAGAGGCAAGTTAATTATTGACCATAATTTGGGTTTTCTCTATGCGTGGCTTCAAAATCCGGCTAAATGCATGTATTTTTCTCGGTCGCGAGACCCAGTTCGACCACTCCGATTTACTAGCCAGTTTGCCAAAATAATGTCCGGTTCGAACATCTTATCCCATTCTGGTGGCGGTAACTATCCGTTGCGCTTGAGAAACTGCCTAATTTATTGGTTCCTTTTTTGGGTCTACCTGACGAAGCCACAATAATGTCCTGTTCGAATATCTTATCCCATTCTCGCGGTGGGAACTATCCGTTTCGCTTGAGAAACTGCCTGAGTTGTTGGTTCCAATTTTCTGGTCCAACCAATGACTCGATCACATTTTTAAATTATTCACATTACAGTTGACAACTCACTCACTTATCTTTTTCTGCCATCGTCAAGTACCCAACCATAGTGGCGCGCAGCCCATTGGCGGAAATAGGATTTATAATTTAGGTGTGAGGTCGCTTCGCGTTTCTTCGATTGTCGTGTCGGTCTTTCTCCTGTTCTTCTCGCTATGCCGGTGGTTTCATTTCGTGTTGGGCGAACTCCTGCTTCCTCGCCTCCTTTGCTTCGTCGGTCAGGGCGGGCTCTATGCACGGACGCCACACCCGCTTGTGTTCGTTTCCCTAGCTCCGCATTTTTTTCCGTGTTGTGGGCGTGTTTGTGTTATGGATCTGTGTTGGTCATCGGTGCAGCCATTGGCCGGGACTTGGGGATAGTGCGTGGATGTATTGTGCGGTTCGTGTAGAATTGGGGGTGGCTGTGACGTGTCTTATGGGCTATTTTCTTTGATTGATATTGTGATTGTTTTGTTGTTGCTGTTGTTTTGGGCGGCGCACGTGTGTGGTTGAGTTGCACGGCGCTGCGACTATTTGGATTGATTATTTGCCGTACGTTTGATGGTATGTTTCTATCATTGTGAGAGAGGTGTGTGTGTCATTGTGAGTGTGGTGTGCACATGCCGTTAGAGCTCCGGCGAGTGCGGTGTCTCGGTGTTGATTTTCTTAGTGTGCTTTGAATTTTGTCGGTATTCTTAGCACGACAAGTTTGAGGCGGGTGTGGCTAGGGTTGTTAATTCCTTAGATTGATATCAGGCAGCTGGCGTGAGGCTACTGTAGTTGGAAGCGTGTTGGTAGTTTATTTTCGCTATTTAAAGTTGACTGTCTATCTTGTTTCATTTTTTCGTGTACCTTGCTTGTTGTTATATTGATGCTTGCGTTTTGTGTTCTGCGGTTTCGGGTTATCCAATGGTGATTATGTTGCGCTGTCAACTGCTGGTAATCATGTGTGTGCTCATGTTTTTGTTTCTCATGGCTTGGCTAGGTTTGTTGCTGACCAAAACTATTAATTCACGGACGGACACTCCTGCCGTAAAATTTAAACGTTGGTAGCCGAGGACGACGCAGCAGAGCGCGCTAGGTCCATCTGGTATTTCTTTAATCATGAATCTATAAACGATAACTCTGAAGAGGTCTTGTAGTTTCTGGACTGTTGTTCTATATATCAACGTCCTGATGGATCTTCCGCTGCTAGTAGATCTATAGGAGTGTCCAGGTATTTAAAAACTTAAACTCTGAAGAGGTCTTGTGAGAACCGTTGGCCGTTGCTCTATCTTGTTGAAGATGGTAAAAAAATGCCCAGCTTTGGACTCAACCGAGGTTCAGAACAGGGGTAGGAGACAGCAATGCATACACAGCCTGTGCTGATCGCATAAATTTCCTACAAGCCGATAATATTTGTGCATTCTCTCCCCATCGGTAGTACCCTATCCCTGAATATGGAAACGAAGAAAACCGAATTGCAGATGAGGTCATATAGTTTTTGTACTGGATTTAGGTGATGTATTCACATTCGGGCCTCCACTTCAAATGACAACTAATCTCTCCGTTTTAAAATATAAGATGTTTTAGGTTTTTGAACATAATGTATCTATACACTTTTTAGTTTATTAGTAATCGTGCACGTGCAACACACGTGTAATATTGGGGCAAATCTACATAATCCATCTTTCACGGGCTGACTAAAAATGTTTACATGCACACACAGATGTTACCGCACATGTTTTATCTGGCCTCTTGAAAAATAAGCTAATTATTCCTATCTATACTTGATCTCAATCATCAAGTCGTCTTCAAGAAAACACGGATAGCATATACTTGTTGATTCGGAAAAAGCACGTAGCATGTTGTGGTCTTTTTCTCTTTTTCTGCAGGGGAGCATGTTGTCGTTAATACATCTTGATTCAGGATTTTACATCCCAAAGTTGGAAATAATTTGATTATCCTTGTTTCATTTTTGTTCACATTGAAAACTCTATTAAGAAAATCTCTTAATGGAAGTTCTTCACTTCCTGTAAAGGATTCACCTAAGAACAAATTGCACAAAAAATAGTATTGAACAACATTTAAGCTTGGAGCAGAATGAGATGGCCACATAGCAAACATTTAAATTTCCAAATTATAGCACAACAATCAAGTGACATCACCAATGAAATAACAACCACGGGAATTTTCCTGTGACTTTAGATTTGAGAACTCTGACGATTCGTCCCCATATTTGTTTTTAACAACAATGCAAATTCGGAATGATTTTCCTTAAGCCCCCGCATATCATACATTGACTTGATTGTGAAGTACTATGCTGTAAGAAATAACAACATAAGAGCTAAATTAAACATAGAAGCAAATGCCGCAAAATCCATCCAATAAGTTACCCATAAATATAGAAGCAAATGCCGCAAAAGCCATGAGAACGTGGGTTTTTATTTTTCTGTCAACAATACCTACAAGAGCATCAAGCACTGCAGAAAACTACAGTAAAAGAAGGAAAATGTGAAGGATTAATTCCACAGACAAGCAATCGCAATACGGTGAAATTTCTTGCTCGTATATGCTAAGGATCGGAAGAAGCATAGCAACATTCCAATTGCTTGATCTCAATCATAAGTCATTTTCAGGAAGGCACATAACACATAACTGACAACTTGAAGGCGCAAAAAAGTTAATGAAAGTAGCATGTTGTTTGCTAAATATAGAGTGCTTAGGGAAATTGGATGGAGCCACAGAAAATAAGAAACAATATGTGCTTTTATTTACATTCTAAATTCTACCAAACGAAACATGAGAACACGTTGTCACACTACATACCTGAAAAGTCCAATTATTTTAATAAATACACGTAAGGACTACCCCATTATTTTTAGAAATACATGTAACAACAGAGTTGATAGCAAAGACTGTATACAAGAACTCCAGTAAATATATGTGCCTAACTATTGAGCATCAACAAAAATACAGGGAACACTTTGACAAGAACCTAGAAAGATATCAATTCCAACCTTGCTCCACCACGCTAAGGACTAAATTTGCACATAATGAACAAGCATAATTTTTTAAAACCCTTCACGAGCTAATTGCTTTTGGTATAGAAATCATTTTTTCTGATGGGATAAGTCGACATGCATTAAAGTAAAAGGAAAACACCAATGCCAGGGCCATATTTCTGAGTTGTGTGAATTAAACATACAACTGCTCTTGCTCGATATCCTCTGCATATCCCACCCACTTAGCCATGGATTCTTTAAAAATCCTTGCGCTGCCGGAGGAGGCTTTAGCTGTGCACAACTGCAAGCTGTGTAAATTCAACAAACCAGTCATATCCACGAATTGTAAAGTATTAACCATGGTACATGTAGAATTAGAAGTGCCTTTTAAACAATTGTAATTTGACCAAATAGATTTTGGAATAGTTGTTAAATGGCATGACAACATTCCAACTATGTGATAAGAAATCATAACTAATATTGTACTCATGTGTAGGCACTAAAAGTAGCATCACCTAGAAAGTGACATGTCCCCTATGTTAAGAAACTCACATTAGCATCAACATCAAATTGAGGTTTTCCTAGCAGAGGTTACTGGTTCATCGAGATATTGATGGGTTGTCCAAGCAAATTAGATGTGTAGTTGCCGAAACAACGCTTGTTCATTCCACATACCAGCACACTTAGTCAGCGACTCCCCATCTACAAATTTGGCGGTGATCAGTCCTCAATAAAAACATGCATGATTTGTACATACCAATGAAGGTTGAGAGCCTAATGGCATATTTGACAACACGAAGCATTACCTTGTTTCTATATTCAGGGATGGGAAGAAGTTGTCGCTCACCAAGAAAGCAAGAACGTGTAGAAAAGCCGAGATCTAGAGTGACCAGATCCCTCCCACAATCAACAGAAAATTGGTGCAACACAAACATGTGAACACCAATATTCCACCAAAAAATACTTATTGTATGTAGCCTCGCAACAAGATCTATTATGATGAAGAAAATAGGTTGGGAATTGGTGGTGCTGCTGGTTCCTAGCTTGAATTATGTTTGGTCGTGTGTGATTCATCCATCTTAGGAGTGTGGACGCCATTGTGCCTAACCACAAAAGAGTGATATTGTTGTGGTGGTGGCACGGAAGATGCCATGGATAGGCTAAAGATGGGGCCAATGAGTGCTAGGGGAATCCAGGGAGGGAGAACGTGATGATTCCACACACACAGAAGTTCTTATAATTTCTCTATCAATGGTGTTTACAAGTGCTCTTGAGGCTCCAAGCAGGAAGGAGACGACGTCTCTTACTCCCTACTATCTAGCCCTAGAGTTCTACCTTAGACAGAGAATGATCGATCCCTCTCTATGGAGGCCCCGGTGCTCCTCATATAGGGTAGCCCGGGTTACAAACTTAGGGCACATGTGGCAGCATATTCTCCGAATATGCTCCTCGTCTAAAGCTAGATGCTTCTTTATTTCTCTTTAACGGCTCGTCCAGGCTTTGGACGTAACCCACAACGTAAGCTTTGTCTTTTGGCGTCACCAGACATGGGGTACGTCATCCGACTTATCCCGCGTCACCTTTGTCGCCTCTATCCCGCTGGTCCTCTTCTTTACTTTGCTTCGCTCATGCCATAGCTAATAAAGTCACCTTTTGACCAACGGAGGATTCCTTTCCTTGGAAGTCATGAGATAATCCGGCTAGTGTATAGTTAATCCGGCGTATCCTATTACCTGCAAAAGCGATAGATAAACGTGGCCGGCATACGATTTATGCCGGTCGGACCATAGTTAAGGAGATGCTCCTTGGGTCGGGTCACACCGTGGTTCGGCCTGCCTTGAGGTGACCCGGTCAGCATTCGCTTTGACCGCGCCGTATCCCAGCTAACTCGGCCCTTGTACCCCGGCGTTACCCTACCCGGGGGTATCCCCCCAACATTAGTCCCCGAAGCTTCTGTGGTCTTAGCAACTACTAGTTGTTAAGGCCCCAGTAGGTTCCCATATCCTGATCTTCTGTCTCTTAGGCAGAGTTACCTCATGACCTGGAGTTTCTCATCTTGCAACCCTTTGGCTCTTTCCGAGTTATTTCTCGTTGGCTGGGTCTTTTGCTCACTTACCCGGGTTACATTTCCTTCCCTTGTACGCTTCCCCACATCTTACGTGGGGGTAATCATCATTTGCCTCATTTTAAGGGCCACGCGCATTTACTGCGCCGGTTACTGTCGCAGTGTCAGGCATAACTGATGTAAACGTCCCGTCACTGCAATGCCTCGTTAACTGTAACATCGCGTCATGTCATGGGATCGCTCGCTCTTGTGGCCCCTCCTGTTGCCTTGCTCTAATTGGCTGTTTTAACCGTGTACACGCTCTGTTACGTGCGGCGCGGCCACCGCAAACGATCCCACGACACGTGTGCTGCACGGTTAAGTAGGAGACGCGGGGCGCTCTCAGGGGAAGTTCCCCCATTTCTGCCACGCTTCACAGCTCCTTCTCTCCCATAGCAACTTCTCCGCCGCCTGCCAGTTTTCTACCGCTCCAGTGCCGCTGTGACCGTGCTCCGGCAGCATTTCGCGCCAGCACCACCATTCCCAGTGCTAATTTCCACCACGGGGCCTTGCGCTTCCCGTTTCCCTTCTTCTGGCTACCTCTATTCTGACTACCCCATCGAAAGATTCGATCTTACCATGACAGAGGCGGAGGCATCGGTGGTGGCGCAGCAGGAGGAAGGGGCGGAGGGCCGTGAGCGCGGCTGCTGGGACGGCTCCACCGTCCGCGAGGAGGACCTGGCTTGGCTCCATGCCTCGCGCCGCATTCCCGTTGGCGTCGCCTGCCGACTCGCCGCTGGTGAAGTTTCTCCTTCCCCCAAAGATGGGGAATATGTTGTCTTTCTTTCGCATTTCTAGCGTGGCTTCGGCCTTCCCACATCCGATTTTTTCTTTGATTTCATTTCTACATACAAGCTGCAACCGCATCACCTCCCAGGAAACGCTATTACTTCTCTGTCCTCCTTTGCCTCTGGCATTGAGGGATACATCGGCCTCTGGCCAACCAAAGAACTTTGGATTAAGTTCTTTGGTCTGCGGAGGAACGTGGTTCCGGATAAGGAGCTTGCCCCAGAGGACAAGCACTTGACCCAATGTGACGCTGCCTCTATCTCTCCCCGCAAGCAATCTGTGTTCCCCCGGGTCACCGGGCTTGAGTCTTGCAAGGGCTGGGCCTGGACTCTCTTTTATGTCCGGAACACCACCAAGGAGGACTTGATCCGGCTGCTCCCTTTCAAACTTGGTCCTCTAGATGCCTCGCTTTGGGAAAGCATTCCCAAGCGAGCCACGGCCCTGGCGAATCAAGTGGAGTGCCGGATCAAGGAGTTGCTCAAGGAGCATCTCCGGGGGAGGATATTATGATTACCTTTATCCGCAGCCGGGTCTCCCCCCTCCAGAAGCGAGCCCACAAGATCTGCTACCTGACCGGCCCTCTTGACCCTCACCGGACTTCTTCCTTTGAGCTGGATAACTCGGCGGTTTACCGCCGGATTAAGTCCATATTCAATGTGGAGAAGGAGTTCTCCAAGGATTGGGAGTGGGGACTTGAGCCCTTCACCCGTGTCAACCCCCTCCAAAGGTAAATTAACCCTTCTCTGTTTTTCGAATCTTTTTTGTATGTTGGTTTCCTTTTGTAACTTGGCAATTATTGTCTCTTAGAAATTCCTCCAGCAACCACTGTGGAGGATGGCGAGGTGCTGGCGAGCATATGGTTGCCGGACCGCACCATGGAGGACGAGGAGGAGCCTGATCCGGAGACCTTCCTGTCTATTCCGGACATCGTCAAACGCATCGCTGGTAAGGCCTCTTCTCTAAGGGATTGGCCTGACAATGATGACTTGGACATTGAGGTCTTGGAGGTATTTGATCCGGTTCCCATCTCTTACGTGCATCTGGTTATGTCCGAATGTTCAGCTAACCCGGACGATCAGGTCCACGAGGTTCCTCCCCTTGCCACTGGTGGGTCGGTCCTTGTTCCTTCTCAGAAGCGCGCAGTTACCTTGGCCGCGGCTTCGGAGGTGCCACCGCCCAAGAAAAGGCAGAATAAATCCGGGGTTAAATCCTCGTCTAAGCTGGCCACCAAAAGCACAGTTCGGAGGGCGCCCAAACCTCGGGCTCCTCCTACCGCGAACGAGTAACTCCTTTTAGTACTGCTACTTAGGATTTTTCCTTTGCTTGCCTTCGTCTCTGATTGGTTCTCTCTTTTTGACTTGGTGCTTTTTATTTTTTCTCAAAGCTCCTATGGATATCCCTTAGAGTGGCTCCGGCATAGCCTCCCCACTCCGGAGCAGTCCCTCTCCCTCCCGCAACGACGATTATCGTCTGCTTAGCCCTATTCAAGAGGGTTCAATCAAAGTCTGGTGGAAAGCAATATCAATCCGGTGAATGCCTTTGCGCCAGGAAGAAAAGCTAGATCGTCCTACTTATCTGATCAATTGGAAGGTCGCGCCTGACCAGAGCCCACCTTGCCAAGAGGAGGGCAATGTCGGCGCGGGGGGTAGCAGGGTAGCTCCGGACACGGTGATGCCGGGTCTCCCTAGCTCCTCGGCCTCAGCACCCAATGTTGAGGTGCCAGTTTCATCGACGCCGCCCCCAACAAGCTCTTTTGTTCTAGTGTCTCTAGCATCGTCAGCACCAGCAGCAACAGCACCAGCGCTAGCAGCAACAACAGCACCAGCGCCAGCACTAGCACAAGCAACAGTATCAACAGCAGCAGCAGCAAAAACAGCAGCAACAGCCTCCACCAAGCCTCCCAAGAGGAAAGCCCCATCGGCTCCCTCCGGGTCAACTCCTTCAGTCGCTGATATCTTCCAACAAGCTCCTCAATCCTCATCCAGCAAGATCAGGAAATCTTCCGGGTCAGCTAAAGGACTTTCATCCGGGTCTACCACCTCCGGGTCAGAGGGTAGCCAGCAGCTGGTTCTGCATGCCAGCCCTGCTGCGGCTCAAACCGCCAGGCGAGAGGCCCACATGAAGGGCCTTGTGGCGAATTATTCTCTGAGTGGCGAAACCTACAGTCCACTGCTCCTCGAGTATGTGCAGAACTGGAACAATGCAGAATTCGTCAACCAAGATGACCTACCAGAGAAGTTCGGCCCAGTCGAGTTCAGCGCCCAGATGAACTCCGCTACCAAGGCTATTTCCTTAGCTAGCCGGATGATGGAGGTAACCCTTTTTCTCCGCTGTTAATGTTTTCCATAACTGAGCACTTGTAGATATAGCCCCTAGTCCCCGAGCCTCCGAGGGAATAACTTGTTATTCGGTCGGATGCTTCTTATTAGTTTTTGTTCGTAGCAATGCCAAATGTTATAGTTGGATTCGGGTCTAGTTCCCTTGGCCCGGGTCTTGTAAAATTCGAATATCCACACACCTAGAGCAGGGTTAAGTTCCGCTTGGCTCGGATTTTGTAGAATTCGAATATCCATACATCTAGAGCCGGGTTAAGTTCCGCTTGGCTCGGATTTTGTAGAATTTGAATATCCATACACCTAGAGCCGGGTTAAGTTCCGCTTGGCCCAGATTTTGTAGAATTTGAATATCCATACACCTAGAGCCGGGTTAAGTTCCGCTTGGCCCAGATTTTGTAGAATTCGAATATCCATACACCTAGAGCCGGGTTAAGTTCCGCTTGGCCCGGATTTTGTAGAATTCGAATATCTACACACCTAGAGCCAGGTTAAGTTCCGCTTGGCCTGGGTTTTGTAGAATTCGAATATCCACACACCTAGAGCCGGGTTAAGTTCCACTTGGCCTGGATTTTGTAGAATTCGAATATCCATACACCTAGGCCGGGTTAAGTTCCGCTTGGCCCAGATTTTGTAGAATTCGAATATCCACACACCTAGAGCCGGGTTAAGTTCCGCTTGGCCCGGATTTTGTAGAATTCAAATATCCACACACCTAGAGCCGGCTTAAGTTCCGCTTGACCCGGGTTTTGTAGAATTCGAATATCCACACACCTAGAGCCGGGTTAAGTTCCACTTGGCCCGGATCTAGTAGAATTTGAATATCCATACACCTAGAGTCGGGTTAAGTTCCACTTGGCCTGGATCTAGTAGAATTTAAATATCCACACACATAGAGCCGGGTTAAGTTCCGCTTGGCCCAGGTTTCACATATTACGAATTGTTTTTTACTCTGCCTTTGAACTTTGCCATTGCCTTGCTTATTTCAGATTACCACTAACCGTCGATCCACTAAGTTCCAACGCCTGCTGATACATTGCAAATGTATCTATAATTTTTGATGTTCATGCTTGGTTTTATCTACTTTCTTGTGTTTTGTCCACACTTTGGAGTACCTTTCATATGATTTCTTGGACTAACCTATTAACAAGAGCCACAGTGCCAGCTACCTGTTTTCTGCTGTTTTTGGTTCCAGGAAAGTCAGAAAATGAATATTCTCGGAATTGGACGGGACAAAAGCCAAAGTGCCTATTTTTCCGGAAGACATCTGATGCCAGAGTATGAGACCAAGAAGGGCTGGGGGCCAGCCACACCACCTGGCCGCACGGCTAGGCCTGGCTCGCGCCAGGGGTGATCTGGCCGACCCCAGCACCCCCTCGGCCTCTCCTTCTACCTATATATTTCCCTCAGGACGAAAACCCTAAGTACCCGATCAAAAATCCATGAAAGAGTCTGTAGCCGCCGTCGTCTCTGTCCCTAGATCGGGAGGGATCTGAAGCTCTTCCCGGCACCCTATCGGAGAGGGGAATTCACCCTAGAGGCCTTCTTCATTATCATGCAAGCCTCCGATGTGATGCGTGAGTAGTTCATCTCTGGACTACGGGTCCATGTAGTAGCTAGATGGCTGGCTCTCCTCCTTTGTGCTTTCATGTCTAGATCTTGTGAGCTCCGTTCATGATCAAGATCATCTATTTGTAATTCTGCATGTTGTGTTTGCAGGGATCCGATGAATATTGAGATGCTATTTTAGGTTGATTATTGATTCTATCATGTCTTTGTTATTTGTGATCTTGCATGCTTTCTGTTGTTAGTAGCTATCTTGTCCAAGTAGATGCTAGCAACTCCAAGAGTTAGTATTTATGCTCGATAGTGGGTTCATGCCTCTAGTAATCTGGGGAAGTGACAGAAATCTCTAAGGTACTAGATGTGCTGTTGCTACTAGGGAGAAAACAACAATCCTTTGTTCATAGAACAATCGTATTGTTTACATTACACACAATTCGTAAAGCAATAATCTGTTGCTTGCAACTTAATACTGGAGGGGGTTCGGATGATAACCTGAAGGTGGATTATTAGTCATAGATGCAGTTGGATGGCGGTCTATGTATAATGTTGTAATGCCCAATCAAGTTCCAAAGGAGTCAAGATGATTAGTATATGCATGTATTGCTTTCTCGATGTTTGTCAATTGCCCCGCTGTAATTTGTTTACCCAGCATGTTATCTATCTTAAGGAGAGCCACCTCTAGTGAACTATGGACCCCGGTCCTTTCTTTTACATACAATCTACAAACTGTTTACTGCTTTGTGTTTACTTTATGCAAACTATTACTTCCTTCCATTCGATACGTTTAATCCTTTGTTTTCAGCAAAATCGGTGAGATTGACAACCTCATCGTAAGTTGGGGGCAAAGTTCTATAGTTGTGTTGTGCAGGTCTCCACGTTGCTACTAGCACCGGTAGTGCGCCCTGCCAAGGCTCAGCTAGCAACACCTTTGGGGTGTTTCCTTGCTCCTACTGGTTCGATTAAACCTTGGTTTCATAAGTGAGGGAAACTTAGTGCTGTGCTCATCATACCCTCCTCTTGGGGTTCCCCAACGAGCTCCACATCAACACCGAGCCATCAAGTATTTTTCTGGCGCCGTTGCCGGGGAGTCAAGGTCATCTTCACAAGGGGAGTCCCTCATAACCAATTTCTTTACTTTGTCATTATTGTTTTGCTTAGTTTCTTTTTGTTTTGTTTGCTTGTTTCTTTATCAAAAACACACAAAAATTAGTTTTACTAGTTTGCTTTCTTTATCAAAAACTCAAAAAAATTAAGTCTCCTTTAGTTGTTGCCTCTTCCTTAGCTCACCATGTTGATCCCTAAATTCACCCTGAAAGACCTTTCAATTGGTAGTGGTTCTATAATTGGAAAACATAATATTGAAGAATTCTTTAATCATGTTAGTAAGCATGAAGATATTGGGGATACATCCCTTGCGGAACTTGCTCCAAACTATGAGATTGCTACAGCTTCTTTAATTCACATGATAGAAGCTAGGTTTGTTAACCTCAACCCCTTAATGCAAGTAATGTTTCTTAAGCTTAAAGAAATTGAGGACCCTGAAAAGAGGAATTTTATTCTAGAAACTTTGTTTAAGGAATTCTATGATGTTGCCAAGGAAGCTAGAAAAGTCTTTGAACGTTTCAATATGCTAGGCTCATGTGTAGATGTTGTTGGTACACAAGAAAAGATGAACAAAACCGAACCTAATGGGGAGGAACCTAAGATACCAATACCCTTTAAACTAGTAGCAATACATGAAGCCATAGAAAAGAATCTTGATTGGATTGTTCCTAAAAACCCTTTTGATGAAAATAGTGAACCTAAGAGCAATGAGAGAGGATCCTCTAGAACTTATTTGGATAATATACCTTGCCTTGTTGAAGATATTTCTGGTATTAATCTTAATACTTCTTCATTTGAGAACACTTGATTTTTTCTTGCTTCTTATGCCTAACTTAAAGGCGTTAAAGAAAAGTACTTATTGGGAGATAACCCAAAAGTTTTAGATGAGTCTTGGAAGTTATTACCTCAGTAATAACTTCTCTTTATCCTTTTTATTTGCTTTTTGTGCCAAGAGTAACCTCTAATGAGAGAGAAGTAATGATTGGGAAAGTTGCTGTCCCGAAATAGATTTCTGTGCTTCACCGTAAACATTCGTGTAAAATATCTGTACGTCCTTTTCAGGCGTGAATTTTTGTTCTTCTGCCCCAGGTTGTTATCTAACTACCATTAGTTCAACACTTTTTGATTTGAGCAACAGAAGGTCTTCAAAAAAATCGTCTTTACCTGCTGGTCTGTTTTGACAGATTTCTGCCATTTTCTGCATTTGCTTCTTGTTGGTTCCTTTTTGAGTTCTTTTGGGGAATTGAGATTTTAGAGGGAAGTGCTACAGTAGCTAGTGTTCTGATGGAAGTTTATTGGTGTTAGAACTGAAAATTAACACTTATTTATCTGGAGTGCACTAATGTTGCTAATAAAGATTCTGTGAAGTTTTGTATGAAGGAAAAATTTCAGGTGTATGGAAGGAATGAGTAATGAGATGAAGGATGGACTAAAGCTCAAGCTTGAGGATGGACTAAAGCTCAACAAAATATCCAAGAAGTACAAGCGTCAAAGCTTGGGGATGCCCAAGGCATCCCCTTCTTCATCAATAAAAATTCCAGGTTTCTTCCAAACACTTCATTTTTATTGTTTCATGCACAGTTGTGTTGTTGTTGGAGCGCCTTCTTTTTATTTTTCGTTTTTGTTTTTCGTTTGCTTTTGTTTGCTTAGTTTGCAGAATAAATAGGTTGGACCCCCTCTTTCATACATTGGTTTTCAAATAGTTTGGTTTGGTTTGGAAAAGAGTAGGAAAGCTCATGCTTAAGTGGTAAAAAGAGCTTGTTTTTGACTGTGGCCTATGCTTTGTCATGCCATGCTTGATATTGTTTTGGCTTTATGCTTAGTATTTTTGCTGTAGCATGACTTGTTATAAACAATTGAGATTGCTTAATGTGCCTTGGATGAATCATGCGTTGTTTTAGCATATTAAAGCATAGTATAGTGGTATTCTCCTTTGATGCTTTATTTGGGTTGACTTGGCACATGCTCACACCATGTTATGACTATCTCAAGTCACCATAAGCCTTTATGATCCTTTAGTTTTCAACTTATAGTATCACTTTATGCTTTGATCAATGATGTTTTGTCGCTCTGCATGATTATGGCCATTATTGCTCTCTTAGTTTGTCGCTCCCAGTCTTTTGCTAGCCTCCACAACCAAGTCTGAGTTCCACTCATGCATCCAACTCCTTAAACCAAGTTATTCCAAAGAGTCCACCATACCTACCTACTAGCTTATGCTATTCCAAGTATATTCATGTTTTTTTTACCTTCCAAATTAAACTTGTTATGAGAAAACTAGTGATTAAAGCTCTCACGAACTTGATGGCACATTTTACTTTCTGCATTTAATATTTTGAACCATTGGGTCCTTCTTTGTTGCGTATATGCTTACGCTTTATAAGTTGAAATTAGCAGAACCATGTATCATGAGGAACGCTTTCAACATTACACTTGTACTTTGTACCCCGTTGATATCATGTTCTTTCGCTTATGGATCCTGGCGGTGTGAAATAAAAGTGGAACTTGTAAGATCATGGAGTTTGTATGTGTGTTAGAGAAACGTCTGGGCCGCTAGCCTAAGCCATGCCTAATCATGGTGGAAACTTGCAGCATCACCATAATGAGCACTCTATGAAGCATCCTCAATAAAAACCTATGCAAAATAGCAAATAAAAAGATCGCTGAGATGCTCATTGTCTGCTTGCCTTGTCATTTTGATTATGGGATAGCTCCTGTATCATGTGCAAGGGGTACCCCGTTGGCGGTTCTTTATGATACACATGTACTTACAATGACAAGAGCTTACTCGTGAGTAAAGTTGAGTAGCATGAGGTTCGGTCTTCGTAAGTAAGGGGCATGAGATTTCGGCTTATAACTTGTCAAGCATATCCTCTTAGTTCTGTCACTTTAACCTTAATCACCTTCAAGATGCTTATGATAGGGGCAATGAGAGCTGAAAGCTAACAAGTATCATAATTTTTGGAAGCTCTTTATGAGACTTGAATCCCTACTTCCTTCTATGAAGGCCTTTCTTCCACCATTATATTGAGTCTCTACCTTCTACCTTTATACACCTACTTTGAGAGCATAGTGGCCATTCTTAGTTCTATGTGCATTGTCCCAAGACTTGTTGATTGATGCATAACTTGATATTGCTTGTTTTAAACTATTTGTATCTAGTCACTCTTATGAACTTTGAAGGTGTCCTATGCATTTATATTTGCTACTCTATGAGGGACAAGCTGGATACTATTATGCTATGTTTTATTTATGTGAAACAAACAAACGTATTGCAAAGCATTGTTATTCATGAATCTTTTGTTTGTGCCTTTTCATGTCACATTATAATTTCTTTGTCTTATTGCTAGAACTTTATCTTTCATGTTATGATTGAAGTACTATGATCCCAGCTTTGAATGTTTTACAAATACTTTGATCAAGTCTTTGATGGTGCATGTCACCTCAAAAATTATTCTTTCTTTTTATCACTTACCAACTCGAGGACGAGCAGGAGTTAAGCTTGGGGATGTTGATACATTGCAAATGTATCTATAATTTTTGATGTTCCATGCTTGGTTTTATCTACTTTCTTGTGTTTTGTCTACACTTTGGAGTACTTTTCATATGATTTCTTGGACTAACCTATTAACAAGAGCCACACTGCCAACTGCCTGTTTTCTGCTGTTTTTGGTTCCAGGAAAGTCAGAAAATGAATATTCTCGGAATTGGACGGGACAAAAGCCAAAGTGCCTATTTTTTTGGAAGACATCTGATGCCAGAATATGAGACAGAGAAGGGTTGGGGGCCAGCCACAACACCTTGCCCGCACCAGAGGGTGGTCTGGACGACCCTAGCTCCCCCTCAGCCTCTTCTTCCGCCTATATATTGCCCTCGGGACCAAAACCCTAAGTACCCGATCAAAAATCCACGAAAGGGTCTGTAGCCGCCGTCGTCTCTATCCCTAGATCGGGAGGGATCTGAAGCTCTTCTCGGCACCCTGCCGGAGAGGGGAATTCACCCTGGAGGCCTTCTTCATCATCATGCAAGCCTCCGATGTGATGCGTGAGTAGTTCATCTCTAGACTACGGGTCCATGTAGTAGCTAGATGGCTGGCTCTCCTCCTTTGTGCTTTCATGTCTAGATCTTGTGAGCTCCGTTCATGATCAAGATCATCTATTTGTAATTCTGCATGTTGTGTTTGCGGGGATCTGATGAATATTGAGATGCTATTTCAGATTGATTATTGATTCTATCATGTCTTTGTTATTTGTGATCTTGCATGCTTTCCGTTGTTAGTAGCTATCTTGGCCAAGTAGATGCTAGCAACTCCAAGAGTTAGTATTTATGCTCGATAGTGGGTTCATGCCTCTGGTAATCTGGGGAAGTGACAGAAATCTCTAAGGTACTAGATGTGCTGTTGCTACTAGGGAGAAAACAACAATCCTTTGTTCATAGAACAATCGTATTGTTTACATTACACGCAATTCGTAAAGCAGTAATTTGTTGCTTGCAACTTAATACTGGAGGGGGTTCGGATGATAACCTAAAGGTAGATTATTAGTCATAGATGTAGTTGGATGGCGGTCTATGTATAATGCTGTAATGCCCAATCAAGTTCCAAAGGAGTCAAGATGATTAGTATATGCATGTATTGCTTTCTCGATGTTTGTCAATCGCCCCACTGTAATTTGTTCACCTAGCACGTTATCTATCTTAAGGAGAGCCACCTCTAGTGAACTATGGACCCCGGTCCTTTCTTTTACATACAATCTACAAACTGTTTACTGCTTTGTGTTTACTTTCTGCAAACTATTACTTCCTTCCATTCGATACGTTTAATCCTTTGTTTTTAGCAAAACCGGTGAGATTGACAACCTCATCGCAAGTTGGGGGCAAAGTTATGTTGTTGTGTTGTGCAGGTCTACACGTTGCTACTAGCACCAGTAGTGCGCTTTGGCAAGGCTCAGCTAGCAACACCTTTGGGGTGTTTCCTTGCTCCTACTGGTTCGATTAAACCTTGGTTTCATAAGTGAGGGAAACTTAGTGCTGTGCTCATCATACCTTCCTCTTGGGGTTCCCCAATGAGCTCCACATCAACATCGAGCCATCACCTACTGGACTCCTATAAAGATGTTCGTGCACATTATGGTAAAGTCCTGGTGGAGTATCAAAAGAGGGGTAATTTTCCATTCTCCGTCCTCCGTATTTACTCGAACTTCTTAGGATCCATATGAAGCTGTCCGAATCGTGCAGCCGAGGTTGAAGCTGAAAACATAATCATGCGGAAGAAACTTGCTGAAGTTAACGATAAACCTAACTGCTCCACACGATCATTGTATTTTTCTTGCTTTATCCGGTGGACACTTATACTCTGGGTCCTCCGGGTCATTATGTTGTTGCAGTTGCTCTCGAGGATAGCGTCACCATGCCTGAAATGATGACTCATTTCCTCAAACAAGCAGGGAAGCACGAAGCTGAGCTAAAGAAGAAAGATGAGGAAATAGCTTGGCTCCAACAGCAGGACTCGGGGATCACTCGGCTGAATGCCAAAATCCAGAGGCTTAAGAGCTCCCATCAGTCCGAGCTGGAGAAGGTCGACCAGGAGTTTGCCCAGGAGAAAGAGCGTTTAACCACGCAAATCTCCAAGGACAAGAGCCTGTTGGAGGAAGTCAACCTCAAGTTTACGTCGGTGACCACTGAATATGAGAAACTCCAGGCCCATAGCGCCGACGTTCATTCCGAACTTCAGCGACTCCACTTCCAGATCGCGCGTGAGTTATCTGCCCTTGCTTGATTCTCTTTCCTCCGGATCTGATCCTTTTATTCACTATTTTTCTTCTCATCATTAGGCAAATTTCTAGAGAGTGACACGCTCGGTGCCGCTGCCGTACGTCAATCCCGCGAACAGCGCGGCATTCTTGTTGCCCCTGGCGCCGAACCAATCCCGTATAATACGGAGGATCTTCTGGCAAGCCTCACCACTCGTCTTGAAGTAGTAAAGAATCATGGCGCGGATATTATCCCAGCGGCAATGCGGATGTTCAGCTGCCTTTGGCCCAATGAGTCCATTCCCAAGAAAGGCTCGGCTTTTATAGCCAAACTCATGGAATGTGACACGCAGCCGCATCTGTGGCGCGAGTCTGCTACACGGGCTGGGGCCGATATTGCTTTGAAATTTTCCCTCTCATGGTACGAAGGAATTGATCTGGAACTGCTCACTCGCATGCGCACCGGGTCTAAGTGGTGTGAGGATCCGGAGTGGATCGCGCGCCGCAAAGCCTGTGCCAACAAGCTCATCCAGTACTCCTTCTGCCATGCTTGGAATGAGGGGCCGAGTTATCTTGATGCCACTGATGAAGAAGTTGTCTCTATAGATGAGGAGGAAGGGAGTGACAGTGAGGGCTCTGAACTGGGCGATGAGGCCGAAGACCCAGAGGATAGTGAGGTTAACCCGGAGGACAGAGCCGTGGCTAGTGCCGCTCCCCCACACTCCGAAGCACCTCCTTCATCGACGTATGATTTGTCCTCTGCTCCTGCTCCTGCTCCCTAAAAAACACTGGTCACATTTATCAGATCCCCGGAATGCCGGGCGTAGATGTACTTAAATACTTTGATTTGGTTGTGCTGCAATTTTATGTTCTGGACTAAGTTTCATCACTGGATTATTGTGGGCGAAGTCCCCGAGTTTCATTTTCTTGTTCCCCAATATTTGACTCGACTCGCGTCTACCTTGATTCGGTTTTTTCGACTTACGAGTCTGAGGTTCAAAAAATTGACTTAACAATACTTGAAACCTTGAGATTATCTCAAAATGATTCGGCATTTTAGTGAATATAAAAAAATAAGGGTTAGTTAAAAAACCTATGTCGTCCCGCTTAAGTTCTTTCCTTAGTCGTTTTTCATGTGCTTTGCCATTCCAAATTTGTTCTCTTGCTTGCCATGAAGACAATTCTTGTTGGACAGCAGCAAAGTCTAAGAGTTAGGTTTTTGGTGCTCACACATTACTAATCCAACTAAGATATAAGCGACTTACCCCAGCCGACACAAAAATACGAAAATGAAAGATTACTAAAATAGCAGTCCCTGAGTCTCTGCCCGGGGTGGTGAAATTTTTATTGATAAACCCGCTGCCGACATACATACCGACATAGGATTAGCTTGGGTACATTCACCTCTTAGGTGTAGAAAGGACGAAGCAGTGCTACGTTCCACGGTCTTTTGGATTCTTCTCTGGACCTGTCCACCTTGTTCTTTTCCTAGGGTTGTGCATCAATGAGATAGTAGGAGTCATTGTGCAAGGCTTTGCTTACAATGAAAGGTCCTTCCCATGGCGGGGATAACTTATGCATGCCAGCAGTGCGCTGTATCAACCGGAGTACCAAATCATCTTCACGGAAAACTCGGGGGTTTACTTTCCGGCTATGATAGCGTTGGAGATTTTGCTGATATATGGCGGATCTGGACAAGGCCAGTTCTCTCACTTCTTCCATCAGATCAACATCATTCTGCCGGGCTTCACGCACTTCGGCTTCTGTGTATTGGGTGACTCTTGGTGAATCATGCTCTATGTCGGCTGGTAATACAGCTTCTGCCCCATATACCAGAAAGAATGGCGTATAGCCTGTTGATCGATTCGGAGTTGTTATTAAACTCCACAGTACCGCTGGTAGTTCTTATATCCAGCACCATGCTGATCTTTGCAGCGGCTCTATGAGTCGGGGTTTTATCCCGGACAATACCAGTCCGTTGGATCTTTCCACTTGCCCGTTCGATGCGGGGTGGGCGACTGAGGTGACATCTAACCGGATCTTCTTTTCTCGGCAGAACCTCGCGAATGCTCCTTCGGCAAAATTTGTTCCATTATTAGTTATGATGCTATGGGGATAGCCATAACTTAGGATTTTATCCTTGAGAAATTTTACTGCCGTTGCCCCATCACATTTTCGAATTGGTTTTACGTCAATCCACTTGGTGAACTTGTCAACCATAACTAGGATATGGGTCATTCCTCCTTTTGCCAGCTTAAATGGCCCTACCATATCTAGGCACCATACAGCAAATGGCCAGGTAATAGGGATAGTTTTCAGCTCCGACATTGGTGAATGAGTTTTTGTGGCGTATCTCTGACAGCCATTGCATTTTCTCACCAAGTCCTCTGCTTGTTCCAAAGCATTGGGCCAATAAAATCCATGTCGGAAGGCTTTTGCCACTAATGCCCTTGAGGAAGCATGGTGACCACACTCCCCTTGGTGAATATCCCGGAGTATGTCAAGTCCTTTCTCCGGATCAACACACCGTTGTAGTACTGTTGTCACACTCCTCTTGTATAGTTCGGCATTAATAATTGTATAGCCATTTGCCCTTCGCTGGACCTGCCTTGAGCTTAACTCATCATCCGGTAGAATTCCTTCTTTCAAGAAATCAAATATTGGCTTGGCCCAGGATGGTATAGCCCGGACTAGAAACGGCTCCTCCTCAATTTCCATCGCATCTACCGACATAACTCCTGCCGGATCAGACTGATCAATCCCCGGGTTTGCTGAGGCAGTCCTCGGGTTTGCTGAAGCAGTCCCCGGGTTTGCTGAGGTATTTCCCCACTCTATCTCCATAGGTGCAGCTCCTGATCTGGGAAGTGATGGGATATAAATTGAATCTGATTCGGGTGATGGTATGATAGATGGTTTTCTTAAGTGCTCCAAAGCCACGTTTGGCGGAATTGATTGCCGGGATGAGCCTAGCTTGGACAACGTATCTGCTGCCTCATTTTCAATCCGAGGTATGTGATGGAACTCACATCCTTCGAAGAACCCACTTATTTTCTGAACATGGAATCTATATAACGCCATGTTAGCATCCAGGGCATCCCAATTTCCAGACACTTGTTATACCACCATCCGAGTCTCCAAAGCATTGTATTCGACGTATTCCCACTTCTTTTGCTACTTTGAGACCATGTACTAACGCTTTGTACTCCGCCACATTATTCGAGGCATTGAGTGGATCTGGAGGACATACTTCAGCTGATCCTTCTTGGACGAGGTCAGCACTACTCCGGTGCCCAACCCATCTTTCAGTTTTGATCCATCGAAATGCATTCTCCAGTAATTAGAGTCCGGCAGGGGTGGTTCGTATTGCATCTCGGTCCAATCCACAAAGAAATCCGCCACGGCTTGTGACTTGATTGCATCCCTTCTATTGAATTGTGGCGCATAGGGAGCTAACTCGATTGCCCACTTTGCTATTTAGCCGCTTGCGCCTTTGTTACTCATAATCTCCGAAATGGGTGCCTCACATATCACCTTGATGGGGTGTTCCTCAAAATAATGCTTGAGTTTCTTGGCCGACATATATACGTCGTATGCCATCTTTTGATAGTGAGGGTAGTTCCGTTTTGAGGCTGATAATACCTCACTCGGATAATAAACCGGCCTTTGCACCGACTTTCCTTCTTCTTCGCGCTCCACTATGATTATTGCACTTACGACTCGGTTGGTCGCGGCTACGTAGAGCAACATTGGCTCCTTGGGTAATGGTGCCGCTAGGATTGGAGCAGTAGATAGCATTTCCTTTAATTCTTGAAACGCTAGGTCCGCCGGTGGCGTCCATGTGAATTTGTCTGCTTTTTTCATCAACTGATAGAGGGGCAGGGCCTTCTCTCCCAACCGACATACGAACCGACTTAACGATGCCAGGCAACCTGTAAACTTCTGCACATCATTAAGGCATATTGGTAATTCCATTCTTTCTATGGCTCAGATTTTTGTTGGATTAGTCTCGATTCCTTGGCCAGACACTAGAAAGCCGAGTAGCTTTCCTACGGGCACACCAAAAGTGCATTTCTCCGGGTTTAGTTTCATCCGGAATCTTCTCAAGTTTGCAAATGTTTGCCAGATATCCTCAAGGAGCGTATTGCTTTCCTTGGTTTTTATCACCACATCATCCACATAAACCTGCACATTCCGACCTATTTGGTCATGCAAGCATTTTTGCATGCATCGCTGGTACGTTGCTCCTACATTACATAATCCAAACGACATAGTGCGATAACAATAAGCCCCATACGGGGTAATAAACGCAGTCTTTATTTGATCATCCGGATTCAGGGGTATCTGGTGGAAACCAGAATACGCATCAATGAATGACAGTAGCTCACATCCTGCCGTTGAGTCTATGACTTGATCTATCCTAGGAAGTGGAAATGGATCCTTGGGACACACCTTATTCAGGTTTGTGTAATCAATACACATGTGCCATACCACAGCTACGTTCGGATCATCTTTCTTCTTTTCTACTAGCACCGGATTAGAGAGCCAGTCCGGATAGAGTACTTCCATGATAAACCCGGCCGCTAGTAGTCTTGCTATCTCATCTCCAATAACTTTCCTTCTATCTTTAGCGAAACGCCTGAGAGGCTGCTTTACCGGCTTTGCCCCGGGCCTTACGTTTAATGAGTGATCAGCCAACTCCCTCGGTCCACCTTGCAGATTCTGAGTAGACCAAGCAAAGATATCTCGATTCTAACAGAGGAAGTTGACGAGCTCGCTTTCCAATTTGTTGCTTAACCCGGCACCAATTGCGACTGTGCGTTCAGGGAACTGATCATCTATTGGCACCTTCTTTGTGTCTTTAGTTGCCTGGAATGACACACTTCCATGCGGGTTAGTCAGTGCTGGCATATGTAGTTGTGCGGATTGAGCTAATGCCGCTACCTCTAGTATCTTTCTTTTTTCCTGAGCTATCATGAGTGATTCGGCTAAGTTAGATCCGGCCAAGGCGCACTCGATCGAACGCCGGAAGTCCCCTAACACGGTTATCACGCCCCTTGGTCCAGGCAGTTTCATCTTCAGGTAGCTGATGTGGGTAGTTGCCATGAACTTGTTCAGCGCTGGCCTGCCGAGTAATGCATGATAAGTGCTCTCCAGATTCACCACTTCAAACTCAAAATTCTCAGTTCGGCAATTATCTCTTGTGCCGAACAATACGTCAACTCGGACCTTCCCAATTGGTTCGCAGGAAATGCCTGGCACAATGCCATGAAAAGTGGTTCTCGTTGCTTGCATCATGTTCTCTGTTACTCCCAACTTGTGCATGGTGTCCTTGTACATAATGTTGATACTACTGCCATTGTCCATCAGTACCTTGGAAAATCGCACATTGAGATTCGGCCCATTGAACGTCGGATCCAGGACTAGAGCATAGGTTCCCGGGCTTGGCATGATCTTTGGGTGATCCTTGATACTCCATGTGATTTCTTGATCGGCCCAGGGCATATATCTTGGCACAGCCGACATTACCGCGTTCACCTCCATATGCCGGCGCTTCAAGCTTTTCCGGTCATTTTCTTCCGTGGTAAACACACAGTAACTTTGCTGATGTTCCCTGTACTCGTTCTGCCTTTCGTTTTCGTGGTAACCATGACCTTGTCGCTGGTTATCGTCTACCCTATGTACCGTATCCCTTTCATACCTCGGTGGAGGCGGTGGCAACATCAGTTGTTGTCCATTTCCCCCATTAGTAATGGTGGCCGTGGCGCCTCGTTTCTAGGTGCCTCGTTCCGAGGTGTCTGAGCATTCCCCGAACTGCCCTGTTCTAACTTCCTCATCCACTCACATTGCTGGGTCGTATGATTCGCCGGACTGTTCGGACTTGGTGTATGAAATTTGCAAGGTTGATCCAACATAGACTCGAAAGTATACCTCGGCCTATCCTTACGTTCTTGCCATTGCTTTTTCTGCTCCGGGGTCCAAGGCTTTCTCCCTTCGTTTTTCTATTGCTAGCTCTGCCCTCCAGTTTTTTGGCGTTGGCTTGCTCCGGCATTGGGCTGATCCTGGTCTACCGCTGCCACCTGTTGCGAGCTGTATCTATAGTCTGGACGCTCGTCCCTTCTTTTTCCTTAGAAATCATTCCTTCTTGATGACCCGGAGATATCTCGGTTGTAATACTCCTCGTTTGCCTCGCTCGACATTAGTCGGGGTTGCGTTGGATCTCCCAGGCATATGAATATGCAATCCGGATCGTTTCAGCCAGAGTAGTTGGCATATCTCGCTGCAACCTCTGCCACAGCATACTTCCATATCTACACCCTTGGGCGAACCACGCAATAGCTTGTGATTCAATTACACCTTCGCACGAGTTACGCATGTTACACCAACGGGTTAGGAAATCTCGGTCCAGCTCATTCGATCTTTGCCTGCACAGCGCTAGAGTTTGCGGCCTGTTTGGCCTCTTATAGGTGCTCGAGAAATTGCTCACGAATAAATCCTGAAAATCTAACCAACAGTTAACGCTTCCTAGTGGTAAGTTGTTCAGCCAAACTTGCGCTGATCCTTCCAACATTTGCGGCACATATCTCACTGCCCATCTTAAATTCCCCGTTGCGATCTTGACTGCTGTTGCATAGTCAATCAACCAATCCTCCGGCCTTGTACTACCATCATAAGTTCGGGTTCCTCTGGCCAGCTGAAAGTTCGGTACCGGTGGCTCGTTCATGATCCGGGGCCCAAAGCATGCTGGACCCGATGGACCTTGTATCTCAATTTTCTCAAACCTATAGATCATGTCCAATTTCAGCCTTGCGTCATCCGGTTGCAAGTTCCTGCTCCCCAGCCTAGACCCAATGATGTTGTGATCCGGTCTAGGGTATCTGTCGTTGACCATAGCCGAATAACCATCATTATATCTTTCCTGATCCGGACGAGCATCCTGTTGTTGTGCTGCTTGTCCTACACTTCCCTCTTGCCGAGGTGCGCGTTGCTGCTATTGCCGAGGTACGTTTCGCCCTGCCCGCGCGGGATCATGTTGTCCGGCATTTCCGTTGACAATGTTCCTCTAACCGGCATTGCCTTGGTCACGGTTAGCTTGTCTAGGGGCACCTCGGCTGGTACTGTGCCTATCCTCATCAGCTTTCACCGTTTGCCTTTTCCGGCCCTTACCGAATCGTAAGGGACCATTTGTTTATCTCTTCTTCCGGAGTTTACTACCTCTTCTCTCCTAGGGTTGTGACCCGGAGATGATGCGGCTCCTCTGGATCTCGTCGGGTTGTTCCTGGCCGAATGTACCACTTGTGATGCTCCTGGTGGTGCCGGGTTTACCTTGTTCATTTATTCATTTTGCTGGCAAGCAACCCTCAGCAAATGATTTACCCTCTCTTGTTGCCTTTGCTGGGCCTCTCCAGTCAAACCTTCTAATTCGGACGCAGCCACGTTTGCTACCCTGAGGTTCTTTGCCGGGGTACTGTACCGATCCAACCCTCCTGTAACTATTGTGGCCGTCTGACCTGGCCTAGGCTCGTACTCCTTGTCAATCTCAGTGATCAAGTTTCTGCCCCGGATTTTCACTCCATCTATACGGTTTGCCTTAGCATAATCTCTCAAGGTGATGTTCAACGACTGATGCAGCTCTACTACTTTATTTGCTCCAGCTAACATTTTCCGCCTAGTTTCCTCTAACTCAACTTGTGCATGACCGGATCTACCACAGGTGCTATTGGCATTGCTAAGCTATCTATCGCTTGCTAGAGCACATTCTCTAGCCTTTCTAGTGGAGGAAACCTAGACCTAGTCTGCTTTGGCGTTACCTCCGGCTCTGGCGCCGGATCCTTGCTCGATTTTGCGTCAGGCACGGACATTAGGACCTCAACGCTGCTAGTGGGGCGGGTGATACGCACTCCGCGAGCCGCGCTAAGAGGTGGCTCGCCTCCTTCGATGATGCGTCGCGGATGAACGCAGGACTCTGATGACCCACAAGTATAGGGGGTGTATCGCAGTATTTTCGATAAGTAAGAGTGTCGAACCCAACGAGGAGCAGAAGGTGTTGGCTAGTGGTATGTGATACATTGCAAATGTATCTATAATTTTTGATGTTCCATGCTTAGTTTTATCCACTTTCTTGTGTTTTGTTGCAACTTTGGAGTACTTTTCATATGATTTCTTGGACTAACCTATTAACAAGAGCCACAGTGCCAGCTGCCTGTTTTTTGCTGTTTTTGGTTCCAGGAAAGTCAGAAAATGAATATTCTCGGAATTGGACGGGACAAAAGCCAAAGTGCCTATTTTTCCGAAGTGATCAAGTGCCAGAATACAAGACGGAGAGGGACCAGGGGCCACCACACCACCTGGCCACGCGGCCCAGCCTGGCCCGCGCCAGGGGGTGGTGAGGCCAGCCTTGGCACCCCCTCGGCCTCCCCTTCCGACTATAAGATGCCCTCGGGATGAAAACCCTAAGTACCCGATCAAAAATCCACGAAAGAGTATGTAGCCGCCGTCATCTCCATCCCTAGATCGGGAGGGATCTGAAGCTCTTCCCGGCACCCTGCCGGAGAGGGGAATTCACCCTGGAGGCCTTCTTCATCACCATGCAAGCCTTCGGTGTGATGCGTGAGTAGTTCATCCTTGGACTACGGATCCATGTAGTAGCTAGATGGCTGGTTTCTCCTCCTTTATGCTTTCATGTTTAGATCTTGTGAGCTCCGTTCATGATCAAGGTCATCTATTTGTAATCCATACATGTTGTGTTTGCGGGGATCCGATGGATATTGAGATGCTATTTCAGATTGATTATTGATTCTATCATGTCTTTGTTATTTGAGATCTTGCATGCTTTCCGTTGTTAGTAGCTATCTTGGCCAAGTAGATGCTAGCAACTTCAAGAGTTAGTATTTATGCTCGATAGTGGGTTCATGCCTCGGGTAATCTGGGGAAATGACAGAAATCTCTAAGGTACAAGATGTGTTGTTGCTACTAGGGAGAAAACAACAATCCTTTGTTTATAGAACAATTGTATTGTTTACTTTACACGTAGTTCGTAAAGCAATAATCTGTTGCTTGCAACTTAATACTGGAGGGGGTTCAGATGATAACCTGAAGGTGGATTATTAGTCATAGATGCAGTTGGATGGCGGTCTATGTATTATGTTGTAATGCCCAATCAAGTCTCAGAGGAGTCAAGATGATTAGTATATGCATGTATTGCTTTCTCTGTGTTTGTCAATTTGCCCCGCTGTAATTTGTTCACCCAGCATGTTATCTATCTAAGGAGAGCGACCTCTAGTGAACTATGGATCCCGGTCCTTGTCTTTTATATACAATCTACAATCTTTTACTGCTTTGTGTTTACTTTCTGCAGACTTTTACTTCTTTCCATTCGAAACGTTTAATCCTTTGTTTTCCGCAAAACACGATGAGATTGACAACCTCGTCGCAAGTTGGGGACAAAGTTCTGTGGTTGTGTTGTGCAGGTCTCCACGTTGCTACTAGCACCGGTAGTACACCCTGCCAAAGCTCAGCTAGTAACACCTTTGGGGTGTTTCCTTGCTCCTACTGGTTCGATTAAACCTTGGTTTCATAACTGAGGGAAACTTGCTGCTATGCTCATCATACCTTCCACTTGGGGTTCCCAACGAGCTCTACATCAACACCACCATCAAGCATTTTTCTAGGCGCCGTGCATTGAGCCATCAGTATGGATCAAGAATTCTCTGCAAATACTTAGCAAACGGATTTTTAGGGGTTTTCGATAAAGCAAGTAAACAAAGTACGAGTAAATAAAAGAAAGTAGGAATAAATGCAGCAAGTGGCCCAATCCTTTATGCAGCAAAGGACAAGCCAGTTGTATTACTTAAAATGACCAAACGTTCTCGAGGACACATGGGAAGACTGTCAAGTGCTTTCTCTTCATATAGTTGATTAATCTTCTTTAGCTTGCTAAGTGTTGTGTGGGTGAAACTGTGCTAATATACCGCCCCATCCAAGACTAATACATACTTGTGATTATACCCCTTGCAAACATTCGTAAGTACAAGAAAGTAATTAAGGTATAAACCTAACCACAGCTTTAAACTCTAAGACCCTTACGTCCCTTGTGCAATGGTTTCCTAATGGGGTTCAGGTTTCTGTCACTCCGGCAACCCCTACGATTAGTAGCCAAATACACAATGCATTCCCGTAGGCCCATATAGGTGAAGTGTCATGTAGTCGACGTTCACATGACACACTAGAAGAAGTACACCACAACTTAAATAACAATCTATTGAATCTTTCTCAACACAACTCCACTACTAACAACAAGACTTTTCCCATGTCCTCAAGAACAAAGCGAACTACTCACAAGACATCATATGGATCATGATCAGAGATGGAATAATGATGTATAACAATCTAAACATAAACAATAATTCAATGGTTCACTGATACGTCCATTTTGCATCACTATTCTATGTCTTAATTCACTATTATTCTTTGATATATTTCGTATTGAGAGGTGATACTTATGTTATTTCATCTACTTTTGCATGGTTGATTACTTTTGGAGCATGGGCCGCTGCAGTCAGGATTCTGATGGAAAAGGTGCTGTTTGCAGGCAAAATTCGCGAAGATCAGAAAATCCGGAAAAATATACGGAAAATCCTATTTTTCCAGAAGACTAAGGATGCCAGAAGATGGAGTGGAGGTGGGCCACAGGGGGGCCACACCACCCCATGGCGCGGGCAGGCCTAGGCCGCGCCTGGAGGTGGTGTGGCCGCCCTGGCCCACTCCAGCCTCTCCCCTCTGGCGTATATCATCCTCCCGAAACCCATAGACTCGGGGAGCGACCACAGAAAGATTTCGCCGCCTCTACGGGGCAGAAAACACTGAGAGATAAAGATCTCTCCGGCAGACAGATTTCTGCCGGGGGAATTCCTTCCCGGAGAGGGGAGATCGTCGCCATCAACACCACCATCAAGCTAGACTTCATCGGGATCATCATCATCATCACCACCATCATCACCATCAGCACCCTCATCACCATCTCCATATTGCTGTAACAATTGAGTTGAATCTTGCATTAGTTCATAGGGGAAACTTTCCCGGTGTTGATTACTCTTTGTAGTTGATGCTAATGAGTGAACCGTTGAATTGTTGTTTATGTTCAGATTGTTATACATCATTATTCCATCTCTGATCATGATCCATATGATGTCTTGTGAGTAGTTCGTTTTGTTCTTGAGGACACGGGAGAAGTCTTGTTGTTAGTAGTGGAGTTGTGTTGAGAAAGATTCAATAGATTGTTATTTAAGTTGTGGTGTACTTCTTCTAGTGGTGTCATATGAACGTCCACTACATGACACTTCACCTATATGGGCCTAGGGGAATGCATTGTGTATTTGGCTACTAATCCTAAGGGTTGCCGGAGTGACAGAAACCTGAACCCCCGTTAGGAAACCATTGCACAAGGGACGTAAGGGTCTTAGAGTTTAAAGCTGTGATTAGGTTTCTACCTTAATTACTTTCTTGTACTTACGGATGTTTGCAAGGGGTATAATCACAAGTATATATTAGTCTTGGATGGGGCGGTACATTAGCACAGGTTCACCCACACAACACTTAGCAAGCTAAAGAAGATTAATCGACTATATGAAGCGAAAGCACTTAACAGTCTTCCCATGTGTCCTCGAGAACGTTTGGTCATCTTAAGTAATACAACCGGCTTGTCCTTTGCTGCATAAAGGATTGGGCCACTTGCTGCATTTATTCCTACTGTCTTTTATTTACTCATACTTTGTTTACTTGCTTTATCAAAAACCCCTAAAAATCCATTTGCTAAGTATTTGCAGAGAATTCCTGATCCATACCACTAGCCAGCACCTTCTGCTCCTCGTTGGGTTCGACACTCTTACTTATCGAAAATACTGCGATACACCCCCTATACTTGGGGGTCATCAAGACTATTTTCTGGCGCCGTTGCCGGGGAGTAAAGCACTATTGTAGAGTGGAACTGGTAAAGGAAACTTCTACTGTGAGTATTGTATACTTCTGTTAGTTGCTTTATTTTCGTTATGGATAATTCGCTGAGTTTCTTATTTGGTAATGTTACTACCACTGCTAAGGTAGCAGATAAGCCACCACCTGCTGAGAATGATGTTTTCAAAATACCTACAAGAATTATTGATCGTGTTATGGATAACTACTATGTTGGGGATGGAACTATCCATCCCGGTGATCATTTACTCTTTATACACGAATTATGCGGGTTGTTCAAGTGTGCAGGTATTACTACAGATCAAGTTAAGAAGAAGTTATTCTCATTATCACTTAAAGGAAGAGTTGAGGACTGGTATAAGCTGTTGAAGAATGGTCAAGCTCTGGAATGGGAGGAAATAGTGCCTCTCTTTTATTCAAAGTTTTATCCTCCTAGTGAGATTCATAAAGATCGGAATCAAATATACAACTTTTGGCCTCTTGATGGAGAGAGTACAGCTCAAGTTTGGGGGAGATTGAAGTTACTAATGCTCAAATGTCCCATTCATGAGCTCCCCAACAATATTATTATCAACAACTTTTATGCAAGGCTCCCTCTACATGATAAAGATTTATTGGATGCTTCTTGTGCTGTATCATTCACTCGCATGGAAGAAGAAGCTAAATGGGACCTTCTAGATCGTATTCAAGACAATACTAAAGCTTGGGAGAATGACAAAGGTAGAAAGTCAGGTATAAATTATGATTATGAATGCATTGAATCTTTTATGGGAACTGACGACTTTCAAAATATTAAAAATGCTTATGGTCTAGACTCTCAAGCTATTGCTTCTTATTTTAAGGCTTTTGCTCCTTATATTGAAGTGCCTAAAAAGAAGTGGAATAAGTATCATGAACCTTATAAAGATATTGCTAAGAGTGTTCCTGCAAGAAGTACTGAAGTTTATACTGCTAATCATGTTTTACCTGAACCTTATATTGAGAAGATGCCTTTTCCAGTTAAGGTAAAGGAACATTCTATGATGCTAGTATGGTAGATGAAAGTATGAATAAAGTTGTTGAACCTGATAAACAAATGGTTAATGAACCTATAATAGCAAATGTGAAAGACTTTGTCACTAAGTATGAGGAAGAGGGACACACTATCCTTTGTAAGGATACCTCTAATATTGTTTCACATAGTAGTGTTATGAGAGCTAGTATTCCTGCGTTTTATGTTAGAATAAGTGATCATTTCTATGATAGTCCTTGTGATAGCTATATTGTTAAGTTTATGCATGATACTGAAAGTTACTATGAGAGAGGGAAAAGTGTTCTTATGCATCTCAATAATATCAAGTTTCCTCGTTTTATGCTGAAAGTTTTTATGTTGCACTTCTTTTGCCTTCTTATGCAAGTTGCCTTTGGTTCCAATAACTTGTTTGTTTACAAAATCCCCTTGAATAGGAAGTGGGTTAGACTTAAATGTGTGTGTGTGTGTGTTTGCTTCCTAATGCTCTCTTTCGCTTCAATTCATATTCCTATGAGAGCTTCTTCAAAATTATCATGCTCATCTTAATGGCTATAAAGAAAGAGCTTTATGGGAGACAACCCAATTTGTTTTTTCTTTCAGTTTTTTCTTCGTTTCTTTGAGTCTTGGAAGTTATTACTTCGGTAATAACCGCTCCTTATCCGTTTTGTTTGGTTTTTGTGTCAAGATCAACCTATAATGAGAGAGAAGTAAGATTTGGGAAAGTTGCTGTCCCGAAACAGATTTTTGTGCTTCACCGTAAAAATTCGTGAGAGATCTTTGTAAGTCGGATTGAGCTGAAAGTTTTTATGCTTCGGCCCCAGGTTGTTATTTAACTTTCGTTAGTTTTGCACTTTTTGATTTGAGCAACAGAAGATTTTCGAAAAATTGATCTTTAACTGCTGGTCTGTTTTGACAGATTTTGCCAATCTTGCATTTGCTTCTTTATTCGATTTCCTTTTTGAACTCTTTTTGGGATTTCGGAAGGTGTTGCTACAGTAGCTTTTGTTTTGATGGTTTTCAGTTGAAAGTTGAACTCAAAAGGTTTTGTCACTTCGCTTATACTAATGTTGCCAATGAGAATTGTGTGAAGTTTTGTGTGAAAGAAATTTTCAGGAAGTGGAGATAATGGTGCAATAAGGAAGAAAAGGGTTTTATGACTCAAGTAATAAGTATATGAAGATGAAGATATTGATGATTCAAGTGGTGACTCCGGAAGGATCCACTAAATATACCAAATTCAGAGACCTGCAGAGTCCGTTTCCAACTAGGTAACAGTTCTGGTAAGAAAAGTTCCGCGAAAATACAATCCAACTATATTTTTGCAGTTTTCAATCAATAGGGAAAGCTACGAAGCGGAAAAGGGACGGAAACGGAGCCAGGGGGCCCACACCACCCCATGGCGCGGGCCCACCCCTGGTCGTGCCACCAGGTGGTGAGGCCACCCAGGACTCCGCCTCCGACCCGTTTTCACCCAGTACCTTCCTTTTGATATGAAACTTCATAATATATAATCCCCCGGATCCCCCGAGGTCCGTCTATCGTTTTTTTGTCATGTTTTTGTTTCGATCTGTTTCTACCAGGACATACTCTTTGGAAGTTTAGAAGCACAATGGTGTCCGCCAAGGATAAAGGGAAGGAGCCCATGGAGGAAGACCTCCAAGACCCCGGGAAGGAGAAGGAGATCAAGAGTGAAGGTGAAGAGGAGCAAGGCCAACATCCACACACCGGCACTACCACTGCAAGCATTGGAGTGGTGACGAAACCTGCCAGGGTTAGAAGGACTCCGCGGATGCAGACTGGCGGGAAAGTTCCCCGTCACAGTTTGGCTCCAAGGTCACTTCCTCCACACACCAAGAATCCCTTTCATACCTTCACCCATAACCATGCAGGAAAAGAAGACTTCAAGGAGGAAGAACGGAAAAAGAATCACGGGAGCTGGGATCCACAAACTGAAATGATCACGAGTCGTATTGAGCACAACTTGGAATTGATTCGTACTCTCACCATCAAGATTGAGGACTTTGGGAAATTGATCAGAGAGCTCATCGAGAGGATACCACCACCACCGAAGGAGTAACTCGTCATCAGGTTTGGCATCCCCTTGGTTTGTTCCAAGCTTGGGGGAGTGTCGCGGTATCACATCACTATCTTCTATCTTTTTACCTTATTACTAGAGTCATATCATGAATAAAGGAGTTATTATGTAGTATGGTTTGCATTATGGAAGTGTCCCCTCTCTCGTTAGATTATATCCCTTGGTGTGAGTTGCCGTTATGGTTTATTAATGAGAAGTTCTATCATTCACTCTTTTGCATAGCTTATATTAGTTTTCAATTGGTGGTTATATGTTTGATCTTGTTGTTAGTATTGGTATCACTTTGGGATCATTGAGTTAATTTAGTTGGTTTTGGAAAACCTTGCTCGGTCAGTAGCAACACCTTTTTGAGAGTTGAAAAGGAAAGATAGAAGTACTCTAGAGAAAAATAATTTCATCATCTTTCTTTCTTGATTTGCTCATAAGTCTAGAATTCTCTAGTTAAGATCTTTTGTGCTTCCAAGGAAGATTGCATGTTTGTCTTTATCACTTGTATGTTTGGTTGTTTCCTTCAACTCTTGTACTTGCTACCCAGCCTTGCTAGCCAAAAACCTGTACTGAGAGGGTATTCTTCTCGTGCATCCACCTCCTTTAAACCAAAACCTTTGCCATTTGCGTCCACCATACCTACCTAGTAGCATTATTGCTATTCCAAGTAAATTCTTGTTTTGTCTACCTCCCAAATTAAACTTGTTATGTGAAAATTAGTGATTAAAGCTCTCACGAACTTGATGGCACACTTTACTTTCTTGCATTTAATAAACTTGAACCATTGTGCTCACCTATGTTGCGTATATGCTTGCGCTTTGTAAGTTGTGAATTAGCAGAACCATGGTGTCATGGGGAATGCTTTCAACATTGCACTGGTGCTTTGTACCAAGTTGATATCATGTTCTTTTGTATATGGATGTCGTCGGTGTGAAATGAAAGGGGAGCTTGTAAGTCCATGGAGTTATGCATGTGTGTTAGAGAAACGCCTGGGCCGCTGGTCTAATCCATGCTGACATGGTGGAAACCTGCAGCGTAACCATAACGAGTATCTATGAAGCATTCTTCTTATAAAAAAAGAGATATAGATTGAGAAAAAAGAAAAAAAAGATATTATGAAAAGAGGAAAGAGAGAAAAAAGCACCATATTCCCATGGTAAATAAGAAGATTGCTGAGATACTTGTTGTTTGCTTGTCTTGTCATTTTGATATGGGGATTCTTCCGTATCATCGGGCAAGGGGTACCCCGTTGGCGGTTCTCAATGATACACATATGCTTACGATGACAAGAACTTACCGGTGACTAAACGTGAGTAGCATGAGGAGCGGCCCTCGTATTCAAGGGACATGAGATTCTAAACTTACAACTTGTCAATGCATATCCTCATTTTTGATCACTTTAACCTTAATCACCTAAAGATGCCTATGATAGGGGCAATGAGAGCTGAAAGCTAGTAAGTATCATAATTTTTGGGAGCTCTTTATGAGACTTGAAATCCCTGCTTCCCTATGCGAAGGGCCTTTCTTTTACTTTGCAGTTGAGTCAGTAAACCTATTCCCTTCTATCTCAGCAAGTATTTTGAGTTGATGTGTTTCATTCATTCATATGATGATTTATTCAATTATGTTTCTTATGTTCCTTGTTTTGCACATTGCTCTTGTCTTGATGTTTACTACTTTGAAAGCTATCATTGAAAAGCCAGCTATTTGTGAACTCCAGCAAATTATCAACTATTCTTCGACCAAGAGCAAAGTTTGCCATTACCAATTATGATTCACTTCATGTATCTTTATTGTGTTTCCTTTACTCATTGCAAGTTGAGTTATATAATAGTGAGTTGTCTTCTATTATGATCTATGTATTTGATGAATGTGATGCTTCTTGTCCGTATTCTTTTATCGACTCTTCACTCCATAAACCTGAGGCCATGTTTATTGAGCTCAGTTTCGCTTGGGGACAAGCGAAGTCTAAGCTTGGGGGAGTTGATACGTCCATTTTGCATCACTATTCTATGTCTTCATTCACTATTATTCATTGATATATTTCATATTGAGAGGTGATAATTATGTTATTTCATCTATTTTTGCATGGTTGATGACTTTTGGAGCATGGACCGCTACAGTCAGGATTCTGATGGAAAAGGTGCTGTTTGGAGGCAAAATTTACGAAGATCAGAAAATCCGGGAAAATATACGGAAAATCCTATTTTTCCAGAAGACTAAGGATGCCAGAAGATGGAGTGGAGGTGGGCCACAGGGGGCCCACACCACCCCATGGCGCGAGCAGGCCTAGGCCGCGCCTGGAGGTGGTGTGGCCGCCCTGGCCCACTCTAGCCTCTCCCCGCTGGCGTATATCATCCTCCTGAAACCCTAAGACTCGGGGAGCGACCACAGAAAGATTCCACCACCTCTGCGGGGCGGAAAACACCAAGAGAGAAAGATCTCTCCGGCAGACAGATTTCTGTCGGGGGAATTCCTTCCCGGAGAGGGGAGATTGTCGTCATCAACACCACCATCAAGCTGGACTTCATCGGGATCACCATCATCATCATCACCACCATCATCACCATCAGCACCCTCATCACCATCTCCATATTGCTGTAACAATTGAGTTGAATCTTGCATTAGTTCATAGGGGAAACTTTCCCGGTGTTGATTACTCTTTGTAGTTGATGCTATTGAGTGGACCGTTGAATTATTGTTTATGTTTAGATTGTTATACATCATTATTCCATCTCTGATCATGATCCATATGATGTTTTGTGAGTAGTTCGTTTTGTTCTTGAGTACATGGGAGAAGTCTTGTTGTTAGTAGTGGAGTTGTGTTGAGAAAGATTCAATAGATTGTTATTTAAGTTGTGGTGTACTTCTTCTAGTGGTGTCATGTGAACGTCGACTACATGACACTTCACCTATATGGGTCTAGGGGAATGCATTGTGTATTTGGCTACTAATCGTAGGGGTTGCCGGAGTGACAGAAACATGAACCCCCGTTAGGAAACCATTGCACAAGGGACCTAAGGGTCTTAGAGTTTAAAGTTGTGGTTAGGTTTCTACCTTAATTACTTTCTTGTACTTACGGATGTTTGCAAGGGGTATAATCACAAGTATGTATTAGTCTTGGATGGGGCGGTACATTAGCACAGGTTCACCCACACAACACTTAGCAAGCTAAAGAAGATTAATCGACTATATGAAGCGAAAGCACTTGACAATCTTCCCATGTGTCCTCGAGAACGTTTGGTCATCTTAAGTAATACAACCGGCTTGTCCTTTGTTGCATAAAGGATTGGGCCACTTGCTGCATTTATTCCTACTGTCTTTTATTTACTCGTACTTTGTTTACTTGCTTTATCAAAAACCCCTAAAAATCCGTTTGCTAAGTATTTGTAGAGAATTCCTGATCCATACCACTAGCCAGCACCTTCTGCTCCTCGTTGGGTTCGACACTCTTACTTATCGAAAATACTGCGATACACCCCCTATACTTGTGGGTCATCATTCACTCAATAGCATCAACTACAAAGAGTAATCAACACCGGGAAAGTTTCCCCTATGAACTAATGCAAGATTCAACTCAATTGTTACAACAATATGGAGATGGTGATGAGGGTGCTGATGGTGATGATGGTGGTGATGATGATCCCAACGAAGTCCAGCTTGATGGTGATGTTGATGGCGACGATCTCCCCTCTCCGGGAAGGAATTCCCCCGGCAGAAATATGTCTCCTGGAGAGATCTTTCTCTCTCGGTGTTTTCTGCCCCGCAGAGGCGGTAGAATCTTTCTGTGGTCGCTCCCCGAGTCTTAGGGTTTCGGGAGGATGATATACGCCAGAGGGGAGAGGCTGGAGTGGGCCAGGGTGGCCACACCACCTGCTGGCGCGGCCTAGGGCTCCCCGCGCCAGGGGGTGGTGTGGGCCCCCTGTGGCCCATCTCCAGTCCCCCTTCTGGCTTCCTTCGTCTTTTGGAAAAATAGGATTTTCCGTATATTTTCCTGGATTTTCTGATCTTCGCGAATTTTGCCTCCAAATAGCACCTTTTCCATCAGAATCCTGACTGCAGTAGTCCATGCTCCAAAAGTCATCAACCATGCAAAAAAACAGATGAAATAACATAAGTATCATCTCTCAATACGAAATATATCAATGAATAATAGTGAATTAAGACATAGAATAGTGATGCAAAATGGACGTATCAACTCCCCCAAGCTTAGACTTCGCTTGTCCCCAAGCGAAACTGAGCTCAATAAACATGGCCTCAGGTTTATGGAGTGAAGAGTCGATAAAAGAATACGGACAAGAAGCATCACATCCATCCAATGCATAGATCATAATAGAAGACAACTCAATATTATATAACTCAACTTGCAATGAGTAAAGGAAACACAATAAATATACATAAAGTGAATCATAATTGGTAATGGCAAACTTAGCTCTTGGTCAAAGAATAGTTGATAATTTGCTGGAGTTCACAAATAACTGGTTTTCAAAGATAGCTTTCAAAGTAGTAAACATCAAGATAAGAGCAATGTGCAAAGCAAGGAACATAAGAAACATGATTGAATAAATCATCATATGAATGAATGAAACACAACAACTCAAAATACTTGCTGAGAAAGAAGGGACTAGGTTTACTGACTCAACCACAAAGTAAAAGAAAGGCCCTTCGCAGAGGGAAGTAGGGATTGCAAGTCTCATAAAGAGCTCCCAAAAATTATGATACTTATTAGCTTTCAACTCTCATTGCCCCTATCATAGGAATCTTTAGGTGATTAAGGTTAAAGTGACACAACTAAGAGGATATGCTTGACAAGTTATAAATTGAAGTCTCATGCCCCTTACTTATGAGTACCGATCCTCATGCTACTCAACTTCAGTCACGAGCAAGCTCTTGTCATTGTAAATACATGCATATCATTGAGAACCGCCAACGGGGTACCCCTTGCACATGACATAGGAGATATCCCATAATCAAAATGACAAGGCAAGCAGACAGTGAGCATCTCAGCGATCTTTTTATTTTCTATTTGCATAGGTTTTTATTGAGGATGCTTCATAGAATGCTCACTATAGTTATGCTGCAAGTTTCCACTTTTATTTCACACCGTCGGGATCCATAAGCAAAAGAACATGATATCAACTAGGTACAAGTACCAATGAAGTGTTGAAAGCGTTCCCCATGATACATGGTTCTGCTAACTTCAACTCATAAAGCGCAAGCATATACGCAACAAATAAGGACCCAATGGTTCAAGTTTATTAAATGCAAGAAAGTAAAGTGCCCCATCAAGTTCGGAGAGCTTTAATCACTAATTTTCACATAACAAGTTTAATTTGGGAGGTAGATAAAACAAGAATTTACTTGGAATAGCAATAATGCTACTAGGTAGGTATGGTGGACAAAAATGGAAAAGGTTTTGGTTTAAAGGAGGTGGATGCACGAGAAGAAATCCCTCTCAGTATAGGTTTTTGGGTAGCAAGGTTGGGTAGCAAGTATAAGAGTTGAAGGAAACAAACAAGCATACAAGTGATAAAAACAAACATGCAATGTTATTTGGAAGCACAGGAGATCTTAACTAGAGAATACTAAACTTATGAGCAAATCAAGAAAGAAAGATGATGAAATTATTTTTCTCTAGAGTACTTCTATCTTTTTCTTCAACTCTCAAAAATAGTGTTGCTACTGACCGAGCCAGGTTTGCCAAAACCAACTAAATTAACTCAATGATCCCAAAGTGATACCAATACTAACAACAAGATCAATCATATAACCACGAATTGAAAACTAATATAAGTTATGCAAAAGAGTGAATGATAGAACTTCTCATTAATAATCCATAACGGCAACTCACACCAAGGGATACATATCTAACGAGAGAGGGGACACCTCCATAATGCAAACCATCCTATATAATAACTCCTCTATTCATGATATGACTCTACTAATAAGGTAAAAAGATAGAAGATAGTGATGTGATACCGCGGCACTCCCCCAAGCTTGGAACAAACCAAGGGGATGCCAAACCTGATGACGAATTACTCCTTTGGTGGTGGTGGTAGTATTTTCTTAGTTGACGTGAGGAAATCTTCCAACATCTTGCGAAGCCTATCATTCTCCCACTAAAGAATGTCCACCTTCCTCCTCAAGTCTCGGTACTTATCACAGAACTCCTTAGTGACTCGTAGGGCTTCCGTTGATGCAGGGCAAGAGGCTAAAAGTACCAACCCCTGCTTGGAGTCTTGGAGATCTTCCTTCATGGGCTCCTTCCCTTTATCCTTGGCAGACACCATTGTGCTTCTAAACCTTCAAGAATAGTTCCTGGCAGAAATAGATTGAAACAAAAACACGACGAAAACACGATATACGAACCTCGGAAGATCCGGGGGGGGTTATATATTACGAAGTTTCATAACAAGAGGAAGGTATTGGGTGAAGACAAGTCGGAGGCGGAGTCCGGGGTGGACTCACCACCTGGTGGCGCGGCCAGGGGTAGGCCCGCGCCACAGGGTGGTGTGAGCCACCCTGGCTCCGTTTCCGTCCCTTTTTCGCTTCTTAGCTTTCCTTATTGACTAAAAACTGCAAAAATATAGTTGGATAGTATTTTCGCGGAACTTTTCTTACCAGAACTGTTACCTATTTGAAAACAGACTCTGCAGGTCTCTGAATTTGGTATCTAGTGGATTCTTCCGGAGTCACCACTTGAATAACATCAATATCTTCATCTTCATACGCTTATTACTTGAGTCATAAAACCCTTCTCTTCCTTATTACACCATTGTCTCCACTTCCTGGAAATTTCTTTCACACAAAACTTCACACAGTTCTCGTTAGCAACATTAGTATAAGTGAAGTGATAAAACCTTTTGAGTCCAACTTCAACTGAAAACCATCAAAACATAAGCTACTATAGCAACTCCTTCCGAAAACCCAAAAAAGAATTCAAAAAGGAAATCGAATAAAGAAGCAAATGCAAGAGTGGCAAAATCTGTCAAAACAGACTAGCATGTAAAGATCAATTTTTTCGAAAATCTTCTGTTGCTCAAATCAAAAAGTGCAAAACTAATGAAAGTTAAATAACAACCTGGGGCAGAAGCACAAAAAAATTACCGCTCAATCCGACATACAAAGATCTCTCATGAATTTTTACGGTGAAGCACAAAAAATCTGTTTCGGGACAACAACTTCCCCAATTCTTACTTCTCTCTCATTAGAGGTTGATCTTGACACAAAAACCAAACAAAACGGATAAGGAACGGTTATTACCAAAGTAATAACTTCCAAGACTCAAAGAAACAAAAACAAACTGAAAGCAAAAACAAATTGGATTGTCTCCCAAAAAGCTCTTTCTTTATAGCCATTAAGATGGGCATGCTAATTTTGAAGATGCTCGCATAAGAATATGAATTGAAGTGAAAAAGAGCATTAAGAGGCAAAAACACACACACACAGACACATTTAAGTATAACCCACTTCCTATGCAAGGGAATTTTGTAAACAAACAAGTTGTTGAAACCAGAGGCAACTTGCATAAGAAGGCAAAAGAAGTGTAACATAAAAACTTTCAACATAAAACGAGGAAACTTGATATTATTGAGATGCATAAGAACACTTTTCCCTCTCTCATAGTAACTTTCAGTATCATGCATAAACTTAAGAATATAGCTATCACAAGGGCCATCATAGCAATGATCGCTTATTCTAACAGAAAACACAGGAATACTAGCTCTCATAACACTACTATGTGAAACAATATTAGAGGTATCCTTACAAAGGATAGTGTGTCCCTCTTCTTCATATTTAGTGACAAAGTCTTTCACATTTGCTATTATAGGTTCATCAACCATTTGTTTATCAGGTTCAACAGCTTTACTTGTACTTTCATTAACCATGCTAGCTATCATAGAATGTTCCTTTACCTTAACTGGAAAAGGCATTTTCTCAATATAAGGTTTAGGTAAAACATGATTAGCAGTATAAACTTCAGTATTTCTTGCAGGAACACTCTTAGCAATATCTTTATAAGGTTCATGATACTTATTCCACTTCTTTTTAGGCACTTCAATGTAAGAAGCAAAAGCCTTAAAATAAGAAGCAATAGCTTGAGAGTCTAGACCATAAGCATTTTTAATATTTTGAAAGTCATCAGTTCCCATAAAAGATTCAATGCATCCATAATCATAATTTATACCTGACTTTCTACCTTTGTCATTCTCCCAAGCTTCAGCATTATCTTGAATACGGTCTAGAAGATCCCATTTAGCTTCTTGTTCCATGCGAGTGAATGATCCAGCACAAGAACCACCTAATAAATCCTTGTCATGTAGAGGGAGCCTTGCATAAAAGTTATTGATAATAATATTGTTGGGGAGCTCATGAATGGGACATTTGAGCATTAGTAACTTCAATCTCCCCCAAGCTTGAGTTGTACTCTCTCCATTAAGAGGCCAAAAGTTGTATATTTGATTCCGATCTTTATGAATCTCACTAGGAGGATAAAACTTTGAATAAAAGAGAGGCACTATTTCCTCCCATTCCATAGCTTGACCATTCTTTAGCAGCGTATACCATTCCTCAGCTCTTCCTTTTAGTGATAATGAGAATAACTTCTTCTTAACTTGATCTATAGTAATAACTGCACACTTGAACAACCCGCATAATTCGTGTATAAAGAGTAAATGATCACCAGGATGGACAGTTCCATCCCCAACATAATAGTTATCCATAACACGATCAATAATTCTTGTAGGTATTTTAAAAACATCATTCTCAGCAGATGGTGGCTTATCTACTACCTTAGCAGTGGTAGTAGCATTACCAAATAAGAAACTCAGCGAATTATCCATAACGAAAATAAAGCAACTAACAAAAGTATACAATACTCACAGTAGAAGTTTCCTTTACCGGTTCCACTCTCCAATATCACTTCACTCCCCGCCAACGGCGCCAGAAAATAGTCTTGATGACCCACAAGTATAGGGGGTGTATCGCAGTATTTTCGATAAGTAAGAGTGTCGAACCCAACGAGGAGCAGAAGGTGCTGGCTAGTGGTATGGATCAGGAATTCTCTGCAAATACTTAGCAAACAGATTGTTAGGGGTTTCGATAAAGTAAGTAAACAAAGTACGAGTAAATAAAAGACAATAGGAATAAATGCAGCAAGTGGCCCAATCCTTTATGCAGCAAAGAACAAGCCGGTTGTATTACTTAAAATGACCAAACGTTCTCGAGGACACATGGGAAGATTGTCAAGTGCTTTCTCTTCATATAGTTGATTAATCTTCTTTAGCTTGCTAAGTGTTGTGTGGGTAAACATGTGCTAATGTACCGCCCCATCCAAGACTAATACATACTTGTGATTATACCCCTTGCAAACATCCGTAAGTACAAGAAAGTAATTAAGGTAGAAACCTAACCACAGCTTTAAACTCTAAGACCCTTACGTCCCTTGTGCAATGGTTTCCTAACGAGGGTTCAGGTTTCTGTAACTCCGGCAACCCTTACGATTAGTAGCCAAATACACAATGCATTCCCCTAGGCCCATATAGGTGAAGTGTCATGTAGTCGACGTTCACATGACACCACTAGAAAAACTACACCACAACTTAAATAACAATCTATTGAATCTTTCTCAACACAACTCAACTACTAACAACAAGACTTCTCCCATGTCCTCAAGAACAAAGCGAACTACTCACAAGACATCATATGGATCATGAGCAGAGATGGAATAATGATGTATAACAATCTGAACATAAACAATAATTCAATGGTTCACTCAATATCATCAACTACAAAGAGTAATCAACACCGGGAAAGTTTCCCCTATGAACTAATGCAAGATTCAACTCAATTGTTATAGCAATATGGAGATGGTGATGATGGTGGTGATGATAATGATGATGATCCCGATGAAGTCCAGCTTGATGGTGGTGTTGATGGCGATGATTTCCCCTCTCCGGGAAGGAATTCCCCCGGCAGAAATCTGTCTGCCGAAGAGATCTTTCTCTCTCGGTGTTTTCCGCCCCGCAGAGGCTGCGGAATCTTTCTGTGGTCGCTCCCCGAGTCTTAGGGTTTCGGGAGGATGATATACGCCAGAGGGGAGATGATGGAGTGGGCCAGGGTGTCCACACCACCTGCTGGTGCGGCCTAGGGCTGCCCGCGCCAGGGGGTGGTGTGGACCCCCTGTGGCCCATCTCCAGTCCCCCTTCTGGCTTCCTTCGTCTTCTGGAAAAATAGGATTTTCCGTATATTTTCCCGGTTTTTCTGATCTTTGCGGATTTTGCCTCCAAACAGCACCTTTTCCATCAGAATCCTGACTGCAGCGGTCTAGGCTCCAAAAGTCATCAACCATGCAAAAACAGATGAAATAACATAAGTATCACCTCTCAATACGAAATATATCAATGAATAATAGTGAATTAAGACATAGAATAGTGATGCAAAATGGACGTATCAGAATCGTCCACACCGACGTAGATCTTGTGCGCGCCAAGTTTGATGAAGACGCTGTTGCACGGTGGAGGGTGCCTGCCGAAGCTTCCTGCGTTGTCGCTGACGTAGTCCAGCGCTCCAAAGCGCTGAACCAAGCCTGAGACGATACGCTCGCCGGTGCTTGAGAAGTTTCCCGTCTGAATTTTCACCCCTGCTAGGCACCGCTCGCCGGTGCTCTTGAGGCTCCAAGCAGGAAGGAGACGATGTCTCTTACTCCCTACTATCTAGCCCTAGAGTTCTACCTTAGACAGAGAATGATCGATCCCTCTCTATGGAGGCCCCGGTGCTCCTTATGTAGGGTAGCCCGGGTTACAAACTTAGGGCACACGTGGCAGCATATTCTCCGAATATGCTCCTCGTCTAAAGCTAGATGCTTCTTTATTTCTCTTTTAACGGCTCGTTCGGGCTTTGGACGTAACCCACAACGTACGCTTTGTCTTTTGGTGTCAGCAGACACGGGCTACGTCATCCGACTTATCCCGCGTCACCTTTGTCGCCTCTGTCCCGCTGGTCCTCTTCTTTACTTTCCTTCGCTCATGCCACCGCTAATAAAGCCACCTTTTGACCAGCGGGGGATTCCTTCTCTTGAAAGTCATGAGATAATCCGGCATATCCTATTACCTGCAAAAGCGATAGATAAGTGTGGCCGGCATACAATTTATGTCGGCCGGACCATAGTTAAGGAGATGCTCCTTGGGCCGGGTCACACCGTGGTTCGGTCTGTCTTGAGGTGACCCGGTCAGCATTCGCTTTGATCGCGCCGTATCCCGGCTAACTCGGGCCTTGTACCCGGCGTTACCCTACCCGAGGGTATCCCCCAACAGATATGTAATCTGGTATTCTAATAAATGAAAATGTCAGCAGATTGTTTCTCAGTGGATGAAAATACTCCATCCTTGCATCATGAAGAAAGAGATCAGGCCAGACATACTTATATTTTCGTGTTGCAATAACTATCAAGATTGAACATTAGATTTATATCCATTAAAGTTCTATTCCCAGATTCGTTATCAATAAAATCACGCGGAAATAGGAAAGGGAACCACAAACAGAGGAAGAAATTGATGCCATACCAGACAAGATCCACGACTTTCTGCTTCTGAAGATTGTTGGCATGCGAGGCCGGCCTCTACTGAACAATCAGCGAGAAGCCAGCTTCAGAAAATACTCCATCGTGGCACCATAAAGAAAGAGATCAGGCTAGCCATACTTGATTTACTGGCAGTCCAGAACGATAGAACAATCGTTGTTCATGAAATCATTGGTTCCCGTACATGGTTGACGATATGGAGACGGCGACATGGTGGTGTAGGTGCGGATGCGGATGCCGGGGCTTGATCCATGCGCGGCCGATGAACACGATTGCATCGTGTTGCCGACGGTCTGGTCTGTGGCCGAGCCATACGGCCGTGGCATCCAGGCAGTCGTGTATGCGGGCTCTGGCTAAGGTCGATGTGTTGAGATCACGACACAGCGGAAAGGAGGCGGCGCGATCTCACTGAGGCATCGTAGGGAGCGGAGGATTGGGGGTGGACCATGATTAGCGGGGTAGTTTCCGTTTGTGATTTGTGCAGGGAACCGGCAACTCTGCGGGACTGCATACTTGTGCGTGGGTTTAGTTTTGCTATGTCATTGGAGAGAAACCAGCCCTTAGATGGTCAAGAATGGATGGTCCAGATCTAATGGTCCTGCCATGTTCTTGCCTTTATAAGTAGTTTAGATTGATTTAGAGTGAACCTCTTCGAACCTACACACTAGAAAACGTCTAGATACATTATATTTACAAAGCTAAAATTTTTATATTATGAAATGGAAGGAATAGATACATATGAATCTAGACAAACTCAAATCACTTATTTTAGAACGGAGCGAGTATTAAAAATGGACAGACTACATAGCTAACATGATGAAAGCTCCTTTTGAAGGTAGGGATCATTTTCTAGGCATCGGATTATATGTTATCTTATAATCATATTGTTTTGATTCAGGCAAATCGACGGAGTAGTGGACGATAATTTCCTTAATTATAAGTGAATCATGCAACTCGGCTGAGAAAAAAAGCGGGTTCCACCAAATAGGCTGCCGAAAGAGGGCAAGGATTAATCGTTACTCAAATAACCAAGTCCGGCTAAATCTGGAACTAGATCTCTAAAATCCATGAACTTTGGACATGTAATTATACCTGGGCATTTTTCGGGCAGGATCGGGCTCGGGCCGGGCCTGACCAAGCCCGCCCGTGAAAATCCCAGGCCCGAGCCCGGCTGTCGGGCCTAAAAATCAAGCCTAGGCCCGGCCCGTGATGCATGTTTTTCCTCGGGCCGGTCCTTTCCCTATTTTGCGCATTCATGAAGCCCGAGCCCGGCCCGTGACACCTTTGGGCCGCAGAACTGGAGCCCAGGCCCGGCCCGTGGGTCTCAAAAGCCCGGCCCGTCGGGCTTTTCCCGGGCCGAGCCGGGCTGCCCACGCCCAGGTATACCTGTAATAAACTGGATCTAAATGGAGTGGGCTTCATTGGCAGGCAGGAGTCACTAGCAGCATCTTTTTCCCACGGAAACGAGCCGTCGCCGATACATACTGCCTCCGGGGGCGAGGCGGAAGTCCACTCCGGTGGACCGCAACGGTGTCGCTGTGACCAAGGGAGGGACGGAGAAGCCGGACGCTAAGGCGTTGAGGCCTAGGGAGGGACGGAGAAGCCGGACGCGGCGAGTGTGGCGGCGCTGAAGCCTGGGGAGGAACAGAGATGGTGGGGGCTCTCGTGCTCTCGTAGCGGTCGGGCGAGAAGAAAAGGCTTCCACTCGGGACAGTTGGGCTGGGCTAGTCTGACTCAGCCCACACGGTCAGCCCACACGGGAGAAACGACAAAGATTGATGGGATAGATGGGATTACGGACGCGGGATGGGATGTGGGATTGATGGAAAATCCCATCCCACCTGAAATCCTACTTTTAGGCTAATATAGCCTGTCAAAAGGTTTAATATTTACAAACAGAGGGGAGACTATCAAATATCCTGAAGTTGGGTAAGTTCTTTTCGCAAGGTTCACGATGGCATGCATGAAATTATTATTATTATTTTTCTTATTCCCTCCCGTCCATATATTAATGGCCTTAGGGAAGAGAAACAACCCATTTCTGAACCCTTGTAGTATTGGACATTTGGACTGAAGGACTAGCTGAAGCCAGCTGGCCTTGCAAAAACCTCCTTCACGCGAGTCATCGTCATTTCGAAACCCCACTAATTCCATCCGAAAAGAAATCGCCTCGCCGCCGCCGGGGAACCATGGCCGAGCGACGGTACACCGAGCAGGAGACGGCGCTCGAGATCAAGTCCCTCCGCCGTATCATCGCCGCCTACTTCAAGTACGCAAATCGCGACCCCTTTCCTCTCCTTCCTCGTCCCCGAACGAATCCTCCTGTTCCCCGAACGAATCCCCCCCGTTCCGTCCTCACCGCGAGATTGATTGGTCGCGTAGAAGCGTAGCTCCGTTCCACCGGAAGTCCGGCGTGCTGCTCCGAGATGTGGTCCGATTGGGTGGACTGGAGTTCGGAGCTCTGTCCGAGTTCAGGGTCCTTCCGATTTGTTGGGTTTAGGGATGGTTGCCCCAGTTCGATAGCACTGGCTGCGACCGGAGTTGATTTGGCGGTCGCTGGTGAATTAACCTCTGTCGATGGCTGGGGGACTAGGTTTTGCTGTTTGCTACTCTTTGGGTGTTCGCAAATAGCACCGCCCAATATGCTTCGGCATGGTCAGTGTGGATAGAGAGATTCAGCGTGTTCATCATTGACGTAATCCAGCAGATAGTGGTTTGGAGTTGCGAGCAACCATGTTAGTATGAAGGCTATGCATGGGAGCGGCCATTTTGTTTTTCATGTTGTAGAGGGGGAAGATTACTGCAAATAATCTCGAGTTTCCTGTCACACTTGCATTTGATTGTTGCTGACTGAAGCTGTTACAGGGTCTGTAAGATGGTCTATTGGTGTTTTGAGTTCTCAAAATGAGGCCATATTAGTCTGAGCGTCGACATGGCAAATTGAGTAACTGATATGGATACTTAGAGATGTAGTTGGTCTGTTGGATGTACTTAAAACATCATTTATCTTGGCTTATTTTGTTGTTTCATCATTGATGTTACACAGTTACGTTGTTCCCTGCTTTTCACTGATTAGTGACTTGGCACAAAATGATATCTATACAAGATAAATACATGGAAACAGTCATTCAAAATGTTGATATTTTGCTTCCCAGGTCTTAGGTCTTTTCTTTTCTCCTAGTATAAAAATATTGATATTTTTCTTTTGTAATAGCTATCAAGATGCAGCAGAGAAAGATGTCAAGAGATATGAACGGTCATTCAAAAAGCTTTCTCCTGCCCACAAGGTTTATTTTTCTGAGAGTCATCCCACATTTAACCTTTTAATTAATCTAGGTTATCTATTGCTGTATGCTCCCTTATGTATTTCTCTGTGCAGAAACTTCTGTTTCACCTTGGTCTGAAGTACCAAAGATTGAGATGGTAAGTAATATTATGTGCTCAATGCTGGATCTATCTCTCATGCTCTACATCATCTGAAACAGTGATTTGTTAACTGTAATACATGGTTGATTCAGTTAGCTCATCTGGAATCACCAAATGTCACTTTTCCAATTATTTGATATGTACCAATGTTGCCTGGCCTAATCTGGGTATCTGAGATTTGCTGACGATGCTCTATCTTCATGAGTTAGGAGTCTTCGTTGACTTACTATGAAGAAGCTACGTACACCACTTTGAAATTAGTTTTGGCCATATACTTGTTAAACATCCATCTTTTATTTTGGTATTTGTGCATTATAATATGTTCAAAACATGTGCTATAAATCAGTATCAGACGTGGTAATGACATGTAGTAACAGGGATGGAGCTAGAAAATTTGTACTACAGGGGGTAGTTAAACAAAGAACCTCACATGTTTGGTATTGCAGAAATTGAGGTCATTTATATTATATCTAGGGGGCGTTACACATTTTTTACCATAGGTACCCATGGCCCCTGTGCCATGTGTAGTACTATTTGTACATAAGCCTTTGTGCGTACAGCGTACTGTTCAGTGATGATTGAAACAATTTTTTTACTACTGTGTGTTTTGATGCATTATTACTTCACAGGTGTATATCCATGAATGCATCTTTTGTCATGAATATGCTTGAGGTATGGTCTATTTGAGACTATGTTTGTTGAAAACTGCAATGCACGTGGTGGTATTCTTAAAAAGGAAAGAACTGCAGGCATTTGATCCTCCTTTCGACATGAGTCAGAATGAGGATGGTGATTGTCATGATTGTGCTGAGCACGTGCATGGACATGATCACGCGGAGCACATGCATGGACATGATCATGCGGAGCACATGCATGGACATGATCATGCGAATTGCGCTCATTCTAGTGAGAGGGCTGATTGCTCAAGAAGTGTTGTCACCATGAATAATTCCACAATACATGCCCAACATGATTGCCGTGGGGAAGATGTGAAGAGTAATGAATGTTGTGGAGAAACTGGGAATAAGAAGGTAAGTCCTCAGTCTCGATCCGTTTATTCTGTAAACATAACCTGTATGTATAGTGTATATAAAGTTTTCTTTGGAGCTTTTCAGAATAACATCATTTCTAGAAAAAACATAGGTTTTAATACTTTGATGCGTTTGGGTCTAATAAATACCATAGTTTAACAAACTGTGTTATTCCAGATACTGTGGTAATTCTTAGAGTATTAGAAAAATGTACCCCAAACCTCCTTTTCCTAAACATGCTGAATTGCGGTCTCTCCCATACGTTGTGTCCTTGTGCTTAATTGCATGTAGAGTAGCAGGCAAGCACCCTCCATCTGTATACGCACATGCAGCTTTAAAAGCACTCTCGTCTATCTCCATGGAATGCATCTACCGCTAGCACCCTCCATACTGTGGTTTTAAAATACTTAGCATCCAAGCATAAACATGGCAATGAATGTTTTCACGTATAATGATAGAAGGCTGTTACTATATTTTAGATACAACATTGGATATGTTGCTGAACTATCCTTTGTGTTGCATGTATAGTCTGACTGATTTGTATCGAACAGGACGGGAAAGTTCACATGGTGGGTTGCTCCCAGCATGCTGTCCCCAACTTGGGGGCGTCCCAGGATGTGGATAATCCATGTAATGGTGGTGAAGACACAAATGCAGCTGCTAACTATCAAGATACAGATTGCTTTGCATCATCTACTGATGAAAATGTAAGCTCCCCTTGCAAGATGTAAGCTTTTGTTTTTATTCCAAATAATTCCCAAATGCATACTTTTAACAAAGCTTTGCTTTCACACATGAATTTTATTTTGACATGAACATGGCATGTTTGTTATGCTCTCATTGGAAACTCATAATATATTTCAGGAGATCATTCAATATATTACCACTAAACATTACTTGGAAAATCCTGATAGTTCTGGACTTCTGATCATGATATTTGATAAATTTAGGACTGGACTCAAATTCTTTTATACTCTTTTGTAATTATAAAATTGGGCATGTGATGAAAAATTTATGCTCAAGCTAGGTCAGGAGGCTATACTGCAAAAGTATGCCTGGCAAAGAGTAAACCAGGTATTGTAACTGGTACTCTTTCTTCCTGGTATCAATCCTCTAGGGATTTGTTGCGTAGTCACTCTTTGAAAAGTGGAACGACTTCACATGTTAGAAAATAAAAATGGGACATTCACCCGCGTTTTTGGATTTCCACAGAAAAGCGATTTATATCGTGACTACTTATACCTCTAAGATACTTATTCAAAATTTCAAGGATTCACTTGGTAAATGGTGACCATTTTAAGCCAAATTGGATTAGCCAGAGTGATTAGCATTGACTCCACGCCATAGCTTCCTGCCAGAATTTAAGGATTGAACATAGGCAACTCGTCCAGCTTTCCTAATTTCCAGGAAACTCTTCAATTCTCAATTTAACAGAAAACTTGTCATAAAGTTTAGGACATGGTATCGGCGTATTGCACAACATTTCATGACCCACTTTAAGTATATCAAGCACTGATTCCTAGTACGGAATATAATCTCTTGGCACCTTCTACTTGTAGATAATAATGTGTTTAAATAACTGTGGATTATAACAACCCTGTTTTTGTTATTTCAGGTAACTCCAGGGCACTGCATGCCTCCATCTTTTCACTTGGATGTTCCTCCAGTTGACGTTGACAAAGTAATGGTTCTTGTCATTTACATTCTCCTGATAGGCTGATAGTGATAGCATAATGTTATAGCCTTATAGGGGGATGCTAGGCAAGGGTTTATACTTGTTGACAACCCAAGAAGTTGCACCGAAGCTGGCATCTCTCCTGAGATATGATATTAGTGCTTTGCATTTATGTTCTTTCCTTGCCTTAAATTTTAATTCCTTAGTCATGCTATATTCTTGCTGAAGTCGTCTGCGTGCACGTGTTCAGGTGTTGGTCCCTTTGCCTGCATTTGCATTTTTTTCCTTGAATTTTTGTAGTTTCTCTCTCAGATTTTTTTTCTGTTTTATTTCTTCGATCATTCAGTTTCTTCCTATTTATGTAGGTAAGATGCATCATAAGAAATATTGTGAGAGACTGGGCCCAGGAGGTAATATTCTGTAACTGTAGATTGTTTTATTATGTACTTGAAGTAGAGCTTCTGTTTTCCTGCAGACATAATTTTCATTATTTTACCTTTTTTTGTTCAGGGTCAGATTGAACGTGATGAGTGCTATAAACCAATTCTTGAGGAACTTAATCGTCTTTTTCCTGACCGGAGCAGGTAAATATGCATTGTCCCTTGTTTCAGTAATTAAGAGCTACTGTACATTTGTTTATCATTTGCTGTATGCCTGTAACATTTTAGATTAAGAATTGATCTTGGTTTTAATAGTGACAAGCACTGTTCGTTGGTGTGCATCTTGTTTTGTGTTTGTGTTCACTAGCTTTGCTTGCATGGTGGTTGGGGATGGGGCTTCTAATGGAAACTGACTAGTCCTCTTAGATGGTGTTGTTTTCCCAGTAATGTTAGGAAATTGTTTTGAAGCTGCTCAGCCATCCCAGAACCCTGTGAGGTTGAGCCTTCCTTTCTTTTCTAGTTATTCAACCAATCATCTTTAAAGTACGAGTTGGGCGCAAGGAACAAATTGACAAAGTTCCTGCAGATTCGTGCTTTGTCTTCATACTCATGATTGTTTGATTATGGGCATACTGGTAATACTATTTATGGGCATATTTCCTTAAGGTTCAGCTATATTTGGCCTATCAGCCGCTATGGATGGTAGATCGAAGCATTTCCGTTGACATCACAAATAAATAGAAGTTTCTTCCTGATTCATTCTAGTTTTCTTTTATTGATTGTATGTTTTGAAATTCACAGGCCTCCATCATGTTTAGTCCCTGGTGCTGGGCTTGGGAGATTGGCTTTGGAGATCTCTTCCCTCGGTACTGTATAGTGATGTTCGATAGAAGATTAGCTAATAAAATATATTTATTGTAATTCTGTATTTTTTCCCTTGAACAGGTTTTGTAAGCCAGGGCAATGAGTTCTCATATTATATGATGATCTGTTCAAATTTCATTTTAAACCAGTATGCCAATCTATTAACTCATTGCTGTAAATATTTATATGTGATCAAGCGCCTTTATTAAGTTGTGTTTTTAATGCTATTTTACCACATATTTCTATCAGCACACAAGAGGCCAACGAATGTACTATTTATCCTTGGATACACAGCAACTGCAATTCTCTCTCAGACAATGATCAACTCCGGCCTGTTTCCTTTCCTGATATTCATCCCTCAAGGTACAGTTCACCGTGTTTTTAACATTTTATTACCATTGTCAGCACTTCTGCAATGTAATATGTTTCCATGCTTCATTCTGTGTACATTTGGTGCAAGTTGTATATATTTTTCCTGTTGGACACAGTTGGACTCTAGTATTCTCATGGGCCAGTTATGTTGATTACATTTGTAGGCAATTTCTGTTATAGGGTTCTATATGTAAAACAGAATAGGATTATGGAATATTAGTGCATTATAGGTCCTTAAAATATTTCTTTGGTCTCCTGTCGGTCCTGGAACTTTGAAAATTGCCATCCAGGTTGGATTGCACTTCCGGGACCCGTATGATGATTTTCATAGTTCGAGAACATATGTGAGACCAGGGAAACAATTTGAGGACCTATAATGCACTTTACTCATTTCAGAATGTTGTGTACCCTGTTAAAAGTTTTTGCAAAGCCTACAGAACAATTTGGATGTACAAATTTTGCATTTGGCACTAAAATGTGTTGTCACATACTTAAATTTGACTCTCTATCCTAAGCTTCGTTTTATTTTAGAATCGAGTTTACTACTTGAGCTTGTTTCAGTCAGCTGGCATTATTTATACTGTAGGTAAGAGCTAAATTTTATTTCTATTGAGTGTGGACTTTAATTAAATGGGGGTATACAATTTCTTATCTTTTTGTATGGTTCATGGTGGCATATTTAGCTCACATGTCTCTCTTTTCTATTTATAGCGCTGGGATAACCGAAGGGTTTTCGATGTGTGCTGGAGATTTTGTAGAGGTCTATAGTGAGGAAAGCCAAGAATGTAAGATCACCCACTTCTCTTACAAATGGGATTTTATTAAACAAAGCAGGAATCAATATGATTTAAAATTTCTGGGGCCCTTTGACTTATGATGCACTATTTGAACTGATTGCGGTGCACATATTTGTCACGTGCACTATTGGGTTGCTGTGCACATATTTGTCACGTGCACTATTGGGTTTCTGTGTTCTTGAAGGAATACTTAACCTTCTTGCATGGATCCAGAAAGCCTCTTGTTCTAGGTGCATTAATGACGAGAAATAGTATACTTACATGACTTTCTAAATTAAAGAGGTATGTGCTATTGCAGAATCAACTTAACCGCGCGTCTGCCTGCTACAATCCTAATGCGTGCCCATTGAATAGTTTATGGTTGGAAGTGGGCATGCAACTGCAGGAGGCTGAAATTAGGTGGTTAGATTGTTAAAAGTAGTGTGGTTAAGTATTTATTGAAACATGGACACTCCTGCATTGGGATCAGTCCACCACTCCATCTTGTCTAAGCATATAAACATGTTAATAATTGCACAACAGCATCTTGCCAGAAGGAATTTGTTCTTGTGGTATGCTAAAACGAGACGAAAGTTTGTGCTGATTTTGTTTGTCAGGCTGTCTGATTTTTAAATTATGGTTAACAAGAGCCTGTTGTGTTCTTGTTACTTCTACATGTGAAGTATGCTTTAGTGGGAAGCATTTTTGGTGTTGTTTTTATTCTGCACCTTGTTTGGTTTGATTTCATAGGCACATAATAAATAAATTGCATTACGAGTTGTGCATAAACTGGTTGGCCAATCTCAAAATAGTTTTTTACTAGGGAACAATGGTGATGAAATCATTAATCGTAACTGCTCGGTCGGCTGGGAAGCAGAGAGTAATAAGCTGATCGGCCGATCAACTGATTTAATCAATCGACAACTAACAACCAGTTAACTAGGACGAGACTAACATATAGCAAGTTTTTAGTGTGTAAATCCCTGGCTCCATGGAGACGGGCTCGGGCTCCTGGAGCAGGGGATGGCATCGGAGAACAGCTCCAGCTGGCGGAGCCCGTGCTCAGGGAGGGCGGCCCATGAGGTGGAAGTGGAACAGGGGAAGGGACTGGGTGCCGGCGCCAAGAATTCTGCAGTGTCGACGGGAGCTCTCCCCTGGCCCAGGAGAGGAGGAGGAGGGGGGGCTGGGATGAGAACTGGACAAAGTTAGACTCTCTAAGCATGTCTGAGCTGACTAATTGCCGACTAGCTCAATGCACATATGTATTCGACACTGTGCCCCTATGAGCACCGATTAACTGGTCGACTAAAAGTTGAATCGGCTGGGTTTTTCCGGCATTGCTAGTGGAGTAGTGGTTGCAAAGCAGGCCTCAATTTGCTCTGCATTTAACGCTATTAACTTTGAGAGCACTGAAGCACATCCCTTAGGAAATCATATAGGTTAGTAATGCATGCTATTACTTTGTTCATGGATGAAAGCAAGCCGGAGTCTTTTTTGGAGTTCAATATTCTTGCATTTCTCTGTTAACTGTTTCATTTATAGTATGTACTTGCGTAATGGATAAATGCTGTTTTGACAATCTTACAATCCTTATATTGTTCTTCCAGCTGCATGGGATGCTGTTGTAACTTGCTTCTTCCTGGATACGGCACATAATATTGTTGAATACATTGAGATCATATCAAAAATTCTCAAGGATGGTGGGGTGAGGTCTCTTGTTCTAAGATTTTGATTACAATACTCCCTCCAATCCATATTAATGTTCTCTGATTTGTTTAGATTCGAATGTATCTAGTCATGTTTTAGTGCTAGGTACATCTGAATCTAGACAAATCTGTGAACATTAATTTGGAACGGAGGGAGTAGCTCTTCTTCATGAGAACCAGTACTACCTATGTTATTTTGTGAGCTAATTTTTAGGGAAGTTCATTATTTAGTAAAGTTGTTTCTCCGGTGCTATTATACCTGCTGTTTCTTTATCTACTGTAAGCACTAAGTCATTGTGTCAATTTGAATCAACAGGTCTGGGTAAACATGGGTCCACTTCTGTATCACTTCGCTGATTCCTATGGACCAGATGATGTAATTACTCATTTGTTGACCCCCATTATTTATACTAATTGAAGGTGGCATTATCAATTCCTTGACATGATTTGTCTCCTTGAACTCAGGATATGTCTATCGAACTTAGTTTGGAAGACGTGAAAAGGGTAGCTTACCACTATGGATTTGTGATGGAGGTGAGGGTCTATGCACTGTAAATAGACTATTGATGTTTCCACAGATTATTATTGATATGCAATTTGCAGGTGGAGAAAATGATAGATACCACTTACACAGCAAATATGGCATCAATGATGCAGGTAAAACTTATTAATCCTCAGGACACTTAAATCAATCTGTTCTTTTACATTCCAAGTGCAGTATCTCAAATAGCCAGTAGGCGATTGAATTCATGATGTATAATTCTATACATTGAATTGAATGTGTAGCGTGATTAAATACACTACTGGCCACCTCGGTTGGAATCTTGGCCATTTTTACCTGCCCCACTTTCCCTTGCGGCTTGGTGTTGATGTAACTATTGAGGATCCCCCGCTTAGATTAGTTGAAATTACAGTCGTGCTAGAGTTTGTTAGTTGATACATTTTTGCTACCCAAAATCATATTATATGCACCTTTCTCCTACAGTATTTAAATTCAATCTGTCTACGGTGACCAATCTTATTTCTTCTCTGTTGAGCTGCAGAACCGATACCGTGCAGCATTTTGGACAATGAGGAAGGATGCATCCCGATCAAAAGCGAAGAAGCGCACGTGAGATGGAGATCCTCTGTTTGGTGTGGTTAGCACGCAAGCTGTTCAATGTTTAGAAGAACGGATTTCGGTCTGTCGATATCCAGGGGCTGGAAACATAGGACAAATAAGGATGATCAGTTCGTTCCACCATTTCTCATGATATTGAAGCCTCATAGCAAAATGTGTTGGTGAATCCTGCGATAGAATTTGTGTGGCACTATGTTAGCATACGGTGATGCACCGTTCTTTGTACCTGGGTCCATCTGCATGCTATAAGATGAAAAAATTGACCGGACTATATAAGCTGGTTTTTGGGGACGCTAGACAATGGCAAAAAAAAAGTGGCATAATTTCTGGACTGCCTTGTGTTTTCCACCGTCTGCATTCCGCTACCGTGGAGCATGTTTAGATGCTAGCAGCAGAGATTTTGTGACTCCATTCTTGTGGCAGTCTTGGCTCTGAAAACCTTAATTTCCGTAGAAACCTACCAAGAGCAATCAGCAGGCAGCAGTTGCAGCATAAAAAACAGCAGCTCACCCTCTCATTAATTCTGCACCGGTGAGAAGATCGTAAGCCCCTCGGCCGGGAGTTCGCCTCCAGGGAGCTCCGTTCGTGCCGTGCTGGTGTACGCACGGCAAAAATTAAAAAAATCGCCGTTGCCGGGGATCGAACCCGGGTCACCCGCGTGACAGGCGGGAATACTTACCACTATACTACAACGACTTGCTTGTCTCTTAAACTAAATGTAAAAATATGTTTGCCATATCTGATCCATACTGTCTGCAACGCTCATCAGTTTTCCCTCCTCTGATTCCATACTCCATTGGCCTAGTTGTTGGTTAAACTTGACTTTTTTATTAAAAAAATGCATGGATGTGCTGTGTTTTGCGTTGGTGCGAGTAAATCCTAACATTTGCATTATATCATCTAGCCCTAGTGTCCCTCTAGAGCACGTGATCATGGTAACACGGGATTGAATTGTCATGCCGCGCTGAATCACAAATCGTAGATAAAACCATGTAAATTGTTGAGAAGAAGCAATTCAAATGTTGCACTGGGGAAATGCAGGACTTCTTAGACCACGTGTTGTTGATGAAATAGAAATACAGAATAAGCATTGAAACTTGAGGTTGAATTTTTGTGCGGAGGTAATAGCTTATGTTTGGAGGAATTAGGAATAATTAATCTTATGAAATTCTTTTGGTTTCCTTTGGAATACAAAGTTCTTTTTTTTTTTGCAATCTTACGATCCAATGGGTGTAAAACGTCATTTTATATTTCTTAGAATTAGAACCCCTTTGTTTTACCTCTGAATTTTCGTTGATGCAAAGAGGTGCTTAGTCTTCGTCGGACATATATCACCATAATCATGGTTGATTTACAACCACGGCCAGTCCTGGGATTTCAAGGCTCGGGACGAAACTAAAATTATAGGCCCCTTGCTAATTTTGTAATATATAAAATATATGAAACAATGAAAAATAAATATTTCAAGTATACCCAATTGCAGTATTCATATAAAAACAACAATGTTTACATATTACCTTAAAACTTTATCCGTGTATTCCTAGAAGCAAAGTTGGTGACAATCGAATCAGATCCCAAATAGTTCGTCAATAGTTTTAGCTTTGAAAATTTTCTTTCAGCTGATGCAATAGTCATAGACATAGTAAATAAGATCCGATAAGCGATAGAAATATTAGGATAGCAAATTAGTGTGTTGCCCGGGGTGGCCATGGTGTATAGGCTTGCTACCGTCCGATCAGATAAAGGGTTCACACGGCGTTTAACCCCCAAAGGACGGTTTCAAATAGAGAGCAGACGACGACAGGGTATGCTGCATGAAGAGTTTGTGCCTGCGAAATATATGTGTCTCACCCGGTAGAAGCAGGTACCATGGCCAAAGGCATTCCTCACAAGCCGGCCGGCAAAACACACTTATGGATTAAGGAGCCCGGCACCGTGGCCAAATGCATTCCTCACTGTGGACTCACATGCAAGAAGCATAGGTTTGAGCCGGTAAAACACACATGAAATATGGACTCGGCGGTGGCCACATGCATTCCTCATGGTGTCCACCCATGCATGAAGCAAGTAGCAAAGTATAGCTACCGTAGGCGGCAAATCACACACATGAAATAAGAGACATATAGTGTACACATGCTAAATCCTTATGGTGGACGGCCATGCATGCAACAAGGAGTAACTGTTAGCTCCCTTGGCGGCAAAACACACACATGAAGTAAGGTCGACGGTGCTGGACACATGCATTCCTCATGGTGGTGTTGGTACTATTCTTCCCGTTGGTCACACATGCGTGCCTCACGGTGAAGTCTCGTGAACTTAAGTAGGCATGCAAGCCGTTGCCCATTAGCATCTTTGTAGTAACCGTTCGTGCATTGAAGGTACACGGCAGCAGCTGGTAGGTTCCGACGGGAGTAATGAGAGCATATGGCTCGTCTTGCAAATACTACATACATAGCAGCTTCCAGTCTGTAGATTTAGTCGACATGTTCATCTCCACCAGCCATTGACAGCCATAGCAGCTACCATGGCTTCTCACACTTGAACTTTCTATGAAACTTGCAGGCGGCGCTAATATAATCCAGGCGAGTTGTTTCTAAGTGTCTGCACTTTCTCGATTGACGTTTTTTTACTTATCGTTTCAGCTCGTGTTTTGTTTGCCCAGGACAGGACCGACGGATTCACAGCCCGCCCGGATGAGCAGCGGGACAGGGTCATGGATAGGCCGTAAGGGCCGGTCACGGCCAGAGGAGCACACCCAGGCGCCCACGCTCTCATGCCTACGAAACAAGCATCTTACGCCAGCTCGCATCTGTTCATCGAGCTGAACGAGATCATCCAGAAGTTTACCGAGCAGCAGACCTGCCTAGCAGAGGCCACCGGTTTCAGGATTTTCTCCAAGCCCATTCACGCACTCAACTTCGATAGACAGTTCACTGCATGGCTACTGCCCAAGGTAGACCCGATTGGCAGGTCAATCGGAGGTCCTGGTGACAAGAGACTGATGATTTTTCATGAAGATGCCGCAAGTGTTTTCGGTATCCCGTGTTTCAGAAAGGAAGTGCGGGACGCATCACTCGACAAGACTCAGCCGATGCGGGACAAGATCGAGAAGACCATTGGAATGGGAATCCATTCATTGTCTCCTAGGATTGCTGCTTTGAAGACTCTGCGAGGATTCGTCGGGCACGAGTTGTCCGAAGAAGAAGAAGAAGTGCACACTGAATCGCGCAGAACCACCTGGTATTCGTCGAGGATGGGATACGCATGCTTCTCCTTGGAACCTGCTAGCTCATCGCTAGACTCATGACGGCCCATTCCTCTTGCACAGTCTGATTAGCACCTGAAGAAACATCCTCTATCAGGGCTAGCTGGGTGTTCTGCTGGTCTACGATGGCCCTAACTAACAAGAGTCGCCTGGGAGAGAGGTCCATCTATTATACATTCCATGTGCCATACACGTTTGCACAAAAACTTGGCTATGCACCTTTGAAGACGGCTATCATATGCATGCAGCATGCACTCCGTGGACCATTAGCAAATGCAAATTTTATTCGACATGCATGTTTTGATATGGTTAGCATATGCATGCAAACCGTCAATCATACACATATGGAAAATTGGTCGCCCATGCATGCTTGCAACTATGTTTTCAAGATCTGTGTCTGCAAGTCTTCGTCAAAGAAAACTGCTTTGCATGTGGCCATTGGTACGCGGTATGTGTGATGCTGTTTCAATCGAAAAAACGTCTCCGTTAAACACCCAACACCCATCTCAGCCTTGACCAACCAGGTCCACAAATGGATCATGCTCCCATTATCCAACGGTGGATAGAGGGTGCACCGTGGCCACCCCGGGCACCAAATCCGCGTCGTATTAGGATAACAATCCACCTATTTGACAAACTCAAAAATCTCAATATGAAAATTTTCTCGAGGTAGTACCATCTAAAGGAAAGTAATATATTGTTATCTAATAGACCCCTTCTCGACCAATGTGTCTCTTGCTTTGTTATCAAGACTAGTTCAACTTGCCAGATCATAAATTTTACACTAACTGATTTCTCACCAACACTAACAGATTATGTAGGAGATGAATTAAATACGTGCTCACAATCACTCGCATTGTCATCTTCAGGTTGATGTAAACATTATCCTCTATACTGATATCGTCCTCTAGATCAACATTACCCAGTTCCCGTACAATAACCAATGCCAACTCATCTGGATTCCTCAAATTGCCTTTTTTCCTTTTCTTAGCACCAGAATCATGAACCGTAACCAATTAACCACACTGAAAATAAAAATAAATTTTTTTAGTCGGAAGTAGAATTAGGGCATAAACTAACGATACCTAACCCAAGTTTGATTAGAGAAAGATGTTTCGGTACCTTTCGAGTTCCGACTTCCGTGTAGACAGTAGCCTGGAATCAAACCTGCAGCGCCTGAACAATCTGTCCTTGTGAGCTAGACGAGAGGCAAGGAGAGGCGACGGGCAACGGGCCGACAATGTGTGTACGATGAGCCGAGATGAAGAAAATAAGGCAAAAAGTTCAGGAACGGCCAAACCAGACTCGCATAGTTGCGTGATCGATGCAATCAACAATGAAACAATGACCGATCTGATCTGATTGCTCTACCTAGACTCTTGGTAAGTATGTTTTGTCTAGACTAGAAAACTAACATGAGGAACGGCCGAACCAGACTTCTGTTTCTGTGAGGAACAGCTGCTCAGCCTATTTGAAGAAGGTGAAATTGCCAATGAGTTTGCAACATCGACCACTGATGTTAGATGATTCAAGCCTGCCTGTTTGTGGAGAGACCAGCGGCAGGTGGTGGCGTGGCGTGCCGCGGCGAGCTGCAAGGTCATGCCATGGGTGATTGGAGCACGTTTACAGATAGTGAACTGAGATGATAAACCCGTATGTGTACTACTGTATCATGTTCTACACCCAGCAATCAACGAGACAAACCTCGACCTTTTTTGCTGCCTGCTGATCCTGGCTCTGTATGTACTAGCACTCTAGCAGGTAGCTCTTCGCCGTGGGCAAGGGCGGTTGTAGGTTTTCTAGCCAGGGCAGGATCTGTAGTGGCAGTGGTGGAAATGCCCCGCCGCCATTGTAAGGAGGAATTGATCATTGTTCTTCCCCTTTCTTGAATGCAAATACAGAGCTCTTGCTCTTTTTTTTTAGATCAAAAGGGATTCCACTCCCCCGTTCCTTTTTATAGAAAAGAAACAAAAACCAGTCCACAGCCACAACATTCGCACCTAAGTTCAAGAGAGAAAACCTATTATAAGCTATTACAGACCCAAAAGCCTAAAAGGCGAGAGAGAACAAAAGGCAGCAAAGGCAGTCTATAGCTGACATGAGTGACTCAGAGGGCGATCACATAAGGAGGGGGTACAAAATCATGAGGAAGCATCAGGTCACCACATGGATGAACTCGTCCTCTATCCTATTGTTCTGCAGGTACTCCAGGGCCACCCTCCCTCCATGTATTCCGCCCCCAGTGGTGGTCTTCCAAGAAGAGATCCATCCAAAGTCAGCACAGCTCAGTTTGGCTCCAGTCTCAAGGGTCTTCTTAGTTTTTGCAGCAGGCGATCTCTGAAGAGGCATGCTCCCCCTCCTTCTAGCTCTTTGAAGGGCACTTTCCAATCTTGTAGATATAATAGCACCAGCTGCCAGACCTGTTTAATGTTAATCCAGGTGGCTCTATTAAAAACTAATCTATTTCTAGTATTCCAAATACCCCAAAGAACAGCTGCATTAACAACATTTAAATGCAAGAATTTTTTGTTGCATAGCCACTTACTAGCTAAAGACTCAAAGTCAGTTATCTGGATATTAAAAATCTTAAAAACATTTGCCCAGAGTAGTTTTGCAACAATAGAATCAAACATTAAATGATGAACAAATTCAATTTCTTTACAGAACTCGCATTCTAAAGGTTTTGGAATGCCTCTAGCCCTAAGATTATCCCTAGTCATGATCTTGTTTTGGCTTAGAAGCCAAAAAAACTTGGACTCTAGGGGGGATCTTTAGCTTCCAAACTGCAGGTAGGAAGATCTGTTTTACACCCCTAAAATGAATAATAGAGTACATAGAGCTAGAAGAATAAACTCCATTTGTCTCATATTGCCAAACAAGGTGGTCATCCTGATCACTAAAGACAATAGTTCTAGCAATGACAAGCAATTCTTGCCATTGGACCATCAGGTCCTTAGTAAAGGTCCTTCTAAAAGATCCTCTAATCTGTTCCCCATCCCAAATGTTAGATATGGTTTGGGTTTGTTGGTTTGAGATAAAATAAATATCCCAGAACTGAACAGCTAAAGGGGAATTACCAAACCAAATTTCTTCCCAGAATTTTGTTTGTCTACCATTTCCCACTACCCATCTATAGCCTAATCTAACTACCTTAGATGCCCACATCACCCCTTTCCAGAAAGTGGAGGGGTGAGTGTCATGGCAAGACAGAATGTTGGGGTTATTAGTGATGTATTTAGAATCTATAACTTTTTTCCAGAGGGATCCCTCCCCCTGGATATATCTCCTAATCCAAGAGCCAAGTAGGCAGATATTTAGGTCTTGAATATTTGGAATTCCTAACCCCCCAAACTCCTTCTTCATACAGATAGAAGGCCAATTAGCTAAATGTAATTTATGATTGCCTTCCTCATCATTCCACATGAAATTTGCCATATGGGAATTAAGTAAATGCAAAGCCCATTTAGGGAATTTAAAGAAGGACAGGAGATAAATTGGGATGCTAGCTAGAACAGACTGAATAAGTGTCCTTTTTGCAGCAGAGGAAAGGAGTCTACCCCTCCACCCAGAAATTCTAGCTAACAAGCTATCAAAGATAGGTTGTAGATCTTCCCTGCTAAGCCTCTCAAAATGGAGAGGGATGCCTAGATACTTGACAGGGAAGTCACCAGCCACACATTGGAAAATGTCTAGAAAAGGCTCTAATTCCTCTCTACTAATGTTTATAGGAAGCAATTCACTTTTATGGAAATTAATCCTCATACCAGAAATCTGTTCAAAGCAAGTGAGGATCCATTTTAGATTTCTAGCAAACCTAGTATCATTTTCTAAGAAAAGCAAAGTATCATCAGCATACTGGAGACTAATCACCCCACCAGGAATAAAATTTGGACACAGACCTTTAATCAGGTTTAAATGTGAGCCTTTAAGTAGCATCCTAGATAAAACATCTATTATGGAATTAAACAAGAAAGGAGCAATAGGGTCTCCTTGTCTCAAACCCTTCCCAATAAGGAAGAAATTACTTTCTGAATCATTAATCTTAACCCCTATTGAACCCCCTTTAGTGATCTGTCTGATCATCCTAATAAAGGTTTGACCAAAACCTCTACACTCCAATAATTCATAAAGGAAGTCTAAATTTACCTTATCATAAGCTTTTTCATAATCTATCTTAAGAACTAAACCTTTATTCTTCTTTCTATGCACCTCATGGATGATTTCATGTGCAGTGACTACACTCTCCAAAATAAATCTTCCCTTAATAAAGGCAGATTGACAAGGGGAAATCAATCTATTAATGACTCTAGCATATCTATTTGTCAAAACCTTAGTAAAAATCTTAAAAGAGCAATTAATCAGACTAATAGGCCTAATTTTTTTCATGGATCTAGCATCATTTTCTTTTGGGATCAGGGTGATCATAGCAAAATTAAGCCTATAAATTTCTAGCCTATCTAAAGACCAGGCATCAAACATTGCAAGGAGATCATGTTTAATTATATCCCAAAACTTTTGATAGAACATAAAAGAAATACCATCTGGGCCAGGGGCACCATCATATTAGGAATCAAAGACAGCAGTCTTAATCTCATCCTCAGAGAAACCTTCATTGAGGATGAGATTTTCATCATTTCTAACTTTCTCATCCTCACTAAAGAAATCTTCCCTGAGTCTAATATCAGGCCTATCTTCAAGACCAAAAAGGTCTTTATAGTAATCTAAAACTACCTTAAGCATGTCTAAAGTCTCAGTAACATGCCCCTCAGGGCCATCTAGTACTAAGATTTTCTTTTTTCTCCTCCTCTGATTAGCTACAGCATGAAAGTATGCAGTATTCCTATCTCCTTCTAAAATGTTTATTTCCCTAGATCTTTGTCTAGCCTTAATCTCCTCCCTAATCCAAAAATCATTTAAGTCTCTAAGAATAAAATCTAATCTAACTCTCTCCTTATCATTAAGGGTTGAAGATTCAGCCTTAATATCAAGGTGGTCATATTCTTTCATAAGATCCTTTTTTATTTTCTAAGAGCAGCCTCCAGGTTGATGCTCCACCCTTTAGCCAGCTTTGTAAAATATCTAATCTTAGCCTGCCAGATATCAATTACATTTGAGCTCCTCATTGGAGATACCAAGCTTTAACAACTAAATCTTTGAAATCGGGTCTAGTTAACCACCATTTTTCAAACTCAAAACTCTTCTTCCTCGGAGGACAGGAATCCACAGACTCCCAAATAAGAGGAGTATGATCACTTCCAATCCTAGATAGAGCTCTAGTACTAGACAAAGGAAACAAACATTCAAAATTGGTAGAACAAAAAATCCTATCTATTTTACTCATAATACTATTTTCCTAGTTGTTACCCCAGGTGTAGGATCTACCAGCTAGCCCAATCTCCATCAAAGCCCACAGTTCCACCCATTCATTAAACTTATCCATCCATCTAAAGTCTACATTACCACTACTCTTATCACTAGGAGTTCTGATTAAATTGAAATCCCCACCAATCATGGCAGGACCATCCCAACTAAGGAAGAGCTCATGAAGCTCAGAGAGGAACTCTTGTTTCCTATCCTCATAAACAGGACCATAAACAGTAGTGATCCTAGAAACTACATTTGACACTTTATTCTTAATCACCACACTCACAGAGAACCTTCTAATATCCCAAGTGGAAATATCAAAAATATCACTATTAACACCTACTAGGATGCCTCTTGCAGTACCTACAGCAGGTAGGTAATTCCAAATAAAATTCCTATTTCCTAAGAGATTCTTCAGAAAGGAATTACTGAAGTGCTCTTTTTTTGTTTCCTGGAAGCCTATATAATCAACATTCACAGGGATGATATTATCTTCTATGTACTTCCTTCTACCAGGAGTTGAAATACTCCTACTATTCCAGAATGCAAAAATCATTTCAACTTTTTCCTGGGGTGCTTGCCCCGAGATCTATTTATAACTTCTATCCAATCATCAGCTAGGTACTCAAACCTATCCGAGCTAACATTAGTGCTAGAATTTGAATCTACATTACTATCAGAGCTATGCAAACCCAGGACATCTTCATCTTAAACAACACCTATATCTAAAGCCATATGACTTAATTCTTCAACAGTTAGGTGATATATTGCAAATGTATCTATAATTTTTGATGTTCCATGCTTAGTTTTATCCACTTTCTTGTGTTTTGTTCCAACTTTGGAGTACTTTTCATATGATTTCGTGGACTAACCTATTAACAAGAGCCACAGTGCCAGCTGCCTGTTTTCTGCTGTTTTTGGTTCCAGGAAAGTCAGAAAATGAATATTCTCAGAATTGGACGGGACAAAAGCCAAAGTGCCTATTTTTCCGGAAGTGATCAAGTGCCAGAATACGAGACGGAGAGGGACCAGGGGGCCACCACACCACCTGGCCATGCGGCCCAGCCTGGCCCACGCCAGGAGGTGGTGAGGCCAGCCCTGGCACCCCCTCGGCCTCCCCTTTCGACTATAAGATGCCCTCGGGACGAAAACCCTAAGTACCCGATCAAAAATCCACGAAAGAGTATGTAGCCGTCGTCATCTCCATCCCTAGATCGGGAGGGATCTGAAGCTCTTCCTAGCACCCTGCCGGAGAGGGGAATTCACCCTGGAGGCCTTCTTCATCACCATGCAAGCCTCCGGTGTGATGCGTGAGTAGTTCATCCTTGGACTACGGATCCATGTAGTAGCTAGATGGCTGGTTTCTCCTCCTTTGTGCTTTCATGTTTAGATCTTGAGAGCTCCGTTCATGATCAAGATCATCTATTTGTAATTCTGCATGTTGTGTTTGCGGGGATCCGATGGATATTGAGATGCTATTTCAGATTGATTATTGATTCTATCATGTCTTTGTTATTTGTGATCTTGCATGCTTTCCGTTGTTAGTAGCTATTGGCCAAGTAGATGCTAGCAACTCTAAGAGTTAGTATTTATGCTCGATAGTGGGTTCATGCCTCTGGTAATCTAGGGAAGTGACAGAAATCTCTAAGCTACTAGATGTGTTGTTGCTACTAGGGAGAAAACAACAATCCTTTGTTCATACAACAATCGTATTGTTTACATTACACGCAATTCGTAAAGCAATAATCTGTTGCTTGCAACTTAATACTGGAGGGGGTTCGGATGATAACCTGAAGGTGGATTATTACATAGATGCAGTTGGATGGCGGTCTATGTATAATGTTGTAATGCCCAATCAAGTTCTAAAGGAGTCAAGATGATTAGTATATGCATGTATTACTTTCTCGATGTTTGTTAATTGCCCCTCTGTAATTTGTTCACCTAGAATGTTATCTATCTTAAGGAGAGCCACCTCTAGTGAACTATGGATCCCGGTCCTTTTCTTTTACATACAATCTACAAACTGTTTACTGCTTTGTGTTTACTTTCTGCAAACTATTACTTCCTTCCATTTGATACGTTTAATCCTTTGTTTTCAGCAAAACACGGTGAGATTGACAACCTCATCGCAAGTTGGGGATAGAGTTCTGTGGTTGTGTTGTGTAGGTCTCCACGTTGCTACTAGCACCGGTAGTGCACCCTGCCAAGGCTCAGCTAGCAACACCTTTGGGATGTTTCCTTGATCCTACTGGTTCGATTAAACCTTGGTTTCATAACTGAGGGAAACTTGCTGTTGTGCTCATCATACGTTCCTCTTGGGGTTCCCAACGAGCTCTACATCAACACTGAGTCATCAAGCATTTTTCTGGCGTCGTTGCTGGGGAGTCAAGGACATCTTCACAAGGGGAGTCCCTCATAACCAATCTCTTTACTTTGTTATTTTTGTTTTGCTTAGTTTCTTTTTGTTTTGTTTGCTTGTTTCTTATTTCAAAAACACAAAAAATTAGTTTTACAAGTTTGCTTTTTTAGTGAAAACACAAAAAAATTAGTTCCTTTCTTAAGTTGCCACTATGTCTAGCCTTGCTCCAATCACTATGTCACCCGAGGAAATGATTTTCACTTTTAAACAAGGAATTGAGGAAAGTTTTAAGGAAGCTTGGTCTAGAATCTCTGATCTACATGAAAAAACTGAGCCTAAAATGACCCAAAGCTTGTTCCTTAGCAGTTTTTACCTTGGAATTGCTCTTTGCTATAGATATACTTTTGATGTTGTTGTGGGAGGAGATTTCCTCCAATGTAATGAGGATGATTCTATAAATGCTATAAAGAAATTGATCCTTACTTACAACTTGCCTAGCCAAACTGATATTTCTTTTGCAAGAATATTTGCTAGACTGAACACTCTTGAGACTAGCACTACTAGCTTAAAAGATTGCTATAATACGCTTAGGGAGCATCATAATTATGTTCCAATAAATTATGAACCATCAAAGTGGCTCCCTACAGTAAAGATTGAGATAAACACTGAAACTTTTCAAGCTCGCTGTGATATCATGTCTGAATTTTGTCTTATGCCCAAAGATATTTATGAATCTTTGAATACTTGGGGGCTTACTGAAGGAGGAAAATAAATATCTCTAGCTAATAATGCTACCATATTACCTATTGGAATAGCTGAAGGAGTGTTTACAAAGATCCTTGGGAAAATGATTTCTACTAATTATCTTGTTATTGAATGTGCAGGAAAAGGACAAATTACACTTGGAAGGTCCCTATTAGAACTCCTTGGAGCAATATTAGATGTGGGAAAGGGGACCATGGACCTTTTTTCTCCACCAAACAACCATATTTTCCCCAAGGTTAAGAATAGAAGTAAGAGAGGCAGGGGCAAGATATTTGGTTTTAATGCTTCTTCGAACACTTGATTCTTTCTTGCTTCTTATGCCTAACTTAAAGACGTTAAAGAAAAGTACTTATTGAGAGATAACCCAAAAGTTTTAGATGAGTCTTGGAAGTTATTACTTCAGTAATAATCGCTCCTTATCCTTTTTATTTGCTTTTTGTGTCAAGAGTAACCTCTAATGAGAGAGAAGTAATGATTGGGAAAGTTGCTGTCCCAAAACAGATTTTTGTGCTTCACTATAAAAATTCATGTAAAAGCTCTGAACGTCTTTTTGAGGCGTGAATTTTTGGGATTCTGCCCCAGGTTGTTATCTAAATTTCATTAGTTCAACACTTTTTGATTTGAGCAACAGAAGGTCTTCGAAAAAAACCGTATTTACCTGCTGGTCAGTTTTGATAGATTTCTGCCATTTTCTGCATTTGCTTCTTGTTGATTCCTTTTTGAGTTCTTTTGGGGAATTGAGATTTTTGAGGGAAGTGCTACAGTAGCTTGTGTTCTAATGGAAGTTTATTTCGTGTTAGAACTGAACCTTAAGACTTATTTATCTTGAGTGCACTAATATTGATAATAAAGATTGTGTGAAGTTTTGTATGAAGGAAAAAAATTCAGGTGTATGGAAGGAATGAGTAATGAGATGAAGGATGGACTAAAGCTCAAGCTTGGGGATGCCACGCGTGTCACCCCAAGAAATATCCAAAAAGTACAAGCGTCAAAGCTTGGGGATGCCCAAGGAATCCCCTTCTTCATCAATAAAAATCTCAGGTTTCTTCCAAACGCTTCATTTTTATTGTTTCATGCACAGTTGTGTTGTTCTTGGAGCGTCTTCTTTTTCGTTTTCATTTTGGTTTTTCATTTGCTTGGTTTGCTTAGTTTTCTGAATAAATTGTTTGGACCCCCTCTTTCACACATTGGTTTGCACATACTTTGGTTTGGTTTGGAAAAGAGAAGGAAACTTCATACTTTTGTGGTAAAAAGAGCTCGTTTTTGACGGTGGCCTATGCTCTGTCATGCCATGCTTGATATTGTTTTGGCTTTATGCTTAGTATTCTTTGCTATAGCATGACTTGTTATAAACAATTGAGATTGCTTAATGTGCCTTGGATGAATCATGCGTTGTTTTAGCATATTAAAGCATAGTATAGTGGTATTCTCCTTTGATGCTTTATTTGGATTGACTTGACGCATGCTCACACCATGTTATGACTATCTCAAGTCAGCATAGCCTTTATGATCCTTTAGTTTTCAACTTGTAGTATCACTTTATGCTTTGATCAATGATGTTTTGTCGCTCTGCATGATTATGGCCATTATTGCTCTCTTAATTTGTCGCTCCCAGTCTTTTGCTAGCCTCCACAACCAAGTATGAGTTCCACTCATGCATCCAACTCCCTAAACCAAGTCATTCCAAAGAGTCACCATACCTACCTACTAGCTTATGCTATTCCAAGTATATTCATGCTTTTGTTTATCTTCCAAATTAAACTTGTTATGAGAAAACTAGTGATTAAAGCTCTCACGAACTTGATGACACACTTTACTTTTCTGCATTTAATAAACTTGAATGATTGGGTCCTTCTTTGTTGCGTATATGCTTGCGCTTTATAAGTTGAAATTAGCAGAACCATGTATCATGGGGAACGCTTTCAACATTGCACTTGTACTTTGTACCCCGTTGATATCATGTTCTTTTGCTTACGGATCCCGACAGTGTGAAATAAAAGTGGAACTTGTAAGATCATGGAGTTTGTATGTGTGTTAGAGAAACGCCTGGGCCGCTAGCCTAAGCCATGCCTAATCATGGTGGAAACTTGCAGCATCACCTTAATGAGCACTCTATGAAGCATCCTCAATAAAAACCTATGCAAATAGCAAATAAAAAGATCGCTGAGATGCTCATTGTCTGCTTGCCTTGTCATTTTGATTATGGGATAGCTCCTGTATCATGTGCAAGGGGTACTGAAAGAACATTTCATGTTTTCCTATGTTTTGCGTGTTAGATAACAATACCGTGGAGATTATTCATGTGCTCTAAGTGTGTAGGAAGCTTTGAGGGGGGCCGGATTATCCGCCCCACCAAGGGCCGGATAATCCGGCCTACCGCATTGCTCAAAGGGAGCCAAGGCGCGTCGCTCGGTATCCGGTCGGATTTTCTCCCAGAAAATCCGAACTGGGGTGGTTTTTCCTCCCCAGGCCGGATAATCTGGCTGTCGCATGGGTCGGATAATCCGGCCCCCAGTTTTTGAGCAAAGGGAGCCAAGGCGCGTCGCTCGGTATCCGGTCGGATTTTCTCCCGGAAAATCCGAACTGGGGCGGTTTTTCCCCCCATGCCGGATAATCCGGCCTTCACATAGGACCGGATAATCCGCCCCCCAGAAGTTGCTCAAGGGCAAGCTCGGCGCGACGCTCTGATAGGGGGCGGATTATCTGCCAGATATTCCGAGTCTGGGGCGGAGTTTTCCCCAGGCTGGATAATCCGGCCCCCAAAGTGTCCAACAGCTGGTTTTAGAAAGGGGTATAAATACCCCTTCTTCCCCAACATTCAGAACTCTTGATTCATTCGAAATTGTCCACACATTGTGCAAGAGCTCCCATTCTCGATCTCCCACTTCAACCACCCGAAGGCTTTGATCTTTGGGGGAATTGAAGGAGGAGAGGATCATCATCATCACGAATCAAGCGCATCAACTCCTCTCCATTCACTTGGAGAAATCCCTGATCTAGTATTCTTGTCAATACCTAGATCTTGTTCGGTGTATTTGATAACTTTGTTCTTGTGGCAGCTTGTTGTCATTTCGGAAGCCTCCAAGTTGATTGTGGAGTTGTTGCCCCGCTAGTTGTGTAAAGGCGTCGGTGCTCACCTCGAAGGGTACCTATAGTGGAAAGGTGGATCAGGCCTTTGGTGGCGGGATCCATTGGAGAACAGGGTGAGGCCTATTGTGGCGTGGTGGTCTTAGTACCGCCCACCCCTCCAACGGAGACGTACTTCCCTTAACAAGGAAGGAACTGTGGTCAAACAAATCTTGTGTCTCCGCGTGCTTCACTACGGTTTACCCGTTCCTCTTCCACTCGCTCTTTACTTGCTAGTAGATAGGTTTGCATATAGGGAAATTCCACCTAATAGTTTATCTAGTGAATTTACCCTTTGTGCTAAGCCTAAAATTGAAAAAGTATTAAAATTTGGAGTAGCACCTATTCGCCCCCCTCTAGGTGCCCATACGATCCATTTCAATTGGTATCAGAGCCCCGGCTCTTAATTTGGGCTTAACTGCCTAAGAGTAGTATGGGTACCAAGGATGATGGGAATGAGGTTGTGGATAAGGTCACAATGGATGATCTTAAGTCGTTGGAAACAACCTTGTTGAAATCCTTTGAGGCCAAGATGGAGGAGATGAATCAAATGATTGCTCGCCTCACATCATCCATAGACCCATCTCCATCCTCCTTTGAGGCTGCCACACCATCATCTAAGGAAAAGGGTAACACTGGATCCAAGGATGATGATGCGGAAGGTGAAAAACTTAATGGTTCCACCTCCAAGAAGGGAAGTGGTAAGGAGGAATATAGTGAGGTTCACCACGTATATTCCCCCGACCCACCTATCCCTCATCCTCATATAAACAATAGGGGTGATCCACCCAAGCTCACTGCATCCTCTTTCAATCAATGGCAATTCTTAATGAAGTCTCATGTTTGTAGCTCCTCTATTGAACTTTGGAGGATTATTGAAGAGGGTCTTCATATTGGAGATCAAACCAACCTAACAAGAAGAGAAGTTGTGGACAGCCAGTTGAATGCCACTACCCTCCACATGATACAGCTGGGTGTGGGTCCCAAGGACATGCCACACATTGAACATCTCAACACAGCTAAAGAAGCTTGGGATGCTCTTACGGATCTCTTTGTTGGGAATGAAAGCATGAGAAGGAACATGTATGATGCCCTTAGTAATGAAGCTGAGGGATTCTACATGTTGGATGGTGAAAACCATGAGGACATGTATAGAAGACTCAAGGGCATCGCAACAACATTTAGAAAGCATGGGGCCACTCACATTGATGATGCATGGATAAAAAGAAAATATGTGAGTGCCTTAATGACTTTCGAGCCAACGGACTTGAAGAGCTTGCAAGGTAGACATAACTACCATCAAATGACATCCAATGAAGTCATGCAAGAAATGGCGTCATCCAAAGTGGCAGCAAAGAATGCTGAAGATTCCTGTGCTCGGGCCATTGGAATGCAAAAGGGTGTCAATGTTGCTCTCAAAGCCAATGTTGTTGAGCAAGAGGAAGATGAAAGAGCATTTGAGGGGGCCTCCATGGACTGCCCCGATGAAGTCAAACATGCTCATGGTGAGTACATGGCGTTTTACACATGGAACTTTTGGTAGGATCCTGCCAAGGCCAAGTCGGAACTCGAGCGCAAGAACGGGTCAAATGGAAGAAGAGAGAGTGGCCGAAGACTGAGGACTTGCTACAACTGTGGAGATAGAATGCACTTTGTAGCCGAGTGTCCGTATCAAAATAGAAAAGACAATGGTGGCAGGCTCATTCTTAAAGAAAAATCCAAAGCACCTAAGAAGAAGCCATTTATTAAGAAGAATGGCCCCTTCAAGAAGCAACCCAAGATCGTCTTAGTAGCACAAGAAGAATACTCCTCTGCAAGTGAAGATGAAGAGGATGATGATAGTTCTCGCGAGGTGGCTGCTATAGCCACCACATCGACTCCTTCATCTCTCTTCGACTCGCTAAACGAGAACGTCATCAACAACAATGCTACTTTCCTAATGGCAAGAGGGTCCGAGGTATCAACTTCTAGCTCTTCATTTCCTAAGACTAACATAATTTTGGATATGGATGATCATGACAGTCTTAAAATGAAAGAAGAAGTTATTGCTTTGGATACCTTTTTCACTAACCTGCAAGGTGAGCACAAACTCCATGTTGATGCTCTTATGAGTCAACTTGCTCAAGCCAAAGATCTTCTTGAAGAAAAGGGCAGAATTGAAAGAGAAGATGCCTTGGAGGTAGCTTCTTTGAAGAATGCCTTGGAAGAGGAAGAGGAAGCTCGAGTGTCTTTGGAAAAGAGACTCGAATCCATTGAAGAGTCACAAGAAGAAGCTATGGCTCAGCTCATTAAAGAACGTGACCCTGCTCTTGCCAAGGTAAAGAAACTAAAGAAAGAAAAGATTGACTTTGGGGCTGTTCATGCTAGACTTTTGGAGAAGTTTGATAATCTTGAAAGTGCTCACAAGGCATTGAAGAGTGATCATTCTAATTTAAATGAGTCTCATGACCAGCTCCAAACTCAATTGAAATGGTATGAGGTGCCAAGTACCTCCACTTCATCCTATGGAAAAGAAGACCTTCCAAGAGGTTCTCAACACAAATGTAAAGAAGTTATTGATGAGATACTGAGCAAGCAAAGGACAAACAATAGTAAAGAAGGTCTTGGTTACATTCCCAAGACAAAGAGCAAGAAAAACAACAAGAAGAAGAAGAGCAAGACTGCCCAACCAAAGACTAGCAACATTACCAATGACAAGACTAATTATGATGGTTTTGTAGGGGTCAACAATCCTAACTGTGAATTATATTGCGATTATTATGGTGATGTTCATGCTAGTTATGTAGGCCCTTATGATTGTTACATTCCTTGGTCTATTTGGGTTCCCAAGACCCGTGTCACTAACATGAGAGGACCCATTGAAAAATGGGTACCTAAAACCAAGAAGTAATTTTCTTGCAGGGCTATGCTTCCGGTGGTTCTAAATGGGTACTCGATAGCGGTTGCACGAGTCATATGACCGGAAGCAAGGATATCATCATGGAGATGCGACCAAACCATGATCACATAACCGTCTCCTATGGTGACAAGTCAAAATCTAAGGTATTGGGTCTCGGCAAAGTCGTGGTGGCTCACGATATCTCTCTCGTGGACGTCATGCTTGTTGAGACCCTCGGGTACAACTTACTTTCAGTTTGCGCCCTTGGTAAGATGTGCTTTGCAATTTATATTGATCCTGATTTGGTGGTACTCTTGTGGAGCAAGTCTCTAAAAGTCGCTTTCGTGGGATATGTCGAAAATGACCTGTACGTGGTGAACTTTTCAGGGAAAACCACTACAGGCCCGATGTGTCTTTTTGGAAAGGCTGACGCGGGTTGGCTATGGCATCCCCAACTAGCCCACGTCAATATGAGAACTTTGCAAAGTCTCCACAAGGGTGGCCACATCCTTGGACTAAAAGAAAATGTCTCCTTTGCCAAAGATCGTGTATGTAGAGCGTGTGTTGAAGGGAAAATGTACGACTCTCCACATCGAAGGAAAACTATTATCTCGTCAAAAAGGATCCTAGAGCTCCTCCATGTGGACCTTTTCGGACCTCCGTCTCATGCAAGCCTCGGTGGGAAGAAGTATTCTCTAGTGATTGTTGATGATTACTCAAGATACACTTGGATTTATTTCTTCAAGTTGAAGAGTGAAACTCAACAAACAGTCATCGACTTCGCCAACGAGGTTCAACGTTAACACAACGTCCCCATTTTGGCTATAAGAAGTGATAATGGCTCTGAGTTCAAGAACTACACCTTAAATGAGTTCCTAAGTGAAGAGGGGATAAGACATCAATATTCCGCTGCGTACACCCCTCAACAAAATGGTGTAGCCGAGAGGAAGAATCGAACTCTAATGGATATGGCAAGATCAATATTAGCCGAATTTAAGTCTCCATATAACTTCTGGGCTGAAGCAATCTCTACTGCTTGTCACTCATCCAACCGATTATACCTTCGCAAGATCTTGGACAAGACTCCGTATGAAATACTTACCGGTAACAAGCCAAACATCTCATACTTTCGGGTATTCGGGTGTAAGTGTTTCTTTCTTATCAAGGGAGTTCATTTATCTAAGTTTGAATCTAAGGCTCTAGAAGGTATTTTTGTTGGTTATGGTGCCGAATCCCACACTTATAGAGTCTACAATAAGCTCTCTAGAACTGTTGTAGAATCTTGTAGTGTGGTGTTCCAGGAAAATGACGGTTCCCGTGCGGAGCAAGTTGGTGTTTGCGATGCAAATGTTAAAATACCCCAAGATGCCATAAGAAGAATGGGCGTGGGATTTTTCCGCCCCATTGAGGAACCCCTTGTGGCGGATCGGGAAGGACAATGCTCTTCCCATGAATAGCCCTCATCTTCACATGCACAACATGGTCCCACCACGGGAGCAAATTCTGCACCATCTCCATCAACTACTGAAGCTCAAGCTGTTCCAGAAAACTCCAGGCCGGATTATCCGGTGGGCACCAGATTAACCGGCCACCCCGCTCCAGCTGACCATATTGCTCCTGGTGGTGAAGATATCAATGCAAGCTTCAGGCCGGATTTTCCGGCAAGCCCCGGATTATCCGTCCCCTCGCCAGTTCAAGCAAGCCCCAGGCATCCTGATGAAGCTGATACAAGTACTCCCAGGCCGGATTATCCATCCTCTCCATCGGCCGGATTATCCGGCCCTAACTCATCGGTTCAGCAGCCTCCTGTTACGGCTACTGACTCACCTCAAGGGAACGCTTCACCACCACCTACTGCTGTTATCCCAGTTCCTAATCAAGGTCAAGCAAATGATTCCAATGAAGATTCAAGTGATGAAACTACTCCTCCAAGAGACAACAAACTTATTGAACTTCGTTGCAAGGCTCGAGCTGATCGAAACCTTGAGTTAAGGGGTCACACCCTCGACAAGGTTGTTGGTGATCTCCGACGAAGGGTTTCTACAAGAAGAGAATTGGCCAGTTTTGGTGAGCATCAAGCTCATATCTCTATGGTGGAACCTAAGAAGGTCTTTGAAGCTCTTGAAGATCCAGACTAGGTAGTTGCTATGCATGAAAAAATGAATAATTTCGAGCGCAACAAAGTCTAGAAACTCGTGGAGAAACCCAAAGATTGCCACAATGTTATCGGCACCAAGTGGATATTTCAAAACAAGCAAGATGAGAATGGCATTGCTGTGAGGAACAAGGCAAGACTTGTGGTACAAGGTTACTCTCAAGTTGAGGGCATTGACTTTGGCGAGACCTATGCTCCAGTGGCTCGCCTTGACTCCATCCGTATCCTTCTTGCTTATGCTGCCCATAACAATTTTAAGTTGCACCAAATGGACGTCAAGAGTGCCTTCCTTAATGGTCCTCTACATGAGTTGGTATATGTAAAGCAACCCCCGGGTTTTGAGGATCCTAACTTTCCGAACCATGTCTACAAACTCGATAAGGCACTCTATGGCCTTAAACAAGCCCCACGTGCGTGGTATGAGCACCTTAAAGAGCTTTTGTTAGATCGTGGCTTCGAAGTTGGGCAAACCGATCCCACTCTTTTTACTAAGAAGGTTAAGGGGGAGCTCTTCATATGCCAACTATATGTAGACGATATCATCTTTGGTTCTACTAATAAAGCTTTTAATGATGAATTTTCAAAGCTTATGACTAACAGGTTTGAGATGTCTATGATGGGGAATTACGGTTCTTTCTTGGATTCGAGATCAAGAAACTTAGAGAAGGAAACTTTATTAATCAAGAAAAGTACATCCAAGACATGCTCAAGAGATTCAATATGACGGATCTAAATGGTGTCGCCACTCCGATGCAAACAAAATGTCATCTTGAACTTAACCCACATGGTAAATATGTGGACCAAAAGGTATACCGGTCCATGATCGGCTCTCTTCTCTACCTCTGCGCATCTAGACCCGATATCGTGTTGAGTGTGGGAGTGTGTGCAAGGTATCAAGCAGCTCCTAAAGAAAGCCACTTAGTGGCAGTCAAGAGGATCTTTCAATATTTGGTTCATTCCCCTAACTTTGGTCTCTGGTATCCCAAGGGCTCCAATTTCTCTTTATGTGGTTACACTGACTCAGATTGGGCTAGTGATAAGGATGATCGTAAATCCACTTCGGGAGCTTGTCAATTCTTGGGAATATCTCTTGTGTGTTGGTCATCTAAAAAGCAGAATTGTATATCTCTCTCCACCGCCGAAGCTGAATATGTTGTTGCTGCCAGCGCTTGCACTCAATTATTGTGGATGAGGCAAACTTTAAAAGAATACGGTGTCAATTGTGACAAAGTGCCTCTTTTATGTGATAATGAAAGTGCAATCAAAATTACGTACAATCCAGTAAAACACACAAGGACGAAGCATATTGAGACTCGGAATCATTTTATTCGAGACCATGTTACTCGAGGCGATATTGATCTATCCTTTGTGAGCACAAAGAACCAACTTGCGTATATTTTTACAAAGCCACTTGATGAAGCAAGATTCTGCTACTTGAGGAATGAGCTAAATATCATTGATTCCAGGAGCTTGTCTTGATTACCCATGCACTCACTCGTACATCTCAATCCTACTTTGGTCTAGGCGTGGGCATGGATATAGGGGGAGTGTGGTCCTAACTCATTGGGCTAACCCTCCCCCCATAATGCCAAAAGCAAGATAAATCATTTCTCTTAATATCATTTTGTGATATGTGAGCTTATTTATGAGTATTGGTCGTGAACTCAAGATATATCTTCGCGGTGTCACACCATCCACTCCAACAAGGTGGCTTCGGCCACCTCCCTCTCCCTTGCGGAGAATTGGATCTTTTTGGCAGTTTTTGCTCTCTCATGTTCTTATGGGAATCACACTCAATCTTGGCTTTTATTTGATTTGGATCTTGCAATTTTGAGTGTCTAGTACCATCTCAGTTTGGTTCTCTTAATCCTAAGCCTTTCCCTACCCCTAAGTCATCTATTCTTGCACACAAGTCCCTTGTACACTTTGTGGGGATGAGCGTCGCACTATGAAGTGGATGACTCATGACTGCTGATTTTCACGTGTTTGCTGAGGTTCTTGGATACTCTTTCCGCAGCAGGGATAGAGCCAGTGGCCACCACATCATCACCCAGCTGAAGCCCAACAAAGATGCAGCTCTCTCTCCTTGCACTGTGGACAATGGCATTGTGGGCACTCTGGATGGCCTTGCTCCCATCTATGATGCCTTAGTGGGTCTCTTCCGTGACTCCATCACTCCGAGTGGAGGCAACAATGACAACACCCGTGGTCACTTTGTTCAGCTACTTCAATTTTCTCATGAGGTGCCTCGTGCGAGGACGAGTCGGTGCAATATAGGCTAGATGTCATGGACTTCATTTACCATGAATTGACTGATATTATGTTCAACCGTCTGTCCATCCCCTATGCACCCTACATTATGATGCTCATCAGGCTACTTCCTACTGAGGAGTTCCACATTGATTCGGTGCATAAGGCCAAGAAGATTTACACCAAGGTTCGGAAGACCTCTCACCCCTCCTCTGCTCCTAAGGGCCTCATGAGGGATGCTCGTAGGCCCCCAGTGCCTCCCGTTGCTCGTGAGATCAAGCAGCTGAACTGGTTCCAGCGTAACATACTTTGCATGGGAGTGGATACGCACAAGGGTCAGTACGAGGCATACAAGCAGCGCCATGAGTTGGCTCACTCCCAGCAGCTCATTCTCCACCATGTGTCCGGTGCTTCGGGTGACCCTCTGGCTCCTACACCTCCCACACCGTATGCTCGGTGGAACTCTTCCTCCGGGTTGAACTATGGAGAGCTGGAGCGTCACTTTTTCCCCTCTGCGGCTGCTGCTGATGATGAGGATGAGGATGGTGACACCGAGGAGCTTGAAGATGAGGATGAGGATGAGAATGAAGACGAGGACGAGGACGAGGACGAGGACTACGAGTGATCCCGTGGGGCGCTAGCATCCCTCTTATCCCTTTTTGGTGTCTCGATGCCAAAGGGGGAGAAATAGTTCTATTAGGATATTCGTGGATTTGCACGGGTCGGGCATAAGCACTTGCATATTTTTCTATTCGTCGTTTTCTTGCTTATGCCCATTTAGCGTTGAACTTTAAATTTGTGGTTTGTGGTTGGTTTGATACTCTTTGTCAGTGGTTGTTTGGATTATGCTTATGGATTTCATCTCATGGATTATGCTTATGGATCCATCTATTCATATCCTATTATGCTGGAAGTCTCTATCAAGGAAGGCGCTTATATTAGTTATCTCGGTAATAATTGAGGCTATGTCAAGGATGCCTTCCCTCTACCTCGGTGGTATGATTATGTTGCTCATATGTCTATGGAATAGATTCACCTATTTGTGTGCATTTGTATTCCAATGCAAAATTCTATTAGGCACACATTGAGGGGGAGTCTCTTCCATGGTTATTGCTGTTTGTCTTGTGACTTTTTCCTGCAAATCCTGATATTGCCATCTAACACCAAAAAGGGGGAGATTGAAAGAACATTTCATGTTTTCCTATGTTTTGCGTGTTAGATAACAATACTGTGGAGATTATTCATGTGCTCTAAGTGTGAAGCAAGCTTTGAGGGGGTCGGATTATCCGCCCCACCAAGGGCCAGATAATCCGGCTTACCGCATTGCTCAAAGGGAGCCAAGGCGCGTCGCTCAGTATCCGGTCAGATTTTCTCCCAGAAAATCCGAACTGGGGCGGTTTTTCCTCCCTAGGCTAGATAATCCGGCTATCGCATGGGCCGGATAATCCGGCCCCCAGTTTTTGAGCAAAGGGAGCCAAGGCGCGTCGCTCGGCATCCGGTCAGATTTTCTCCCGGAAAATCCGAACTGGGGCGGTTTTTCCCCCCCAGGCCGGATAATCCGGCCCCTAGAAGTTGATCAAGGGCAAGCTCGGCGCGACGCTCTGATAGGGGGCGGATTATCTGCCGGATATTCCGAGTCTGGGACGGAGTTTCCCCAGGCCGGATAATCCGGCCCTCACTTGGGCCGGATAATCCGGCCCCCAAAGTGTCCAACGGCTGGTTTCGGAAGGGGGTATAAATACCCCTTCTTCCCCAACGTTCAGAACTCTTGATTCGTTCGAAATTGTCCAGACATTGTGCAAGAGCTCCCATTCTCGATCTCCCACTTCAACCACCCGAAGGCTTTGATCTTTGGGGGAATTGAAGGAGGAGAGGATCATCATCATCACGAATCAAGCGCATTCACTTGGAGAAATCCCTGATCTAGTATTCTTGTCAATACCTATATCTTGTTCGTTGTATTTGATAACTTTGTTCTTGTGGCAGCTTGTTGTCATTTCGGGAGCCTCCAAGTTGATTGTGCAGTTGTTGCCCCGCTAGTTGTGTAAAGGCACTGGTGCCCGCCTCGAAGGGTACCTATAGTGGAAAGGTGGATCAGGCCTTTGGTGGCGGGATCCATCAGAAAACAGGGTGAGGCCTATTGTGGCGTGGTGGTCTTAGTACCGCCCACCCCTCCAACGCAGACGTACTTCCCTTAACAAGGAAGGAACTGCAGTCAAACAAATCCTGTGTCTCCGCGTGCTTCACTACGGTTTACCCATTCCTCTTCCACTCGCTCTTTACTTGCTAGTAGATAGGTTTGCATATAGGGAAATTCCACCTAATAGTTTATCTAGTGAATTTACCCTTTGTGCTAAGCCTAAAATTGAAAAGGTATTAAAATTTGGAGTAGCACCTATTCACCCCCTCTAGGTGCCCATACGATCCATTTCAGGTACTCCGTTGGCGGTTCTTTATGATACACATGTACTTACAATGACAAGAGCTTACTTGTGACTAAAGTTGAGTAGCATGAGGTTCAGTCTTCGTAAGTAAGGGGCATGAGATTTCGGTTTATAACTTGTCAAGCATATCCTCTTAGTTGTGTCACTTTAACCTTAATCACTTCAAGATGCTTATGATAGGGGCAATGCGAGCTGAAAGCTATAAGTACCATAATTTTTGGAAGCTCTTTATGAGACTTGAATCCCTACTTCCTTCTATGAAGGCCTTCCTTCCACCATTATATTGAGTCTCCACCTTCAACCTTTATGCACCTACTTTGAGAGCATAGTGGCCATTCTTAGTTCTATGTGCATTGTCTCAAGACTAGTTGATTGATGCATAACTTGATATTACTTGTTTTAAACTATTTGTATCTAGTCACTCTTATGAACTTTGAAGGTGTCCTATGCATTTATATTTGCTACTTTATGAGGGACAAGCTGAATACTATTATGCTATGTTTTATTTATGTGAAACAAACAAACGTCTTGCAAAGCAATCTTATTCATGAATCTTTTGTTTGTGCCTTTTCATGTTGCATCATAGTTTCTTTGTATTATTTCTAGAACTTTGTCTTTCATGCTATGATTGAAGTACTATGATCCTAGCTTTGAATGTTTTACAAATACTTTGATCAAGTCTTTGATGGTGCATGTCACCTCAAAAATTATTTTTTCTTTTTATCACTTACCTACTCGAGGACGAGCAGGAGTTAAGCTTGGGGATGTTGATGATGGGTTCGTAGCATGGAAAACAAAAAATTTCTAACGCAAGAACGAACAAAACCCAGATCTAATCTAGATAAAAGCCAAGATCTAATCTATTAGACATGTGCAACGAGATAGATAGGAACTAACCCTCATAGATCCGAAAGCGTTAACGAGATTAGATCTCGTGGTTGATGTAGTCGATCACTTGCCGATCTCAAGATCGTGTGGACAATCCTTCCGGCGTCGCGTTCCAGCAGCGCTTCCGCAGTCGGTCAAGTGGACGATCCTTCCGGCGCCGCGTTCGGGCAGCGCTTCCGCAGTCGGTCACACGTGCGGAGTCGAAGCAGACCTTCCTCTCCTCGTTCCAGCGAGCAGCGGAGGTAGTAGATCTTCTCTACGGAATCCCAGCAGCACGACGGCGTGGTGGTGGTGGTGGAGTAGAGAATTCTTCAGGGCTTCGCCTATGCCTGTGCAGAAGAAAGGAGGAGGAGAGAGGCGGTAGAGATTGGAGTTATGGGAGAAGGGCTTGGAGGGGGCGCCCCTGCCCTTCTATTTAAGGGGGGAGGGCGCCTTGGGGAGGGGGAGTCCTTGTAGGACTCCCCTCCTCTAGGGCCGGCGGATTGGGGAGGGGGGAGGAGTCCTCCTCCCCCACGACTCCTAGTCTTGACCCACCAGGACTCCTCTGATCCCTTCCTTGGTTTTCAAGCAAACTCCAAGAAACCTTCCAGAACCTTCCGGAACATTCCGAAACCTTCTAGAACCCTCATACAAATACTCCGGAACATTTCCTAACTCAGAAAATGATCCCCAATATATGAATCTTATTCTCCGGACAATTCCGGATCTCCTCGTGATGTCCCGGATCCATTCCGAGACTCCGAACAACATTCGGTCTCCAACGCACATTCCATATCTACTTAAAACAACTTCGAACCTTAAGTGTGTCACCCTACGGTTCGTGAATATGTAGACATGACAGAGACACATCTCCTATCAATAACCATCAGCGGGACCTGGAGATCCATAATGGCTCCCACATACTCAACGATGACTTCGTGATCGATTAAACCATTTACATACGAAACCAATTCCCTTTGTCACGCGATACTATACTTATCTGAGGTTTGATCGTCAGCATCTCCATACCTAGTTCTACCTCGTTACTGATAAGTACTCTTTACTCGTTCCGTGATATGTCATCCCTTGTGACCCAGTCACATGCTTGCAAGCTAATTAGATGACATTCCACCGAGAGGGCCCAGAGCATATCTATCCGTCATATGGATGGACAAATCCCAATCTTGGTCCATGCGCGTCAACACATACTTTCAGAATACCCAATGACACCTTTATGACCACCCAGTTACGAAGCGGTGTTTGATGTCATCAAAGTACCCATCCGGTGATGGTGATTAACACAACCTCATGGTCGAAGGATTAGGTTACTATGCATTTAAAAGCTTACAGCAATACGAACTTAAATGACTTGATCTTATGCTACGCTTACTATGGGTGTGTGTGTCCATCACATCATTCTCCTAATGATATAACCTTGTTATTAATCACATCCAATGTCCATGATCAGGAAACCATGATCATCAATTAATCAACAAGCTAGTTCAACAAGAGGCTTACTAGGGACTCTCATATGTTTACAAAACACACAAGTATTAGTGTTTCCTAATAATACAATTATAGCATGGGATGTAAACATTCATCATAAACACAAAGATATAATAATAATCACTTTTATTATTGCCTCTTGGGAATATCTCCAATAGTTGATACATTGCAAATGTATCTATAATTTTTGATGTTCCATGCTTGGTTTTATCCACTTTCTTGTGTTTTGTTCCAACTTTGGAGTACATTTATTATGATTTCTTGGACTAACCTATTAACAAGAGCCACAGTGCCAGCTGCCTGTTTTCTGCTGTTTTTGGTTCCAGGAAAGTCAGAAAATGAATATTCTCGGAATTGGACGGGACAAAAGCCAAAGTGCCTATTTTTCGGAAGTCATCAGATGCCAGAATACGAGACGGAGAGGATCTAGGGGCCACCACACCACCTGGCCGCGCGGGCCAAGCCTGGCCGTGCCAGGGGGTGGTGTGGCCAGCCCAGGCACCCCCTCGGCCTCTCCTTCCGCCTATAAGATGCCCTCGGGACGAAAACCCTAAGTACCCGATCAAAAAATCCACGAAAGAGTCTGTAGCCGCCATCATCTCCATCCCTAGATAGGGAGGGATCTGAAGCTCTTCCCGGCACCCTGCCGGAGAGGGGAATTCACCCTGGAGGCCTTCTTCATCACCATGCAAGCCTCCGGTGTGATGCGTGAGTAGTTCATCCTTGGACTAGAGATCCATGTAGTAGCTAGATGGCTGTTTCTCCTCCTTTGAACTTTCATGTCTAGATCTTGTGAGCTCCGTTCATGATCAAGATCATTTATTTGTAATTCTGCATGTTGTGTTTGCGGGGATCCGATGGATATTGAGATGCTATTTCAGATTGATTATTGATTCTATCATGTCTTTGTTATTTGTGATCTTGCATGCTTTCCGTTGTTAGTAGCTATCTTGGCCAAGTAGATGCTAGCAACTCCAAGAGTTAGTATTTATTCTCGATAGTGGGTTCATGCCTCTAGTAATCTGGGGAAGTGACAGAAATCTCTAAGGTACTAGATGTGTTGTTGCTACTAGGGAGAAAACAACAATCCTTTGTTCATAGAACAATCTATTGTTTACATTACGCGCAATTCGTAAAGCAATAATCTGTTGCTTGCAACTTAATACTGGAGGGGGTTCGGATGATAACCTGAAGGTGGATTATTAGTCATAGATGCAGTTGGATGGCGGTTTACGTATAATATTGTAATGTCCAATCAAGTTCCAAAGGAGTCAAGATGATTAGTATATGTATGTATTGCTTTCTCGATGTTTGTCAATTGCCCCGCTGTAATTTGTTCACCCAACATGTTATCTATCTTAAGGAGAGCCACCTCTAGTGAAGTATGGATCCCGGTCCTTTTCTTTTACATACAATCTACAAACTGTTTACTGCTTTGTGTTTACTTTCTACAAACTATTACTTCCTTCCATTCGATACGTTTAATCCTTTGTTTTCAGCAAAACACGGTGAGATTGACAACCTCATCGCAAGTTGGGGACAGAGTTCTGTGGTTGTGTTGTGTAGGTCTCCACGTTGCTACTAGCACTGGTAGTGCGCCCTGCCAAGGCTCAGCTAGCAACACCTTTGGGGTGTTTCCTTGCTCCTACTGGTTCGATTAAACCTTGGTTTCATAACTGAGGGAAACTTGATGCTGTGCTCATCACACCTTCCTCTTGGGGTTCCCAACGAGCTCTACATCAACACTGAGCCATCAGTAGGACATTAAAAGGGTTAGATTGCATTATACCTTTCATCTTAGGCTTCTCCAAATTCACCCTCTCTTTCCTCTCTATAGCTTTCTCCAAAACATTCTAGACCTATCAATCCTGTAACTCTGCCTTGTAGGCTGAATGGGCCCCCATTTTCCCTGTTTCTTCTTATTCTTCATCTCTAGATTCTGATCCTCAAGCTCCTGGACAGATGGTAAGATGTTCTCAGGTAAACTGAACACAACATCAACCTCAGCATTTTTTGAAGCTTGGAAGGCATCTTGTTCCCCAGCCCAGAAGTTGGCAGATTGTCCAGCATCTCCCAGGGGGATTGGAGATGTATCAAGTACAAAATTGCTAGACTCATTAACCAGGCCACTATCTTCTAACATCTGCATCAATTTCCCAGCATCAACACCTGTTTCCTGCTGCACCTTCCTCCCATCAGAGACCATCCTAGTTTTAAATCCAGCATTCTGACCTTGATTTCCAGAATTTGGATTATTGTTAACATCCTTACCAGCATTACCAGTTTTTTCAGCCTCCATATTTCCTTGGGTCTCAGGCCCATTCTGATTTCTGCCTTGACCAAGCTCATCACCTAATAGGTCATCCCCATCTCCCTCCACACGAATCTCTGCAGTAAATCCTAGCTGAAAAAGGCCCCCATGGAAATGAAAGAGCCTACTACCAAGAATCTTCATAGGGTCCCTACACTTGATTTTAGCACTGACCTCTTTGGCATTATTTTTGAAGATTCTTAGCCAATCTATTTCCTGTAGGATACCACAAACTGACAAGGCTTGGTCCAGAACATTCCATTCACACCATTTTTCTTGCAGTCCAGTAACCCTAACCCAAATATCTTGGAGAAGCTCCATAGGCTCTGGATCATCACACCAAGCTTCTACCTTAACCCAGACACCTTCTTTTGATAAGACAAACCTAGGATAACCAATGACCTGTTCTACTTGAATATGAGCTGGGCATTTAACTAGGTATATATCTGGTTGCCCTAGTTCTCTGATTTGCCAAGGCCAATTTGTCTTGTATATTTTGGAGAATTCCTCTGCTAGATCATCACTAGAGATCTCTCCTCCTTCCACCACCACCAGGACACAATTTTTTGTAGAGGAGACTGGATTGACAACCACCTCAGGGGTTTCAATGTGATAAAACCCCAAACCAGTAGCTGCACTTCCTACATACCTAGCAATTTGACGAGGCCTTTTCCTAACTGGGCAATCACTCACTTTATGACTAGCTGCCTTACAGATGAAGAAGATCTGGGTTTTTTCACAAGAAGACTGGTGGTGCCCTGGTTCTCCACAGCACAAACAGATTGAACTAGAGTAGTTCATCTGTGCAGCAAGATCAGGGCCAGAAGATACACTATCTCTGACAGTACCAACTTTTTTCTTCAGTTTTCCTTGAATCTTCCCCTTCTGTCCATCACCACTACTCTGAGACTGCTGCTGCTGGGAGCTCCCCTGCTGTGGAGCAACCCACTGATTGGACTGCATCCCAAAGTGTTGATTGGGAGGATAACCAGGAAAAGGACTTGCAAACCCCCAGGGTGGAATATTTCCAGGGACAAAACCATAAGGTGGAGGAGGATGGTACCCATAAGGTGGATGATGCATCTGCCCAAACTCAAAGCCTTGCATCTGTTGCTGCTGCATCTGGTTTTGCTGCATCTGCTGCTGTTGCTGCCAAGGTTCATCACCTCTCCCTCTTCCTTGCTTCATACCACCCCCTCCAGCCATTGGAAGATCCTCTCTAGAAATCTCCAGAGGACTCTCTACACCAGCCACTTCCAGGCTACCAGCTTCTGCCGCCGCCAACCTTGGGAGGAGAGAACAAACCCTAAGCTGGTGTCCAAGGTGCTTTATATATGCAGGGGTGGGTGATGGGGGGTGGGGATTCCAGGGAATATGCCAAAGTTGGTTGAAAAAGCCCTCAACCTCCTTATCACCACATCCCAGCTCACCCTCTCCCACCACCCCACTGGGGTCTGGCCCCCTCCACATCCAGCACCTTCTGCCTGTACCAGCAACCTTCTGAAAAAACGCCTCCCGCTCTCCCTGCCCACTGAACCTTTGTTTTCTAGAGCCAGCCTTCCTCCTGAAACTCACTTTCAGTTTGACAGCACTGCCACATGTTCCACTCGGGTTCAACATTGTTTCAGCAGAAGCAGAGCATCTAGGACCATCAGCTCCCTGATCGAGAGGGATTGGAGCGCATCACCCATGGAGGAGCTCGATGAAGGAGTTATCGCAGGTCCCAGGACCTTTTCCTGAGTGGAAAGTTCCTCTGATAGAAGTTCCAGACTCCCTAGCTGAAACCTGGACTCCCTGGCAAACACCTCCTTCAGACTGCGGTAATCTGCCTCCAGCATCTGAGCTCTCCGGGATTGAGCAGGTAGTGCAAGGACTTGCTGATGGAGAATAGGTACTACCTGGACGACGGAGATCGAAGGCAAGCGAGCCGAAGGATAGGCAGCAGGATCCCCGCGCCCTCGAATCGATCTCGATGTTCCCCCAGTCTCCCGCCACCGGAACCAGCTATACTGCGTCTTGATCCACCCCCAAGCTCTGGCCACGCCGTCGATCCCGAGAGATCCGAGCCGCGGCTCGGCACATCCTCTCCTCCATCTGTTACCACCGCCAGTGTGAGTCTCCGCGCCACCGCCTCCAGCCTGATTCGTCTCGAGGAAGCCGATGAGAGAGCATCTCACCGTGGAATCTCTGAAGGCGAAAGGAAAAGGGATGGGGAAGCGGGTGCACGGGGCATTGAACGCGCCCGTGTAGACCCGTCATGGGGAGATCCACCATGAACAGGACCTTGGTGGGGGACAGGTGGCGAGGGGGAGAGAGGGGAGAGGTGCGGCGTGAGGAGCGACATGACCTCGAGCTCTTGCTCTTTACATCCAAAAAATGAGTATTTTACGAGGTTAAATCTTTATGGTTTTCTCTAAGGTTGTACTAGAATAAGTTATATTCTACCCCACGCAATTATTTAGTTGGTCTTTTTACATCCCAATTATTATCCAATGGACATGGATCAGATTTTTTCTATCTTAATATCTGAATCTTTCATTTTACATTCTCCATCGGCCCTAATCAACGAAAACATCGAAGATTCACAACCAACCTAAACCAGACATCGCAAAAATCACCTTTTAAGGATGGCTCGAAAATAATAATCCAGCAATAAACTTAAGGCATCCAAAGGTATAATAGGGGAGACCCCTGGCCAACTCCACAACAATTAGGCATTCTGGGCCTTTAGATCGAGCTCCCAGGGTGCATCCCGGCCGTAGGTTCGCTGTAATACCATTTTGCCCCCGTCAACAGTGTTATGCTATTTTTCCCCGTGCACCCGTCCTTGCTACCCAATCGCGCACCTCTCAGCCACAGTACCCTTTGTTTTAACCCGGAATCGATATGGTCCCATTTGTCAGACTCGATTGTAATGTTTTAACAAGGCTTGTGACGGGTGCGAGTTGTCTCGCCAGGCCGATCCTGCCCTTCCACCACAACTCAATCCACATCCACGCTCCTTTCTCGCAATCCTTTGGCCGGTAGAAGCCTCCACGGTGAAAACCCTAGCCGCCGCTCATCCCGTGCTCACGCCTCGTGCCCCCTCCGCTTCCTCCCGCGACATCCTCCTCCCGCAGCCTCCTCCTCCCATCCCTTCCTCTCCCAGCGGCCGCCGCTAGTCCCTCCGCCGGCGCCGGCCCTGGCTCCGGCTCGTCGCCACCACCGCCGCGAGCAGCATCAGCAGGACGCCATGGCCCCGGCCTCGACACGTCTACATTGAGTAGCGACGGCGAGCAAGACCCTCTGCTGACACCGTCCCCGGCTCTGGCTTGCCGTCACCACCGCATCTTCCTCCTCCAACCCCTGGAGCCGCCATGTGTCCTACCTCTCTTCATAAATTCCCTCCCACGCCTCTTTTCCCTAATCCCCTCCTGCTCAGTCCATTTCCGTGAAGCCGCCGCTGCAGCGCACTCCATGGGGCTGGTGGTTGACGCGGGGGAGAGCAGGCAGCGTAGGAGGAGCAGGAAGATGCAAGGCGGAGTAGCGGCGGAGGCCACCTAGGACACCGTCGGCAAGTGCGAGCCCGGCCACCCTTTTCTGCCCCTTCACTGCGTCCAGGGGCGGCATCTCCCATGGCCTTCGTTGCCCTTAGGTACCCCCCTTACCTCAAACCCTCCCTGGACTCTCCTTTCTTCTCTTCCCATAGCAGAGCTCATCTCGCTGCTGCCGTTTCCTAATCGGTTCAATCTGACGAAACTCCACTCTCAAGGTATTCCTCATCCGCTTCTCCCTTCAGAGCTCACATGGGACCAAGTGTGGTACAGACCGCACGTGTACGTATATACTGGAGTAAGAATACTATGGTCTATATAAGACTCATCTCAAATCTTGCTATTCAAATAGGCAAAAAATGGACCTTTAACTTTTGTAAGTTGAATCAGAGTGCAAGTTGGGGGTATTTTTATCTGTTCAAAGAAGGTAGCTCTCAGAATTTCTCCGGTCTTACAAAAGGTATCTATGAAAATTAACCCATTTGGGATGCAAAAACTCATTCTTATCCTTGATTGTCGTTTCATTTTTGTGGTGGCTTATATACCATTAATTTTTTACCGATGAATTTCCATTCATGCTGCAATTAAATTTGTTCAGCTCCATTTCCATTCATGCTGCAATTAAATTTGTTCAGCTCCATTTCCATAATATGCTCCTTCCGTTTGAGTGTTCACCAGGAAGTACAAGGCTGAGTACGTACGACAGGGACTGATGGACAATGACCTCGTCATATGACGAACCCTTCCTCGTACTTACGTCGACGCCCCAAAGTTCTATTCCTTAGGTGAGTCCAAACCTAACATTTCCACCTTTTCATTTGGGGATGGAAAACTATGGAATTGCTTTTGAAATTTGAAGATATATTTTTCTGTTTTATTTTGCTAAAGGCCAAATATGCATGCACTTAATGAAATCCAAACTTGTTTTTACATCGAGTTCCCTGCACATGAGAAAGAGAAACTCTACTTGTTTGCTACTCCATCTACGATGAAGCCATCAAAGTGGAGCTATAAGTCCACTTGCACCTGTATTTTTATGATGTTTATGGGATTGTATTTATAATCAATGAATATCATTGTGTGGGCTCCTAGCAAGTGATATTTCACACCTTCGCAGATCCTGGTGGAGGTCTGAATCAAATTCCTGGAGAATGTGCAGTTTCAGGGGATATAAGGTTTAGCACTTGCTCTGGGATTCCTAGGTTCACTTAAAGTGTACTTTATCTCAAATGGCGACTTAGTTTTAGTTTGATAGGTATTTTGTACATTGTTAGAGCCTTGGTAGAAGTAGCACAGTGACCTGTGGTCGGCGGGGCGCACAGGTCCCTACAGAAATCTATTGTGGAATATTTTTATTCAGTAGAGTGTTAATGTAGGATTAAAGGAACAAAATAATATTGCAATGGATGGGCAAAAAAATAATATTGCAATGGACGGGCACTGGTTGCATATTTTTTATGTTTTCAAAGACTATTTTCATCATTTTTTCTAATGTAGTTCATTTTGTTATTGAAATGTGACAAGTTTAGAGTCATGCCTGACCATATGTTCTTTTCTATATTTAGATTGAAAGGAGCCAATTTACTTTTGATGGTTCCAGGATTTCAATTAATTTTGATGGAGATAATAATGAATGGGGTGACATGTACTCTTGAGTCTCAAGGCTTTAATGCATTCTGCAAAGCAAGCGAGGAAATAGTCAGACACGTAGAGCCATATTCCATCACTAGAAGTTTGCCTATGATTCCGGACTTACAGGTTTGAACACTAACATGCATATTTTTATTTTCTAGATGCAATCTGTGTATACTAAAAGGAAACTCATGGTGACACTTCACATGGTGAAGGATTTGATGTTCCAACCGCCCGGTAAGGTAGGCACTTCAGCAAGAAGTTAATGTTTTTTACTTCTGTCAGTCATTTCATTATATGTCATGGGTTGACTTCATAGATTAATTTTGCTAGGGATCGCCTTTCATGTTCCTACATTTCCATTTTGCGTAATGTTTTATTGTTCTGCTATTGTTGTTTACCTAAGATATATAGCTGAATTCTTTTTTTTAACTCCGAAGTGTGATCAGATAATATTTCTACAGGTACGATACAGGCTTACTGAATACATACCATGCGAAGAACGAGTATTGTCTGTTCTCAGATATGGCCCAAGGCTTTCAAGTGTTCGTCCCCAACGACAAAATCTGAGGCCTCGCTCAAGGTTTAGGGAGGTGGAGGCACCGGCAATACCCTCATTGGAGCTACTCAATTGGGTTTGAACCCGTTGATGAGTTGACAAGTAAGGTACGAAACTTTTTGTACAACTTGCGCTACCACCTTTTGCTTTGTTCCTTAACTCATTGCCATATACCTATATTAATCATTCATTGGCCTTCTATTACAATATAGAATTGATCTAATGATGCCCTACGGAGAAATATTCTTAAGTAATTGTAAGACGATTGGGTACACATTTTTTGTATCAATGTAAGAACTGGAAAATATTGGCATGTTTTGTGGTTTAAAGTATAGGAGTACTCTTAGGTGTTGTCTGTTCTCTTCGGCGTTCCGCCTTTTCTTGCCATTTTTAGAAGTATGGTGTGGGAGGGTCACTGAATCGCCAAGCATAATTATGTTTTGATCGAGAATAATGAGCTTACTAAATATCTCATGCCTGATGTGTTGATAGATACTCATACTAATACGAGATCAATGAAGATTTCATATTCGGCTACAAGGTTTTCTATGCTGTCGCAGGAGATCGAACCTGATTCCTATAATTTCCTTGCATTGGTTGCAGCTATAGGTTTTGATTCACTCTTCTTTCTAATTTATTCACAAGATAGTCAAAATTACTAATCTTGTATTCGAAAACAGAGCCCATGAATAATAATACGACTAGGTTATTTATAAAAACATTTGCCTCTGGCTAGCACAATCAATAATCTATTAGTTTTTATGTCTTATAGTTTGGAATCCAAGTTAACACTATAGATAGATGTTGAACTGTTTATATTGTACCATGCATGGTTTTTGAGTCGTCGAGTCAAGCCAAGTCGCCATGGCTGCGGCTAGTGACTTGTTGGCTTTACTCATTGACTTGCCGTGATTAGTCGCCCCAAGTCGCCTGTAGTAAAAAGAGCAATATTCTCTCACTTGCATAGCCCATTAATGCCCTATATGAGCAAAGTTGGCCTGTCATCTATCCCAGCCAGGCCGGTCAGGCCCAGCTAACAGCTCCCAGCCTCACGTCTCGCTAAACCTAGCACCCCGTTACCTGAATCCTCCTAGCACCGCCAGCCACACTCACGCACACAAGATCGCTCTCCCCTCTCCCCTCTCCTCTCTCCTTCCTCTGCGCCGTCGGTGAGGAGCGGCGGCGGCTCTAGCCTCTCCTCCCGAGCTCCGTTCTTTCTCTCTGAAATCCTGAGACAGGAGAGAACCTATATTACCCCGAAACTTTCTGGCAGACCAAGAGGGACGACTGGCGACTATTCCCCGCCGCTGTATAGTCGTCGGCGAGCCAGAAAGTCGCACGACTCACTCCGTGAGTCAAGTCGCGTGCGCGGCTTAGCCATGCTAGGACGACTTGGCGATTATACGGCGACTATACAGCGACTCAAAAATCATGGTACCATGTGTATCAAACATGTTAAAAAGATAAAGCCTGGTGTCATACTTGAACTATCTGTAGTGGGTGGTTTCTTCTCAAATGTGTATGATATTTAACAATAACTGCGTCGCAACTTTTGTTTGGAAATGACTGCGTGATTTCTATTGGTCATGGGTTACCATGCTCTGTACTTCCAACATTTCCTTGTGTTAATTGATGTTATTTCCAACATACGATTTCTGTAGATGTCATTGCTGCCACTATTGGTGTCTCTGAGCTTTCTGCAAACAATACTACGACTTGTAATCGAGACTGATTTAAATAGCAGTTAGTACAAATAATTGGCTGCCTATAGGATGCACCACAATTAAGTTTTCAATACCACGTATTCCGGCATTGGACTCTTCCATTCCTACTGCTTTTATGTATCCATATGGAGTATGATGTTTAGATACTTTAGTATATTTTATAATGGATCTGTACATATTTGCATCGAAATAACTCAAAACTTTTGATTTTTTTGTCTCACTGCAGATGATAATTCTAAGATTTAGATGCATTTCTACGGTCAATTTTGGTATAGATTCAACCTTCGTATACAAATCGCTCAGATTGCAACTATAGCGTTTCTCAAACAAATTTTAGAATTTAAAATTAGTTTTGTGAATTTTTGTACAGATTTATTAGAGAGTATGGATGCTTAAAATGTTATCATGCAGATGACTATTCTCGTATTGTGTTCTATACCTTTTGGTCTTTTGCTTGACCAAAATACATAATGAATAATGATTTGTTCACACAACTAACTTAAGAAGTGGTCTCTCTGTTTCTTTGGTTTTCGTGTCCAGGTGCAGGTTATTGTCTTTCTACTTAATTGTGTCAAGCGAAGGCAGTGCGTGGCTCATGCGTTTTTGTCCACAACATAAGATTCTGCTCTTTTAGCTTTCTTAGCATGTGGATTGCCATTCCACACCCTGGATTATTATTGGTCTATTCTTATGGAGCCTATTTCACTTAATTCTTTCGTGTGAATATGCACTCATGGTATATGGATAAATAAATTTATTTTTGATGTTTTTTTTGCTTTGGCTAGCATCTAATTATGTGGCATTCAATTTTTTTATTTTTGCTAGCCTCTAATGCATGCCTACTGAGTACAGGTTCTTCTCTATCCATGTTTCTGTGTTAGAAGTTGATCTATACAGACCAATTATTCGATGATATTTTTATGATGCTTGAACTATTTATTTGGGGATTATGTTACAACTTGCAGGTTTTTTCTATTCAGCATAGTTGTCGCTTAAGGCCCCCACCTCCCCTCTATTCCAAGATAAAATATGTTCTTCCTTCTAGGAGGCGGCAATTTAGCTCCCAGGTCTAGATGATCACATTATTTATGCCTTCTATTGATCCATCAAGATATGTTACGTCTGAATTTGCCAGCAGTCATAGTCACACAGAAATTCCTGTATCGGAGCGCACTATTTGTAGAAACCTGGACCTACGTATGGTATCATGAAATGATGCTGCTTGGTGATGTATTCATGCGAGTAGAAGCAATTAGGACGTTCCTCTAGGAAAACATATTCACCTGTCTTTTTTATTTTTTGCTACTATCCTCCTGTTATTAAGAACATAAATCTACATAGTTCCTCTAGGATATTGAGCTGGCCCTTTTGGGCTGTGTTCTGCAAGTGGAGTCTGTGGCTTTTTATGGGTATTTGCATACAAATTTTTATGGCTTTTTATGGCTATTTGCATGCAAGCTTGATCATCGGCGGAGCGCCAGGGATTTGCTCGGCCGACCACCTCTCAGGCCGCGCGGCGGGCGCAGTCCTCCCCAGAGATGGGAAATCGAAGGGGATTTGGGCACCGACGAAATACTCGGGGTTATCTGGGCCGTAGCCACGGTAGAACCTTACCGATTGGGCCTCTAGACCAAAAAATATGTGTTACTGCAAGGAATAGCCTAAACCCTTACAAATATGACTCGGAGAAAAAACTTACAAGAAGACCCATAAAAAAGGCCTTTCTTAAAAGTGAGAATCTGCAAAAGGTAGGGGAAGATTGCAATTATGATCTTAGTTAAGACTGACTTTTTGCTCAAAGGATTTTAAAGATAACCCATCATGAAAGAAATTCATGATCCTAACCCGTTTGAATCGGCCCTAAATGGCACTATCTTCAACATGGTAGCACGCCTCACATGGGAGCTACTCTCGTGCTGGCATGACAATGCTAGGTCCTAGCGGGCTTCGGTGTCAACTAACCCAGCCCCGCTCTCTGTTGCTCTCTGTTGTTTTGGATCGAACGAATTTAAATAGGGTAGTTCGGTGGGATGGGGCGCTACCCTATGATGCGCAACTCCATTCATTATGGCGGTACCCTAACTAAAACCGCAAAACTATTTTTTTAAAGTTCAACACTGCATTCTTGAAGTTTTCAGAGATCCACTCCTAGCGCCGACGGTGACTCTAGCTTTTTGTGGTCCTCGGGCACTGGGGGAACCGACCAAAAGATCCTTTGTCTGCCTACACCAATGCTTAGAATACGTGCTCAAAACAGAGGATCTTCCTCAATGGGTAAGGCGAGGATCATAGACACATCCTGAAGGGTTACAGTCAGCTCCCCGGTATGGAGGGGAAAGTTGTGCGTCTCGGGCCTCGAGTGGTCGACAAGTGTGGTGACGGTACAACGATTCATGTTTGGCATCGATCGGTGGACAAGGTACCGATTATCGTATAGCATATTCGCGGATGAGGCCTTCATACAGAACAACTAATATTTCACATTGTTGGCGACTTAGACAACGAATGTAAGATTAAAAACAGTGCAAGAGCCATGAAATTTTCTCGGCTCGATATTTACCGTCGCAACATAGCAGGTAAATTAAGACGAAGACTACGGGGCAAGGCGCACCAATTAATTGCTGAGTTGTCTGTTCGACAAGCAGATAGTACTCGGACCACAGAAACAGAGCACGCAGCTCCCCTCCAGAAAAAGAAGAAAATACTCCGCCTCGCTCTTCTTCTGCTTCCACCACGCACAGCGCAGAGCGGCGGCGCAAGCAATGGCGATGGAGTCGGCCGGTCCCGGTGCCAACAGGACGAAACTAGCTGCACCGGATATCTACGAAGAGGCGCTGCCACCGCTACCGGCGGTGGCGACTGCAGAAGCGACAGATCCGGAACCTGCAATCACAGAGACAAGCCAAGAACCGCCGTCCGGAGCGGAGGAAAATGGCGGCGAGGAAGAATTGCTGGACCGTATCAGCCGCCTCCCAGACGACATCCTCGGTGAGATCATCTCCCACCTCCCCGTCATGGAAGGCGCCCGCACCCAGATCCTCGCGCCCCGGTGGCGCCACCTCTGGCGCGCTGCCCCTCTCAATCTCGACTACCGTGTCCTCCCCGCCGCCGACAGAAGCCTGCTGTCGGCACGAGATGTCCTGGTCGGCGCCATCCTCGCAGCCCACCACGGCAGTGGCCGCCGCCTTTGCCTCCCGGCGCGCCACCTGGAGTGCCGAGCAGATGCCGTGGACGCCTGGCTTCGCTCCCACTCCCTCGACAACCTCCATGAGCTCGAGTTCTACGTCTGCCGCGCTACACATTCCTGGCCGATACTGATATTCGAACACCTGGTACCGCCGCCGGCGTCCATCTTCCGGTGTTCGTCCACTCTCCGCGCTGTAACCATCAGCAACTGCCATCTCCTGGAAGACACGGTCCAGACGATTCGATTTCCCCACCTCAGGAAGCTTGCACTCATAAATGTCAGAATCAAGGAGGTCTCACTGCACAACATTATCTCGGCTTGTCCTGGCCTGGAGTGTTTGCTGCTTAGTTCCATTTCACGCATCCGCTGTCTTCGGATCAACTCTCCCACCCTTATAAGCATTGGCATTCGTTCTAGCTCACGAGAACTCATCATCGAGGACGCCCCTTCGCTTCAGCGGCTGCTTCATCTTGAAATGCATATGGAAATGCACATATGGGTTATCTCCGCGCCTAAACTGGAGACCTTGGGCTGCATTTCTGAACAATATAATGACCGCAGAGTGATGATTGGCTCCACTATTATCCAGGTACTAGCTATGTTTGTTATAATCATTGCCTTTTCCACAAGGCTTCTCAAAAGCTGCATTTTTGTGTGCAGAGAGTTACAGTAGAGTTACTTATCAACTGTACTTACTTGTGTTTTAATATCATGTGACATGTTTGATGAAGGGATTGCGCGCTGTTAGCCTGACAACGGTGGTGCGTACAGTCAAGATCTTGGCCATCCATATGGTATGCTTTGATCAAGATATGGTTATTGACTTGCTGAGATGCTTTCCGTGCTTGGAGAAGTTGTACGCGAAAGAGGTGATCCTTCATTGACACTTCATAGAGTATTTAGTGTCCACTGTTGAGCTGCTCTTTTGATTTACTTGCTGTTCTGAAGTGGTTGATTTCCCTTGTCTCTGCCTCTTTTCAGAAAAGTGAATCATGGGAATCGATAACAGTACACCATAAAAGCTGGAATCTTCTCACATCTCTTGACATCCGTTTGAGGACAATTGTGCTGAGACGTTATCGCAGAACCCGGTTAGAAGTTAACTTTGCCACATTCTTTGTGCTGAACGCGAGGATGCTAGATTCAATGAGGCTTGAGGTTGAATCCTGCGATTACAACGAGCACTTCTTCGCGGAACAGCATAGGTTGCTTCAGATGGAGAAGAGGGCATCTAGACGTGCTCGGCTTTGTTTCACAACAGGCTGTCGCCATGATGTTTCGGGTATCAGGCATGTTGATGATCTGGATTCGACCGATCCTTTTGCTTGTGGATGTTGAAGAATGGGATTGGCGATTTTGGAGCGAGTTATTCTTGGCTTTCTAGTTTCCTGTTTTGCTGAAAGTTATCGATTAGTTCTCGTGTGTGTAGTGTTTGTAAGCCTGTAGATGTACTATGCCAGGCCCTTGTGGTGCATTCAAAATCGTACTGAATGTTTCAGCAGGAGTAAACAAACATTGCCCGGCGTGAGATATATTACACAAGATAGCTTCTTGAGGTTCATGTTTCAGTAGAATATCACTCAAACTTGACCATATATATGTACTTCCCATATCCAGTGCTGATTGCAATTGAAGAGAGTTCTTCACTTTTTTTGTATAGAAGACATGCTTTTTACTGAAGATTGTATCCTGAAACTGATCTACTGATTGGCATGGTGGAGAATGTTGACCTTGTTTAGGGTTTATATTGGTTGGTTTGGGGGATTACTAACATACTATGAGATATGTTGTACATTAGGCTGTTGTTAACAGAACCATGTCATTGAATCTGTAAACAAGGAACCTGAAGAGGTCCCGTGATTTCTGGAACTGGATCAGGTTGAAGCTTTAGAAAGGACTGTTGTGTTGACAATTGAAGCTGAAGATTCCTGTTTCTGTGAGAAACCCCTGGTCGGCGTATTTGAAGAAGGTGAAATTGTCAATGCTGTTGCAGCATTGTTCGTACGCGTCGGATGATGGAAGCCCGGCTGTGCGACATTGCATTGCAGATTCCAGCCACCACTTGTTGGTTCTTAGCTAAAGGCATTTAGTTTCTACCTAGTCTAACTCGATATTACTAGAAAAGAAGAAGAAGAATGTGCCAAAACGGCGAGTGGACAATCTCTTTTAAGCACTTGAATTCGTCTAGGAACGCAATCAAAACGTGTTGCGCAATAAATTACTATTACCTATGTTTCTAAATATATGATGTTTTAGTAGGCTAAAATTCAAAATATCCCTCGAAAGCATCTTATATTTACAAACATAGTTATACTAATTACCGCCAACTATATGCATACTATACATCTTTTGTAGTACTAAGTCATATGCAGAGGAGAGACGTTGGAGCACTGTGGCAGCAGTGTAGGCTACAAATAAAGTAGTAGTAAGAAGAATACCATGTATTTTGTAAATGATGGGATGTAAATGGGCAGGTATTTGGTGAATGTGAGGGAATCATTGTGCTCATCACAGAACCATTGATTTTATTGCGAAAGATTCAAATTAAAATTTCCCATCCACTGGATCAATTATTTCTAAACTGATGCATACCAGACCTTACTCAGTCCTATACGAACACCATCACCAAGCATTTCTCAAAAAAAAAAACACCATCACCAAGCATTTTTCTCTCTCTTTTTGGGAGTGTCACAATTTCCCTGATGCAAGATGATGAGGCCATGCCATTTGTTCTTTAACACAGCATGCCCTTTCTCGATACAAGGTTCAGTCTAGTCCTGACTCCTGAATTCCTGATCTAGCCGTTGCTCTAAACAAAAAACAAAACTAATCCAGCCGTTGCATGGGCCAGTATCTCATGGGCCCGTAATTGCGGGGAAGAACTGAGGCGGGCCTGGTATCTGGGCCAGTAGTTGATACTAGTTGAGCCGCCGAGGTTGGGCAGGCCCCTCCTCCAGTCGTCTTCACCTCAAGCACACAGCGCAGTGCGGCGGCGCTACCAACGGCGATGGAGTCGGCCGATCCTAGTGCCAAGAAGATGAAACTCGCGCCACCCAACATCCACGAAGCGGCGCCGCCGCCTTGGGAAGCCACCGGTCTCAAACCCCCAACCTCTGAGATCAGAAGCCAAGAACAACCGCCGGAAGCAGAGGAAGATGGGGGTGAAGAATTGCCTGACCGCGTCAGCGACCTCCCCGATGGCGTGCTCGGCGAGATCATCTCCCTCCTCCCCACCAAGGACGCCGCCCGCACCCAAGCCCTCGCGTCCCGGTGGCGCCACCTATGGCGCGCCTCCCCTCTTAACCTCGACTACCGTGGCCTCCCTAAAAATGAAGAGGGTGTCCTCCTCGGCGTCATACTCTCCGCCCACGAGGGGCGCGTCCACCGCCTCTGCCTCCCGGTGACCGTACTGCGGTACGGAGTCGATGTTGTGGAAGCCTGGCTCCGATACCCTGCCCTCGACAACCTCCAGGAGCTCGAGTTCTACTTCCCAAGAGGAGTCTATTCAGTTACAATACCACAGGTGGTGCTATCGGCGACGTCGTCCGTCTTCCGTTTCTCGTCCACTCTCCGCGTGGCCACCATCAGCACGTGCCATCTCTCGGACGATACAGTCGAGACGCTTAGGTTTCCCCAGCTCAGGAAACTTGCAATGGTGGATGTCAAAATCTCAGAGGTTTCACTGCACCGCATTATCGCCACCGGTTGCCCTGGACTGGAGTGCTTGCTGCTTAGAACCATTCACGGTGTCTTTCATCTGCGGATCAACTCACCTACGCTTAGAAGCATTGGCGTTCGTTCTTTCATCAGAGAACTCATCATCGAGGATGCCCCATCGCTTGAAAGGCTGCTTCATCTTCAAATGCATACGGAAATGCAAATATCAGTTATCTCCGCTCCTAAACTGGAGACCTTGGGCAGCATTACTGATTGGTATAGTAATAACTCTAGGGTCGTGTTTGGCTCCACAGTTATTCAGGTAGCCATGCTCATTATAATTGGTCTCTAAGCTGCATTATTTTTGCACACAAGTTACATATCATCCACATGTCTTAATATTGTGTTCCATACTTGATGAAGGGATTGCGCATCGACAACCTAACAACAGTGGTTGGTACTGTCAAGGTATTGGCTATCCACATGATATATTTTAATCTGGACATGCTTATTGGCTTGATGAGATGCTTTCCGTGTCTGGAGAAGTTGTATATGAAGGTGATCATTCTTCATTTATACTTGATAATATGTTAATGTTCATTCTTTAGCTGCTCCTTTGATCTGCCTGTAATTCTGATGTTGTTGATTTTCTTGTACATGTCTCCTGTCAGAGAAGTCGATCAGGGGAAAAAAACCTTTGGCGTCGTAAACACTTGAGTTATCTCAGATCTCATGAAATTCGTTTGAAGACAATAGTGATGGGATATTATCGAGGAATCCGGGCGCAAGTCAACTTTGCCTCATTCTTTGTACTGAATGCGAGAATGCTCGAGTCAATCAGACTTGAGGTTGCTGCCGAGAATTACAATGAGGCTTTTTTTGCCGAACAACACAGGATGCTTCAGATGGAGAAGAGGGCTTCTAGTGGTGTGCGGCTTTCTTTCACATCAGTCTGTCGCCACAGTGTTGAAAATATCGTTGAGATCAGTGATTTGGATTTGACCGATCCTTTCGCTTGTGGATGTTGAAAACTGGGTTTCTCAATGGTGGAGTTAGTTATTCTTGCCTCTCTCACCTTCTGTTTTGGCCAAAGTTGATTAGTTATTGCGTGTTTCGAAGCCCGGTGTTTCCCCAGGACTGAAAGTTTCAGAACTGAACTGAAATTGTTCTCGAGCTTATATTTTGATATTCCCATGGAGCATCAGCCAAATCGTTGCATGCTACTGAAGTTCAGTGGTGACTACACAAGGTCTATACTCTATACATGGAAGAACCAAGTTAGTTTTCTAAAAAGAGAGATGCGACTGAGATTGTATTCTGAACTGATCATGTGAGTTGGATAGGGGAAATTGTTATGTCTATTGAACCTTTTACAAGGTAATATTTATTGGTCTTGGGGGAGTACTATTGCAGAAGGAGATGTGTTGTTTTACATTTAAACTGTTGGTAGAACCTTACCCTGAATGTATACTCTTTCGTGCTGTCAGTTTCTGCTGTTCTTTCTGAACGTTCAGGTATATAACAACTGAAGCTGAATGTTATATTATTGTGAGAGCCCTTGCTCAGCCTACTTGAAGAGTGTGGAACTGCCATGTGTATTTTGACATGGACCATCGATATGACTGACTGATGTCGCCATGGAAGCCATGTCAGTGGGTTGTATCAGATTTCATTCAGTTTTCCACTAAATAACTAGACACTTCTTTTTTTCTTAAGTAACAAAAATGGGAATTTTTTTACTCTGTTTTGAAAATAAACAAAGTGATATTTCTACATGAGATCTTAGTACACAGAGTTGTTAAATGATGTAGTGGATTTATTCTCCTTTTTTTTCGAAGTAGCGGACTTATTCGATTTTTGTTGTGTGAAACGCTAGTGATTCTCAAATTTATATTTGATGAGCAACAATTAAACTAGAATAAAATTGTGAGTTCTGCATGGTTCTCACTCTCGGACACTTCAGAATTGAATCAGACTCCAGGCATGGTTCTCACTCTCGGACGCTGCAGAATCGAATCAGACTCTTTTGATGGGCACCCCTATTGCTGCTCAAGGTGACTGTCCTGGTCGTACTGAAGCAAGAACGAGGCGCCTGCCCAGAAGACTTGGTCGCAGTGACTGCAATGCGCCTCCAGTATGTATGAACTGTTTCTTCATAACTTTGTGTCCAGTTCTTGGTGTGGATGGATGGTAGCACGTGTTTATCTTTTAATGGAACTAACACATATTTGTCGTTGCATATTATCCTTGATATTCACATCTTGCAGAAAGGATTACACATGCCGATTAGATTGGAAGACTGAGATGAGGTCTGAATTTCTAACCTCTATTGATCTATCCATTGACAGCACATGACTATTAGATTGCAAAATACATGTTTCCAGTTAATACTATATAATAATATAGTGAGGTCACTAGATATATGACGTGATTCTTCAGACACAAGAACCATGCATAGATAGACTAGAGTTGTGAATATTTGTATTCGCATGATGTGATTGCATCAGGCAAGAGGTTTTCCAAACACAACGAAGAGCATCCCAGCTTTCATACACGAATGATTTATGTACGCTATGAGTTTCTTGAATAGATGCTAAAGTGGTACTTTGAAAATCCTATTAAGTGGTGAGTTGAATTGAATATTCTGGATGTAATTTTTTTTCTGAATTAAAAGAGTTGTCTACAAAAATGGTTAATATAATTATTAAAGAACCACAGTTTACTGTTCTTCAAAAGTAGAATACCATAGAAATTGTTAGTAAGGACATTTGGTGCCAGGATAGTCCGGCATTGCCAAGCACGTGATCAAGTTGTAGGAGGTAAATAATACTGATCCTTTCTAGGTTTCCTGATTTTTCTTGTGTATTGCTCTAAGTTGGTACCATTATGTATTATTGCTACAAGATTTTTAATAAGTCGGTCTGAACCTACAGTTTCTATTTCTGCAAATATAACCTCGAATAATGTTTATAGCTGATGGAAATATCACTCATAGTAGCATTCAAGCTGTAAAGGTACAGTACAATTACCTTGCCTTTCTATTTACCCCAAGGCTATCTTCCTTTATCTTATATAATAGCGGTCTACATCTTGACTGTTATATTAAATCTGCTATGAAGTGAACGATACACTGTTATCAACCTTTATTTGATTATACGGTTTCTGATTTATATAATGAATATTTTGCCTCATATGGTTACCGACCTGGTCACATTTTTTGCAGGGAGCCCTATATATCTTCATATGTCCATCTATGCATAATAACGCGCTGAATCCTCATTTCCTCGATTTGCAGCACCGGTGTGGTCACATGCACATCACAAGTTAAATGATCGAATGTGTGAAGATTCATGGTTTTCATTTTCCCCGGAGACGATATGTGTGTAGAAAGCCTCTCCTGATAATAGGTTGTGTTTGGCAATCTCTACCGTTGTTGCACTGCCTTTTGCTGTCTAATTAACATAAAGGTAGTCACGAAGAAAAATGATTACCTACTTGCCATCTTCCATTTATCAAATGAGAAATGTTGTTCATATGTTTCTGCAGATTTGCTTCAGAGGGAGAAGGACATGTACAGGTCATGGAACAAAAGGAACTGTTCGTCTGCCCAAACTATATTCAGCCTGCAGGGAATTTTTTCTCTCACTGTACAATATATGCCAAAATACTGGTACAAGTTGTTTCAGTCTATTCCTCTGTATATTGTTCTCTGTGACAACTATTATTTCTGACTCCTAATTGCTGAAACAGGAGGTAACTGCTGTCGGTATATGGTTTTGGTAGGAGGTCTGAGAATATTTTGCACGATTTGCTTAATTGGTGGTACGTTCAGCAAGTAGATAGGTAGAAGCTGGATTGGTGGCACCAAGTAGTAGTGAAACAGTGGGGCCAGAATGAACGGAGGTGGACATGGCGATGCTATCAGATGAGCCAAAAACAATAATGAGGAGGTGAACCACCTAGATGCTGAATATGCAAAACTCGATGAGCCAGTCCGCGACATCCTGCAACCGGTTATCTTTTTATACCCCAGTCTATGAAACTATGAAAGATTTGCTGACACATCCTCCAGAGCTTGGCATCATCTGTATTGTGTAAGCCATATGTTAGATAAATGCGCACATGTCAGGCCGTAATCCATCTGTTAGATAAATGTGCACATGTCAGGCCGTTGAGTGCGATCCTAGATTCATTGATGCAAGTTGGTCCATATGTCTGCCAGGTGATTTCTTGCCACAATTGCATTAGTTATTGCAAGCATGTATCCTAGGTGGTTTGTAAGTTTTATTTTAGTCATGACTCCAGATTTTCTTAAACATCTGCTACCTTTGTACCATGGGCTATAGCATATAATACAGCTCCTTCTTCACTTTGAGGTATCAACTTCAAAATGTACATGTTTTGTTTACAGTTTCTCTAATTTGGGAGAATGATTTATGCTGTAAAACTTTTTTTAGTTATCTTTTTGTCTTTGCCATTCAAGTTTGAAAATTTCTGTTGAATGTTCGGACTGTTGAATAACCATCAGAGAGCTACATTTGGCTTTCCTATTTCACGGGCAATCTTTGTGTTGTGGTCAGCATTGCGAAAACTTTGAATAAATTTTTTATAGCATTTCTATCAAATTGTTGATTTGCTATCCTTCTTTCTTCTGTCAAGACTTTTGTTTAGGACATTGAGTGTCGCTTTACACATTATTTTTTTCTTTGATGCAAGTATTTCTCATGTTTCCACTTAATATTAGTATTCCAGCAGTGCTGCAATCAACATATCCAAAACTTTTGCTACTAAAACACACCAATTGATGATCGTAAGCAGTTAACCAAGGAGATCGAAGACAAATTAGACCGCACGATCCTCTCCTGACCTAGCCACAACATCTCTGCCTCCTTCGTAGATCGGTTCCCCCTCCTCCGCCGGTCTCACCGGCATCGGAGGGGTGGGAAACCCGATCTATGGGTGGAGTTTTCAGTAAAAGAGTGTTTTCAAGATTAGATTAGTGTTTTGGTTGTCATCTTCTTTACCTCTATGTTAATGGAGATGTCATCGTCTATAATAAGTGATCTTCGGCATATCGTTCGACGACGAGATCTCTTTCTCGGCGTCAATGGTGTTGTTGAAAGATTAAGTTTTTATAGGTACAACTTTCAGATCTTCCTTCACCGGATCGATTTTGAACTTTTTCTCATGGTTGTTGCGAGGAGGATTATCCTCGCAATATTTGTCCCGGCTGCTACATCCTCGGCAATGGTGACTCGTACTCTCGGTTCGCCAGCGACGTCGATCAGGCTGTTCGGTTAATTTTCCCTGAAATACTTGTGTTGGATCTCTTGCCGATGTTGATTGCGCTAATGGTTGCGCGCGTGCACGTAGCCTTGGCACTGCGGCTCAAAAAATTATGGGAGAACCTTTATTGGTATTTACAGTGTATGGTTTGATATTTGTCAGTGTTTGGATGCCTTCAGAAAAGTGCAAGATTATGTCTTGGAAGAAGAAAGAGATCGAAGACCTCGAAGATTTGCTAGTTTCTTTTAGACTTTATTTTGTAATTGATGGAGTCAGCTTATGTATCTCTACCATATACTATTTGCTACTTTGAATATAACGTGGTATTTATTGTAAAGAAAACACACACCAATTGACGAACACTCCCTTGTTTCGACTTACTAATGTGAAATTTGACTTTATGTTTGACTTAGATGCCCTCTGAATTTTATGATCTACTACTAAGATTCTAAATTTCTTGAAGTTGCATAAACAAAATAAAGTTACTTTCTTATGAATTAAGCAATGGCAAACATTCTTGGTTCATTTTTTCATTTAGCACGTGTGTTGGATTTGTTAATGCTTTTTTAGTTATCAAGGCATCTTAGAAATTTCAATTCATTTGTCATTAAAACATTGTCCTGTTGCACGCCGTTTCCATATGGGTTGCTGATCTCAATGACTTCCAGGTTGGTATCCAATTTACCAAGCATGTTTTGCTTACTTTTGATTAACATAACGCCAACTTGTATATTGATTGCTGCTCTTTTGTTTACATTCACGTTAATATTATATTTTGGTTGCTTTATAATCAAATGTTTTGCCTCTCCTCTCACACATACTTTCAGGCGTTAAAAGAAATTTGATTTAACTATCCATTCAGACATTAAGGTTCTTTCTTTTGTCTCATTGATCTGTTTTCATGGAAATTGCAAATCATGATTACCCTTTAGCTTTTCTATGTTTGGAGGAAACACAAACGGCTACCTCACATATGTTGTTTGCTAGCAAACTTATCATCTTCATATTAACTTGGTGACTTGGTGTAGTATTGGAAGCTAGAACGAAATTTCCGATGTCATACAAAGCTAGAGTGCAACAAAGACACACTAATTGTGCGTGCATCAAAAGATGAAGATGACTCACAAGAGAGCCTTCAGCAATATTGTTTACGGTATACTACATCCAATCAATCTATAAGCATTATGAGAATGTACAATCACTGATGTTGTTGTTATTTCTTCATATAGTACTAGCAACAAATTGCTTGTGCAACTTGTGCCGGTATTGGATGATGCCACTGAGTTCTCATAATCTTGAATTTTCTATTTATTTTCTAAAGCGATAATATCTTGTGTACATTTGTTTAGAGTTTGTAGGCACTGAGTTGTTTGGATAGGACTCTTCGTCCCCAAATCAGCAGCAACACCAGCAGGAGCACATGGACTACATGAGCTTGTTGCCATGAAGAGGATTGGGAGAAATTAAAGTTTTATTCCTAACATGGGAAGAGACATCTCGATATACTAGCAAAACGGGTTAAGGTTGCCCGCAAATGTAATGGATAACATATAGGATTACTGAAATACAATTATGTATCATGTTGGCTAACAGTCAAGTGGATCTGCGATACTCTTAAGAGAACTTTTTGACATATTATGCGATTATTTGGATAGAGTGTAGAATTGATTGGTTGAGACGCTCGTGCGTGTGCATAGCTATTAGTACTAGATAACACCTAAACTGTCGGGAAGAAGCATTTAAACTCTGCACATGGAAAATGCAAGAGTTTTGAGACCAGGTGTTGTTTGATGAAATAGAGAGACAAAAGATGAATTGAAACTTTCAATTGAATTATTATAGGAGGTTAGATTTTTTTTGTTTTTCCTCCAAAATTTCAGAATATTTTGTCCTATGAAATGCTTTTGTTGTAATCTTCCTCCAAAAGTAGGAAGTAGTTTTTTTCTTTTACTATCATGTTTTCCCTCTAAACCAAGTGAATTGTTGAGAAAAAGAACATCTCAATTTGCTAAGAAAATGCAAGAATTTTGTGATTAGGTGTTGTTTGATGAAGTAGAAGGACAAAATAAGTAGTATTAAAACTGAATTGAACTTTCTGTGAGGTTAAAGTTTATCCTTGGTTTCCTCGAAAAGTTCTAGGAGTAAATTTAACCTACGAAGTTTTGTCGCAACCTTATGATCCAGTGGCCAGGAACATTTTATTTCTTAGAATAGAAACACTCCAAATTATATTTGATCCGAAGAGTTGCTTAGTCTTCCTAAACTAGACACGCTGTAAATTTATCGCCAACCCCAGCTTAACCCAGCCGGCTGGCTGATTTAGAGCAACTCCAGAAGTGGCGCTAAAATGCGGGGCGCTAAATTTGCTTTGCATCGTAATATAGTGCACGACGCCAGCCTGTCCTCCATCGGAAAGCGTGTGAAAACTAGCCAAAAACAGCCCTCCAGCAGGCGTGCTAAAATACAGCACCTCAAACACATTTTTCACAAGAATAGCACGTCAACAAGATCTGAAAAATAGGCTAATTTTTTGATAGAACAGAAAATAAACCCTATGTGGGGCCTCCCGGAGCAGCAGTCCGAGGATCCCTGTTATGCATATATTTCACGTTTCCATGACCAATGAGCCATGAGCATAACCGACAAGTATCATTGCAACATCCATAACGTAACAAAAACAAGACTTATAGTGGTGTCATTATGGCTTTACATCATCATCAGTGGAACTTTATCAATCGCAGAGTCCAAGTCATGACTTAACCTACAAGTAGCTGACTAGGAAGACGGCCTAGCTCGCATAGACGTCAACATCTTCATCATCCTTGTTTCTGAAAGTCTGGCCAAGTAAAATAGCCAGAGACAACGTCGGTGAGTACGTTTGAATGTACTCCCAAAACCACCAAGACAGGGTAAACAAGATAATGCAGTTTGGCTGAGGCGAGCTAGCTCTAACTACAATTGTTTTTGAAAAGCCTAAATTTCTCTTGTAGATATGACATCTCTATATCTTTGTTGAAAAAGAGTTTTGAAAACATGTCTTCTTCTTAAAAGTTGGACATCCCCATATCCTTGTTAAAAACATGTTGAAACTATTTTTAGAGGAAAACCCTTTTTGAAACATCTTAGACCATCCATGGTCGAAACAAAACCTTAATCTCACGATTTCTCATGACCAAGTCACATCCTTGTTATATTTCTCAAATCGTCACTTGGGTACTCCTAACAATCACCTTTCCAACCGTCCTTGACCATGGACACAGCTTTTCAAATAGATTATACTCTGCAGAGTTTGTGCACATCCCCACAAGAATCAATACATTTGTCGGGATGACACCACGACCCGCTACACGAATATTGTACGGGGGTCTGGATAATCAAACATAACTTTTCATTTGTCATCCCTAGAATAGGCACCCTTTCTCTTTGGGAGTAATTCACGTCCTTCTTAACTCCTAAGTCATACCGTCCACGGGAGACCCATTGTTGCACTAGCCCTTCTCAGAGACATCTGCCAACCCTAGATCCGTAGACCTTTCACAGGAGAAGACCTGGAATTCGGTGGATTTCTCCCCTATAGCACGTGTAGGGGCTACCCATGCTAAAGTGAACAAACTACAAGTTAAGCCCAATCTCTCAGAGGTAATGTGGTTGCACGGATAAGTTGTTCTGGTAAAGGCATAAACATCTCTTCCTCTTCTCAAGTCCATCATACTCACTTCTTAACGTCACCTTTTATTCTTTTAAAACATCTACTTGGAAATGATGCAAGTGGGTCAGGGGCGGGTTGACATCGCCGCCTTCCAGCCTCCCCCTCCCTGATCCCACCTGACCGCTACTGCCGCCGTCTCTGGTGGTGGTGGCGGTTCCTGTCCCGCTGAAGGAAGAGGGCAGGAGGGGACGCGCCTGTTTTGCACCAAAGCGGAGGGGCATGGCGGCGGCGCGGTGGCGGCTCAGTCGGTACGGCTAGGGCCTGAGTTTTTGGCGACGCGACGAAGAAGAGGCAGCGGAGCGCTGCCGTTACGGTCATCGGTCGCCGGTGCACGAGACGGTTCTTCTCCTGGGCTGCGATCTGGTCATCCTGGATTGTGATCTAGGCTAGAGGAGGCCGAATTGGGCATCTGATGCGATCTTTGCAAAAGTGCCTTCCAGCTGCCTTCTTTTTTGCTGCCTTCTTGCTAGATCTTGACGGGCAGCGTGGGGGCTGCGAGTCATGCGAATAATGGTGGAGGTCCTAGGGTTCCTTCGGTGCGAAGACGGAGATTTGCTTGCTGCATGTGCTTGATGATCTAGTCTGGAGTGGCGAGTTCCGTAAGACTCCACCGACGAATTCCCGTGGGCGACTATGCCTAGAGATTGCTGGATCGGATTGAATTCGGTCGGGCGTACCCATGTTTTTCTGGCTGTTTGGTTTCAGCGGGAGCATTGCGAAGCTTCGGTATTTATTACCATCATGTGTCATGTCTACGACAATCCATGGTGAAGTCAGATGCAGAGAATATCAGGAAAGATGGAACATCAGGGAAGCGAGGATGTTTTGAGTCTTTGTGGCGACGAGGAATTGGCTACATGATCTATGACTCGCAGCTGCGATTGTTTGTGGGGGTCATGTGTTCAGAACATGAGTAGGGGAATGCATGCACAAAAGTACGTGATGGACCGTGGGTACTCTGATCCTACCCATTTTTGAAAAATTGAAAGTCGTAGTAAACGAGAAACCCGAATAGCAGATAGGGTGAGGTTATATAGTTTCTGTACTGGATTCAGGTCATGCATTCATATTTGGGCCTCCGCTTCAAGTCACAACTGAAGCTGAATATTCGGGCCCTCCGCTTTTTTGTGAGACCTTATCATGCTTCAACTTTCACCATTGCAGATTCATCACTTGATACTAGTTCATCTACAAATAGCAACCGTATATCCATGCAACCAAGCAGACATTTTCCTTCGTCGCCCAATTCATGTTCCTTTCCAGAGAAGTAAATTGTTCCAGAAACCCTCCATCGCTCTCTACCTAATAAATAAGAATATGTCATCTTTCTGCATGAGTTCTTTTATTCTTTTTTGTTTGTTGAAATTTGGCATGAGTTTTACCTGCGCCCCGAAAGCTAAAGTTCTTGGTAAAACATTGAAACACAGTTGTATTTTTTGTTAGGATGCCCTGAAGGTGAGAATTTGAGGCCTCCTTTGGATTGGAGGAATTTCAAAGGATTTTCATAGGATTTGGATTGTTTCCTCCGGAACGTGTTTGGATCAAAGGATTGAGACCTTGAAATTCCCAAGGATTGGGTTCCTAAGGTGCTGATTCCAAAGGAATTTAGACATTAGGTCTAACCTCTTGGAACAATTCTTGGCGGCAAAAGAGAGCACTCAGCATTGGACGAAGGCTTTTTCATGTACTATTCCTATGTGCAGCCAAAGGTTCTTTCCTTGCTAATTCCTCTGGTCTGGCATTCCATAGGATCGAACCTATGTGCCGCCAAAGGTTCTTTCCTTGCTAATTCCTCTGGTCTTGAATTCCATAGGATCGAACCTATGGGCCGCCAAAGGTTCTTTCCTTGCTAATTCCTCTGGTCTGGCATTCCATAGGATCGAAGATGTCCTCAAAACAGGCTTCCATCCCGCTTTATAAATAAAGCACAACCAACCAAGTTCGATATATGATCTGAGCCAAAGAGAAATAAAAAGCTCAAGCAACAACACAAAAACTCCTAAAAAGGAGAAAAAGAGGCAGTAAGATACAATCTCCCCTATGGAAGTGTAGCGGTCGGCAGAGAAGCAAACTGGCGTGCCGTCACCAGCAATGCCTTGAGAGTTCCATCCAACTGGTCCATGTCTCGCTGCCTAGAAAGCGGGTGCCACTGCTACAGAAAAGCAAGACATTCTAAGATTGTGTCAGAAGCACGTCGCAGGAATACTTTCTTGATAACCATCTTATTATGAAAGTTCCACAAGGTCTAGGTCATCGTGGCAAATACTAGCTAGAAGAGGTGACGTCTCCTACCAACACGGTTCACCTCAGCCTCCAAGAACTCATTGAGGTCTCGGACCTGCTAGGTAGGCCCAAGTGCTTCTCGGGAAAAGCTCTAGAGAAACTAGACAGCAGGACATGCGGACATGATCGAAGATGTCATGCACCTGAAATCTCTAGTTTTCCTATTCTCTTGGTTTCAAAATCCTATGATCTAAAGAAAGCCTGAGATTTTGTTCCTGCAAATACCCTTATATGCGTTAGCCATTCATTTATTTTCAGAATTCATCTATTTGATATTAATTTGCAAGCTCACAATTCGACCATTTTGCAAAAAAATCAAATTAATTCAAAAAATTAGAAAAATGTAAATCCAACGGCAAATGTCCTTGTATACAAACTTCATTCAAGTATTGTTTCGTTTGGTTGTCAACAATGCATGTCGATCTCACTACCATCAATTACTTGAATAGGATGACAGAGTTCTGTTGAATAGAGACATCCACACCTTGAATATGGACATGGAAAAAGTGTTCTAGAAAGTAATCGGTTACCACATATGAACATGCATGTCTTTCAAGTGAGATGACCATTGTCGTCATAACCATACCTGTGGATTATGGTATATTTTATGATAATATGTCCATATTTGATAGTTGGGTGCATCTAGATGGCATTGCAAGCAAGATGCTATGACTTTGTAGATCAAAAATAATAATTTTGCATTTTACATGTGCAAAAAATGGGTTTTTAAGATTGCAAGTACATATACTATGGCTTAAAATGGGCACCAGCTTGTTTTCATGAAAAGTAAACCATCTTTGATGGATACTGCCCAAGTTTTGCAACTTATCAATCTTTGTACTTGTTTCCACCCATTTAAATGGCGTTATATCGATTTCGTGAAAGTAGGTCAAATTTGAATAACAATGCATGATAGTTTGATCGTGTTGTTATAAAATAATTTTAAGATACCCATTACTCGTTATGTCGAAGAATTATTTACAATTTTTCAGGATTTGGCTCCTAGCTTGCTATGAATGGTTTCCCTGACAGATTTCACCCCGTTTGAAAATGATTAAAGAAAATAAAATAAATCCAAGGAAAATGAAATACTTGCGCATGTGGTACTTTTATGTGACATAGTTTACAAATAAATACCATAGCTTAAATATTGACACTTTAAAAAAAGTTTAAAAAATGGACTACCATGTATGAACATTATTCATAGGTGGCTTAATCTCAAGCGAGATGACCAAGGTCATAACCAAATGATTATGTGGTCATATATATTAAGTGGGTGGATCTTGGCATTACAAGAAACATACACAAAGGTAGCTAAGGATGGTATGAACAGGGTAGAGCAATACCATACACATACTCGTATAGTCAATGGACATAAAAGTTTACCCATACCCGTACCCGCAGTTATAAAACTTTACAATACCCATACCCTCCAGGTATCCATACTCATTGGATACCCGGTGGATAGATCTAATCGTACACAAGGTATTTATAATTTTACATTCATCAATAACATATTTGAAAAAAACTCTACTTAATAATAGGTAGACAAGTACATGAAAGTATTGAAGTTTAGAATTCCTTTTTACAAATATACCCCTCTGCACTCTGTCAATGTTAAAAGTATCCTCATTCGGAATCAATTGTCAAAAATACCTTGGTGGAAACTGGAAAAGGGGTCATGTGTCTCTTCCGGCCAGACCTGGTGACGGATAACATGTTCCGCTGCGCGCACAGGCGGGAGGTTCGTCCCGCCAACCCCTTTGGCGGAATGAAGTGGGCCCCATGGCGGGAAGTAGCCACATGCACGTAAGTCTCATCCACATGTACGAGGTGTTCACCATTGCCGACTAATCCATGCAAAGAACACCATTAGACTAATTATACTTTATAGAGCAAGTGAGCAGGACGTGTAATAATGCATGCGCAAGTTACGCAGCCCTCCCTTTACCGTAGGCATGCGTGGGGTATTTTTTTGGTACTCGTGTGATTTTGTGATCTACACGAAAAATGGTGGGCATAGAAAAAATTACAATGATAACCAACTAACGATTCAAATTTAGACATATTCGACATCTATTTTGATACGGAGAGCGTAGATACATGTGTATTCAGACAAAGTTAAGTATATTAATTTGAGACAGAGAAAATAAATTATGTTAATTAGTGAATGAGACATTTCATCATGTGCATTTTTTATTTTTTACTAAAGATTGGATTTCTTTCTTATGTTTAAAGTTACTGAAAAAGAAAATCACATGCATACGAAGGTATTGCTACAATTGCAGGGGAGGGCTGGCCTCGTAACTACGGTTATGCATCATTACAGCACGTCCCCTCTCTTCCTCTCTCCTTTAGTTTATTTAGTCTAATAGTGCTTTTGCACGGATTAGGCGACAAGGGTGCAGAAATCATGCATGTTGGTGAGTCTTAGTGCATGGTGGCAACCTTCCGCCAAGAGGTTTGGCCGCGCGGCGGGACGTTCTCTCTGTCACCACGTGTGGCGTGAAAAGATACGTGTCACTTTTTTCACGTTCCGCTAGGATACTTTTGACAAATGAAATTGAAGGGATGTACTTTTGACAATGATGAGGTGCAGAGGGGTGTATTTGCAGGGCCGGTCCTGAGATTTCATGGGCCCGGGGCGAAACTAAAATTTAGGGCCTCTTGTTAATTTTCTTTTTGATATACACGTAAGAAGGGATAAAGAATAAATACTTCAAGTATACCCATTTACAATATTCATATAAAAATAACAATGTTTACATATTACCTTCAAAATTTTTCCGCGTATTTCTAGAAGAGAAGTCAGTGACAATGGAATCAATATCAATCTCGTCCAATAACTTCTTCTCGATGCCGGATCATATAAATATCCACACTAATTGGTTCCTCATTAACAGTAGCAGATTTTGTAGGAGACGAATCAAATGCGATATTATGATCACTTACATTGTTATTACCCACGTTGATGTCATCGTTCTCCTCTGTACCGATATCATCTTTTAGATCAACATTACTCCGTTCCCCAACAAAAACTAGTGCTAACTCAACTGGATTACTCGAAGTGCTCGTGTTACTCTTTAAAAATTTATGAAGGGATTCTCTCTGTGAGTCAATCAACTTCTGTTCTTCCTTCCTCTTTTTCTTTTCTTAGCACCGAAATCAGGTGTCATAACCAATTAACCACACTAAAAATATAAATAAGAACTACTAATTAGAATAAAAATTAAGGGCAATGTTAGACTATAGAAAGATTGAGATCAGAAATTCAGAATACAGACATGCAGATGCTAAACGGCCAAGGCGAGACGAGAGGCAGGCCGCAGGCAGAGGGCGAGGGTGCGAGGCAATAGGACGATCGGCCAACGTGCGCCGGCTTGCTGCTTGCGCGTGCGGCCTTCCTACGATCGAGAGCGCAACATCGAGTCGAGGTCGAGGCAGGAACCGGCGTGCGGCGTGCCTTCGTACGATACGATCAAAGAGATCATAGCTGATCTGATTGTAGGTTACCTATGTGCTGCCATGATGGACTCCAAATCAAAAACGTATGTGTGTGTCTAGCAAAATAGAGGGCCCAATGTAGCCCAATAGAAAACTCGAAACTGCTATTCTTTTTTTTTGAGATCTATTATAGCCTACATATACAACACATATCTGAGGAGGGCCCCCCAAAATTTTGGGCCCGGGGCGGCCGCCCCTCCAGTCCCCCCTAAGGGTCGGTCCTGTGTATTTGTAAAATCGCAATCCCATACTTGTCCCTAGACTTCTTGTCCGCATAGGTTGAAAATCTATAGGTGAGTTTGACATGTCAGTTTAAATAGGTTGAGTATAGGTATACCTATACACGTACTCATAACTTAAAGGGTAGGGTATGGGTATTACCCGTGGGTATGATATATGATAGTGTGCACATACTCTGCCCATGCAGATACGGTAGTACCCGCGTGGGTATCTGTACCTGTCGGTAAAATTGCCATCCTTAAAGGTAGCTTTCTTTTTTTAGATAAATAATAATCATCAATTTTACATGCGCAAAAAATATTTTTGTGAAGGATGCAAGTAGAGGGAGTATGGCTCAAAATATCACTACCTTAAGTTTGAAAAAATAAACCATCTTCGACTGATAATTCCCAAATTTTGCAATTTTTCATGCTTTGTATATGTTTCCGACTATTGGCCTATTTGAATGACTTTACCTGGATTTCTAGAAATTATGTTAAATTTCACCTACAAGCACGTGATAATATGTTCCTAGTTTTTAAAAATTATTTTGAGGTACCCATTATTCATTAAGTCGAAGAACCACTCACAATATTGAAAGATTAGGCTCATTGGCATGAATGGTCTTCCCTACGGTTTTCACCCCGTTTTGAAAACGATTAAATAAAACAAAAATATCCATGTAAAATGATAACTGACCCATGTGGTACTTTTATGTGACCTTAGTTGCCAAATAAATACCAAACTTTGAACATGGTAGTGTAGATAGCTAATATTTATTAAAGTGTTCTGAAAAATGGGCTACCGGGCTTGCAAGCAAGTTGGTCAAGGTCATAACCATATTAGGTATATGGGTGAATCTTGCTTGGCTTTGCAACTAGTGTTTTACAAAACTAGTTTCATACTATTTGAGAAAAAAATCATTTTCCATTTTACATGTGAAAAATGTCTTTTTTTTGTGAATCATGTATAGAAAAAAATAGACCATATTTGACGGATAATGCCCAAAATTTACAATTTTTTCAAGCTTTGTAGCTATTTCGGCCCATTTATATACTATATATTATTCTTATTTTATTATATATATTCAGGGGTGAAGGAGTTGCGCCCTCTCTCAGTGCACCACGTCTCCGAGTGTCATGGTAGTGTAGATAGCTAATACTAGCCAATGAGCTCACGACATGTCAATGTTTCCTCGATGGTAATTTTTTTTAGTAACTTCTCATGGCTATTAACCTTCTGTACTTTTTTGATGTTTCATAACCTCCGGGCGGTAATTTTTCAATAGTGCACGAACGGTAATTCTTTTCCTGTAACTTTTCGACATAGTTATAATTCAACCTCATATTGGTCTTTGACAGTATTTTTTCGAAATAACTTTCATGGTAGTTCTTTGGCGTCGATGAGTGACAATTTTTTTTGGGACAAAAATATTATTCTATGGTCATTCTTTTGGCAGTAACTTCGATGGTAGTTTTCACGTCGGGATTAGCGACCTTGTTTATTCTTTCAGTAGTAATTTTTGGACACAACTTTCCATATGTAATTTTCTGATGGTGGTTACCTCCTGTGTTGGCCATGTTCAACGACTGCTACCATCTAGCTATGGAGTTCCCAAATGTCATGTTCGGACATTTTTTTTACTGTGTTCTGTGGCTCATGAATTAGCGAGGGTAGCATGTGGATCAAACGAGCAGGTGTGGCTTGATGATCCACCAGATTTTATTTGACCTTTGTTATTAGCAGATGTAACTATGATCTCAGATAAATAAAAGGTGTAAGTTGTTGATACTTTCATTTTGCATCATCATAATAGCAACATATATGATCATTATAGGATGTTATTTGCATTGTTCTCTCATTATTTATACATATTTAGATGATATATGGGACTTTCCTATAAAGTATCCTTCATTGGTATTTAATTTCTGGGAGGCAGAAAACCTCATTTTTCTTATTTTGTTGCTTCATGGAACTTCTAGACGTCAATAAATCGAACGAAAAATACCTGATTAGTTTTTCATCAAGAGAAGAACACTGGAGCGAAAGGAACATGGGAGGGGAGCCACGGAGGCTAAAAGAGGACAGGTGGCGCGGCCTGCCTTGGTGCACGCGCCACCTGGGCCCATTTGGCCCTCGAGCATCGTCTCGGCTCCTTCTTTTTACAGATGCCTCTGTTTCGTCAAAAAACATATGTCATGTTGTTTCCACGATTTACATATGCGGCGACGGAGGCGAAAGTATTCTCCTACTCCGGGAGAGGGCGGATCCTGCTGTGTTGGAGCCTCCGTGAGGGGGAAATAACGCCATCGTGATCACCACTCCTCCTCGGCATAGGGGGAAGCTGGCATGGGGTGATCATGTCAATGCCCATGGTTAATGGACTTGGGTTTTGAGGGAGAGCGCACGCTGGAGACTTCTTCAGCTAACAAACAAGCACGTAGAGACAAGGTGTTTACCCAGGTTCAGGCCCCCGGAGGGAAAACCCTACTCATGCTTGTCTGCTCTTGATTAATGGAGATTCGAAGTATTACAGGGATGTTGAGATGACGATGGTACACAGATGATATCTGGCAGGTGTGTATGTGGGAGTGTTGATTACTCTTCTCGTCGCTCCCTCCTAGCCCTTATATGAGGCACCCAGGTCTCGGGACACGTCCGAGTCGGTTACAGATCGAGAGCGGAACCCTAAACATTCCTATCTATCCTGTCGTGTCCGTCAAGGAGTCATGTACTTCATGGGCTCGGCCTCACCCGAATCGTCATAGGCTTCACCGTCCTTTGCAGATTATCACGCGAACTTCCCCGTTGGGCCAGATTAGATAGGCTAGTGATAGGTACCCGTAGGGTATGCCTATGTTAGTAGGCCCCGAGTGTCTAGTCGAATCGAAGATTCACGTGGAGACTTTAGAAGTCATTCACTCGAAGGTTCATCAAACTTGACTGAAATGATCATATAGTTCATATGGATTGTGGCACATGTGCTTGGTTCGTCCGATGGGTCGGGAAAAGTTAATTACTCTTGGGCAAAAGCATACATGGTCTACTCAAATCGAGTCCCTAGACTCGGATTTGGAAATTGCTACTGTAATTCTACTCATGCCACGGAGGCCTTACTGAGTCAAACTCCAGTTTTATTGTTTATGTACACAACGCATCCGTCGGGATTTTTCATCGCGCATGTTGGTGTGGTACTTAACTGGTAGAGCACGGCAGGTGCGATTGCTATCCATCAGACTGTGTTTGTAGGTCTTATGTTTGTGTCGTAGACATAGCATACGAAGGTTTGTCACCGTGGAGGTGTTTCGGGTGGCCAAGGAGACGGTGACTCTGAACTTGATATTGGAATGTGCGTGGGTGAAGTCGCCAATAGTAACAATTACTGCAAGCGAATCACCGTTGTGGACGTAGTCAGCACAACGAATAGTTGTATGAATTTTATGTTTTCTATAGGGTGTGCGGCCAGCACTCCCTATGGGTGTAGCCCCCAAGTATTTGTTTGAGTCATAGAATCGAGTAAAGACTTATAGTCGTCGATTGCTTCGGATGAACTATGCGGACGTTGTTGGCGCCCGCATTTTTCGAATGCGTGAATATATCTCCCTATGGGAGTAGCCCCCAAGTCCTTAGACGAATCATTGATTCGAGCGAGGATTTGGAGCATGCCACTCGAAAGTCATAGATGTGTACGTTCAGCCATCTAGTTTGGAGTAGCCCTTGAGTGTCTGACCGAGTCATGGATTCGGACAGAGACTCGAGTTCGTGTGCTCGATGGCTGCGATTAACAATATCATAGGCTTACAGTGGACTCGGAAGTCAATCAGTGTGCGACTAGCGCTCCTGTTAGGAGTAGCCCCTGAGTGTCTGGCCGATCATGGACTCGAGAAGAGACTCGAGTTCATGTGCCTGGTGGCGGTGATTGATAGTGTCGTGGGCTTACACTGGACCCGGAAGTACATCGGGTGCGTGACCAGCACTCCTGTTAGGAGTATTCCCGAGTGTCTATTCGAGTCGTAGACTCGAGAAGAAACTCAGTCTTGATGGTGCAACTGCATTCGAAGAGTCACTCGATTGGTGGTTTAGTTCAACGAATGCAATCGAAAGTTCCACTGTCTTCCCTGAGGAATTGCGTTGGATTTGAATTAATGATGATGCCAGGGATGACGATTGGTGAGCTCAACCGCCAGTGGGAAAAGGATGATGGGATGTGGCATAGTGGGCCCTGGAAGAAGGCTGATCAGACTTGACCACATGAAGCGTACAAAATGAGTATTAACTATGCCTCCTCGATTTACGCGCATAGTGGGGAAAGTGTGTGATGTTTTGGTTCCTTGGTTGCCACATGTCTCCTCTGGATGGGCACTGCGTGCCCGTGGTCGAGATTGTCTGGGCCATAATATAAGAGGGCGCCTGCTAGGCGTCCCCCGGACGATGGGAAGCCCCCATCGTCCTCCTTCCCGTGCTGCCACGTGTCTAAGAAAAGTGTTTAAATCCTGGTTTTGCTGCAAGACACATCTTTTTGCTGCATATGTTCCCGCTTTTGCTTCCAAAGCAAAAAAAGGTTCGTTCCAGAAATAGAACGTCTCGCCGGAGACCATGCAGCAAAAAAATTGTATTAATGTAGCAAAACCGACTTCGCCGGAAACATCGTCGGAAAAAACTCGCCGGTGACTCTCACCGGAGACCTTGTAGCAAAAAGTTGACACTGTTGTAGCAAAACCACAATACGGTTGTAGCAAAAAAGTTCTTCTAATGTAGCAAAAAACCTACTTCGTCGGAGACATCGACGGAGACTTTTGTAGACACCTCGTCGGATGCCTCACAGGGGATGTCACACAGCAAAAATTTTACGATATTATAGCAAAATCCGAAAACAAATGTAGCAAAAAAATAACAAACATGTAGCAAAACCCGAATTCACCGAAGACATTGTCGTTGCTATGTAGCAAAATAGTTTGTCATATGTAGCAACGCCGACTGCCATATGTAGCACAAATAATATGCTAAGGTAGCAAAACGCTTGTAGCAAAGGTAGACACAAAAAAGTAGCGACACCGGCCAACTAGAGTAGCAAGCGGTCTAAACTGTAGTAGCACCGTCGGGTACCGTCGATAGCAACTTTGTCCGTCTCAGGGAGCAACACCGTCCATCCATGTATGGGAGCAACGCCTTCTCCCGTCGGTGACCCGTCCCTCAATGCCACTTTCCGCACGTACGGCAAACGAGCCCTCATTGTCCTTGGTTAGTGGTGCAGGCTTGTGGAGGAGGATGGCTGAAGGAGGGGGGCGTCGGGAGTAACCACCGTGCGAGCTCAGAGGAGGAGGCATGGCGGAGGAGAGAATCACAGAGGAGGGCATTGCCGCCATGGCTTCCAACAGCACAGTTGCAGCAGATCTGGACGTGGCAGAGGAGGGCGGCATGGAGAGTTGGAGATGGGCGGTGGCGGTCTGCATCTCCGGTGATGACGGGGCACCGGGAGGTAGGGCGGCGGCAGCGACCTGCTGGGAGTTTGGGCGCGCGATGGCAGCCTGTCGGGGGCTTGGCGCATGGCAGCGATTTTCCAGGGACCGAACGGAGGAGAAACAAAGACGGAAGGAGATAAGGCTTGTGGTGGTGGGCCCCAACCTGCCTGTACTTCACGAACGCGCGACGCGCCACGGGGAGGCGGGGGATCAAAACGTACGATCCCCCGGGTGACGGGAATCATTTTCCATATAAGAGAGGCAAATACCGCAGCAACAATCTCACTTCTTCTTCTTCCTCACCATCTCCATGTTCTTGCTCCCCACCATTGTTCCTCTTTGCTCTACGTTAGAAGTGTTGCGCATATTCCGATTGCATTCATTTGCGCTTCCCGGAAGAGAAAGGGTGTTGCCATGGGGAAGAACAAGGGCAAGGCCACCGGAGGTGCCGTGTCCGACACCATTGTTGCCCCGAAGAAGAAGGGTACCGGTGCTTCTAGGGTTACTAATGGCAGCTGGCGGTGGTCGATGGTGAAGAAATCGGAGTTGCATCATCTTTGCATTTCTGGCCTGATCCTAGTGGCCGAGGAGGACTGCATCATCCCTAGACCGGAGGTAATCCGCAATCCTCCAAATGGGTTCAGAGTGACGTTCTTGGCTTTTGTTTGTCGTGGGTTATCACTTCCTGCCCACGATTTTCTGCGTGGTCTTCTGAAAGGGAAATGGACGTCACCTAGAGGGGGGTGAATATGCGTTTTAAAATTATTATGGTTTAGGCTCTAATAAATGCGGAATAAAACTTAACGTTTAATTTATCAAGCCAAAACCTATATTCACTAGGTTCACTAAGTGCACCAACAACCTATGCTAAGCAAAATAAACAACAAGGTGATAGCAAGATATAATACTTCAAGCACGAAGGCTATCACAATGTAAATTGCATAAGTAAAGGGCTCGGTTGAGAGATAATCGATAGACGCGAAGACGATGATTTGTTTCCCGAAGTTCACTTCCAAAGAAGCTACGTCTCCGTTGGAGAGGTGCGGGGGTGCAATGTACTTCGAACGCCACAAGTGGCTCACATCGAGGTGTGGTGGCTCAATGCTCACCCAACGCCACACAAGGCCTCACCCCAAGATGCGAAGACACGTAACCTACCTACGCCACAAAAGGCTCACCCTATTCTCCCGTGAGCTCGCCACAAAGGCCTACTCATGTTCCACTATGGGACACTTGAGGGCGGTCACCGAACCCGTACAAGGTTGGGGCAATCTCCACAACTCAATTGGAGGCTCCCAACAACAATGCCACAAAGGCTACAAGCCACAAAAGGCAACAAGGCCACAAAAGGCTACAAGACCAGAAAAGGTCAATCAATCCAACCACACAACCGTCTAGGGTTCCAAGAACCCAAGAGAAACAATCCCAAGGGCTTGAACTCGCCGAATCTCTGAGGAGAACTCAAACCTATGCACCAAATGCAAGAGGTAAGTCCTTCTCTCTCAAATTCCACCAAAGCTACAAAAGCTATTGGGAGAATAGGAGAGGAAGAACACAAGAGGAGAACACAAAACTTTCCAAGATCTAGATCCCAACGATTCCTTCACAAAGAAGGGATTTTGCTTGATGGGGCTTGTAGATCCAGATCTCCTCTCTCAAATCCCTCAAAAAGATGCAAGAATCATAGGAGGGGGAAAGGGAGAGCGCAAGCTCTTCATGGTCAACAATGGAGGAGAGAGAAAGCCAAAAACCGAGAAGAACAAGTGTTAGGGCCGAAGGGGAAAGAGGAGATCCTTTTAAAGGGCTCCCCGATCTGCCCGTTACTCACAGATCCGCGCACGGCCGGTAGTACCGGTGGGTGGCCGGTACTACCGGTGGCACCCAGCCAACGGTCAGAAAACAGCAAGAGAAAGATCAAAAACGCGAGTCTGGCCGGTACTACCGCCGCATCGCCAGAACTACCGGTGGCAAGAATGTCATAGCAGTACTACCGCCTGAAAATCCGATCCAAGTTCCGTCAAATACGCACACCAAGACAGAGATGGTACAAAACCAAAATCGGGGTTGCCGGAAGTTGGGCCCGAATTAAGACCGGTACTACCGGCGGCATTTCTGCCCTGGCGGTACTACTGGTGGCCCGCCGGAACTACCGGCTAGGCAAAAACTCCAGAACCAGAAATATCACAACTTTTGCATCCGAACTCCAAACGAGATAAAATCAATTTTGTTGGAAAGATAACGACGTGTAGAATCCAACAAAAAGAAGAAATATTGGGTATCACCAAGGGAGAAAATACCATGAATATATATGTGAGATACCTCCCAAGGTGTGGAGCCGGAAAACCAGCAAGATCAAAAACGCAATAAGATATGCAAGGGGAATCCGTTTTTGATGAACTAGAGCTTGTTATGAAGAACAAGCTCTAGATCATCACATGGACAAGAACCAAACAATCAACCAATAAAGATGATGCTATGTATGCAAAGGTTTGAGCTCTCTTCGAAAGATACGAACGAGTCACCCACTCGAGAGCCCCTCTTGATAGTACAGCTATCTATCCTCAACCCGGTCTCTCAACACTACACGAGACCGGTAAAATAGAAACCTGATGTCTACCCACTTCTATTCTTGTAGACAGTTGTGGGGCCTCCAAGTGCAGAGGTTTGTAGAACAGCAGCAAGTTTTCCCTTAAGTGGATCACCCAAGGTTTATCGAACTCAGGGAGGAAGTGGTCAAAGGTATTCCCTCTCAAGCAACCCTGCAATCAAGATACAAGAAGTCTCTTGTGTCCCCAACACACCCAATACACTTGTCAGGTGTATAGGTGCACTAGTTCGGCGAAGAGATAGTGAAATACAAGTGGTATGGATAATTATAAGTGGTAACGGTGATAGAAAATAGCTTGGTGGCGTGGAAAAGACTAAAGTAAAACTGAAATAAAGATGGAAGCAAGCAAACATGTAACAGATCTAGTAGCAAACGGTGTATCAATGATTAGAAACAAGGCCTAGGGATCATACTTTCACTAGTGAACACTCTCATATAAATATACTATCTTCATGATACTACGCTGAACTACTCTCCGGTTAGACACTCTAATCGTTGGTAGGGCTATAACAGCACACCTCAAAGTAAGCTTTTCCCATCTAGAAAACCCCACACTGTCACCTTGAGTACTAGATGAGTCTAACAAACACCACAATTTCATAAAGACATCCAACTCCAAATATAACTCATAACAAGTATTTGTAATCTCTAGCCTAAGTGCCACCATGGTGAGCACGCTGTCACTTTCACACACATGGGAAGAGCAGAGATCTATTAAAGCACTTGAGTAGCAAGGTAGATCTATAGATTACAAGCTCATGATCTCAATATGATCATGCATAGAAAGAGAGATGAACACATAGCTACTGGTAGAACCCTTAGCCTCGAGAGAGAACTACTCCCTCCTCATCATGGGAATCAGCAATGGTGATGGAGATGGCTCCGGGGGCACTTCCCCGTCCCGGCAGGGCGCCGGAACAGAGACTTTCTATCCCTGAATCTCCCCTTTTCGGTGGCGGCGGTGTTGCGGAACTTTTCGTGGATTTCGGATTGACGACCTAGGGTTTATGCCTCGGGAGGCTTCTTATAGGCGAAGAGGCAAGGTCGGTGGAGTGCCAGGGGGCCACACCACCTGGTGGCGCGGCTATGGCTTGCCCGCGCCTGGGAGGGTGTGGCCAGGCCCTGGCCCTCCTCCGTCTCGTATTCTGGCTCCGTGAGTCTTCCGGTAAAATAGGAGCTCTGGCTTTTGTCCCGTCCAATTCTGAGAATATTCATTTTCTGACTTTCCTGGAACCAAAAACAGCAGAAAACAGGCAACTGGCACTGTGGCATCTTGTTAGTAGGTTAGTCCAAGAAATCATATGAAAAGTACTCCAAATTTGGAACAAAACACAAGAAAGTAGATAAAACCAAGCATGGAACATCAAAAATTATAGATACATCTGCAATGTATCAACATCCCCAAGCTTAACTCCTGCTCGTCCTCGAGTAGGTAAGTGATAAAAAGAAAGAATAATTTTTGAGGTGACATGCACCATCAAAGACTTGATCAAAGTATTTGTAAAACATTCAAAGCTGGGATCATAGTACTTCAATCATAACACGAAAGACAAAGTTCTAGCAATAAGACAAAGAAACTATGACGCAACATGAAAAGGCACAAACAAAAGATTCATGAATAACAATGCTTTGCAAGACGTTTGTTTGTTTCACATAAAGAAACATAGCATAATAGTATTCAGCTTGTCCCTCATAGAGTAGCAAATATAAATGCATAGGACACCTTCAAAGTTCATAAGAGTGACTGGATACAATAGTTTAAAATAAGCAATATCAAAGTATGCATCAATCAACTAGTCTTGGGACAATGCACATAGAACTAAGAATGGCCACTATGCTCTCAAAGTAAGTGCATAAAGATAGAAGGTGGAGACTCAATGTAATGGTGGAAGAAAAGCCTTTATAAAAGGAAGTAGGGATTCAAGTCTCATAAAGAACTTCCAAAAATTATGGTACTTGTTAGCTTTCAAAAATTATGGCCACTATGCTCGCAAAATTCATTGCCCCTATCATAAGCATCTTGAAGTGATTAAGGTTAAAGTGAACAAACTATGGTGTACATGCTTGGCGAAGTATAAGTCAGAAATCTCATGTCCCTTGTATACGAGGGCCGCTCCTCATGCTACTCAAGTTTAGTCACCGGTAAGTTCTTGTCATCGTAAGTACATGTGTATCATAGAGAACCGCCAACGGGGTACCCCTTGCCCGATGATACGGAAGAATCCCCATATCAAAATGACAAGGCAAGCAGACAACGAGCATCTCAGCATTCTTCTTATTTACCATGGGAATACGGTGCTTTTTTCTCTCTTTCCTCTTTTTATAGTATCTCTTTTTTTCTCTTTCTTTCAATATAGGACTCTTTTTTTATAAGAAGAATGATTCATAGACATCTCATTATGGTTACGATGCAGGTTTCCACCATGTCAGCATGGATTAGACCAGCGGCCCAGGCGTTTCTCTAACACATATACATAACTCCATGGACTTACAAGCTCCCCTTTCATTTGACATCGACGACATCCATATACAAAAGAGCATGATATCAACTAGGTACAAGTACCAAGTGCAATGTGAAAGCGTTCCCCATGAAAGCATGGTTCTGCTAATTCCCGACAAATAAGTGCAAGCATATACAACATAGAAGACACAATGGTTCAAGTTTATTAAGGGCAAGTAAAGTAAAGTGTGCCATCAAGTTCGTGAGAGCTTTAATCACTAGTTTTCTCATAACAAGTGGAAGGTAAACAAAAGCACGAATATACTTGGAATAGCATAAGCTAGTAGGTAGGTATGGTGGACTCTTTGGAAAAACTTGGTTTAGGGAGTTGGATGCATGAGTGGAACTCATACTTGTTGTGGAGTCTAGCAAAAGACTGGGAGCGACAAACTAAGAGAGCAATAATGGCCATAATCATGCAGAGCGACAAAACATCATTGATCAAAGCATAAAGTGATACTACAAGTTGAAAACTAAAGGATCATAAAGGCTATGGTGACTTGAGATAGTCATAACATGGTGTGAGCATGTGCCAAGTCAACCCAAATAAAGCATCAAAGGAGAATACCACTATACTATGCTTTAATAATGCTAAAACAACGCATGATTTATCCAAGGCACATTAAGCAATCTCAATTGTTTATAACAAGTCATGCTACAGCAAAGAATACTAAGCATAAAGCCAAAACAATATCAAGCATGGCATGACAAAGCATAGGCCACAGTCAAAAACAAGCTCTTTTTACCGCATAAGCATGAACTTTCCTACTCTTTTCCAAACCAAACCAAACTATTTGCAAACCAAATGTATGAAAGAGGGGGTCCAACCAATTTATTCAGAAAACTAAGCAAACAAAATCAAACTAAAAACCAAAACGAAAACGAAAAAGAAGACGCTCCAAGAACAACACAACTGTGCATGAAACAATAAAAATAAAGCGTCTGGAAGGAACCTGGGTTTTTATTGATGAAGAAGGGGATGCCTTGGGCATCCCCAAGCTTTGACGCTTGTACTTTTTGGATATTTCTTGGGGTGACACGCGTGGCATCCCCAAGCTTGAGCTTTAGTCCATCCTTCATCTCATTACTCATTTCTTCCATACACCTGAAATTTTTCCTTCATACAAAACTTCACACAATCTTTATTAGCAACATTAGTGCACTCAAGATAAATAAGTCTTTAGGTTCAGTTATAACACCAATAAAACTTCCATTAAAACACAATCTACTGTAGCACTTCCCTCAAAAATCTCAATTCCCGAAAGAACTCAAAAAGGAACCAACAAGAAGCAAATGCAGAAAATGGCAGAAATCTGTCAAAACAGACCAGGAGGTAAAGACGAATTTTTTCAAAGACCTTCTGTTGCTGAAATCAAAAAGTGTTGAACTAACTAAAGTTAGATAACAACCTGGGGAAGAAGCACAAACAATTACAGCTCAATCCGACATACAGAGCTCTCTCACGAATTTTTATGGTGAAGCACAAAAATCTGTTTCGGGACAACAAGTTTCCCAATCATTACTTCACTCTCATTAGAGGTTACTCTTGGCACAAAAAGAAAATAAAAAAGATAAGGAGAGGTTATTATAGAGGTAATAACTTCCAAGACTCATCTAAAACTTTTGGGTTATCTCCCAATAAGTACTTTTCTTTAACGCCTTTAAGTTAGGCATGATAGTTTGAAAAGATGCTCACAAAAGAAATATGAATTGAAGTAAAAGAGAGCATCAAGAAGCAAATTCAAAGCACATTTAAGTCTAACCCACTTCCTATGCATAGGAATATTGTAAAGAAATAAGTCATGAAAGCACAAAGCAACAAGCATAGTAAAGCAAAACAAGTGCAACTTCAAGACTTTCAACATAAAGAGGGGAAACTTAATATTGTTGAGATACATAAAACCTTGTTTCCCTCTCTCATAATAACTTTCAGTAGCATCATGAATAAAATTAACAATATAACAATCACATAAAATATTCTTATCATGAGCCACATGCATAAAAGAATTAATACTCTCCACATAAACATAGTCATTCTTAGTAATCGTAGTGGGAGCAAATTCAACAAAATAGCTATCATTATTATTCTCATCACCATAATCATCAAATATAGGAGGCATATTGTAGTCATAACTAATTTTCTCCTCAATAGTAGGTGGACTGAAAATATCATATTCATCATTGTAATCAGCATAGATTGGAGGCATAGTATCATCAAAGTAAACTTTCTCCTCCATGCTTGGGGGACTAAAAAGATCATTTTCATCAAAGCCAACTTCCCCAAGCTTAGACCTTTCCATAGCATTAGCAATAATGGTGTCCAAAGAATTCATACTAACAACATTTCTATTAGCATGCAAATAAAGTTCCATAGGTTTTTTAATTTTCTCTTCAAACACTTCATGTCCTAACTCAAGATAAATACTATAAAGCTCTCTAATTTTGTTGTTGTTTTCCATTAAGCCTAACTAGTGAAAACAAGAAACAAAAAGACAAAATTGCAGAATCTAAAGAAAATAACTTCGAGCACTCACACCGGAGGATGTGAGTACCTTTTACCTTACCTCCACGGCAACGGTGCCAGAAAATAGGCGTTTGCCGTGGGAGGTTCTTCTTCTTTAATCCTTCGGTGTGAATACCTTTTACCTTTCCTCCCCGGCAACGGCGCCAGAAAATAGGCGTTTTCCGTGGGAGGTTCTTCTTCTTTAATACTCTGGTGTGACTACCTTTTACCTTACCTCCCCGGCAACGGCGCCAGAAAATAGCTTGATGTCTACGCACTTCTATTCTTGTAGACAGTTGTTGGGCCTCCAAGTGCAGAGGTTTGTAGAACAATAGCAACTTTTACCTTAAGTGGATCACCCAAGGTTTATCGAACTCAGGGAGGAAGTGGTCAAAGGTATTCCCTCTCAAGCAACCCTGCAATCAAGATACAAGAAGTCTCTTGTGTCCCCAACACACACAATACACTTGTCAGGTGTATAGGTGCACTAGTTCGGCGAAAAGATAGTGAAATACAAGTGGTATGGATAATTATAAGTGGTAACGGTGATAGAAAATAGCTTGGTGGCGTGGAAAAGACTAAAGTAAAACTGAAATAAAGATGGAAGCAAGCAAACATGTAACAGATCTAGTAGCAAACGGTGTATCAATGCTTAGAAACAAGGCCTAGGGGTCATACTTTCACTAGTGAACACTCTCATATAAATATACTATCTTCATGATACTACGCTGAACTACTCTCCGGTTAGACACTCTAATCGTTGGTAGGGCTATAACAGCACACCTCAAAGTAAGCTTTTCCCATCTAGAAAACCCCACACTGTCACCTTGAGTACTAGATGAGTCCAACAAACACCACAATTTCATAAAGACATCCAACTCCAAATATAACTCATAACAAGTATTTGTAATCTCTAGCCTAAGTGCCACCATGGTGAGCACGCTGTCACTTTCACACACATGGGGAGATCAGAGACTATTAAAGCACTTGAGTAGCAAGGTAGATCTATAGATTACAAGCTCATGATCTCAATATGATCATGCATAGAAAGAGAGATGAGCACATAGCTACCGGTAGAACCCTTAGCCTCGAGAGAGAACTACTCCCTCCTCATCATGGGAATCAGCAATGGTGATGGAGATGGTGGTGGAGATCGATGGAGATGGCTCCGGGGGCACTTCCCCGTCTCGGTAGGGTGCCGGAACAGAGACTTTCTGTCCCCGGAATCTGCCCTTCGGTGGCGGCGGCGCTGCGGAACTTTTTGTGGATTTCTGATTGACGACCTAGAGTTTATGCCTTGGGAGGCTTCTTATAGGCGAAGAGGCAAGGTCGGTGGAGTTCCAGGGGGCCCACACCACCTGGTGGCGCGGCTAGGGCTTGCCCGCGCCTAGGGGGTGTGGCCAGGCCCTGGCCCTCCTCCGTCTCGTATTCTGGCTTCGTGATCTTCCGGTAAAATAGGAACTTTGGCTTTTGTCCCGTCCAATTCCGAGAATATTCATTTTCTGACTTTCCTGGAACCAAAAACAGCAGAAAACATGCAACTGGCACTGTGGCATCTTGTTAATAGGTTAGTCCAAGAAATCATATGAAAAGTACTCCAAAGTTGGAACAAAACACAAGAAAGTAGATAAAACCAAGCATGGAACATCAAAAATTATAGATACATCTGCAATGTATCAAAACCCTATCAAGATCATACCTTTGCCTTGAGCATCCCACTTGAGCTTGATGAAGATGATCTTGTCACCTTCAAGATGGAACACCCTTCTTGATTGCTCGTGCTTGCTCTTGCTTGATGAAGACTTGCGAATGGCTCCCCCATACTCCATGGGGAAACCTCTTCTTTGACCTTGTCTTCATCACTCCATGAACGACGAGGAGGCAAGCTCCAAGCATGAGATCTTCTAGATATGGTGCATCTTGAGCTTGCACATCATTTCTTGATGATGTCTTGAAGATAGCCGTGAGGAACTCTATCTTCTTCTTCTTCAAGACATACTTGATCTTCTTCTTCTACTTGATTCCAATAGGCACAAAGCCCTTGGACATTGCTTCTTATTTTTCATCCTTGAAACCAACACATGGTCCAAGCGATGCCAATGGACAAACCTACAAGTGAAACTCAATTTTCACATTAGTCCATAGGGATTGTCATTAATTACCAAAACCACACATGGGGGCATACATGCCCTTTCATCTTCTTTTATACTATGGCATTCAACTACATAAGTTTTCGCTGAATTCCATCCTTCGCATACCCTGCTTCATCACCCTCTGCGAGTGCTGGCTTGGCATTGCGCCGCACTTTGGGTTATTCAAGAAATTGTATAGATTGAAGAGGCAGTCAGGCTCTAGGGGTCACGTATATGAAGTTGGCAGGTGCGACATCTCCATTCGCTCCAACCAGTAGTATTTCTCCTTCAATATAGTCGATTTCTCTCAAGGATGGGGAGCCAAGTGGTTCTACATACGTGATTAGAAGATTGACGATCAGAAGTATGGGCTAGCTCCCTTTGACGCAAGTGCCAAGGTTAAGAGGATTCGCTCCTGGAGGAACAAAGTGCTCCTAGGGGAAGATGCTGAAGTCGTAGCTCTATACGATCAGGTGAAGCAACTACAAATTGTCCCTAGTCAAGAAGTTGATGGTGTGGATATCATTTGAACCTTCATTCAGTGCCAGGTTCAATATCTTTAGGCCAGGGTGCAGCCAATGTGGAAGTATACTAGCTCATTCGATCCGACACACACTTTGGAGGAGGGCTTGTCATCTGCGAAGTTGGAGAAGAAGATCAAATCGCTGACAAGTTGGACTGCAAATGACAAGCTGCCAAAGGAGACTTCGGTTGCCCCCCTTCAGTTTGACAAAACTGGTCCCTCGGGTAAGTCTTGACTCTTGTTACCCTTCATCATAAATGTGGCCATTACTCTGTAATGTGATTTCATCTTTGTTTTTCTTCGAATGCAGGGCCTGAAGGTGAAGGGCTCGATGACTCCTTTGCCAAAGGAGGGCGAAATAGCAGGGGAAGACGAGCCGGATGATTTCGAGTCAGTCGTTCCTCCCGAGACTGCCGAGGAGGAGAGTATTGGTGGCTCTCGAAAATGAAGTTGTAGCGAGGGCTCGGATGCTTCAACGCCGGAGGATCCAGATATTGACGCCTTGATACATTGCAAATGTATCTATAATTTTTTGATGTTCCATGCTTGGTTTTATCCACTTACTTGTGTTTTGTTCCAACTTTGGAGTACTTTTCATATGATTTCTTGGACTAACCTATTAACAAGAGCCACAGTGCCAGCTGCCTATTTTCTGCTGTTTTTGGTTCCAGGAAAGTCAAAAAATGAATATTCTCGGAATTGGACGGGACAAAAGCCAAAGTGCCTATTTTTCCGGAAGTGATCAAGTGCCAGAATACGAGACGGAGAGGGACCAGGGGGCCACCACACCACCTGGCCGCGCGGCCCATCCTGGACCGCGCCAGGGGGTGGTGAGGCTAGCCCTAGCACCCCCTCGGCCTCCCCTTCCGACTATAAGATGCCCTCGGGACGAAAACCCTAAGTGCCCGATCAAAAATCCACGAAAGAGTATGTAGCCACCGTCATCTCCATCCCTAGATCGGGAGGGATCTGAAGCTCTTCCCGGCACCCTGCCGGAGAGGGGAATTCACCCTGGAGGCCTTCTTCATCACCATGCAAGCCTCCGGTGTGATGCGTGAGTAGTTCATCATTGGACTACGGATCCATGTAGTAGCTAGATGGCTGGTTCTTCTCCTTTGTGCTTTCATGTTTAGATCTTGTGAGCTCCGTTCATGATCAAGATCATCTATTTGTAATTCATACATGTTGTGTTTGCGGGGATCCGATGGATATTGAGATGCTATTTCAGATTGATTATTGATTCTATCATGTCTTTGTTATTTGAGATCTTGCATGCTTTCCATTGTTAGTAGCTATCTTGGCCAAATAGATGCTAGCAACTCCAAGAGTTAGTATTTATGCTCGATAGTGGGTTCATGCCTCTAGTAATCTGGAGAAGTGACAGAAATCTCTAAGGTACTAGATGTGATGTTGCTACTAGGGAGAAAATAACAATCCTTTGTTCATAGAACAATCGTATTGTTTACTTTACACGCAGTTCGTAAAGCAATAATCTGTTGCTTGCAAGTTAATACTGGAGGGGGTTCGGATGATAACCTGAAGTTGGATTATTAGTCATAGATGCAGTTGGATGGCGGTCTATGTATCATGCTGTAATTCCCAATCAAGTCTTAGAGGAGTCAAGATGATTAGTATATGCATGTATTGCTTTCTCGGTGTTTGTCAATTTCCCTGCTGTAATTTGTTTACCCAGCATGTTATCTATCTTAAGGAGAGCCACCTCTAGTGAACTATGGATCTCGGTCCTTTTTCTTTACATACAATCTACAATCTTTTACTGCTTTGTGTTTACTTTCTACAAACTTTTACTTCTTTCCATTCGATACGTTTAATCCTTTGTTTTCTGCAAAACACGGTGAGATTGACAACCTCATCGCAAGTTGGGGACAAAGTTCTGTGGTTGTGTTGTGCAGGTCTCCACGTTGCTACTAGCACCGGTAGTGCGCCCTGCCAAAGCTCAGCTAGTAACACCTTTGAGGTGTTTTCTTGCTCCTACTGGTTCGATTAAACCTTGGTTTCATAACTGAGGGAAACTTGCTGCTGTGCTCATCATACCTTCCACTTGGGGTTCCCAACGAGCTCTACATCAACACCGCCATCAAGCAATTTTCTGGGCGCCATACTTAGAGCCATCACGCCTCGCCCTCCGCCTCTCATATGTTCGCTGCGGTTCAGATACAGGTCGTGCCACCAACACCAGCTGCCAAGAAATCGAAGCATGGTTGGGATATCGACAACCTGAGCTCGTGAGTGCCTTCTTTTCTATCATTCTGCTACTAAGGGTTGTTGTTGTTCTATAATTGAGTTTGGTGTCTCGTCAGCACTGACTCTATGCTCCCTGCGGATGCTAGACTTGAAGGCCGCGGCGTCTGACGAAGTCATGGAGGTTGCCAATCCGGCGGATGGTCATGATGGTGAAAATTCTTCTGGCTCTGCTAAGATTCAGACGCGGAAGAGGGTGACCCTGCCGGTCGCTCTACAGGGTCCTTCGAAATCTGCGGATGATCATGTAAGTTGCCTTACTGTTTTATCTTTGTAGTTGCACTTGCGAAGCCCCCGAGTCTATTTGTACCGACTCGAGTGTTCGGTTAGCCCTTCCTGCGTTGAATGATGGAGATAGGACAGAAGTATGTCCAGATGGAGGCGGAGCGGGACCACATGAAGTGTAAGTGCTACTACTTTTCATGTTGACCTTGATCTGCACCATTGCTATTTTGATGATCTTGATCTTCTTGAGGCAGTCGAGAGGGATGAGGCCTTGTGTCGCGTGGAGGAGCTTGAGAAGAGCGTCGATCATGCAAATAATATGGAGAAGCATGCCCAAGAGGCACTTGACACGCATAAAGCTGAAGTCGAGCGCCGCAAGATAGATCTACTGGCTACATCAAAGGAGCATGAGTAGCTGGGCGACCGCCTTATGGTCGTCGCTCAGTCTTTGTCGGGTGAGTAGTTATTTTCGAGTTCTTCTTTATCTTGGTTTTCTCGTTCTGTTCAGTCTCTCCATCAACATCTCCATCAGCACCAACATCATCACCATCTCATCTCCGAGATCTATCTTATTCCCCTCATAGTTTGTGATTGATTGAACCCTAGATATTGTTTGAGTGATATTTACATGTTTGTGATTGGCACCTTGTGTTTATTTGGTGGAGAGATTATATTTTCAGATTGTGTTGTAATCCATATGCCACTGATCCATATCATGTTAGATACTTGTGAGTAGATCCCTATGTTTCTAAGGGCAAAGGATGAATTGGCTATGATTTTCATATAATATGCAATGAGTATTTGGTCAAGTTTATATCTTTTATGTTGTTCTCTGATGGTGATGTGCGAACATCGATTGCATACCACTTCACCTATATGGGCTCATAGGGCTACACTTTAGTGTAATGAAGAGGGTTGGAAGGGACGGAATGACAAAAACCGTTTTCCAATGATGTGAGTTGCATTGGAAGGATTTATATCAGGGACCCATGAACTTACTGCTATGGTGGGACATTTATGTCTTAATGATTTCTATGTTTGCTCATGAAAATGGCTATAGGACCCATCATAAGGGGTGTGTTTGCTTATTTATGGCTGCACCTAAACTAGACTCCGTTCTAAGAGAACTAAACTTGACAAGATATTCATCATATTGTGTAGAAATCTATATGCTAAGTACATCCATGCTATCCCGAGAACGCTTGTCACATATAAGAACACACACTTGAGATTGTGCTCTTGCTGCATAGAGGATTGGGTTTCTCTTTTTAAGAGAATCTATTTACTGCAATTTATGTTTAGCAATTTATATTACTGAAAACTATAAACACAAAACACAAAACGACTGCATCTTTTATTTCTTTACTTGTCCAACTTGCTAACTCATTGAAAGGTATTACAATTAATCTCCTACACTTAGGAGTCACCAGTTGTTCAAATAAAATGTTCACACCCCTTGTCTCCGCCCCTGCTTACGTGGTACACCGTACACCTAGTTTTCTACAACTAGGTGCCCAGGTGAAAATATATTTTCTACCAAGAGAGCAAATGTATAGCTTGAGGTAGGTGCCCGGGTGTGCCATGCAAAGGTGAAAATATATTATTTGTATTTACAGAGCAAATGTATAGCTTGAGGTGGCTACCTCCAGTAAGTAATGAAAGGGAGACAACGATAAATCTAAACTCTTTGAGAAGTGTTGCCAAGCTGCTTCTTTCATGCTACTGAATTCAAAATCTAAATTCTCAATGCTGCCATAATTTTAAAATAATGATGAATTCCGAAATCTGAGCACAGGATGTTTTACAGCTCAACCTACATGGAGCCCTCTTTCCAAAATTTGAAAACTTCATTTTAAAGTTTCAATTATTTAGGAGAAAAACCAGATGTAGTCAACGATGTATTCTATCAACATGCAAAATACCTTGTATTGTGGGCTGCACAAAAATGAGAAATTCTTACAATTTGGAAGTTTGAAAATTCGAACAGTTCACTACTTCAGGTCCACAATTTTGTACTTTTCTGCACAGCCTAAAATAGATAGTATTTTGCATCGGTTTTATATACGCTGGTAAAGTACAACCATTTTCTACATCTAGGATTTTCCTCAGATTTTTTTGATACTTTAAAGTGCCTTTTTGAATTATTCAAGAAACAGGCTGTAGCCCCAGACCCAAAATACGGCACTCAAATTACACAAGACTACGTAGGAGTAGATTTCATACTCACTCTATATCAAATTAGATGTCACATGTATGTCTAGATTCGCATGTATCTATACGCTAAAACAGCATAGATACATGCATATCTAAACAAATCTGATAAATCTGTGACAAGTAATTCAGAAATGGGACCGAGGGAGTAAAGTTACTCCCATTGCTGCAGACTAAATTGGCTACCTAGGATTTTCACCTGCTCGACCATCAGAGCAAGAGAAAGCATAAGCTTACTAAGTTTATGTATCTCATCGCAAACCGAAGTTGGGGGAACTGTGTGAAAATGCATGGCTTGATTTTCAGCTAATGTTAGCTCGGAAGAATGCTTTGATAGGCAAAATACTCATTCTTTAACTGAGTATAAATATTGGCCAGTGTACCCAATCACTAGTTTCGCTTTTAACAACAAAATGTGACCTATCAAAACCCTGCACGTTCTGAGCATTTCACATGAACTTCCCCACTTTCGACTGATTTCTCCAACAATTATTCCAATAATTACATATCCGATTTGCCCTATGGACGAATATGCAAGCATACGTTTCATGCTTGTTTGAGTAATAGCAAGGAGATTCCCCAAAATCATGCTAAGAATAGCTAGGATTTCCAGAAGAAGATGCCATTCGTTTGATGAGAAATAAAAAGGAATATCGAGAATTCGCGTGGCTGAAGCTGAAGCAGCTACTTTCGAAGTAACAGAAAGAAAAGCAACGACTGGAGTGGGGGAGTCAGAGTCGAAAAGAGGATTCCTCGCTTCTTTCTCTCATGCAAAACCGTGCATGAGACTTTCATCTCGCACGGCTCCTAAGTGATAAAAGAAAGAAGAACTCGTCTTCTTTCTTTTTTGATTACCTTCCTCGCGTATGTATAAGACCGAATCCATTCTTTTTCGAAATCGATTTCGAAAAAGAACTACAAATCCTTAACTTTTCATACATTCCGCCAGTGCCAGAAAATTACAAGTACTCAGAACTTTCAATGCACATACCGTCCAAACAGAGCGAAGCAGCAAGTATAGTAGAGCAGCAAGGCAAAAGTAGAACATATGTAAACCACGAACCATGCTGCCTGTGAAGGTCTTGAATCTATACTCTTCAGTCAGTTTTCCCACAAGCTATACAATCTCTTTGAAAGGTTCAGAAAAGCAGGTGGATTTAATTGTAATACACACGCTCGTCAGAGCTGGTAACAAGTATACACTTATGCTGTAGCCAGTAATAGCCCGAGACCCATCGCAGAGACTGTCAAACCAAATACAGCGAACCCAACAAGCATCGCTGCCAAAATCAAACACCATACTATTTGGAGAGGATGGATTTTGTTTTAACAATTTCACTAAAGAAAGCATCGGTTAGAATTTACAAAAGTTGGACAGGGTAACCAAGACCAAAAGGCAGCAGTTTTTTTTTCTCGTTTTACTTTTCTGTTGTTTACTTTTTAAAACCTCCATATCCTATTTACGTCGAGGTTGGTATTGTTCTGGTGGAACGCTTGAGTGAGACGAAGGCTGTCCCTCCTTATGGGGCAACATATTTAAGAAACTCCCATGTACAGGCTCATCTTCATCCATGCTCTCTGTTTCAATATGCACAAAGGTAAATGGATCACAAAAAATAAACGGTGAAATTGGTAACCAATATAAAATACTGGCTAGTGGTAGTTACCAAACAATGTCTTGATTGTTGGCCGTTTTGATTTGGAACTCTTTTTCTTTAACTCGGCTGTTGTGTAAAGCATCATTCAATTGTCAAACTAAAGAAAATAAAAATAAATATCCACAAATAACAGTGCAGTAAAGAGAGACTAACCAATCCCTGCAACTTCATCATCATTCACAATTTCGAAGTTCTTGTATGTGTATCCAACAAAATTCGCATCCTTGGATGGAAGCATCTGTACAAAAAAAATATTTCTTCAATTTAACGACTAAATGGCAGTACCAAAATGAAGCCCAGCACAGAGTGAACTTAATGTTCCAAATGCATTATTATTTTGTTAATGGCTAAAATGCATGCTACCAGTGACTGCATGCTACAAGCACATGCATGCATTTCACGTGCACGTTTAACACTGGTCAAGGCAGATATTTGGCCTATCTGCAAATGTGGAGAAAACTGAGGCACGTAGATATATGGGTAATGCTCCATGCATGCCCATGCCATTCAAAAAGCACTTCAGGAAAAGATGTAGTACAACACAACACCAGCAGATATACCATCAATAACTATGAATGTCCTATTTTATTCCTAACTGCGCAAATAATAGCATTTCATGGTGAACTCAGGCCTACCTTTCTCCATGGACCCGACTTAGATGAACTCTGAACTTGTGCTCCAGTCTGCAGAAAAGGGAAGAAAAAAGGTAAGTGCAAGCATGACAACTCCAGCTTTTGGAACAGTACTGTATAATATCTTATCCAGAACTCTAGTCATCAGCATTTTATCATGGAAAATAAGTGGCACCCTGTGAAAGCCCAATTGCACCAGAAATCTTCAAATTTGCCTAGTCGTATCACTAAGAGTGCAATTAACTAAATTGTCCGGTTAGATCACTGGATTTATTTATTTGTACCCAGAGAGCCTGCAAAATGGCAAGTTAAGTACCTCCTGGCAATTTACTCAATTAGGAAAGCACCAGAGGAAACAACATGCTCACAGCCCTTTTCTTTTAAGGCAGGAAAAGAAGTGACTAGGTAAAAGTAACATCATGCATAAAGTAGGAGGTGGACCAGGTGGGACTGCCGACTGGGACAATGGGAACGTCAAAAATAAAAACAGGTTATTAGCAGCTTCCATGCAAAACGCAATTGTCAGGGGTGCATATTTCACTGCTTCGAAATATACAGTGAGCATTCTGGCTCGGTATGTTAGCCACTGCATAATGTGTGAACCATGCCAACAGTTAGTACACTGCATAGACTTCAGGTCACTTTGGTTATCGACTGGCATGCATCACAAAAATCATCCGAGTGTCTGGAGTAGGAAGTATTATTAATGCATATTGTCTAGAGATACATAAAAAGTGGAGCAACAGAATATTACCTCTTCAAATTTCTCAAAGTTCTGAGTATCCAATTCGCCATTAACTTCTGGTATGAAAGCAGCTTTCATCTGATACAATTTTTCCCATTGGACACCTCTAAACCATGTATGTGCCTGAAGTTGACGATATGATGATATCACTTAAACAAGTAACTGAGAGAAAAGAGGGTGTTCTTCTGTGTAGAACAAGGGGAAGATAACATACTTTTATTTCATGGGCTCCTTTTGTTCCAAGTCTCTGCTCAACATTACACAGAAGTTTGCTGATGAGATCCTTAGTTTCAGGAGAAAGCTTTGCTTCTTCAGGAAATTTCAGGTGACTTCTCCAGTTCACAATCTTTATGAACAAAAAAGAGTGAAAATGGATTAGATTACATGTTTCATGTTTGTAAATTTACATGAGTATCTTGTGTGTCAGCATAAACAAGTTAGCTGAAATCATCAGCAAATGCATGTTTTCATAAAATTTCGTACTACCAAGACATTTCACAGGGTAAACCCAAGGTCGTGCTTGCAGTTAATAATAACAATCTGAAGTCCATATTAGTTGTATAGTATGGAACTAGGGACTCCAGTGACCAGCTGCAACCATCACAATCTTGCACAAGACAGTTAAATTACAGGCAATTCACACTACCATGGCGCACCAATGTGTGATGCTCTGGCCTGTGTATTATGGATTTGACTTTGAGACAGTCTTGTGTGAGCCTAGTAAGCATGGTCTGAAGATAGCAAATTTCAAATAAATATGCTCAGTAACCAATGAAGCCTATGGCACACACCTTTCTGCAGGTTGACATCGGATCCTCCGAATAAAATGGAGGATAACCAACTAGCATCTCATACATGATAGCACCAAGGGACCACCTAGGAAGAAAGAAATGTGATAGAAAGAATACATTAAATACATAAAGCATGCGGAATGAGGAAAATAATAATAACTGAAGACGAGGTAGAAACCTAACCAGTCACACTCCATTCCATATCCTTTCTTTAATAGAACCTCTGGAGCAATGTAATCGGGAGTGCCAACTGTAGAATATGCCTGTATGCCACAAATATCCTTAGAAACTGGAACGTTTCATTTATGTTTATATTCTCTTTTTTATATAATTCTTTGATAAGAAAGGTTCATGTTCAAAGTAGCTTCAAAACATTGTTAGTAAAAAATTTGTTGAGAATGAAAATTGAATGATCAGAAATTGCTATGGTTTTATTATGCAAGTAATACAGAGACAAAATAAAGGCCAGAGGTCTGCTTGGTTTGATGACCCATGTTGCCAAGCCAAAAATTCAGCAATACCAAAAAAATCCAAGTTTTGGCAATCAGGGTTGGTTTGATGCCAATTTCAAACATCCCATGGAGCCAGAACAATTGGGGGTCACATTTTTTGGGCTTGCCAATTTATTAAATGTATTAGACATAGCACCATAACCAGAGACGGATGGGGGGGGGGGGGGGGGGGTATGGTTTGGTCCCCCTCAACGCTATGTAGCACGGACCAGTAATCATATTAGGCTTAATACTTCGGCCATAGTATAAGACCTAATTAATCCTAATGCTGCTCAGTGTGGTGAGTTGAGTGGGCCAAGCCCAAAGCAAGTAGCCAAGTGCCAAAGGCCACAAACGTACCTACTAGCCTAGGCAAAACAGAATCGATCACACGTACTCCTGTTCGACTCAGTTTCCTCGCTGCCCAACCGCACACAGTTTCATGATCAGGCATCACCACCGCCGCCAGGACACGACCACAGAGAACTCGAGCATCGCTGCATCGACAATCAACGAAGCTGCACAATTCCCACGTCTTTGCATTTCAACTGTCGACGAAAGACTACAACCTGCCGCTGCCCCACACACCAAGCCGTCACGCCCAATTCCTAGCCTGGTCGCTCCAAGGTATTATGGTATCCATATTGCAGTCGCTACGTGCTAGTTTGATTCAAGGATTATGTGTCGCTCAACAAGTCTAGACTTGTCGCTCGACAAGTCTACGTGTCGCAAACCTGATGTCGACAAGTTGGAACAACACAACAAGTTGAACTTGTCGTTCAACAAGTTGACTTGTCGGCGATAAACCTCGACTTGTCTCTGTCAACTAGTCGATCGACAGGTTAGAGGGCTGGGATATAAAACCTCTTTCCTGAAACCCTACGCCCGAGATCAACAAGTTCGTGACTCCCTCCCCCAGCCGCCTCTTCCCTGGCACCCCTCCCTTGGCGCCGCCTCTCCTCTGGCCGCCGCTGGCTCGCTGGCGCCGCTGCCTCCGCCTCTCCCCTGCTCCAGCGTGCTCCGCCACCTCCGCCTCTCTATGCCATCAATATTTGTGTAGGCTGTTGGCATGTGGAGAAGTGGAGGCCCTGCCCACTGGACGCAATTGTCACAGTATCAGGTTCCTCTTCACTCCCTATGCCATCAATATTTGTTAGTATACCAAAATTAATAGGCTAGTTACTTAGTATTTTTTTAGTAGTTCCTTGTCGACAAGTCACGACTTGTCTACTTGTCGGTACCCCAGCGACAAGTTGCGACACGTAAACCTTGGTTTGATTATCGAATCTACTCCCTCCATCCCAAAATAAGTGACGTGGGTTTGTCCAGATTCGCATGTATCTAGACATGTTTTAGTATATAGATACATGTGAATCTAGACAAACACAAGTCACTTATTTTTGGACGGGAGGGAGTACTTCCTCCGGTCCATATTAATGTTCTCAACTTTGTCCAGATTCGGATGAATCTAGTCAAAATCATTAACTAGGTACGTCCGAATCTAGATAAAGTTGAGAACAATAATATGGGCCAGAGGGAGTAGTATTTTCTACCTGCTAGTTTGATTTCCTAAGTTATAATAGTATTTTGTACTGGTAGAGCTGATTAAGTCATAAAGAGGAATAGAGCGCCAATTAGTAATTATTTCAAGCTGGTTGGTTTGATCTCCAATTATATGGCTGAAAACATAAATCCAATCGAGAAGACAGAGGTGACCGAGCAAGCTACCGTACATAATAATTCCAATCCCGGTCTGGTTGATATGTAAACTTTCAATAAAAAATTGAGTTATTTGATAGGCTTGGGGTAGATACATTCAAACCAAGAGAAAGGTAGTTTTCTTTGCAATTCAAAACATATGTTGTTGCAATTTATTATCCGTAGTATACTTATAAAGCTTTTTATGGTCAATATTTTCTTTGCTAACAATCAATAAATTGATTCAACCCCAAATGTGTTGCTTACCAACATCCGACGGTTCTTTTGCCAATGTGACAGTTGCTCCTGCTGTGTACGCTTCGGTGCAGAAGAGTTAGTTAGCCGATTGGTGTTATCAGGTAAAGGCTTGGCACCTTTTCCAGATGTATAATCTGGGTCGTTCAAATTTGGAAAGTTACTACTATCCAAAGGTTTACACAAACCGAAGTCAGAAAGCTTCAAGTGACCACTGAGATCTAACAACAGATTATCTGGCTTGATATCCCTGAAAAAATGAACAAAAAGATACATATTAGATTATCGAATCAATTAATTTATTAAAAGAGCAAGAGAACAGCTATATATAATACCGGTGAATGTAATTGTGCTTGTGAATGGACTCTATTGCTAGTACAGTTTCAGCAATGTAAAATTTGGCTTCATCTTCTGTTAGTGTATCTTTGCGCATAAGCAAAGTCATCATGTCTCCACCAGGAAGGTACTCCATGATTAGATACAAGAACTCATCATCTTGAAAAGAATAGTAAAGCTTGACTATGTAAGCACTATCAACTTCCGCAAGAAGGTTTCTTTCGGCTTTGACATGTTCTACCTGCGATATGTAAAAACGTAACTATGTCAGAGGATAGCATAACCAGAAATGGAAATACACGGATAGACCATACATGGTTACCTGGCCCCTACGAAGCATTTCAGATTTCTTTAGCTTTTTCATTGCATATACACTTTTAGAGGTCTTCTCTCTACAAAGACGCACCTGCATAATCACATGTTGGAGTGACATTAAACGTGGTGCATAAAGCGATGACCTCAGAGAAACAAGGAACTGGTGATGGTTGCTTTATTTAGGGATGGAAACGGACATGGCTGAGTGTTGCCACATTTGTTTACATATTTTCTTGCGGAAGCAGAAACAAATACAGAAAGCACGGAAACAAATACAATACGGAAACAGATACGGATACGGAAACGGATACGGATACGAAACTGAGGAGGGTGGGTGACACGGCGTCGCCACGGCTGTGGTCCGGTGTCCCTAAACCCTAGGTTGCATGGCTGGGCCTGCTCGATTAGGGGAGAAGGCTGAAGGGATTACGGGATTAGGTAGTAGAATAGGTTGGGTTGGACCTGTTTCGCCGAGATTGGCAAGAGTCTGCTGTACTGGGCCAAACACAGCCATGATAGCCTCATTGAATCAGAAACTTCCGCAGTTCCCAGAAACTGAAATTTTGTTTCCGTGTCTGTTCCACCAGAAAACACCGTTCCGTTTGCACTGATGTTTCAGTATCTGTTCCGAAAAATTCTGTTTTCTGTTTTTTCCATCGACAGTCGGAAAATTTCTCCTCCATTTTCATCCCTAGCTTTATTACATGAACACGTTAACTGGGCATACACTTTTACAAGAGCACGGGAAAGAACAACACAGAAAGTGAAGAATCTGAAGACATCGAAATAATAGAAAAATAAGTATCACAAGAACACACAACACCAACCCAGCATGCAAGTGCTGCCTAACAATAGACAGGTCAACTGCAATAACAAAAAAATTATTCCCAAGCTCAAACAAAGGTAAAACCTTGTACTGAGAGATCGTTTAATCCTGGTTTGACTATATATAGAAATAAACTGGACATGATGTTCTGTGTTCAGTGGCAAATATAGAAGAGGGGGCATCGAGCAGCACAAGTTTCCAATCACAGATGGGATGATCATATTTATAGGGAAAAGGTAGTGTGAGCAATAATGTCAAGCCTAACACTGATCTTCTGAACCTGCCTTCGACCGGACAGAATTACAAGGCCAAGAAATCATGCCTTGTAATTAGGAGGTTAAACAGGGAAAGTGAGAGGTACCTCTCCAAATGCACCTCTTCCAATAATTGTCAAAAGTTCAAAATCTTCAACCCCCATCTTGTGTCTCTGCAAACGCATATATTCAGTCTCCTTTTTCTCCAAATGTTTTAGAATGTTATTCTGCTCTTCTGCAGGAACTTCAGCATCCTGTAACTTCCTCTCCAACATCCAGCGCCTAAAGGTAGGTCAGGAAATCAGAAAGGAGCGATGAAAAAGGTATACCCAGTGAATGGGCCTCAAACTAAATAAAATACAGATCAAAGCATGAAGTAGATTGAAATAAGTTACAATTGATGCCAAAATAAGCCTTAGGGGTAATGCAGATAAATGTAGTTCAAATTTGGAACGAAAGAAACAAGTCAAACAACTCAACACGGGTTATCATACTTTCAGAATTCATAAATTAAGAGTAATGGCGTCAAAATTCAATAGCTCCAAAACAGACGGCAACACGGCTTTCAAAATAACCATATCAATCTCCTTGAGCAAAGTTTTTCAGATTAGTTGTCAAACCCGTAAACCCAAATCACGAATAATATCTGTATTGAGTTAAATGTTTTGCTAAGCGCTTGTGCGACTCTAGGACTCAAGAAACCTACCAAGATACATACCTAATTTGGAGTCTTAATCTGATAGGCTTCCTATTTGGGTCTTTGACAAGGCCCAAACAACTTGTATGGCCTAAAGATGTTTACCGTTCCAATCCCAACATGGCATGTGTTGTCTGTTACTGAGCATCCTACCCGGTAACAGAAACCAAAAAGGGTGTTTTCTGCTTTCCTATTCTACAGCATGGTATTAATTCAGGATTCAGAGAACTCAATGCATTCATGTACTACCTAAATCCGCAGCTAAAACAGGGGAAAGTACCAAGAATTAAAGTCTTGCCAGCCTACCTCTCTTTCCTATCCTGCAGGGACTTCATCTGTGTCTTGTAGTGGTTCTCAATGTACTGCTTGGCCGCGGCGACTTTCTGTTTCGTCGCGCTAGAAGGCGCTTCGTCGACCGGGGGCTTCCCGGGGTCCTTCCCATGGCTGGCAGGCACCGCGGGGCTCTTGGACTTGTCCCGCGGCTGGAACTTCTGGAACCAACTCCTCGCGGAATCCATCTGCGCTCACAATGGCACCATCCTCTAGAACCAGAGAGCCTCTTTTTATTGACCAATCCAGCAGCAGCAGCCGCCCACAGGGCACAGGAACCCTTGAAACGGTCAGTCCGCTCCGGATGGATGAGATATCCGAATTGGCACCTTCTCCGTGGAACCCGATGCTGCCTTATACCTGAGAAAAAAACATAGAAAATTGTCAACAGTCAGAATCATTCGCCCCAGTTGCCGTCATCCTGCGGGCGGCTGCTACGCGGGAAGAGGGGACGGAAGATAAGAGTCCTTCCGGGTTTCTGCTATTTTCGGACACAGGCACATAAACCCACCCCAGTCGAGATTTTCGAAACCGAACCACGCTGAACTTGAAATGGTCCATCGAATGAAACCGGTTACGAACCAGGAACGGTGCTTTTGAGATCTCAATTTTCTTTCAGCCGAAAAAAAAACCCCGGGAGAAATCTCGAACGGGCCCCATTTCCGGCACGGGGATTCGCGGAATTCGACCTCGAAATCGCATTGTCGGCGCCGCGCGAGGGCACCCCCGAGAAATCACGGACGAAGAGCGGCACCAAAAACCCCTCCACGAACTACCCAAAAACGCCCCTGTCCCGAGCTCGGAACCGGGCAGTACGTCGCGAAGGAGCAGCGAATTCGCCACCGCCACCGGAAAGGCCACCAAACCCCCCCCCCCCCCCCCCCCCCCCCCCCGACTATTTCTCCCGGCCACGGCGCGACCAGTTCACGGCGAAAGGTAGAAGGTAGGTAGGTGGGTAGGTAGGAAGGCCGCAACCGGCGGCGAAACCGGGAGGCGCGGCACGGATCGGCGGGCGGGGCGCTCACCTCGGGCCGGGGCGGCGGCGGGGGGCGGATCTCGGCGTCGAACGGAGCAAAAGGGGACGGGAGGGAGGGGGAACTACTCTCTGGACCTTTTTTTTTTTCCTCTCGTTGGTTGTCTTTTCGTGGGTAAAGGCAAAGCGTGTGAGGAGGAAGAGAGAGAAAAGGGCGATAGCGAGAGAGGCGAGGCGAGGCGAGGGAGAGAGTGCGTGCGTGTGCGTGTGAGAGAAGTGTGGCTTGGCTTTGACTCGCCGAAACCAAAACGAAGCTTCGTCGTGGCTCCCCGGCCGGTGTGGTAGCTCTACTCTCCTCCTCCCTGGTCTGGTCTGGCTGCGCAATGGGCCCGGCACCAACTGCCGCCCGCAACGCGAGCTGCGAAATCACGCTCAGTCCTAGCGCCCATCGACCCCGCGCCGGTGCCGCCTATTCTATGCTGATCCGATCCGACTGGGACGGAAGATTGATGGAGTTCCATTTGTTGGGTTCGTCGGGGGCCGGGTACGCCGCGTGCCGCCTCCGGGCGGCTCCACACCTATCCTTAGTGCCAAAATGCATCCCCCTGCTTAATATAATAAGGTAATGAGAAACCACCGATGCCACTTAGCACTACTCTATATGACTACTTACATTATTAGCATTCTTGTTGTAATGTAAGACCCTTGGAAGCATTATAGTGTAGTACTCTTTATGTATTTTCTTTTGGTATTGTGGAACCAATCTTACTTGAGAATTATCGTGCCCACGGTTCTGCTAAGCCATCCATGAGATGCACAGAACGGATAAAAGCCAGCTAGCGAGGCAAACTAGTGAGCAAACACTTTAATCGTCTACCGACAATTCCGAACGCCAAACTCGGAATAGATCCATGATTATCCTTGTGGAAGGCAATTTGCGCATAACAAATCCAAAATAACTCAGTAACGGTCTATAGAAAATGTTGATGGAGTGACGGTGCATAATGCATTTATTCCCATGTTATTAAATCAGTTTTGCCAATTGCCAAAAGAACTATGTAGGCCAAATGCACACATACACTTGCCTAAAGTGAAAATAGAGTTCCGCATTGTCGTTTACTGGTCGCAGACTAAGAATAATGGATCACCCATGTCTTCTCGTCTAGGGCCAGTGACCGCTGTCAGCATCATCCTACGTTGTCCATGTCCTTGGCTGCAATGCTAGCTGACCTGTGGCCCCACATCATCCTTATTGAGTCCACCGATGATCCACCCTTTACACCCTTATAAGATCGTCTTGGACTCCAATATAGTCGTGTGCCCTGCATCGTGGTCTTGCTCTCGACTGAGCAACGACGATCGATTGCTCTAGCATGCTGTGTTGCTCCTTCTTGCCTTCTTATATGATCATGAAGAAGAATCATGCTACGTTCTTGAATCCAATCAAATGGCAAGGGGTTGCAAGCATTAATATTCATTCACACCTTAGATTTATGGGGTTCACAAATTGTTTGGTTCGACGTATATAGGATGTTGCAAGCACTCATTTCAGTTTCATATTTCATGATCTACGTTGTGAACCGTCGATTTGACATTGAGATCCGCACAAGATTATGCTTTTTTAATCAAATGTAAGGACGAATAATACATATTATTTACATCAAATGAACAAGCCAATACAACATATTGAACTTGGTTAAAATATATATGAACAAATTTGTAGAGACATTTGAGGAATAAGATTTGCTGGAGATAATACTACATATATCAGGTCAACAACTTATTGCATTTCAAATCCTCCTAGCCACTATCCTGCTGCAATAATTCTCGCTAGGACTAATATTTTTTAGATCTACATGATTTTTTTGTATAGTCAACCAAGAAATAAGATCCAAACATAAAATCTCCTCGAGAACATATTCACTATCACCAGCATGTAGATGATACCAACTTCAAAAAAAAAGCAAATGCGACCTTAACAAAAGGTCCTATACTAGATCTCTTTTTCGACGCATTTACACACAGTTAATCGACTATGTCATAGAATTTCATGTCGAATTTTGATCTACTATACTCACACAAAAAAAGACCAAATCGAGTAGTTTGTCCTCTTCTTTTCTCTTGATATACGTCCTGGTTAATTTAGTTCAAAACTTTGCTAGGTAGTTTATTTATGATACTACTATACTCAAGAAATAAGATCCAGACATAAATTCTCCTCGAGAACATATTCATTATCACCAGCATGTAGATGATACCAACTTCCAAAAAAGCAAATGAGACCTTAACAAAAGGTCCTATACTAGATCTCTTTTTCAACGCATTTACACACAAATAATCGACTATGTCATAGAATTTCATGTCGAATTTTGATCTAGTATTATACTCACACACACAAAAAAGACCAAATCGAGTAGTTTGTCCTCTTCTTTTCTCTTGATATACGGCCCAATTTAATTTGGTTCAAGCTTTGCTTGGTAGTTTACGTAAACTTCTCTACTAAACTTTTTATGAAGTTGATATCATTAGATATGTATATACTAGCTCACACATGCCCCAGGTCAATGCGTCAGCGTCAGCGTCAGTGTAGGTGCACCGTCGCGGAAAACGCTCTTGTTTTCAAGCATGCGGTGGCCATCCCGCGGAAGCTTTGATAACAACGGACGATTTCAAAGCACGTAACCCAGCTGCTAACCTACCACACCGGCCCAATTGTTCTGCAGCACCAGCCAGCCTAGCTACCACGCCGTGTACGCGTTTGTCTAACAGACCCCTTATTTTTCTGCCCCTTAAAACGCAAGAGGGTCCTGTATTCACTTTTCACCGGCCGAAAACTTGTCCGAACTAGCAGACCCGTATCCCCACCCCGTAAAACAGAATATGGGGATACAGGGTCTGCTAGCTCGGACGAGTTTCCAACCCCTCGAAACAGGGTTTTAGACAACAATTTCACAACAATTTCAGATCAAACATAGCACATCCAAAATATGTGATGCATAATTCATAGTGGTTGTCGGCCACTTGGTCCATGGCAGCACTCCAACGAGAACAAGCTGGTTTGATGATGTTCCATCGGCCTTCAAGGGAGCGGTAGGATCTGTCGGCCATGCTCTTGGTGCGAGGCTTCAGCTGGTGGTAGAGATCCTCGATGCGCTGCCAATAGCGCTTGCCGCCTTGGTCCACTCCGGTGCACGCATCCATCCCCACCTTACTCCAAGCACGGACCAAGATTGCGTCTTCGATCTCGATGTAGTTCGTCGTGCGTGGCTTCGGCGTCGCGGAAGAACCGGCGGCAGCCGGATCAACCTCAACCACCTCCTCGTCATCGACGGCTTCGTCACCCTCATCCTCCTCCTCCTCATCATCATCATCAATCCCTTCGACATAGTTCTCCCCATCGAACGGATCGATGTCGGCTTGCAAGTCCACCGAGGAATCGTTGAGCATGTCCATGTACGATGTTGTGGACTCAACATCGAACACCTTGTCTACGTCCATGGAGGGTGGCGGCGGCGCGGGAGTCTCCGCGGACGGAACAGAGAGAGGAGGGGCCATGGCCTTGGATGACGGTGGAGGCTCGAGGCCGATGCGGGTGACTGCCTTTGTCTTCACCTTGGACTGCGGGGCACCCCTCGGCCCGGCCGCCTTCGTCTTCATCCTGCCCCCCTTCTTGGCAGCCGGCGGAGCTGCGGCCGCCGCAGGGGCTTCGAAGAATTGCTTTGGGAACCTCTTCCTCTTCGACGGGATGGTGGCGGAGATCATGGCCGACACGCCGCCGGCGTTTGGCGGACCTCCGACGGGGACATCAACCACCGCGGCCGAAGGTGATGCACCGCCGGCGGTCGGCGGGCCTTGCGGAGGATCCATGGCAGCGAGATCCGGCCGCGTCGTTGCCGGAAAGGGCGGGGCGGAGGAGATTGGGCGGCGGCGGCGGCGGTTGGGTTTCGCTGAAACCCTTCGCGCGCAGTGGAGGGGAGGATACTGGTTTGGCCCTCTATTCCCGCTCCCACCCCGCACAAGTAGGGGGCGAAGAGCCGCCCCGTAACCAAAACTGAGAAAAATCGACGCGGGGACCGTTTTTACGGGGCCTGCTAGACGGCCGGGTAGAGCCCAACCTCGTATTTCGGCGGTTATTATACGGGTTTCAAACCCTTTTAAGGGGTCTGTTAGACATGCTCTTATACTTATACATATGGTTGCCATATATACCACGTAATACGTACAGTGCAGTACACGCACTCCACTCCACCTAACAGCTGCAGGACACGACGGAGGTTGCTAGCTAACGTCTCCTGGAAGGTCGCGTTTCTGCTTGTCAGCACTCAGCAGGCAGCCACCACCGCCGTTAGACGAGGAAAAAGCACCCACGCACACGATCGGCCGAAAATGCAATACCACACAGTGTTACGGTCCCTGGCTTATCACAGGCCCTTCATTCTGTGTTGGACATTAAGATTGGTGAGAGTATTTTATAAAGAAGTCCAGGGACTAAATCCAATTCGTATCTAGAGGCCCCTTCAAAATTTGTAGCACACACCTCACATTTCAAACAAAATAGTATTTCTCATCGTGGAGAGTGAAGAGGGAGGAACGATCTGGAACACAGATTCATGCCAGAAAACAACCTTTTTTACAATATGTGATCAAATATGTTACAGATTCGTGATTACTTTCGTTTTCCTGCTTTGTATCTAAGATTAGCAATAACGTTGATTAATTTCGTTCGTTTCCTGACCATTCCACATCTGAACAAAACAAAAGATGGAAAGCTACACCAAATCTGGACTCGTCCAGATCTGGAAGAAACAAAAGTTACGAGCATATGGGAGTTGAGGAAAAGGAGGAAAACAAATAGAAAAAGGGATCAGCAATTCAGGCCAGATAGAAAAAAATCTTGGAAAGAAATGGGAGATCAGATCAAATTAGCTACGGATTTAATCTCCGTGCCTTCAACTAGTCTCCATGGAATCGAGGTTTCCTCCGCCATGTAGAGGCTCGACGCGGAATCTTCTATAGGGTCTGCGTCGGGCCGCGTGGGGCCTTTGCCGTTTGCGGCGGCGGCGAGGCGAGGTCGGGGTAGCCGGCACAGGTGCCTCCGTGAAGAGCCTGTCCCCTCGATGTCGTGTCCGTGAAGAGCATGTCCCCTCACTGCCGTGGGGCGAATCCTTATCCCATCGGCCAGGAAACCATGGTAGGTGGCCGACGGAGGAGGTCGGGGGGAGAGAGGATTAGGACACGTGGGACTCGAGCAGGAGAGAGGGGCATCGAAGTGTACCTGGACACCTTGGCCACTATAGGGAAATAAGATGTACACGGTACAGGGCGTTGGAGGCAAAACAGACAGACACCAATATTGGAACATACACATCCGCCGGATAAGACCAGAACGTCCAACAGGTTGTGGAATCGCTGTTGATCCCTGCATAACTGATCCCTTTTTCTATTTGTCTTCCGCGTTGTGCTGGTGGAACATACACATCCACATACACAACGCGGATGTGTATGTTCCACCACCCTCCCTCCTAGCACAACACCATCTGCATAACTGCATCAGTTTAAGCAGCACCGTAGAAGCGTGTGCGACCTGGAGCGCGTGTGGGAATTCATCGGGCTTCGTCGAGTACAAGTAGCATTGTAGTGCGGTGACCATCCGGCTATCATCAACAGCGACGCATCGGATTTGGGGACGAGCAGCAGGCTAGCGACTCCACCAAACCGGACCCCGACAACTGGGTGACCTCGCCCTCTCAAGCTCCTGTCTCTTTCGTCGGTTCGACCGCGCTCAGCCTCGGTGCGCCGGATTTTGGCACATCTGCTGCTGTAGGAGGATTTTTCAGAAGGTGGAGGCGTGCATCGAAGTTTTCGGTGGCGCACGGGAGGAGCAAAGGGGCCAGCTGCCAGGGCGGAGCATGGGGCACAGGTGAGAGAGATGAACTATGGAGCAGGATTGACTCGGGATTCCTTGGGGAATTTTAGAGAGACAAAGGAGGAAGATGGACATGACAAGTAGGCCCATGTTGTCGGTGAGACTACAATCCTACCTGGTCAGGAACGTTACTTTCCCAGTGCACCAAACAGACTCAGGTCTTGTTTGGTACTAGAGTTTTTGTGCGGTTAGTAGGGATAATCCCCTAGAGTATTGGGTGAAACCTCTACCTTCACCCAATCCCCATAAAACCCCACCCAAAATCCACTAGGTATGCGTAGAGTATTGGGATTGAGAAAAATACACTAAAAGTTAGGGAAAAGTGGGAATAAAGTGGAGATTAAACTCGCTCAATACTCTAGTACCAAATATATTTCTAAAAGTAAGTGGGGATTTGGGGTTTGGTAGGGATTATCCCCACTAATCCCTGCAAAAACTCTAGTACTAAACAAGATCTCAGGGTTCAAAATAGACCGGGATCGATAAGTTGAGAGTGCTAATTTCAAGGATTGGAACTTTGGGGTTCGATTTAGCTTTTGGCTATGAATTCAAGGTTTGTTTTGGACTTTTTCCATCAACGGTGATGAGTGATACATTGCAAATGTATCTATAATTTTTGATGTTCCATGCTTGGTTTTATCCACTTTCTTGTGTTTTGTTCCAACTTTGGAGTACATTTATTATGATTTCTTGGACTAACCTATTAACAAGAGACACAGTGCCAGCTGCCTGTTTTCTGCTGTTTTTGGTTCCAGGAAAGTCAGAAAATGAATATTCTCGGAATTGGACGGGACAAAAGCCAAAGTGCCTATTTTTCTGGAAGGGATCAAGTGCTAGAATACAAGACGGAGAGGGGCCAGGGGCCGGCCACACCACCTGGCCGCGCGGCTAGGCCTGGCCCGTGCCAGGGGGTGGTCTGGCCGACCCCAGCACCCCCTCGGCCTCTCCTTCCGCCTATAAGTTACCCTCGGGACGAAAACCCTAAGTACCCGATCAAAAATCCACGAAAGAGTCTATAGCCGTCGTCGTCTCTGTCCCTAGATCGGGGGGATCTGAAGCTCTTCTCGGCACCCTGCCGGAGAGGGGAATTCACCCTGGAGGCCTTCTTCATCACCATGCAAGCCTCCGGTGTAATGCGTGAGTAGTTCATCCTTGGACTACGGATCCATGTAGTAGCTAGATGGCTGGTTTCTCCTCCTTTGTGCTTTCATGTTTAGATCTTGTGAGCTCCGTTCATGATCAAGATCATCTTTTTGTAATCCATACATGTTGTGTTTGCGGGGATCCGATGGATATTGAGATGCTATTTCAGATTGATTATTGATTCTATCATGTCTTTGTTATTTGAGATCTTGCATGCTTTCCGTTGTTAGTAGCTATCTTGGCCAAGTAGATGCTAGCAACTCCAAGAGTTAGTATTTATTCTCGATAGTGGGTTGATGCCTCTGGTAATCTGAGGAAGTGACAGAAATCTCTAAGGTACTAGATGTGTTGTTGCTACTAGGGAGAAAACAACAATCCTTTGTTCATAGAACAATCATATTGTTTACTTTACACGCATTTCGTAAAGCAATAATCTGTTGCTTGCAACTTAATACTGGAGGGGGTTCGGATGATAACCTGAAGGTGGATTATTAGTCATAGATGTAGTTGGATGGCGGTCTATGCATTATGTTGTAATGCCCAATCAAGTCTCAAAGGAGTCAAGATGATTAGTATATGCATGTATTGCTTTCTCGGTGTTTGTCAATTGCCCCGCTGTAATTTGTTCACCCAGCATGTTATCTATCTAAGGAGAGCCACCTCTAGTGAACTATGGATCCCGGTCCTTTTTCTTTACATACAATCTACAATTGTTTACTACTTTGTGTTTACTTTCTACAAACTTTTACTTCTTTCCATCGGATATGTTTAATCCTTTGTTTTCCGCAAAACACGGTGAAATTGACAACCTCATCACAAGTTGGGGACAAAGTTCTGTGGTTGTGTTGTGCAAGTCTCCACGTTGCTACTAGCACCGGTAGTGCGCCCTGCCAAAGCTCAGCTAGTAACACCTTTGAGGTGTTTCCTTGCTCCTACTGGTTCGATTAAACCTTGGTTTCATAATTGAGGGAAAACTTACTGTTGTGCTCATCGTACCTTCTTCTTGGGGTTCCCAACGAGCTCTACGTCGATCGAGCGCATCAAGATATTTTCTGGCGCCGTGACCCGGAGATCAAAAGAAGAAGAGACTCCCACGTCTACGACGAGCACATCAATATTTTCTGGCGCCGTTGCCGGGGAGTCAAGGACATCTTCACAAGGGGAGTGCCTCATAACCAATCTCTTTACTTTGTTGTTTTTGTTTTGCTTAGGTTTCTTTTTGCTTTGTTTGCTTGTTTTGTTCTTCAAAAACACACAAAAAAATTAAGTCTGCTTTAGTTGTTACTTCTCCCTTAGCTCACCATGTTGATCCCTACATTCACCCTGAAAGACCTTCCAATTGGTAGTGGTTCTATAATTGGGAAGGATAACATTGAAGAATTCTTTAATCATGTTAGTAAGCATGAGGGTACTGAGGATAGGTCCCTCGTAGAACTTGCTCCAAACTATGAGATTGCTGCAGCTTCTTTAGTTCACATGTTAGAAGCTAGGTTTGTTAACCTCAACCCCTTAATGCAAGTAATGTTTCTTAAGCTTAAAGAAATTCAGGATCCTGAAAAGAGGGATTTTATTCTAGAAACTTTGTTTAAGGAGTTCTATGATGTTGCCAAGGAAGCTAGAAAAGTTTTTGAACGTTTCAATATTCTAGGCTCATGTGTAGATGTTGTTGGTACGCGAGAAAAGATGAACAAAACCGAACCTAATGGGGAGGAACCTAAGATACCAATACCCTTTAAACTAGTAGCAATACATGTCATAGAAAAGAATCTTGATTGGATTGTTCCTGCAAACCCTTTTGATGAGAATAGTGAACCTAAGAGCATTGAGAGAGGATCCTCTAGAACTTATTTGGATGCTATACCTTGCCTTGTTGAAAATATTTCTGGTATTGATCTTAATGCTTCTTCATTTGAGAACACTTGATTCGTTGTTTGGTTCTTATGCCTAACTTAAAGACGTTAAAGAAAAGTACTTGTTGGGAGATAACCCAAGAGTTTTAGTTGAGTCTTGGAAGTTATTACCTCTGTAATAACCTCTCCTTATCTTTTTATTTGCTTTTTGTGCCAAGAGTAACCTCTAATGAGAGTGAAGTAATGATTAGGAAAGTTGCTGTCCCGAAACAGATTTCTGTGCTTCACCGTAAAAATTTCCGAGAGAGCTCTGTACGTCGGATTGAGCTGTAATTTTTTTTGCTTCTGACCCAGGTTGTTATCTAACTTTCGTTAGTTTAATACTTGTTGATTTGAGAAACAGAAAGTCTTCGAAAAAATTCGTCTTTACCTGCTAGTCTGTTTTGACAGATTTCTGCCATTTTCTGCATTTGCTTCTTGTTAGTTCCTTCTTGAGTTCCTTTGGGGAATTGAGCTTTTTGAGGGAAGTACTACAGTAGCTAGTGTTCTAATGGAAGTTTATTTGGTGTTAGAACTGAACCTTGAGACTTATTTATCTTAAGTGCACTAATGTTGCTAATGAGATTGTGTGAAGTTTTGTATGAAGGAAAAATTTCAGGTGTATGGAAGGAATGAGTAAAGAGATGAAGGATGGACTAAAGGTCAAGCTTGGGGATGCCACGCATGTCACCCCAAGAAATATCTAAGAAGTACAAGCGTCAAAGCTTGGGGATGCCCAAGGGATCCCCCTTCTTCATCAAATAAAATCCCAGGTTTCTTCCAAACGCTTCATTTTTAATATTTCATGCACAGTTGTGTTTTTCTTGGAGCATCTTCTTTTTCGTTTTCGTTTTGGTTTTTAGTTTGCTTGGTTTGCTTAGTTTTCTGAATAAGTTGGTTGGACCCCCTTCTTCACACGTTGGTTTGCAAATAGTTTGGTTTGGTTTGGAAAAGAGTAGGAAAGTTCATACTTTTGTGGTAAAAAGAGCTCGTTTTTGACTGTGGCCTATGCTTTGTCATGCCATGCTTGATATTGTTTTGGCTTTATGCTTAGTATTCTTTGCTGTAGCATGACTTGTTATAAACAATTGAGATTGCTTAATGTGCCTTGGATAAATCATGCGTTGTTTTAGTATATTAAAGCATAGTATAGTGGTATTCTCCTTTGATGCTTTATTTGGGTTGACTTGGCACATGCTCACACCATGTTATGACTATCTCAAGTTACCATAGCCTTTATGATCCTTTAGTTTTTAACTTGTAGTATCACTTTATGCTTTGATCAATGATGTTTTGTTGCTCTACATGATTATGGCCATTATTGCTCTCTTAGTTTGTCGCTCCCAGTTTTTTGCTAGCCTCCACAACAAGTATGAGTTCCACTCATGCATCCAACTCCCTAAACCAAGTTTTGCCAAAGAGTCCACCATACCTACCTACTAGCTTATGCTATTCCAAGTATATTCGTGCTTTTGTTTACCTTTCACTTGTTATGAGAAAACTAGTGATTAAAGCTCTCACGAACTTGATGGCACACTTTAATTTTTGCCTCTAATAAACTTGAACCATTGAGTCCTTCTTTGTTGCGTATATGCTTGCGCTTTATAAGTTGAAATTAGCAGAACCATGTTTCATGGGGAACGCTTTCAACATTGCACTTGTACCTTGTACCCCGTTGATATTATGTTCTTTTGCTTACGAATCCCGGCGGTGTGAAATAAAAGTGGAACTTGTAAGATCATGGAGTTTGTATGTGTGTTAGAGAAACGCCTGGGCCGTTAGCCTAAGCCATGCCTAATCATGGTGGAAACTTGCAACATCACCATAATGAGCACTCTATGAAGCATCCTCAATAAAGACCTATGCAAATAGCAAATAAAAAGATTGCTGAGATGCTCATTGTCTGGTTGCCTTGTCATTTTGATTATGGGAACGCTCCCGTATCATGTGCAAGGGGTACCCCGTTGGCGGTTCTTAATGATACACATATACTTACAATGACAAGAGCTTACTCGTGACTGAAGTTGAGTAGCATGAGGATCGGTCTTCGTAAGTAAGGGGCATGAGATTTTGGTTTATAACTTGTCAAGCATATCCTCTTAGTTGTGTCACTTTAACCTTAATCATCTTCAAGATGCTTATGATAGGAGCAATGAGAGCTGAAAGCTATAAGTACCATAATTTTTGGAAGCTCTTTATGAGACTTGAATCCCTACTTCCTTTTACAAAAGGCTTTTCTTCCACCATTACATTGAGTCTCCACCTTCTATCTTTATGCACCTACTTTGAGAGCATAGTGGCCATTCTTAGTTCTATGTGCATGTCCCAAGACTAGTTGATTGATGCATAACGTGTTATTGCCTGCTTGAAACTATTGTATCTAGTCACTCTTATGAACTTTGAAGGTGTCCTATGCATTTATATTTGCTACTCTATTGAGGGACAAGATGAATACTATTATGCTATGTTTTCTTTATGTGAAACAAACAAACGTCTTGCAAAGAATTGTTATTCATGAATCTTTTGTTTGTGCCTTTTCATGTTACATCTTAGTTTCTTTGCTTATTGCTAGAACTTTGTCTTTCATGTTATGATTAAAGTACTATGATCCCAGCTTTGAATGTTTTGCAAATACTTTGATCAAGTCTTTGATGCTGCATGTCACCTCAAAAATTCTTTCTTTTTATCACTTACCTACTCGAAGACGAGCAGGAGTTAAGCTTGGGGATGTTGATACATTGCAAATGTATCTATAATTTTTGATGTTCCATGCTTGATTTTATCCACTTTCTTGTGTTTTGTTCCAACTTTGGAGTACTTTTATTATGATTTCTTGGACTAACCTATTAACAAGAGCCACAGTGCCAGCTGCCTGTTTTCTGCTGTTTTTGGTTCCAGGAAAGGCAGAAAATGAATATTCTCGGAATTGGACGGGACAAAAGCCAAAGTGCCTATTTTTCTGGAAGGGATCAATTGCCAGAATACGAGACGGATAGGGGCCAGGGGCCGGCCACACCACCTGGCCGCGCAGCCAGGCCTGGCCCGCGCCAGGGGGTGGTCTGGCCGACCCCAGCACCCCCTCGGCCTCTCCTTCCGCCTATAAGTTGCCCTCGGGACGAAAACCCTAAGTACCCGATCAAAAATCCACGAAAGAGTCTGTAGCCGCCGTCATCTCTGTCCCTAGATCGGGGGGATCTGAAGCTCTTCCCGGCACCCTGCCAGAGAGGGGAATTCACCCTGGAGGCCTTCTTCATCACCATGCAAGCCTCCGGTGTGATGCGTGAGTAGTTCATCCTTGGACTACGGATCCATGTAGTAGCTAGATGGCTGGTTTCTCCTCATTTGTGCTTTCATGTTTAGATCTTGTGAGCTCCGTTCATGATCAAGATCATCTTTTTGTAATCCATACATGTTGTGTTTGCGGGGATCCGATGGATATTGAGATGCTATTTCAGATTGATTATTGATTCTATCATGTCTTTGTTATTTGAGATCTTGCATGCTTTCCGTTGTTAGTAGCTATCTTGGCCAAGTAGATGCTAGCAACTCCAAGAGTTAGTATTTATTCTCGATAGTGGGTTGATGCCTCTGGTAATCTGAGGAAGTGACAGAAATCTCTAAGGTACTAGATGTGTTGTTGCTACTAGGGAGAAAACAACAATCCTTTGTTCATAGAACAATCATATTGTTTACTTTACACGCATTTCGTAAAGCAATAATCTGTTGCTTGCAACTTAATACTGGAGGGGGTTCGGATGATAACCTGAAGGTGGATTATTAGTCATAGATGTAGTTGGATGGCGGTCTATGCATTATGTTGTAATGCCCAATCAAGTCTCAAAGGAGTCAAGATGATTAGTATATGCATGTATTGCTTTCTCGGTGTTTGTCAATTGCCCCGCTGTAATTTGTTCACCCAGCATGTTATCTATCTAAGGAGAGCCACCTCTAGTGAACTATGGATCCCGGTCCTTTTTCTTTACATACAATCTACAACTGTTTACTGCTTTGTGTTTACTTTCTGCAAACTTTTACTTCTTTCCATTCGATATGTTTAATCCTTTGTTTTCCGCAAAACACGGTGAGATTGACAACCTCATCGCAAGTTGGGGACAAAGTTCTGTGGTTGTGTTGTGCTGGTCTCCACGTTGCTACTAGCACCGGTAGTGCGCCCTGCCAAAGCTCAGCTAGTAACACCTTTGGGGTGTTTCCTTGCTCCTACTGGTTCGATTAAACCTTGGTTTCATAATTGAGGGAAAACTTACTGTTGTGCTCATCGTACCTTCCTCTTGGGGTTCCCAACGAGCTCTACGTCGATCGAGCGCATCAAGATATTTTCTGGCGCCGTGACCCGGAGATCAAAAGAAGAAGAGACTCCCATGTCTACGACGAGCACATCAATGGGTACTATACTCCCGCAACTTGTTTTTCCGGTATGGACCGGATCAGACCGACTCTATTATTTGGGTCATGACTGTTGAAGATGTGCTTACTATGCGAGCATTCACCGCAAGCAGGTAGGGCGATTTGGATCCAGAGCCCGCTCTTTGCTCCCATACTCGAACCATCTTCTCATCGACCGAGGTTTCTTTCGCTTCACCCCCTCGTCGTGGTTTTAGGTGCACTCGTCGCGCCGCGTCTGCACTGCGTGCTCGTCGCAGCATATGTTGTGGGTGTCGGTTTTTTTCTCCAATTCAACGATCTCTTTCTCGTGACGGGCGTTCGGTACGTCGTATGCACGCGGTAGTGGTATGCCTCTAGGGCGTGTTTGGTTCCGATGCGAGTTTTTCTGATGCATGCAGCTTGCATGATCGTCTTCCGCAGGTCTAGTTCGTCTTCAGCACGATCGTCCTCGGCAAAGTGTCGTGGAAAGGTCTGAAGCCATCTGGGATTGGTAGCAGGTCTAACCTAGGTGCCAAGATCACCTTGGCAAAATGGGTTGGACCTACCTGGTCATGGAAGTGCCCTTTCTTGAGAGGCCTGCCCCTTGGCCTCTTGATGTTGCTGCCCTCACCACCATCGTTCCCCCTCTTGAAGGCATTGCCCTCAGTAGCATCTCTCGAGCATGCTCCCGCATTGGTAGGAGAGCACCTCCGATCAACGTCTTCGAGCACTACACCAGGAATCAGCACATGTGATAAGACTTGAACACAACGAACATAACACATGTGATCAGACATGAACAATGAACATAACACATGTGATCAAACATGAACAATGAACATAACACATGGCCTCATATGCTATGGCACAAAGGCAAAGGGATGCTCCTCATGAGCAATAGGAATGAACAATGAATTTGGTTAGCACACAAATTTGTTCATGAAGAGGATCCCCTTGCCTGTCATTGTGCTACTTACTAATCATCGGCCAAAAGAAGAAACTGAAGGGTTCCGTAGCATAAAAGAAAAAATTCCTATGATAGAACTCCCTAACGCCCAAGATCTATCTATATAGTAATGCAGTAACGACTGGAGCGTATAGAATACCGTATGCGGTTAACGTTCCGAGGGGAACGTGGTTGAAGTAGTTGAACACATGGCCGACCTCAAGGCCGTGAAGATCCTCACAGGTCACTCCTTGCTCCATCTTCATCATCATGCAGCTCTAGCTCAGGACATCCAAGGTGCCCCAAGTGTGGCCCCTCGCGGTTTCGTACACATACGGTGTAGGATGATGACCTCCGGCTCCCCGATCCCGCCGAGAGTGCGGAAGTATATCTTTGGCTTGGAATCCCCGCAGCATAACGGTGCACTGCGGTGAAGCCTTGTTTGCACAGCCCATACATGAGCCCATGTTCAGAAGGGATAGAGAGAGAGAGGGAGAAGGTTAATCAAAGGACTTCTCAAATTGTGTGTCTATATTCCCACACATGGGCACCCCTTTATATAGGAGGAGGGGGGTGTGCCCTCCCCATTAGGTTAGCCATGTGGGACTAATAGACAAAGGAAAACTGGAAAAAACATCAAAAACAACTGGATGGGCTGAAACCATTTAGCCCACCAGGCAGTAGCAACCCGAGTGGGCCGAGGACTCCTCCCACGTGGCCCATCGCGCATGTGCAGCAACGGCAGTAGCAAGTGCCTCAGGTGGGCCGGTGCTGCCCACCCCGACGGCCCATGCGCACTCGCGCGGCCCAACTGGCCAACAACGGCAGCGGCCGGTGGCGTCCGGGTGGGCTGGTGCAGCCCCCCGTGGCCTACTTCTGCATGCCCGCGTGCCTAGCAGCCCGCGGCGGCTATGTGCCACCCCCACGCGACGCCTTGCTCCTGTCGCCCGCCTCTGTGGGCTGCCAAGCCCACCAACGATGGTGACATTTTTCTTTTTGCTATTTCCTTTTCCCTTTATTTAGGTGACTTCCCCTAGGTCAATTCCCTCCGGGTTGGCCTAGTATGGAAGTTGCCCTGCAAACTTTAATTTAAATATTTATTTATAATAATTCATAATTAACATATAATAAATATATATTATAAATTGTCATTTACCTGGAACACCTTTCGGTCCTTTCCTTTTATCCTTTTCTCCGAACAACTTCGGATCTCTCTGCGAAATAATTTCGGCTTTCTCTTTCTCTGTTGTGATTCCAACTTACATTGTATCTCTAGCTCATCGTATCCTTAAGTGTATTTCCCCACGGCTCGAGAATGGCACATACATGATCTCCATCAATGATTATTAGAGGGACCGGGATGCCCATAATGACCCCTCTGCATTCCACAATGATAATGTCGTTTGAACCGTAAAACGTTGAGTTCAATTCCCTTTGTATCTCTGATACGACTTGTCCGAGATCCGATCATAGGTATCGCATACCTTGTTCAATCTCGTTACTGACAAGTTCTATTTCACTCGTTACCATGATTTTACATCCACGTGACCTAGTCACATGTTGCAATATTTATGGATGTAATATCACTAAGCCGGCCGTATGTATCTTACCCGTCACGTGGGTGAACAAATCCCGCTCATGAGTCATATGTCATCTACTGTTCCTCTGAAATACCTAACATACACCTTTATGATCATTGTGTCACCGAGTGACGTTTGATACAGTCAAGGTAGCCTCGAGAGATAGTGAGTAATATGATCTCACGGTCTAAGGAGAAGGAGACTATGTTTCTAGCTATTGCAACAATGTACTCTGTGCCTTGATCGTGTTGCAATCTTTGGGTGATGTCCATCACATCATTCATCAATGATATGACCTCGTTGTCAATTGGCATAAATGCCTCATGATCAAGAAACCTTGATCATCACTTGACCAATGAACTAGTATGAATAGAGGCTACTAGGGACTTTATTGTTTCATACCACACCTGTACCAGTGTTTCCACTTGATACAGTTATAGCATAACATGAAACTATTATGAACTAATTGAGATATGACAATAAAACCTATTTATTATTTGCCTCTAGGGCATATCTCCTTCAGAAATACATGACCAAATCGATGAACTGCTTCAGAATAAATAGCACAAACAAGGTAAAGTTGGTGCTATAGAGAATCAGAGGACGTGCACAACCTACTTTTTTGTGCATACCATCTAGTTCTTATAGCACCAGCTCTATGAACGCATTGTACTAGGTGTCATCACAAGCTGTGTTCACAGAATAAACAACAATTACCTCATAGTACAGAGTATTGACAACATGAAGCGATGATCCTACCAAACCAAGTTCCATCACGTCGAAAAGATGACAGAACCAGAGGTTCGAAAGGATCATCGCTTTTATTTCCTTGTTGTGCATATTTAATCATTAGCAGTCGCATGAATGGACAACTATTTTTCGTGCTTCATATTAGACATTGTGTGTTCAAGATCAATCATAACAAGCATGCTATGAAGCAACCTATTGGGATCTTGGCCACATAATGCAAAATAATCATTGGCTGAACAAGAAGAACATGAAGAGTGATGTGGAAAGTAATCAATGCCTCATATAAGATGTGCATACAAACACCAGGAAGAGGACTCTGTACTACCTAGTACAATGCACAACATAGTTTGTTATGAACAGTTGCAGGTAGTACAGATTCACGCCCCGGTTTGATTTGGTGACAGTTTTAATCATCGGCCTAGAACAAGAATATGAACAGTGCAATCTAGCCATTAATTTTCCCCAATTTTCCCAATCGGACAAACCCTAATCACAACATTTGCCGGAATCTAGCTAGTAACAAGCAAAATCTAGGCACAACAAGGAAAGAATCTACCCTAACACTTCAAGGTGACCAAAACTAGCATAAATAGGTACAAATCTACTGTGCATGTCACTCATACTTGGAGACTGAGTCGGTAACAGATAGATCTGAGGTGCTAAAACCTTAGAGAGGTGGTGGTTCGAGGCTTTACCGCCATTGCTGCAGGATTCGTGCTTCGGGTTTGCCGATGAAGAAGAAGAAGTTGTCACAGTCGCAGGAGTAGATCCATTCCGGCCACAACAAGTGCAGTAGTCGCCTCGATCTACCTCTGTCAACTGCCTTCGCGATGGTCTTGGATCTTCCGGCAGGAGAGGAACCACCGACGGTGAGAAGGGAGGAAGGGACATTTGTGAATGGGGGGAGAGAGCGGTGAGCGAGCGGTAAGGGGGTTTATGGCGCACGTTCTTGATGCGTCGCGTTGTCTCCTGCCCTTCTCCCCGCGGGCACACTTTTGGCTCCCTAGGGACTGTCCCTATAAAAACGACCGATTTTGGCGTTCCTAGCGGGCCATGATTTGGGGTGCTTTAAGACCCGTGTGATGTGAGCTTGGCCCAACGTGCGAGTCTCCAAACGGGCTTATTTCTTCCGGCCCGGTGCGGAAAACGGTCGTACGACCCACCAAACACGCCCTTAAAGTCAGACCACAGCCGACCTGACCCGAGATGGTATGACCTTGAATTGATTGGATCATAGAGCCAAGAAACACGGCTCGAAGCGCGGCGTGATCGAAGCCCACACACATACGTGTACTACGAGTACTTTTTCATACTATCACAGTTTCGGCCTATAGAATCAAATAGTGCTCTGAAGCACTACTGGTATTTGAATACTCTGTGCTATGTTGCAAAAGCCGCATGCAATCCATATTCCACGGGTGCGCGCGGATGGATCGATCTTTTCTTTCATGATCTAGCGGCACAATCCAAATGGACCGACGGTCCAACGTGATCCATTTGCCAATCAGATTTGGGTCATGAAAACATATAGCTATTATAGCTAGACAACATGTGCATCCTCTCATGTCCTCACCTTGTCTACCCGGACACCCGCGAGTGACACATGAGCCACTCCCTCCCTCAAGCCCTCCCTAACCCTCTCTATCGACATCCCATTGTGCACCGTAGCCTACGCAGTGTCTCGTCGTTGCCCTCCCATACCTAATCCCATGCTCGTTGCTAGAGGTGACTGTCTTTCGCGGTTGCATCCCGATACGTCCGCGACACCCGTACCTCCCATGTTGTATGCTCGGGCATGTCGCTAACCCGTGCGCCAAGACCTGCTCGTTCAATTACCCGACCGCAGAGGCATGTTCGTCACCGTCCTAGGCATGGACATAGATGTTGCAGCCATGAATTGTCCAACGGCTTGTGTGTGCATAGATGGACAGTATGGAATTCAAGTTTTTACAAGAATTTCATTGAGTGGTCATCGGTCGACAAGTCCGACGTCGACACCGACATTTTGTTGGCCGCTGCAAGCATGAAGCATGAGCACAACCAGATACTAGTGCGTAGGGGATCATCGAAGAAGTGCATGGCCAATGTGGAGCGTGATCGAGATGGTGACCACGAGCGACTGTACAAGGACTACATCGAATGCACTTATAGGCGGCGGTGAGCAGGAAGCGGGTCGCAGGAAATAGCGGGGGAAGCGTCCCAGGGGAAGCGAGGGCACAAGCGGCCGGATTCGCCGCCCAGGCGAAAAACTGCAGGGAGAGAGCGCGTCCTGCCATAATGGGGGAACGGCAGCTCTGTCTGCGCACCAAAATGCGTCAACCCCGTTGGGTGTAGTGACCTCGCTTGGGCGGACAAAGGCCCCAGGTTGTTTGGAGGCCACCGCAAATGTGAGGAGGCGTTAGAATTCACATTGATCATGGATTTGTGACACTAATTATCCACTATGTGAATTCTTATAGATTACTCTAGAAGGTTTGGGACCTTCGTTTTATGATGCTCCCCACATATCAAGAAGGTGTGAGGAGATGATCAGAAATATCAGTTTGACAACGAGAAATGTAACGGATGGATTAGAGAAGCGTGCACACGATCGTCGATGGCGTGTTTCCATCTTTACACATTTTGTCACGCCACATCCACTAGTAGAAAAATGGGCATCCGTCTAAGCCTTTAGTACCGGTTCCCTAACGAACCGGTACTAAAGGGTGCATTAGTACCGGCTCCCTTGCCCAGGCGGCCGAGGAACATCAATACCGGTTCGTTGAGGGCCTTTTGTATTGGTTCAGTGTTACAAACCGGTACGAAAGGGTTTCAGTCCAATTTTGAGGCGAAGGTGGAGCCAGAGCTGAACCTTTAGTACCGGTTCATCTGAAGAACCGCTACTATAGGGTCCCTGCCCTATTTCTTCAGCCCGATCGGCCTGCATCTCATTTCCCCTTCTCCTTCTCCTCTCTCACATTTCCAAATATTTTGCACCTCTCACACTCCAACAAATCTCCATTTTCTCCACCATTTTATCAAGATTGACGGCACCCATATATCCAAGGGTTAGTAATATCATCCTTTCTTCCGGCGTTCCTAATTTAGCTCATCTCTTTGCTAGTTTAACTTGTATTATTTTTGTAGTGCTAGCAAGGTGTTCGATGAAATGCCTAAGTTAGGGATTTCATTCTTTTTATATGCAATCTAAGCTCAAATTAAAGTACGATTTGTAGGTTTTAGTATCGTCCCCGTCCTCACCGCCGTCGATCGCCAGCGTCGTCCCTCTAGATGGCACCGTACCACCTCGGTGAGCCTCTTCTTTTTTATAAAAAACTTAGTTTTATGTGATGAACTTGAATATTAATTAAGTTGGTCACTCATATATCCATGATGTTGTGTAATTAATGATTTTTGATATACTTATATAATGCAGATGAATTGACAATGGATGTACGGTGACCAATGCCATCCCGACTTCATTACTGGCATGCATTATTTTCTCAATGTGGCTGAGGAAAACAGGCGGTCGAATGGTTTCATTTATTGTCCATGTAGTTCCTATAACAATACGAAGGATTACTCTACCTCAAAGACCCTTCACGTCCACCTGCTTGAGAACGGTTTCATGCTCGGCTATAATTGTTGGACCAAGCACGGAGAAAGAGGGGTTATAATGGAAGACAACGAAGAAGAAGAGGATAGTGACAACAATCCTATGTTCACTGAAGACGGTGATAGTAGAATGGGGGAAGACAAAGCTGAAGAAGAGCCCATTTTTGATGACCCCGATGATGATTTGGGTCGGGCCATTTTTGATGCGAAGATAAACTGCGGAAGTGAAATGGAGAGGTTGAAGTTGGAGAAAATGTTAGAGGATCACAACAAACTGTTGTACCCAAATTGTGAAGATAGCCAGAAAAAGCTAGGTACCACACTGGAATTGCTGCAATGGAAGGCAGAGAATGGTACTTCTGACAAGGGATTTGAAAAGTTTCTGAAAATAATAAAGAAGATGCTTCCAGGGGAGAACATATTGCCCTCTAGTACGTACGAAGCAAAGAAGGTTGTCTGCCCTCTAGGATTAGAGGTGCAGAAGATAAATGCATGCATCAATGACTGCATCCTCTATCGTGAGGAGTACGATAATTTGAATGCATGCCCGGTATGTGGTGCATTGAGGTATAAGATCAGGCGAGATGATCCTAGCGATGTTGAGGGTGAGTCCACCCCCAGGAAGAGGGTTCCTGCAAAGGTGATGTGGTATGCTCCTATAATACCACGGTTGAAACGTTTGTTCCAAAACAAACAGCATGCCAAGTTGTTGCGATGGCATAAAGAGGACCATAGAAAGATGTGATGCTGAGACACCCCGCTGACGGGTCGCAGTGGAGAAAAATCGATAGAGAGTTCAAGTCATTTTCAGATGACGCAAGGAACTTAAGATTTGGTCTAAGTACAGATGGCTTTAATCCTTTCGGGGAGCAGAGCTCCAGTCATAACACCTGGCCAGTGACTCTATGTATCTATAACCTTCCTCCTTGGTTGTGCATGAAGCGAAAGTTCATTATGATGCCAGTGCTCATCCAAGGCTTGAGGCAACCCGGCAACGACATTGATGTGTACCTGAGGCCATTGGTTGAAGAACTTTTATAGTTGTGGCGTGAAGAAGGTGTACCTGTGTGGGATGAACACGAACAAAAGGAATTTAACCTACGAGCGTTGTTGTTTGTAACCATCAATGATTGGCCTGCTCTTAGTAACATTTCAGGACAATCAAACAAGGGATACAATGCATGCACACACTGTTTAGGTGAGAGACAGTATATATTTAGGAAACAAGAATGTGTACCTGGGGCATCGTCGATTTCTTCCAAAACAACATCACATAAGAAAGAGAGGCAAGCATTTCAGAGGTGAGGCAGATAACCGAATGAAGCCTACCTGCCCTACTGGGGATGTTATATATGATATGGTCAAGGATTTAAAAGTGATCTTTGGAAAGGGTCCTGACGGACAATCTGTTCCGCATGATGTTGACGGACACGTACCCATGTGGAAGAAGATGTCTATATTTTGGGAGCTACCCTACTGGAAAATCCTAGAGGTTCACTCTGCAATCGACGTGATGCACGTGATGAAAAATCTTTGCGTGAACCTGCTAAACTTCTTGGGCGTGTATGGGAAGACAAAAGATACACCGGATGCACGGTAGGACCAGCAATGTATCCACGAAGGAAACAACCTGAATCCAGAGAAGTATCAAGGTACTGCCAGCGACGCTCTTACCAAAGAAGAGAAGGAGATCTTTTTTGAAGTCCTGAGTAGCATCAAGGTCCCGTCTGGCTTCTCGTCGAATATAAAGGGAGTAATAAACATGTTAGAGAAAAAGTTTCAAAACCTAAAGTTTCATGACTGCCACGTGATTATGACACAATTACTTCCGGTTGCATTGAGGGGGCTTCTGCAAAAAAATATTCAAGTACCCATTATGAAGCTATGTGCGTTCCTCAATGCAATTTCTCAGAAGGTGATCAATCCACTAACTCTACAAAATTTACAGAAGGATGTGGTGCAATGTCTAGTCAGCTTCGAGTTGGTGTTCCCACTATCCTTCTTCAATATTATGACGAATCTCCTCGTTCACCTGGTTGAAGAGATTGGCGTTCTCGGTCCTGTATTTCTACACAACATGTTCCCCTTTGATAGATTCATGGGAGTCTTAAAGAAATACGTTCATAACCGTGCTAGGCTAGAAGGAAGCATCTCCAAGGGCTATGGAACAGAGGAGGTCATTGAGTTCTGTGTTGACTTTATTCCTAACCTTAAGTCAATCGGTGTTCACGAATCGTGCTATGAGGGGAGACTGTGTGGAAAAGGCACGCTAGGAAAGAAAGCAACAATGTGTATGGACAGACATTCTTTCACTCAAGCACACTACACAGTTCTACATAATTCCAGCTTGGTGGCTCCGTACATAGTGGAACACAAGAATATTTTACGCTCTAAATACCCGGAGCAACGTGAAGATTGGATTGATGGAGAACACATGAAGACTTTTGGCGGTTGGTTGCAAACACGTCTCATGAATGTCACTGATGAAGAACAGCTATACTTGTTGGCCAAGCAACCATCTTCGACTATATCGACTTTTCAAGGGTACGAGATAAATGGGAATACATTTGACACATTCGCCCAAGATAAAAAAGCCCCAACCAAAGCAGTGGTGTCCACTTTGATGCAGCAGAGGACAATGGGAAGAAGGTCACATATTATGGGTACATAGAGGAGATATGGGAACTTGACTATGGACCTAATTTCAGGGTCCCTTTGTTCCGGTGCAAATGGTTCACCTGAAAGACGGGGTATAGGTAGACCCACAGTATGGAATGACTACAGTGGATCTCAAGAATCTAGGGTACGACACCGAACCATTCGTCCTAGCCAGTGAAGTGGCTCAAGTTTTTTATGTGAAGGACATGTCTACCAAACCGAAAAAAAGAAAAGAAAGGCAAGAGGACACATCATACGATGAGCCAAAGCGCCACATAGTTCTTTCAGGAAAAACAAACATCGTGGGAGTAGAGGACAAGACAGACATGTTAGAAGATTATAATAAGTTTGATGATATTCCACCCTTCAAGGTGAAAAATGACCCAAGCATCATGTTAAATAATGAAGATTGTCCATAGTTGTGTCGCAATCAGAAGAAAGGGTAACACACGAAGAAAACTCAGAAGACTAGATAGGGATCATAACTTGTGTATCTCAATATGGAAATCACTTTCCCATTTATTTTTGTGTAATGATGTTACTGTATGTAAGATATTAACAATGGAGATGGTTGGCTTGTTTTACTAGTTAAGTAGCTTTAACGGGCTTGCAGGGAAATTTTCGAGAAGATCCTCCACGGGAGATTTCCCAACCCTTTCCCCAACACTGTTAGAGGAGATGGAGTCTTTCACGGGCTTGCAGGGAATTTTTTCCGAGGCGGAGCTTCCGAAGATGCCATAGGGCGTGTGCACCAACGACATCTTAGAGAAGCTCCGCCACGGGAGATTTCCCAACCCTTCCCCAACACTATTAGAGGAGATGGAGTCTTTCACGGGCTTGCAGGGAAAATTTTCCGAGGCGGAGCTTCCTTAGATGCCGTAGGGCGTGTGCACTGATGTCTACGCACTTCTATTCATATAGACAGTTGTTGGGCCTCCAAGTGCAAAGGTTTGTAGAACAGCAGCAAGTTTTCTCTTAAGTGGATCACCCAAGGTTTATCGAACTCAAGGAGGAAGTGGTCAAAGGTATCCCTCTCAAGCAACCCTGCAATCAAGATACAAGAAGTCTCTTGTGTCCCCAACACACCCAATACACTTGTCAGGTGTATAGGTGCACTAGTTCGACGAAGAGATAGTGAAATACAAGTGGTATGTATATAAGACAACGGTGCTAGAAAAGAGCTTGATGGCGTGGAAGAGATTAAGGGATAACTGAAATAAAGATAGCAGCAAGCAAACATGTAACATATCTAGTTGCAAATGGCGTTTCAATGCTTAGAAACAAGGCCTAGGGATCATACTTTCACTAGTGAACACTCTCATATAAATATCTTCTCTTTATGATACTACTCTTAACTACTCTCCGGTTGGACACTCTAATCCATGGTAGGGCTATAACAGCACACCAAAGTTTGCTTTCCACATCTAGATAACCCCACACTATCACCTTGGGTACTAGATGGTTCCAACAAACACCACAATTTCATAGAAACATCCAACTCCAAATATAACTCATAACAAGTATTTGTAATCTCTAGCCTAAGTGCCACCATGGTGTGCACACTGTCAACTTCACACACATGGGGAGAGCAGAGATCTATTAAAGCACTTGAGTAGCAAAGTAGATCTACTTGATTACAAATCTCATGATCTCAATAAGATCATGCATATAGAGAGAGATGAACACATAGCTACCGGTAGAACCCTTGGCCTCGAGAGAGAACTACTCCCTCCTCATCATGGGAATCAACAACGGAGATGGAGATGGAGATTGTGGTGGAGATCGATGGAGATAGCTCCGGGGGCACTTCCCCGTCCTGGCTGGGTGCCGGAACAGAGACTTTATGTCCTCCGAATCTCCCCTTCGGTGGTGGCGGCACTGCGGAACTTTTCGTGGATTTTTGATTGATTCTTTAGGGTTTCTGTCCCGGGAGGCATATATAGGCAAAGGGGCAAGGTCGGTGGCCAGCCAGGGGGGGCACACCATGCCCTGGCGCGGCCAGGGTGGACCCGCGCCCAGGGGTGGTTTGGCCACCCTGTGGCCCCTCTCCGTCTCGTCTTCTAGCTCCGTGAGTCTTCCTGTAAAATATCGACTTTGGCTTTTGTACGGTCCAATTCCGAGAATATTGATTTCCTGACTTTCCTAGAACCAAAAATAGCAGAAAACAGGCAACTGGCACTGTGGCATCTTGTTAATAGGTTAGTCCAAGAAAGTGTGTAAAAGTACTCCAAAGTGTGGACAAAACATAAGAAAGTAGATATAAAACAAGCATGGAACATCAAAAATTATAGATACGTTAGCAACGTATCAACGTCCCCAAGCTTAACTCCTGCTCGTCCTCCAGTAGGTAAGTGATAAAAAGAAAGAATAATTTTTGAGGTGACATGCACCATCATAAATTTTATCAAAGTATTTGTAAAACATTCATAGCTAGGATCATAGTACTTCAATCATAACATGATAGACAAAGTTCTAGCAATAAGACAAAGAAACTATGTTGTAACATGAAAGGGTACAAACAAAAGATTCATGAATAACAATGCTTTGCAAGACGTTTGTTTGTTTCACATAAAGAAAACATAGCATAGTGGCATTCAGCTTGTCCCTCATAATGTAGCAAACATAAATGCATAGGACAACTTCAAAGTTCATAAGAGTGACTAGATACAAGTAGTTTAAGAACAAGCAATATCAATGTTATGCATCCATCAACAAGTCTTGGGACAATGCACATAGAACTAAGAATGGCCACTATGCTCTCAAAGTAGGTGCATAAAGATAGAAGGTGGAGACTCAACATAAAAGTAAAAGAAAGGCCTTCATAGAAGGAAGTAGAGATTCAAGTTTCATAAAGAGCTTCCAAAAATTATGGTACTTGTTAGCTTTCGGCTCTCATTGCCCCTATCATAAGCATCTTTAAGTGATTAAGGTTAAAGTGACATGATACATCGCAAATGTATCTATAATTTTTGATGTTCCATGCTTGGTTTTATCCACTTTCTTGTGTTTTCTCCACACTTTGGAGTACTTTTCATATGATTTCTTGGACTAACCTATTAACAAGAGCCACAGTGCCAGCTGCCTGTTTTCTGCTGTTTTTGGTTCCAGGAAAGTGAGAAAATGAATATTCTCGGAATTGGACGGGACAAAAGCCAAAGTGCCTATTTTTTCGGAAGTCATCAGATGCTAGAATACGAGACGGAGAAGGGCCGGACGGCCACCACATCACCTGGCCGCAGGGGCCAAGCCTGGTCGTGCCAGGGGGTGGTGTGGGCAGCCCAGGCACCCCCTCGGCCTCTCCTTCCGCCTATATATTGCCCTCGGGATGAAAACCCTAAGTACCCGATCAAAAATCCACGAAAGAGTCTGTAGCCGTTGTCATCTCCATCCCTAGATCGGGAGGGATCTGAAGCTCTTCCTGGCACCCTGCCGGAGAGGGGAATTCACCCTGGAGGCCTTCTTCATTGTGGCGCCCCGCAAAAACCACTACTAGAAAAATCGCTGTGTTTTTGTGCATTGCACCTCATATCATCATGCCACATTGCATTTGAGCATCGTCATCATCTTGCATGGTTTGTTTAAAAACTATTTTCGAATAGTCTATTTTGTCTTTCTAAATACACTGCCTTTATTTCAAATTAAAACCTCGGTCTTTTTCGGACCTTTTATTTGTCTAAAACTCTATTTACAAATGTTTTATTTTAAATAAATAAAATGAATAAATAATAAAACAGTTTTTATAAAATCCGGGGAGGCAGCCGCCGGCCAGGCCCAAAGGGCCCAACCAGCAGCCACCTACCACCCGGCTAACCCCTACCCTAATCCCCACCCACCCTGCTAGCTAATCCAAACCCTAGTCTAACCAAACCCCTCACACTCCCTCAGCCGCCGCCACCCACCAGACGCACACGGTGCGCAGCAGTCGACCCGGTCCACCCCAGTGGACACGCACCCCACCTATCCATCCCCAGTCTTCACCACGCCAACCGCCTGCACCCTGGCCCCACCCCACCGACAGCCCCGCACCCGGCCTCGATCTCCTCGCCCCTCACCAATCCCATCGCGACCTCACCCCACACCCCCACCTGCCCGTCCCCTGACCACCTCGATCCCATCTCCCGGACCCACCGACACGTGACCGCCCGACCGTGTCGCCCTCACCCCGCGAACCCCTCTCTCTCCTCCGTTCTATGCCGCCAGGGACGCTCACCCCCGCCTCTCCCCGGCACCGCCGCCGAGGCTGAGTCCACTCGCCTCACCTTGGCCGTCCTCTCGCCCCGCCAGTGAGTCCGGCCTCCGTGTCGAGCCCCACTTCCGCGACCTCCTCGGACCGCCGCCGCCTCGAGCCTCCTCTCGCGCGCCGCCGTGTGGTCCTCGTTCTCCTCTTCGGCCGCTGCATCCCCGCCGCTCTCGGTCTTCTCCGTCCTCGTCAACCAGAGCTCGAGCCACCTCCAACTCTCTATGCACCAGCAGTCGCCCTCTACAGCCACGGCCCGCCCTGCAGCGTGACCTCGGCCACCTCTCCATTCCGGCCGCGCCCTTGCGAGTTCGTCACCGAGCCGCCTCCCTGTTTCCTGTTGTCCGCGTCACGCCTACCGCCGCCGCCACGTCGTCTACCCGAGGCTCCGTCCCCAGCGCCCCGAGCTGCCTCGCCGGTGCATCGCATGAGCACCCGGCCGCACCAAGTCCGGCCGCCTCGGCCTCTGCTCGACTCCAGCACAACGCCCCTACTCCATTGGGTACCACCTCCCGTGTAGTACCCCAGCAGCAACGTGCGGGCCCGTGACCTAGCCGTGTGTCCTCACCACCGACCGTCCAGGAGCTTCGTCCTCCCATGTCAACCCCCGGCCACGCGTCTCGGGCCCTGGTCGCAACCGCTGCTTCCTCTTGTTATGTCAAGGAGCCTATCTCTATAGGTTTTCTCTGTTACATATGTTGTTCAACCTTTCCGAGCGCTACATGTGTGGAGATGTTCTGCTTTGCAGCATGTCAAGGTCTCTTGTTGCCCTTGTCTTTCAGTTGATGCGATTGGTGTGACAACCGGGAGGATGGATGGAGTGTGGTGAAGACCCCAAAATCGATCGGGTGGCAACAACAAGTTTAGACCCGACAAAGGAGTTGACCGCGGAGATGACCGGCGTTGTCCCTAGTTCCTTACCGACAACGAAGCTTGAACCACAAGTTCTTCTTCCCGGATACGGTGATGCCGGCATGTCAAGATCTACCACACGACACCGAAGACCCCGGAACTCCAAGGTCCCCTCACGGATGCCAAGGACCTGTAGATCCTGAGTCCTCCTTCACGAATTCGATGATCAAGACCCTAATCTCGGAGTCTAAAGACCAATCCCCGTCGAACCCCGAGACCTCAGATCCGAACCCCAATGTGTGACCCTAAGCCCCTATTTTTCTATAACATGATATATACCTGTTGCATATGAATCATTCATACTCGCATGCATAATATGGGTGTTTGGGGCTATTTCGATAATTCACCTAAATTAAATAGGGAGACCATATGCGGGCTTTTCTAGTCTCATATTGTCTTCATTTAAATTTGTGTAGCGAATCGATACCATGTTTTGGCTTGTTAAGACAACATTTAAATGTGGGGTATCTAAATAACTTGAACCTTTTAATTAATTATCGGGACCCCGGTTCCGCTTAATACTGCCTAATTGCACCGCACTTTTGCCATGCCATGCATCATACCATGAACATGCCGATTCTTCTGCCGTAGCATTAAATAGTGCATCCGGTGTTTCTTTTAGTGCTTTGCTTCTTTGCGGATTAGGCCGATGAGTGGATGCGAGTATCGACAAGTTCTCCGGATGAATCTCTGGCAGTGTTTTTCAGGCAAGCATTCTCCCCCTTTCTACCTATTTTGCATTTATAGTCTTTACTTCCTTCCTGTTGATCTACTGCTATACGTGTCACGATGCTTTAGTGTTCCGTACCAGATATATTCCGTGCAGCCTCTATATTGCCTTGGACACCTCCTATTACCTGTTGTTTGGTAGATAGCTGGCCTTGCGAGTCGTAGTTGCCTGCTTAGGTGCGATCTCATGTTGTCGAGTACCACAGTTGTTGGAATGCTGGCAGGTGTATTATGGTGGAGTTGATCATGTCTTTAATTACAACTATTAAATTGCTGTGATAACTAATGAAAGAGGCACCAGTGGACAATATATGCTATTTGGTTTTTATGTCCACTTGTGTCCCGTAGGCTCCGAGTACGTGATACCTGTTCCTTGACTATTCGCACTATCCATATCCGGGAGAGTCTATGAATCCCCCTTAGCCAGAGCTTGATTCATTTCTTATTTCTTGGGGCCACAAAGTAGTTTGGGGCTTTATTACTATCCTGTACTTATGCCATGCTTACTGCTTTATTTATGATTGTGCGTGGAGCACCTGTACTGTTTTGGAACGTGGAATGTTTTCGCGGTATCGACAAGCCCAGTCACACCTTTGGGTTCCCAGTCGTTTACAGCCATTGGTGCAAACCTTGGGTCCGTCTCGGAGCCAGGAAACTTCATTGCGGGTAGCTTAATGGGGTGGCCCCCTGAAATATTTTATGAATCCTGTGATTGCTTTGTCGTGAAAGCCTCGTTGGGTTTTGAGTTGGTTTTTCTGAGGTTGATCGTGTGTGTGTTGCTATTTGTGCACCCCTGCAGGGTAAATCTTTCTGAAAGCCGTGTCCACGGTTATGGACGACTTGGAGCACAGTATCTCGATCATAGACAAGCATAACTAAAGTAGCGCTATAATCTTGACTTAATATATGACTAGTAATCAGATTCAACTATCACGGAATGGATATTAAAATACCAACAACTGGTGGAACTGGGGTGTATCGTGTCATGTTATACCTGCCTAGTAAGTATTGCAACTCCAATGGAATGGAATAAAAGTGCCAACAACTGCTGGGTTTGGGATGTCACATGCTAATTGTATCTGACTAGTAAGTACTGCAACTACCACTGAATGGTTAACTAAAACTACCCACTACTTATGCTATCAGGATGACTCATGCTATCTATATATGATTAGTAAGAGCTGGAATGAATAAAACTGCCAACTGTGTGAGTTCCTTGGTCCGACTACCTCGTTTGGTCTCGAGGGGGAAATACCAGGATGGGTATGTTTGGTGTTAGTATCAGGTAGGATCCGAATGGGTCTTTCTTACCCCTCTCTAATAGCCACTAGTGATACCGAGTCTCTATAGGTTGTTTAGTGCATGCTTTGCTGCCGCTTCAGTCCACCATACCTATGTAGGCGAGAGCAGCCGAATTCTAGCCTCGCCGTGTACTGGCCTCAGTACTGACGCTCCTCTTTTTTCCTTTGCCCTTTGTCGGCACCACTTTTGTTTTAGCAGGTTTGAGATCGATGTCGTTAGCAGGGTTACCCTTCTGGCTTGGCCTGGGCAGGGTTATGGACGCCATTGGTTATTCTTCAGGGCTCTTAGCCCCATTTGCATCTTGTCCGTACTCGGACGCTGTAACGTTTTCAAGGTGATTTGGATCTTTGTATTGTACATCTGTATTCTTGACACGTTGAGTCGTTGTTGTATATATATCTTTTCTGTGGGTCCCATCGAGGACTGTTGTGTAATGGTATTACTTCGTTTTCCACCCGCACGAAAGTGCCTGGTGGGCGTCCTTGAATCGTTTCTATGCGGGTTTGGCGGAAAGGGGTAAAACTTGCATAGGGCCGATTCGAGGGTGTTAAATTCATCACCATGCAAGCCTCCGATGTGATGCGTGAGTAGTTCATCCTTGGACTACCGATCCATGTAGTAGCTAGATGGCTGGTTCTCCTCCTTTGTGCTTTCATGTTTAGATCTTGTGAGCTTCGTTCATGATCAAGATCATCTATTTGTAATTCTGCATGTTGTGTTTGCGGGGATCCGATGGATATTGAGATGCTATTTCAGATTGATTATTGATTCTATCATGTCTTTGTTATATGTGATCTTGCATGCTTTCCGTTGTTAGTAGCTATCTTGGCCAAGTAGATGCTAGCAACTCCAAGAGTTAGTATTTATGCTCGATAGTGGGTTCATGCCTCTTGTAATCTGGGGAAGTGACAGAAATCTCTAAGGTACTAGATGTGCTGTTGCTACTAGGAAGAAAACAACAATCCTTTGTTCATAGAACAATCGTATTGTTTACATTACACGCAATTCATAAAGCAATAATCTGTTGCTTGCAACTTACTACTGGAGGGGGTTCGGATGATAACCTGAAGGTGGATTATTAGTCATAGATGCAGTTGGATGGCGGTCTATGTATAATGTTGTAATGCCCAATCAAGTTCCAAAGGAGTCAAGATGATTAGTATATGCATGTATTGCTTTCTTAGTGTTTGTCAATTGCCCCGCTATAATTTGTTCACCCAGCATGTTATCTATCTTAAGGAGAGCCACCTCTAGTGAACTATGGATCTCGGTCCTTTTCTTTACATACAATATATAAACTGTTTATTGCTTTGTGTTTACTTTCTGCAAACTATTACTTCCTTCCATTTGATACGTTTAATCCTTTGTTTTCAGCAAAACACGGTGAGATTGACAACCTCATCGCAAGTTGGGGACAGAGTTCTGTGGTTGTGTTGTGCAGGTCTCCACGTTGCTACTAGCACCGGTAGTGCGCCATGCCAAGGCTCAGCTAGCAACACCTTTGGGGTGTTTCCTTGCTCCTGCTGGTTCGATTAAACCTTGGTTTCATAACTGAGGGAAACTTGTTGCTGTGCTCATCATACCTTCCTCTTGGGGTTCCCAACGAGCTCTACATCAACACTGAGCCATCATGACACAACTAAGAGGATATGCTTGACAAGTTATAAGCCAAAATCTCATGCCCCTTACTTACGAAGACTGAACCTCATGCCACTCAACTTTAGTCACAAGTAAGCTCTTGTCATTGTAAGTACATATGTATCATAGGGAACTGCCTACGGGGTACCCCTTGCACATGATACAGGAGTTATCCCATAATCAAAATGACAAGGCAAGCAGACAATGAGCATCTCAGCGATCTTTTTATTTGCTATTTGCATAGGTTTTTATTTAGGATGCTTCATAAAGTGCTCATTATGGTTATGCTGCAAGTTTCCACCATGATTAGGCATGGTTTAGGCTAGCGGCCCAGGCGTTTCTCTAAAACACATACAAACTCCATGATCTTACAAGTTCCACTTTTATTTCACACCACCGGGATCCATAAGCAAAAGAACATGATATCAACGGGGTATAATGTTGAAAGTGTTCCCCATGATACATGGTTCTGCTAATTTCAACTTATAAAGCGCAAGCATATACGCAACAAAGATGGACACAATGGTTCAAGTTTAGTAAGTGCAAGAAAGTAAAGTGTGCCATCAAGTTCGTGAGAGCTTTAATCACTAATTTTCACATAATAAGTTTAATTCAGAAGGTAGATAAAAACATGAATATACATGGAATAGCATATGGTAATATGTAGGTATGGTTTTATTTGGAGTTGGATGCATGAGTGGAACTCACACTTGGTTATGGAGGCTAGCAAAGGACTGGGAGCGACCAACTAAGATAGCAATAATTGCCATAATAATGCAAAGCGACAAAACATTATTAATTAAAGCATAAAGTGATATTACAAGTCGAAAACTAAAGGATCATAAAGGCTATGGTGACTTGGGATAGTCATAACATGGTGTGAGCATGTGCCAAGTCAACCCAAATAAGCATCAAAGGAGAATACCACAATACTATGCTTTAATATGCTAAAACAACGCATGATTCTTCCAAGGAAAATTAAGCAATATCAATTGTTTATAACAAGTCATGCTACAACAATAATAACTAAGCATAAAGCCAAAACAATACCAAGCATGACATGACAAAGCATAGGCCACAGTCAAAAACAAGCTCCTTTTATACCACTTAAGCATGAACTTTCCTACTCTTTTCCAATCCAAACCAACTTATTTGAAAGAACTCACAAAGATAATAATAAATAAAGATCAGTGAGCTTGTCTCACAAATCTAAAAGGAAGAACTAAAAAGTTGTAAGCTGAAAGCACAAGAAAACTAATGCTAAACACAGTGCTAGCAAAAGAGAACACTCACAAAACAATAAGAATGAAAACTAGAGTGTTCTAAACAATGAAAGCAGAGTGTGTCTCTCTCCAAAAGAAGTGCTGGGATCCAACCAACTTACTGCAGCAAACCAAGCAAAAGAAAACTAAAAACAATAACAAAGACGCTCCAAGAACAACACAACAGTGCATGAAACAGTAAAAACGAAATGTCTAGAAAGACCTGAGATTTTTATTGATGAAGAAGGGGATGCCTTGGGCATCCCCAAGCTTTGACTCTTGTACTTCTTGGATATTTCTTGGGGTGACACGCGTGGCATCCCCAAGCTTGAGATTTAGTCCATTCTTCATCTCATTACATCATTCTCTCCATACACCTGAAATTTTTCCTTCATAAACTTCACATAATCTTTATTGGCAACATTAGTGCACTTAAGATAATAGGTCTTTAGGTTCAGTTCCAACACCGATAAAACTTTCATTAAAACACTAGCTACTGTACTACTTCCCTCAAAAATCTTAATTCGCCAAAAGAACTCAAAAAGGAACCAGCAAGAAGCAAAATGCAAATAATGGCAGAAATCTGTCAAAACAGACCAGCGGGTAAAGACGAATTTTTTAGAAGACCTTCTGTTGCTCAAATCAAAAAGTGTTGAACTAACGAAAGTTAGATAACAACCTGGGTCGGAAGCATAAAAATTCACGCCTCAAAGGGACGTACAGAGGTTTGACACGAATTTTTACGGTGAAGCACATAAATCTGTTTGGGGACAGGAACTTTCCCAATCATTACTTCTCTCTCATTAGAGGTTACTCTTGGCACAAAAAGCAAATAAAAAGGATAAGGAGCGGTTATTAATGAAGTGATAACTTCCAAGACTCATCTAAAACTTTTGGGTTATCTCCCAATAAGTACTTTTCTTTAGCGCCTTTAAGTTAGGCATGGTAGTTTGAGAAGATGCTCCCATAAGAAATATGAATTGAAGTAAACGAGAGCATCAAGAAAGCAAATTCAAAGCACATTTAAGTCTAACCCACTTCCTATGCATAGGAATATTGCAAATAAACAAGTCATGAAAGCACAAAGCAACAAGCATAGGAAAGCAAAACAAGTGCAACTTCAAAAATTTCAACATAAAGAGGGGAAACTTAATATTGTTGTGATGCATAAAACCATGTTTCCCTCTCTCATAATAACTTTCAGTAGCATCATGAATAAAATTAACAATATAACTATCACAAGAAACATTCTTATCATGAGCCACATGCATAAAACAATTATTACTCTCCATATAAGCATAGTCATTCTTATTAATCGTAGTGGGAGAAAATTCAACAAAATAGCTATCATTATTATTCTCATCACCATAATCATCAAATATAGGAGGTATATTGTAGTCATAATTAATTTCCTCCTCAATAGTAGGTGGACTGAAAATATCATATTCATCATTGTAATCATCATATATTGGAGGTTTGGTATCATCATAAGCAATAGAATAGCTATCTTCCAAAGCTGGGGAACTAAAAAGATCATTTAAAAAAAAAACTAGCTTCCCCAAGCTTAGACTTTTCCATAGCATTAGCAATAATGGTGTCCAAAGAATTCATACTAACAACATTGCTATTAGCATGCAAATAAAGTTCCATAGGTTTTTTAATTTTCTCTTAAAACACTTCATGTCCTAACTCAAGATAAATACTATAAAGCTCTCTATTTTGTTGTTGTTTTCCGTTAAGCCTAACTAGTGAAAACAAGAAACAAAAAGACAAAATTGCAGAATCTAAAGGAAATAGCTTTGAGCACTCACACCGGAGGATGTGAGTACCTTTTACCTTACCTCAATGGCAACGGCGCCAGAAAATATCTTGATGTCTACGCACTTCTATTCTTGTAGACAGTTGTTGGGCCTCCAAGTGCAGAGGTTTGTAGAACAGCAGCAAGTTTTCCCTTAAGTGGATCACCCAAGGTTTATCGAACTCAGGGAGGAAGTGGTCAAAGGTATCCCTCTCAAGCAACCCTGCAATCAAGATACAAGAAGTCTCTTGTGTCCCCAACACACCCAATACACTTGTCAGGAGTATAGGTGCACTAGTTCGACGAAGAGATAGTGAAATACAAGTGGTATGTATATAAGACAACGGTGCTAGAAAGAGCTTGATGGCGTGGAAGATATTAAAGGATAACTGAAATAAAGATAGCAGCAAGCAAACATGTAACATATCTAGTTGCAAATGGCGTTTCAATGCTTAGAAACAAGGCCTAGGGATCATACTTTCACTAGTGAACACTCTCATATAAATATCTTCTCTTTATGATACTACTCTTAACTACTCTCCGGTTGGACACTCTAATCCATGGTAGGGCTATAACAGCACACCAAAGTTTGCTTTCCACATCTAGATAACCCCACACTATCACCTTGAGTACTAGATGGTTCCAACAAACACCACAATTTCATAGAAACATCCAACTCCAAATATAACGCATAACAAGTATTTGTAATCTCTAGCCTAAGTGCCACCATGGTGTGCACACTGTCAACTTCACACACATGGGGAGAATAGAGATCTATTAAAGCACTTGAGTAGCGAAGTAGATCTACTTGATTACAAAGCTCATGATCTCAATAAGATCATGCATAGAGAGAGAGATGAACACATAGCTACCGGTAGAACCCTTGGCCTCGAGAGAGAACTACTCCCTCCTCATCATGGGAATCAACAACGGATATGGAGATGGTGGTGGCGATCGATAGAGATGGCTCCGGGGGCACTTCCCCGTCCTGGAAGGGTGCCGGAACAGAGAGTTTCTGTCCCCCGAATATCCCCTTCGGTGGCTGTGGTGCTGTAGAACTTTTCGTGGATTTTTGATTGAATCTTTAGGGTTTTCGTCCCGGGAGGCATATATAGGCAAAGGGGCAAGGTCGGTGGGCAGCCAAGGGGCCCACACCATGCCCTGGCACGGCCAGGGTGGACCCGTGCCCAGGGGTGGTTTTGCCACCCTGTGGCCCCTCTCCGTCTCGTCTTCTGGCTCCGTGAGTCTTCAGGTAAAATATCGACTTTGGCTTTTATCCGGTCCAATTCCGAGAATATTGATTTTCTGACTTTCCTAGAACCAAAAACAGCAGAAAACAAGCAACTGGCACTATGGCATCTTATTAATAGGTTAGTCCAAGAAAGTGTGTAAAAGTACTCCAAATTGTGGACAAAACATAAGAAAGTAGGTATAAAACAAGGATGGAACATCAAAATTTATAGATACGTTAGCAACGTATCATGCACCAACGACATCTTTGAGAAGCTCTGCCACGGGATATTTCCCAACCCTTTCCCCAACACTGTTAGAGGAGATGGAGTCTTTCACGGGCTTGGTGGGAATTTTTTCCGAGGCGGAGCTTCCGAAGATGCCATAGGGCGTGTGCACCAACGACATCTTCGAGAAGCTCCTCCACGGGGGATTTCCCAACCCTTTCCCCAACACTATTAGAGGAGATGGAGTCTTTCACGGGCTTGCAGGGAAATTTTTCCGAGGCGGAGCTTCCGAAGATGCCGTAGGTCGTGTGCACCAACGACATCTTCGAGAAGCTCTGCCACGGGAGATTTCCCAACCCTTTCCTCCATCCATGGGGATGAAACTCTCTCTACCTATGTTGGCTGGTTGAGCTGCTTGCCATGGCGTATCGATGCTTCTTTTATAGGCACGTCGCCGCTTCTACTTTGTCTTGTTCCTCCGACAGGGCATCGTGCGCTACATGCTTTATCTCATCGAGCAGTGCGTCCACCCACACGTCCTTATCCTACCGACAACTTTAGTCTCGTTTGCACCCACCAGCCGAGACTAAAGGTTATCCACGTGTCCTTATCCCACCGACAGTTTTATTAGATGACACAAAAACCACCTTTAGTCCCGGTTGTACCCACCAGCCGGGACTAAAGGTTACCCACGCGTCCTTATCCCAGCGACGTTTATAGGGCTAGGCACGAGTATGACTGAATGACTCCAACATTCGAATCTAGCCATGTATTTTAATTTTCAGTTGAGCTCTGTACTTTAATTCCAGTTCAATCGTAAGAAAAGAAAAAGGAATAGAAATAGAAAAGAAAAAGAAACAGAAAAAGTAATAGAAAAGAAAAAGAAACAGAAAAAGAAAAGAAACATAAAAGAAATAGAAAAGAAATAGAAAAGAAAAAGAAATAGAAAAGAAATAGAATAGAAAAAGAAAAGAAAAAGAAACAGAAAAAACAGAAAAGAAATAGAAAAAGAAAAGAAAAAGAAACAGAAAAAACAGAAAAGAAAAAGAAATAGAAAATAAAAAGAAACAGAAAAAACAGAAAAGAAAAAGAAATAGAAACAGAAAAGAAACAAAAGAAAATTGACCTTTGGTACCGGTTCCACCCTACCGGTTGGTGGGTGGAACCGGTACCAAAGGTCCCCGCCACGGGATTTCATCGCCAGAGCCACTCGTGCACAGCCACGCGTCGTTCCAGTGCCAGACACTCGCGCGCAGCCACGCCATCCGCCGCCGTCGACCGTCGTCCGCAGCCATGCCGTCCGCTCCCCGGCGCAGGTTAGTCCCGCTCCTCCCCTTCTTTCCCTTACCCGCTCGCGCGTGCGCCTGCAGTGTCTAGCGTCGACGCTGCCGACGCCGGCTACGCGGCCTCGCCACGCCGCCTCGTCGACACCGCATGCACCCTCGTCGACGCCGCAGACACCCATGCTGTCGACGCCAAGCCGCGCTTCGGGGCTTCGTCGACACCTCCCTTAGGGTGTTCGACGAAATGCCGCAGACACCCATGCCACGCCGCCATGCCATGCCGCCTCGCCGACGCCCCAGATGCCCATGCCGGCAACGCCAAGCCGTGCTCCGGGGCTTCGTTGACAGCGCCCTTAGGGTGTTCGATGAAACGCCCACGCCGCCTCGCTCAGGCCGCAGCCTCGCTCGCGTCACAGCCTCCACACACGCGCAACCGCCACCCGCGGTACCCGTCAATGTGCTCCTTGCATGCCACCAGCGCCGGCGAGCTTGAAGGCGGCGCCCACCATGCCGGCCAGGATGGCGAAGACGAGGAAGTAGAAGGTGCACCGTTGCCGGCGACCCCTGGTTGGTGGTGATGATGATGAAGTGGTTTAGGTTCCAACTCGCGAACCCGATGACTTTGATTGATTAGCTATTGAAGAGAAGTACTAGGTTTGGGTGTGAGAAAAAAAAAGGCAGCGAGAGAGCACGAGGAGGCGGTCACGGAGGCAGGGCGTGCATCGCCACCGGAGAGGAGAAGAGAGAGGTGGTTGGTGATACATTGCAAATGTATCCCTCTATTTTAAAATATAAGATGTTTTAGCTTTGTGAAAGAAGTGTATCTAGACCATTTTTAGTGTCTAGGTTCACTCCAAAACTAGATAAATCTAGACACTAAAAGAGGTCTAGATACACTTTATTCACAAAGGTAAAACATCTTATATTTTGAAACGGAGGGAGTATAATTTTTGATGTTCCATGCTTGGTTTTATCTACTTTCTTGTGTTTTGTCCACACTTCAGAGTACTTTTCATATGATTTCCTGGACTAACCTATTAACAAGAGTCACAGTGCCAGCTGCCTGTTTTCTACATTTTTGGTTCCAGGAAAGTCAGAAAATGAATATTCTCAGAATTGGACGGGACAAAAGCCAAAGTTAGTTTTTCACCGAGGGAAACCTGGAGCCAGAATACAAGACGGAGAGGGGATGGGGCCCGGCCACACCACTTGGCCGCACAGCCAGGCCTAGCCTGCGCCAGGGGGTGGTCTGGCCGCCCCAGGCACCCCCTCCGCCTCTCCTTCCGCCTATATATTGCCTCTGATACGAAAACCCTAAGTACCTGATCAAAATTCCATGAAAGAGTCTGTAGCCGCCGTCATCTCCATCCCTAGTTCGGGAGGGATCTGAAGCTCTTCCCGACACGCTGCCGGAGAGGGGAATTCACCCTAGAGGCCTTCTTCATCATCATGCAAGCCTCCGGTGTGATGTGTGAGTAGTTCATCTCTAGACTACAGGTCCATGTCATAGCTAGATGGTTGGTTCTCCTCCTTTGTGATATCATGTTTAGATCTTGTGAGCTCCATTCATGATCAAGATCATCTATTTGTAATTCTGGATGTTGTGTTTGCGGGGATCCGATGGATATTGAGATGCTATCTCAGATTGATTATTGATTATATCATGTCTTTGTTATTTTTGATCTTGCATGCTTTCTGTTGTTAGTAGCTATCTTGGCCAAGTAGATGCTAGCAACTCCAAGAGTTAATATTTATGCTCGATAGTGGGTTCATGCCTCTGGTAATCTGGGGAAGTGACAGAAATCTCTAAGGTACTAGATGTGTTGTTTCTACTAGGGAGAAAACAATAATCCTTTGTTCATAGAACAATTGTATTGTTTACTTTACACGCAATTCATAATGTAATTATCCGTTGCTTGCAACTTAATACTGGAGGGGTTTCGGATGATAACCTAAAGGTGGATTATTAGTCATAGATGAAGTTGGATGGCGGTCTATGTATAATGTTGTAATGCCCAATCAAGTCTCAAAAGAGTCGAGATGAGTAGTATATGCTTGTATGCTTTCTCGATGTTTGTCAATTGCCCCGCTGTAATTTGTTCACCCAACATGTTATCTATCCTAAGGAGAGCCACCTCTAGTGAACTATGGACCCCGGTCCTTTCTTTTACTATCAATCTACAATCAACTGTTTACTGCTTTGTGTTTACTTTCTGCAAACTATTACTTCCTTCCATTCGATACGTTTAATCCTATGTTTTTAGCAAAACCGGGGAGATTGACAACCTCATTGCAAGTTGGGGACAGAGTTTTGTGGTTGTGTTGTGCAGGTCTCCACGTTGCTGCTGGCACCGGTAGTGCGCCCTGCCAAAGTTCAGCTAGCTACACCTTTGGGGTGTTTCCTTGCTCCTACTGGATTGATAACCTTGGTTTCATAACTGAGGGAAACTTACTACTATACTCATCATACCTTCCTCTTGGGGTTCCCCAATGAGCTCGTTAATACACGAGTCAGCAAGTATTTTTCTAGTGCCGTTGCTGGGAGTCAAGGACATCTTCACAAGGGGAGTCCCTCATAACCAATCTCTTTAGTTTGTTGTTTTTGTTTTGCTTAGTTTACTTTTGCTTTGTTTGCTTGTTTCTTTATCAAAAACACAAAAAAATTAGTTTTACTAGTTTGCTTTCTTTATTAAAAACACAAAAAATGACTACTCTTGAAAATATTAAGTTGTGTGACTTCACTAGCACCAACAACAATGATTTTATGAGCACACCTATGGCTCCACCTGTTCCTGAAGCTACTTTCTTTGAGATAAAACCTTCTTTACTCAATCTTGTTATGAGAGAACAATTTTCTGGTATTGGTAATGAATATGCTGTTGCCCATCTAAATAACTTTGTTGAACTTTGTGAGATGCAAAAGCATAGGGATATAGATGGAGATATTATTAAGCTCAAAATGTTTCCTTTCTCTTTAAGGGGAAAAGCTAAAGAATGGTTAAATTCCCTAACTAGGAATAGTATTGATTCTTGGACTAAGTGCAAATATGCTTTTATTGGAAAATACTATCCTCTTGCTAAGATTATATCTATGAGAAGTGAAATAATGAAGGTTAAACAATCTGATAATGAACATGTTGCTCAAGCTTGGGAAAGAATGAAATCTTTGGTAAAGCATTGTCCCACTCATGGACTGACTGCATGGATGATTATCCAAACCTTTTATGCAGGATTGACCTATTCTTCAAGAAATCTATTGGATTCTGCTACTGGAGGTACCTTTATGACCATTACTTTGGGTGCTGCAACAAGGCTTCTGGATAATATGATGGTTAACTACTCTGAATGGCATACTGAAAGAGCTCCACAAGGTAAGAAGGTAAATTCTATTGAGGAAACATCCTCCTTGAGTGATAAGATTGATGTTATTATGTTTATGCTTGTTAATGGGAAAGCCCATATTGATCCAAATAATGTTCATTTAGCCTCTTTGGTTGCTCAAGAAGAGCAAGTTGATGTGAACTTTATAAGAAATAACAATTTTAGCAACAATGCCTACAGGAATAATTTTGGTAACAACAATTATAAGCCATATCCTCCCAACAATGGTAATGCTTATGGAAATTCCTACAACAACAATATGAGTGCTCCCTCTGAACTTGAAGTTATGCTTAAAGATTTTATTAGTGAACAACTACTTTCAATAAAACTATTGAGGAAAAACTCTCTAATGCTGAAAGAAATATATCATCATTGGCTAAAGCTCAATCTTCTTTGAATAAAATGGCTGCTAAACCCTAAAGTATTGAGAATCCCTTTGCAGGCACTAATTCCATACAAGTTAGAATTCATGAAAATGTTAGACTATTAGTTGAATTGTATGCTAAGTGGGAAAGAGAAGATGAAATTGCTAGAAACATTACTGTTTCTACTATCACTACCACTAGTGTTGAGGCTAGTAATAGCTCTACTACTTTAGATGATAATTATGATTTTGATCTTGATGGTTGCAACATATCTGAAGTTATTAAGTTCCTACAAAAGCTTGCTAAAAGTCCTAATGCTAGTGCTATGAACATGGCCTTTACAAAACACATTACTGATGCTCTCATAAAGATTAAAGAAGAAAAGATGAAACATAAAGCTTCTATTCCTATAAAACAAGAAGATGGTTGGGAACCCATCATTAATATGAAAGTGAATGATTTTGATTCCAAAGCTTTATGTTATCTTGATAGCAGTGTTTCCATTATGCCTAGAAGGATTTATGATATGCTCACTATAAGAGAACTGTCCCGTACATGCACTATTTTGGCCCCGTAGAGACACTTCTATTGACTTTATGTACTTATAGAGGCATTTTACACCTTGTCTCAAATGTGTCGCTATGGCCAGTGTCTCTTATGTGCTAAGGACACTAGTAATATTGCCTATACATCTTATAAGACACAACAAAGAGGCATTATATTATGTCTCTACATGTAGAGTAAAAAATACTATGAAAAACATGTCAAAAGCAATCCTTGAACTCTTGACCTTAATGATAAAGAGTTATTCCTCCAACCATCTCAACCTTACACAATATATTATTTATACCTAGAATTAATTTCTTTTGAGTATTGCACAACCTGACTAAAACTTAAAACAAATGCCTCTAGAGAACAAGCAAAATGCTTCCAATAGTGTCTTTACAGAAAATGTAAACACCTTTTTCAATGTGTCTCAATGATTGCCTATATATAACGTGTTGACACAATTTAGAATGCCTCAAAGTTTGTCTATAGAATAAAAATTCCATTCTTCTAGAAAAATGTCTTAACTAGTGTCTCTATATTTGATGCACATCCTTAAGTGTCTCAAAATGTGTCTCTACCTACTTTTTAAAGAGACAAAATAAGAAGTGTCTCAAGGATAATGTCTCTATGGTAGGTTTTTGTTGTAGTGGCTTGATTTGCCACCACTTGAAGTTGTTATTTGAATGTCCCACTTGGTGATAATGCTAAAAAGAAACTCATGGGGAGTATTAATGACGTTCTTATTATGGTTAACAATGCCTATGTCCCTATTGATTTCTATGTTTTGGATGTTGAATGCAATGCTTCTTGTCCTATTACTTTGGGAAGACCTTTTCTTAGAACTGTTGGTGCCATTATTGATATGAAAGAAGGCACCATTCAATATCAACTCCCACTCAAGAAAGGTATAGAACACTTCCCTAAGAAGAGAGAGAAGTTTTCTTTTGCCTCTCCTATGAAAACAAAATTTTCTCTTAATGCTTCTTCATTTGAGAACACTTGATTCTTTTTCTTGCTTCTTATGCCTAACTTAAAGGCGTTAAAGAAAAGTACTTATTGGGAGATAACCCAAAAGTTTTAGATGAGTCTTGGAAGTTATTACTTCGGTAATAACCGCTCCTTATCCTTTTTATTTGCTTTTTATGCCAAGAGTAACCTCTAATGAGAGAGAAGTAATGATTGGGAAAGTTGCTGTCCCAAAACGGATTTTTATGCTTCACCGTAAAAATTCATGTAAAATCTCTGTACGTCCTTTTAAGGCGTGAATTTTTGTGCTTCTGCCCCAGGTTGTTATTTAACTTTCGTTACTTCAACACTTTTTTATTTGAGCAACAAAAGGTCTTCGAAAAAATTCGTCTTTACCTGCTGGTCTGTTTTGACAGATTTCTGCCATTTTTTGCATTTGCTTCTTGTTGGTTCCTTTTTGAGTTTTTTGGGGAACTGAGCTTTTCGATGGAAGTGCTACAGTATCTTGTGTTTTAGTGGAAGTTTTATTGGTGTTATAACTGAACCTAAAGACTTATTATCTTGAGTGCACTAATGTTGCTAATAAATACTGTGTGAAATTTTGTATGAAGGAAAAATTTTAGGTGTATGGAAGAAATGAGTAATGAGATGAAGGATGGACTAAAGCTCAAGCTTGGCGATGCCACACGTGTCACCCCAAGAAATATCCAAGAAGTACAAGCGTCAAAGCTTGGGGATGCCCAAGGCATCCCCCTCTGCATCAATAAAAATCTCAGGTTTCTTCCAAACGCTTCATTTTTATTGTTTCATGCACAGTTGTGTTGTTCTTGGAGCGTCTTCTTTTTCGTTTCCGTTTTGGTTTTTCGTTTGCTTGGTTTGCTTAGTTTGCTGAATAAATTGGTTTGACCCCCTCTTTCATACATTGGTTTTCAAATAGTTTGGTTTGGATTGGAAAAGAGTAGGAAAGTTCATGCTTAAGTGGTAAAGAGAGGTTGTTTTTGACTATGGCCTATGCTTTGTCATGCCATGCTCGAAATTGTTTTGGCTTTATGCTTAGTATTCTTTGCTGTAGCATGACTTGTTATAGAAAATTGATATTGCTTAATGTGCCTTGGAAGAATCATGCATTGTTTTAGCATATTAAAGCATAGTATTGTGGTATTCTCCTTTGATGCTTTATTAGGGTTGACTTGGCGCATGCTCACACCATGTTATGACTATCCCAAGTCACCAAAGCCTTTATGATCCTTTAGTTTTCAACTTGAAGTATCCCTTTATGCTTT